>JAHRHZ010000026.1:6953442-7005500 GCA_024137785.1 Ginglymostoma cirratum | reverse complement strand
GGATCCAACGTATCATCCTCCGACACTTCCGCCATCTGCAATCCGACACCACCACCAAAAACATTTTTCCCTCCGCACCCTTATCTGCCTTCCGGAGGGACCACTCTCTCCGTGACTCCCTTGTCCGCTCCAGACTCCCCTCCGGCCCCCACCACACCCGGCACTTTTCCCTGCAACCGCAGGAAGTGCTACACCTGCCCCCACACCTCCTCCCTCACCCCAATCCCAGGCCCCAAAAAGACTTTCCACATCAAGCAGATGTTCACCTGCACATCTGCCAATGTGGTATACTGCATCCGCTGTTCCCGTTGTGGCCTCCTCTACATTGGGGAAACCAAGCGGAGGCTTGGGGACCGCTTTGCAGAACACCTACGGTTCGCACTAAATAACTGAACTCCCAGTCGCGAACCATTTCAACTCTCCCTCCCATTCTGCAGACGACATGTCCATCCTGGGTCTCCTGCAGTGCCACAAAGATGCTACTCGAAGATTGCAGGAACAGCAACTCATATTCCACTTGGGAACCCTGCAGCCCAATGGTATCAATGTGGACTTCACAAGCTTCAAAATCTCCCTTCCCCCTGCCGCATCCCAAAACCAGCCCAGCTTATCCCCACCTCCCTAACCTGTCCTTCCTCCCACCTATCCCCTCTTCCCACCTCAAGCCGCACCCCCATCACCTACCTACTAACCTCATCCCACCCCCTTGACCTGTCTGTCCTCCCTGCACTGACCTATCTTCCCCCTTCCCCCCACCTACACTCACCTTTACTGGCTCCATCCCCGCCTCTTTGACCAGTCTGTCTCCTCTCCACCTATCCTCTCCTCTATCCATCTTCTATCCGCCTCCCCCTCTCTCCCTATTTATTTCAGAAACCCCTTCCCCTCCCCCATTTCTGAAGAAGGGTCTAGGCCCGAAACATCAGCCTTCCTGCTCCTCTAATGCTGCTTGGCCTGCTGTGTTCATCCAGCTCTACACTTTGTTATCTCAGATTCTCCAGCGTCTGCAATTCCTACTATCTCTGAAACATCTTGTTAAATCTTTCCTGCACTGCCTCTAGCTTAATAGTATCTGTTCCATATCATGGCAACCAGAACGGGACACGGTATTCCAGAAAAGTTCTCATCAATAACCTGTGCAACCTCAAAATGACTGTGCAGTACATGCTGCTCGTCGCAGAGGCAGCGTTGGAAGAACCTGACCCAGTGCTAAAATGCCCCAGGAGGAGCTCCAACAACACTCTAGAAACGTGATATCATCCAGGACAAACCAGTTTGCTTTGACCCCCTGCTTTCACCACCTTAAACGAGGCCAGGTGTTTGATTTGGTGGTAGGTGAGCACTTTGGAGAGAGTGACCATAATTCGGTTACGTTTAGTTTAGCAATGGAAAGGGATAGGAACATGCCACTGGGCAAGAGTTATAGATGAGGGAAAGGCAATTATAATGCAATTAGGCAAGACTTAGGAGGGATAGAATGGGGTAGCGAAATGCAGGGGATGGGGACAATCGAAATGTGGAGCTGGTTTAAGGGACAGATATTGCGTGTCCTTGATAGGTATGTCCCTGTCAGGCAGGGAGGAAGTGATAAGGTAAGGGAACCTTGGTTTACAAAAGAAGTTGTATCTCTTGTTAAGCGGAAGAGGGAGGCTTATGTGACATTGAGACGAGATGGTTCAGATGAGGCGATGGAGAGTTACAGATTAGCTAGGAAGGATTTAAAGAGAGAGTTAAGAAGAGCAAGGAGGGGACATGAGCAGTCATTAGCAGGTAGAATTAAGGAGAACCCTAAAGCTTTCTATAGGTATGTGAGGGATAAAAGGATGACTAGGGTAAGAATAGGGCCAGTCAAAGACAGAAGTGGGAAGTTGTGTGTGGACCCTGTGGAGATCGGAGAGGTGCTAAACAAATATTTCTCATCTGTTTTCGCTCAGGAAAAGGAGAATATTGTAGAGGAGAAGACTGAGATACGGGCTATTAGACTTGAAAGGATTGAGGTTAGTAAGGAGGAGGTGTTATCAATCCTAGAAGGTGTGAAGGTAGATAAATCCCCTGGGCCGGATGGGATTTTTCCGAGGATTCTCTAAGAAGTTAGGGAGGAGATGGCAGAGCCTTTGGCCTTGATCTTTGAGTCGTCATTGTCTACAGGTTTAGTACCAGAGGACTGGAGGATTGCAAATGTTGTGCCCTTGTTCAAGAAGGGCAGTAGAGATGACCCAGGTAATTATAGACCAGTGAGCCTTACATCTGTTGTAGGAAAAGTTTTGGAAAGGATTATAAGAGATAGGATTTATAATCATCTAGCAAGCAACAATTTGATTGGAGATAGTCAACATGGATTCGTTAAGGGCAGGTCGTGTCTCACAAACCTCATTGAGTTTTTTGAGAAGGTGACCAAGCATGTGGATGAGGGTAGGGCAGTTGACGTGGTGTACATGGACTTCAGTAAAGCCTTTGATAAGGTTCCACATTGGTAGGCTATTGGAGAAAATGCGGAGGCATGGGATTGAGGGAGATTTAGCAGTTTGGATTAGAAACTGGCTTTCTGAAAGAAGCCAAAGAGTGGTGGTTGATGGAAAATATTCAGCCTGGAGTCCGGTTACTAGTGGTGTGCCACAAGGATCTGTTTTGGGACCACCGCTGTTTGTCATTTTTATAAATGACTTGGACGCAGACATAGGTGGATGGGTTAGTAAGTTTGCAGATGACACTAAAGTCGGTGGAGTGGTGGACAGTGTGGAAGAATGTTGCAGGTTGCAGGGAGACTTGGATAAACTGCAGAATTGGGCTGAAAGGTGGCAAATGGAGTTCAATGCAGATAAATGTGAGGTGATGCACTTTGGGAAGAATAATAGGAAGGCAGAATACTGGGTCAATGGAAAGATTCTTGGTCGTGTGGATGTGCAGAGGGATCTTGGTGTTCAGGTACATAGATCCCTGAAAGTTGCCACCCAGGTTGCCACCCTCTTCGACTTGTCTGCCTCCTCTCCACCTATCCTCTCCTCTATCCATCCTCTATCCGCCTCCCCCTCTCTCCCTATTTATTTCAGAACCCTCTTCCCCTCCCCCATTTCTGATGAAGGGTTTAGGCCGGAGGCGTCGAGTTTTCCTGCTCCTGTGGTGCTGCTTGGCCTGCTGTGTTCATCCAGCCCCATGCTTGTTATCTCAGATTCTCCAGCATCTGCAGTACCTTTTATCTCTCACCCAGGTTGATAGTGCTGTTAAGAAGGCACACGGTGTGTTAGGTTTCATTGGTAGAGGGATTGAGTTCCGGAGCCGTGATGTCATGCTGCAACTGTACAAAACGCTAGTGTGGCCTCACTTGGAATATTGCGTACAGTTCTGGTTGCCCCATTACAGGAAGGATGTGGAAGCATTGGAAAAGGTGCAGAGGAGATTTACCAGGATGTTGCCTGGTCTGGAGCGAAGGTCTTATGAGGAAAGGCTGAGGGACTTGGGTCTGTTCTCATTGGAGAGAAGAAGGCTAAGAGGGGATTTAATAGAGACATACAAAATGATCAGAGGATTAGATAGGGTGGACAGTGAGAGCCTTTTTCCTAGGATGATGACGTCGGCTAGTACAAGGGGGCATAGCTGCAAATTGAGAGGTGATAGATTTAAGACAGATGTCAGAGGCAGGTTCTTCACTCAGAGAGTGGTAAGGGCGTGGAATGCCCTGCCTGCCAATGTAGTTAACTCAGCCACATTAGGGGCATTTAAACAGTCCTTGGATAAGCATATGGATGATGATGGGATAGTGTCGGGGGATGGGCTTAGATTAGTTCACAGGGCGGCGCAACATCGAGGGCCGAAGGGCCTGTTCTGCGCTGTATTATTCTATGTTCTATGTTCTAAACATTAATTCCCACAACCGCTGATTCACAGTGACAGCAGTGTTTATCATCTGCAAGCAGAATTTTCCCAAAATATGTCACTGTGAAGAAAGAGGGAAATACTCTGACCCATCACTACAGATATGCAGAGGGGATTCTCAAGAAATATTCCTGTGCATGTTTATAATAGTGAGGATAGTTAATTAGCTCAGGAACAGGGGTTGGCATTTGGACTGAGTTGATGAGAAAAGTCTTGACTCAAAGGAATTCTTCACCATAGAGAGCTATAAATTCTCAGTTAGAGACATAGAGAGTTAGAGATATACAGCACTGACCCACTCGGCCCCACTCGTCAATGCCAACCGGGTATCCTAAATTACTCTGGTCCCATTTACCAGCATTTGGCCTAAATCCCTCCAAACCCTTCCTATTCATATGCATGCCCAGATGATTCCACCACCTTCTCTGGCAGCACGTTCCATACACGCACCATCCTCTGGATGAAACCTTCGCCCCTCAGGTCCCTTTTATATCACTCCGCTCTCACCTTAAACTTATAACCTCTAATTTTGGACTCCCTTACCCTGAGAAAAAGACCTTTGCTTTTAACCCTATCCATGCCCTGCATGATTTTATATACCTCAAGAAGGTGGCTCCTCAGTCTCTAATGCTCCAGAGAAAAATAGCTCCAGCATCTCCATATAGTTCAAACCTTCCAACTCCAGCAACATCCTTATAAATTGATTCTGAACCCTTTCAAGTTTAACAATGTCTGTCTGATTGAGGGACACCAGAATCAAATGCTGTATTCTGAAAGTGGCCCCATCAATGTCCTGTACAGCTGCAACATGATGTCCCAATTTCTGCATTCAGTGCATTGACCAATGAAGGCAATCATGCCAAATGTCTTCTTCACCACCCAGTCTATCTGTGACTCCATTTTCAAGGAACCATGCACCTGCACCCCTAGGTCTCTTTGTTCAGCAACACTCCTCAGGACCCCACCCATTAACTGTATAAGTCCTGCCCTGGTGTGCCTTACCAAAATACAATACCTCACATTTATCAAAATTAAACTCCATCTGCCACTCCTCAGCCCATCGGCCCATCTGATCAAGGCCCTCTGGGATAAGCTTCTTTGCTGTCCACTATTCCACCCAATTTGATGTCATCTGCAAACTCAGTAACCATACCTCCTATATTCACATCCAAGTCATGTATATAAATGAGAAAAAGCACTAAACGCAGCACCAATCCTTGCAGCACACCGCTGATCAAAGCCCTTTGTCCGAAAAACCACTGTCTCCAATCTTCAAGCCAATTTTGTGTCCATTTGTCCAATTCCTCCTGGAGCCCATATGATCTAATCTTGCTAACCAGTCTACCATATGGAACCTAGTCGAACACTTTACTGAAGTCCGTACACACAAGGTCTACCACTCTGCCTTCATCAATCTTCTTTGTCACCCCTTCAAATGACTCAATCAAGTCAGAGAGACATGATTTCCCATGCACAAAGCAATGTTGACTATCCCTAATCAGTCCTTGCCTTTCCAAATGCATGTAAATCCTGTCCCTCAGAATTCCCTCCAACAACTTACCCACCACTGACATAAGGCTCACTGGTCTATAGTTCCTTGGCTTTTTCTTACAGCCTTTCTTAAATAATGGCACATTAGCCAAAGTCCTGTCTTCCAGCACCTCACCCACGGCTGTCGATGATACAAATATCTCAGTAAGGCCCCCAGTATATTCAAGAAAGGCAGGCAAGGTTTTGAATATTAAGTCACAGTATGGTTGCTATGGAGACGGACAGCCAAATCAGATCAGACTCACCATCCTTTCAGTCACAGCTCAGTAAAATTAAAATATTCAATGACTGTCAAAATTGCCCCGGTTTCCCAGCCGGATCTTTTGAATAACCAACACTAGACACCAGGTTTATGGCTTAAACAAAAGAATTAACAACTTATTAATAATACAATAGCTTTAACAGAGCAAAGTCACGGCAAGGTAATCCAATTAATATCTATGATTTAAACCCAATCTTTTTTGATTCTAGCCCATGCCAGACATAGACAGACAAATAGACACAGTTAAGGGAAAAATTAAAGAACGATATAAATGTAACTGGCCAGTTTACCTCAGCAGTGTGACAATGCTATCACTTCAAGAGGTTATTTTGTCCTGTTTTTTTTTTGAAGAGAGGTTGTAGGGCAGAGGATAGAACTGGCTACTGAAGACGCATTGAGCAAACAGCTTGGGAGGCCTTGGGTTGTTATAACAGGGTGAGGCCAGCTCTCACAGATCCAGACTTCTGGGTTTTTTTTTTACAGTAACATCAGAAGATATTGGAGTCTCAAAAGAGTTGGAAGCTTCAGTGAATGTCTCCTGGCTGCTACACCCTCAGAATCTTCTTCTGACTTTTTTCTTCTCTCCTGGATTAGGGAACTGCTTGTGAGAATCCGTGTCTGAATTTTCCTTTTTGCCAAAGGATGTGTCAATGGGAGGTTACTATATTGGAACAGTTAATTAGTAATAGGTGCTGTACCGATTATTCTATCACGTTTCCAATCTGTTAAGTTATTCTGAATTCCTCTTCCTTTGATTGTATTTTAACTAAAAATGTTTAAATGAATTGTGTTTTGGTTACCGTCGAGTAGTTTGACCAGTCCTATTGCATTTGAGACACTTTACATTTGCCTTGAAAATCAGAAGAAGTTAGGGTCTAGTCTACCGTCTTAAAATTCTTTTCAGGGGGTCTGGACTGGTCCATAACGGCAGTTTCCTTGATAAGTACTAACACAGGCACTTGGGTTTGTATCTTCCTTGATTTCTCAAATCACCAGTAAATGCAAATAGCTTTGAGTCGGCTATGAGGAATATTCAGTTAATTCTTACAACTGAGACTTTATTCTCCAAATTGATAATGGGATGATAGCCAAGGAGCAGTCAGATCTCATTCCTGTAGCTTTGGCAGCCACAATCCTTCTGACTTAAACATAGTTCAAACTCGATATTCTTTGTTAGGCTAGTTCACACTGGTCTCCCTGTGAGATCCCAATTAATATCCAAATGTCTGCCATCTGTTTGAGCACAGTGTCTCTCCAGAGTCACACGGTCTTTGGAGTTCTTTGAACAAGAATCCAACTGCAGTTAAAGGAGCAGGAAAGTTGGTGTTTTGGGTCCTGACCTGAAATGTCAACTTCCCAGCTCCTCTGATACTGCTGGCCTGCTGACTTCTTCCAACTCCACACTATGTTATCTCTGACTCCAGCATCTACAGTTCTGACTAACCACCTGTAGTTAACTTGCATGCCCAGCCTCATAAACAAATATCAGTTTATTTTTTCTCTCTTTTTTTAACACAATCTGCTGCTCACAGTCCAAAGGTCATCTTGAGCTCCCAGCTCACATTTCACAGCTGTGAACCAAGCATGATAGAAATAAGCAAAAATACAGCATGGTTTCTGACGATGAGTACCTTCGCTGAGAAGACAGACTGTTGGAGATAGCACTCTTGATTTTAACCACTGCCTAAAGTTACTGTGGAGTCTTGCTGTTTGTGTGGAAGACCTGGGATTTTACAGTAAGGAGATTGTGGAAATGTCAAGCTAGCTCCAGATTCATACTTTACGACAGGCCACTCCTCAACCAGCGAAAGTGAGAGAGACAGATCAATTTATATACGACACTTCCATCAAAGAGCATTATAGCCAAGTAGATACTTTTGATGTTTGTTCGCTGTTATTGTGTGATAAACATAGCACCCAGTTTAAGCATAGCAGGATCCCACAAACAACAGTGGAATAATGTTTAGGCAATCTGCTTTTTATTAATGGTCATGGATAAAGGACATGATTCCCACGAACTGTAAATTCATAAAAGTCCAAAAACCTCCCAAACCATGGCCATGATCCCAAACCGTTAAATATGAATAACCAAACCTCAACACAACTTTACAGAGGTGAGCTATACAGGCCTGAAGGAGTGAATTGTACCCATGTAGAAGTGAGATCAATTCAAACTCCGGCTCAGTTAAAGACTGGATGTATCATTCTCACAAATAATGATGCAGGGGAACTGGAATCGTTTTAGTGAAATTAAGAGCCTGGAGGAGACATTATTAGAAACGTATGGTACAAAAGGAGCTTTCACATATCTGGGACTTAAGGAGGTATGACTTTTTCAAGGATAAACAGATTTGGTGACTGGATGGAGGTAAGACTTGGTGGTTCTATAAAAAGAATAATCTAAATGTCCACCTCTGTCAAAGAGCTGGGTTTTGCCCAGTATCTTGATAGAGCAGAGAGAAATGGAGAGGCAGCAAGGACTGGATGGTTGGGGTTTAGTTTGATGTTCAGGAGTTTGGGGCCTAGATTGCTGAAAGCTCTTGTCCTGTCTCTTGAAAAGAACAGGGTGATGAAAGAGCTAATAGAATTCTTTAAAACTATGAATGAGATTGAACGGGTAGAAGATGAGAAAGTGTTTCTTTCCTTTTTTGGAAATTTAGTGTCCAAAATGCAAGGCACACCAGTGCACCATGGGAGGTGATGGCCGAGTGGTATTATCAATCAACTGTTCATGCAGAGACCCAGGTAATGTTCTGGGTAAGCTGAGTTCCAAATTCATTAAAAATCTGGAATCAGGAATCTAATGATGACAATGAAACAATTGTCAGAAAAGAACCAATCTGGTTGGCTAATGCCCACAAAGGAAGGAAACTGACATCCTTATCTGTCCTATATATGACTCCAGATCCACAGCAATGTGGTTGACTTTTAACTAGCCTCTGAGGAACCAGAGATAGACAATAAATGCTGGCCCAGTGAATGAATTAAAACAAAAGCCAGTAACCAATCCAATAGGCAATCTCTACATAGTAGAAAATGTTTAGAATGTGGAAATCAGTACAGATTGGAGTGGTTAGAGTAAATAGCACAGATATGTTAAAGGACAGCTAGATAAACACACAGGACAGAAAGAAATAGAATCACAGAATTGTTACAATGAGGGAGGAGACCATTCAGCCCATCATGCCTGCACCAGTTCTATTCATAAGTGCCATTCTCCTGCCTTTTCCCCATATCCCTGCACATCTTTTCTATCCAAGTAATCATCCAGTGTCCTCTTGAATGCCTCAATTGAACTTTCTCCGCCACATTTACAAACCATGCATTTCAGACCCAGCGACTCACTGTGTGAAAAGATCTTTCCTCAGATTGGCCTTGCTTCGCTTGCACATCACTTTGAATCTATGCCGTTGTGTTCCTTTTTCTTTTAGGAGTGGGAACAGCTTCTCCATCTTTAATCTATCCAACCCACACATGATTTTGAAAACTTCTATTGCACTTCCTCTTAGTGTTCTTCTCTCCAAGGAGAATAGTCCCAACTTCTTCAATCTCCCCTCTTTGCAAATATTGACATGATTAGATGAGTTAAGGTAGTCTAACTTGTGGTAAAGCTAAGTTCCCTAAATTCTATGCAGTGTGGAGCACTGTGTACAGTCCTGATGAAGGGTCTGGGCCTGAAACATCGACTTTCCTGCTCCTCTGATGCTGCCTGGCCTGCTGTATTCCTCCAGCTCCACACTGTATCAACTCTGAATCCAGCATCTGCAGTTCTTGCTGTCTTCTCTAAATTTTATGTAACTTACATATAACCTTGACTCTATCACTTGCATCATAAATTCCTCATGACAATAGAACAAACGATGGGAGGTGACCCAGCATGTGGTTTCAATTAGGAAGGCAAAGGAGAATCTTTTCACATTTCCCTTAGCATTTCTGAAAAGTTCACATTTTGGTGCCAAGACATTTAAACTCTTTTCTGCCGGGTTGAATTGGACCAGCCTCATTCTGTGTGCATCTTGTTGTTTATGAACATGGTTTTTTCACCTACGCAGACACACACTGATTTCGTTCTATAAATAGTGGAGGCCTCACAGTTGGAAATCTTTTTTGGCAGTGGATATTTCTAAAGCATGAACTATAAATGAAAAGATTGAGGCAGATTAAAGAAAACTGTCTTGGTTGTTTAAGGAATTACAGACCCATTAAAAAGTCATCAACAAATAAACAGCGATGTTGAACATTCAACCCAATAATGACAAAAATTCATAAATTTTCATCACTCATTTGTGGTTCTCTGTTATGAAGGTGCATGGCATATTTTTAAGTTCTTTTCTGTTTTGCATCTGTGTAGTAACCGGTCGAGTGCCATTGCTTTCAAACAAAAGTAACTCTGTCTTGAAAAACAGATTTTAATATCTGAAACCAGAAGCAGTAATCTTAGGATTCTGTGGCACCTCTTTATACTAAGTCCAACCAAATACTGTAATAGGACCATTTTACAACACCTTCTGAAATGATGGTAACAGTAATATAAATGCGATGTCTGAAAGATAGCACTCTTTGCAATAAAACCGTGCTAGAATTTGGATTTTCCTGGATTTTTGAATTACTTCTTATGCAATGAATTGAAACTCTAAAGGGAGCCATGGATTTTTATGCATCATCTCATATGAACACAGATGTAAGCCCATGAGAAACAGTTTCAATCAGCCAAGTCTCCAGGAGATTGCTACTTGGCCATAATAAAGTGCGATACTCTGCTATATTACTTAAGCATTCTCTGGCTTACATTGCAGGGATTCTCTGTAGTTGTTTGTAAGCAGCCTGATCTGTAAAAAAAAAACTGAGGGCACCTGATGTTTTATTTGGTGCTTTAAGACAGAACTACTGCCTGAATTTTGAGATTCTGGTGTGGAGTAGCTCTGGGCTGTGGGTGCCTGAGGTTGTGCGCTCTGTACGTCAAAGTAAAGCTTTTTAACTCCAAAAAATACTGTAACACTCTTCTATTTACTTCTGCACAAAGTAGTCTCTGGTGTAATATCTCTGTTCCCTCGTCCAATTCTAGTCTGGTATCTTCTCTCTTGTTGATGTCAGTCAATTACGTTATCACAACTTGCATGAATCTCACAGTACTACACCCCCCTCGCTCCTTGGTCTACATTATTCCAATTGTATACTTTTGCCTCCGTATGTAAGATGGAATTTTACAGCAGTCTCAGCAATGTGAGATTTGTGGAAATGTGTGGTAGGATCAGGTGACAGGTTCATCTCAATATCAGGAGCAACTCTCACCACCTTTTATACTTTTCAGTCGGGGCCATGGCCAGTTGCCAATTGACCAACTTGATTACTTGTTCCACACTTTGTTAATAGCACATTAATATTCATCCCCTCATCTCACCAAATAAGTTCAACTTTGCGAAAACACGACAAGAAAACCAGAGCAAGCATCCATGATTACTGTTACCCCATCATGGTGGGGTGTGCCCGCTACCCTGGCAGCTGCCCTGGAGTACTATCCTGGAACACTCTCATGGACCACTCTTAGGGTTTGGGTCCTTACAAAGCTGATTACCATGGGACATGAGCTACTCACTGGCACCAATAGTGATAACACCATTGCTCAACACCCTGACTGACATGGAGCACAGACACAATGCTGCCCAGGATTTGGTGATGGAGCAGACGCTGGGACAGCTGAAGGTGATGTTCCACTGCTTGGACCGGTCTTGGGTACAGTCCAAACAGTGTGTGTCACTTCATCCTGGCGTCCTGTGCTGTGTACGATCAGAGCAGACAATGAGATGGGGGTGCTGGAACCTAAGGGACTGGGAGAGTGGGAGCAGCCTTTCAGGGAGGAGAAGGACGGTGAGGAGGGAGGAGGAAGCTCTCCTTGTCCATGACAGAGCTCAGCTGTGTCGGGTCCTAGAGAACAGACAGGGACTCATTGACACATGGTTCCTGAAGCTGGTGCCACAGACCATCATGGAATGTCGGACTGTCGCTGGTCATGATGTTGAAACCTGGTTGGCATTGTGGGGGCCCAGTTCATCCTCTACAGGCTTTGTTTCTGTTCCCTTTTACTTTCTGTAACCAAAAGCTGACATTTAACTTTGCACTTGTCCAATCACGCGCTTCTATGTGATGTTCCTGGATGATGACAAGTTACAAGTGAACAGTGGGAATAGGAGATAGGGTACATGGTGTTTTAAAGGGTGTTCAGAGGGAACATAACTAAGGACGGGTAGAGCTTGTGATCTTGTGATTAAACAGTGACTGGGGTGAGAGAATGGAATAGTATGTGTGGGGGAAAGTCTGCCATATGCTGTGGGTAGCATGGCTTTATGGTTTGTGTGATGGGATATTGTCAGTGAAGGGCAATGCCTATTTACAAAGACTTGCCTGAGTGGCAGGTCATTCTGGGAACAATGCGTCATATATTTGGGCAGGAATTGGGCATGACGAAGACCCTAGGGGTGGATTAGGATTAGGTAATGAATAAGGTATGGTTGGTAAGATATAGAAAGAGAATTTTCAAGAACTCACAATGAAAATCCCTGCCAAAAAAAAGACAACTCAGACAAAAGTATATAAGACTCGGCCCATAGTGTCTTGCAGAGAAGTCTTCATACCCTTGTAATGGGTATTACGGGCAATTTAGCATGGCCAATCCACCTAGCCTGCACATCTTTGGACTGTGCGAGGAAACCCATGCAGACTCAGGGGGAACGTGCAAAGAGTTGCCCAAGGTGAGAATTGAACCCAGGTCCTGGCACTGTGAGGCAGTAGTGCTAAGCACTGAGCCACCAATGAGGAGGAATTTCTTCTGAGGGGAGTGAATGTTTGGAATCCTTTATAGCAAAAGGCTGTTGAGGCTGAGTTGTTAAGTCTATTCAAGCCTGAGAGATTTTAAAAAGCAAGGGAATTAAGGGTTATAGGGAAAAGGCTGGAAAGTGGAGTTGAGGATTATCAGAACAGCCATGATCTCACTGAATGATGGCGAAGACTCAATAGACTGAATGGCCTACTTCTTTTTGTATGTCTTATGGACATGACTGGGAGCAACCTGACGTGTCCCCCCCACCCAACTTTACAGCAACTCCGCCATGGTTCCAACTTGTGTGGGTTGATAAAACTCCCCCAATGTTTGCAACTTAATTCAAATCAATATTATATTAACTAAGCACAATTCACGATGGATAGAATAATCAGAAAATCATTTGCTCACAACAGCAAGATTAAATTTCATCGCAGTACCTTCAGAAAACTTTCCAGGGCTGAAAATACTGAAACTGGCTGAAAGAAATTTGTCTGCACACCAAATCAAATCAAAATACTTTGAAAGTTCAAACTAAATCGCAACAAAGCAATTGTAATGCCAAGGTTAAGTATTATTAAGCACAATGCCTCTGTCGTTACAGTAACACCAGCTACCCAGTCAAAACTAAGCTACACCTTAGACTGAAAAGTAATTCACTGAGCTTTCTCCACTGTTAGGTTCACAATTTTAAATTGAAATGAACATATTCACACTTCCATGCTGCTTAGCAGTATCAATCCCTGTAAGCTTAATGATTTCAAAAAGTGCAATTCGTTGTGTGGGAGTACCAAGGTCAAGTCATTTTCATTCAATGTTTAAATTAACTTCAAATGACTCCATGTACTTCAAATAAAACACATGTATGTTCATGCATACCAGTGTGTCATGAAGGTATGCTATGTGAAATGTTAATTTGTAACATCATGAGCCGGAGAGGTAAATCCAATAGTTATCCCATATATGTCTGAATCTGCATTACTGTCTCTGGAATAGAGACTTCAGCCAGCTCCAGACGATTCAGGAGAAAAGAAAAACCACCAGCTTTAGCTGCAAACTAGCATTTGTACAATGTGCGAATAATTCTTTCTAAATTTAACTGTTGTTTTCCCAAAGTTCTTTAATGACAATTCGAGCTGGTCTGTGTGTGTGTGTAACTGTCTGTGCATGTGTGAATGTGTACATGTGTATGTATTTGTGTGTGTAACATGTATGTGCATTGCATAACGTGTGTGATGTGTAATGTGTGCATGTGTTTAATGTGTGTGCATGTGCATTTGTGTATCGTGTGCGTACATGGGTGTATTAGTGTATAGTTGGACATATTTCTACATTTAGAACTCTCATTAATAATTTCTGCATCTTGCTTCTGTAGGTTTTTATAATAAGCCAAATTCCTTGTTAAGTTAAGAAACTGGGTGGACCTGTTATGAGTACTGAGCTATAAACAGTCTAAGGTGTATTCTTGGCAATATCACCTTGCTTTTCATTGCAAATTTATTACAGCCAGTGCAGGAGTGAGACAACGAAAAGAATCAGTTCACGCAGCCTCCAACAACAGAGAAAATAATTACTATAGCAATCTTTTAAAGGCATATTTTTAAAGAGACATTGAATGTGTGTAATTATCAAAGACAAGTCTACAAGTTTCCGTTCGTTCAGTTTTCTCTATCGCTGAAAATGTTTGCAGAAAACAGTGCCGAGCGATGCCAACTTTTAAAATCATATTATAACATTCTAACAACAGTGCACATCAGAGACCAAAATTTTCACTTATAATTTCCATCAGCTAAGAAACAAACTACAACAGGGAATCGAATAGAAGTGTAATTTTTCTAATTCCATATTTGAGGAAAATTGAAAAGCTCTTAATATTAAAAGTAATTAGCAAAATCACAACCGAGGCTTCCTATTTTAGTGGCAGTTTTTTCTTCCTGATGAAGGAAGTAAATATTTTGGCTCCTCTAGCTCTGGCATTTTGAGCATCCCTGATATTAATGGTTCCATTGTAGCCTTAAACTGCTTAATCTCTAAATTCTGTTATACCCTTCCTACACTTCTCCACCTCTTGACCTCAAATTCCTCATTAAGATACTACTTCAAACCCACTTCTATGACCAAGCTGTAAGCTCCTGCCCGAGCAGCACTTAGTTGAGTCTTGTTTTATTCATGCTCCATCATTTTGAATACCTTTATTAAATCTCATTTTAATTTTCTCTGCTCTGAGGAGATTTGACACAGACGACAGTGGAATTAAAAATTGGCAGAGATACAGACCCCCTGCCAATTTGCTCAATGCCTTGGGATATTTCATTACACCAAAGACGCTTTATAAATACAAATTGTAGTTGGTTTAATATAGCACCCTGTCAGTGCATGATGTGTTCAAACCAGCCCTTGAAATGCTTTCAAATGCATTTGCAGGTTTTGTGAGAGAAATTACCATCATGTACATGCAACAATGTGATCACCACTTTTATCAGATTTCACAAATTGGAAGGCAGAGAATGTTCTCTGTTGGCTTGTCACGTGCGTCACTGAATTCTGCTCATTCAGTAATGGAGTAATATATTTTCTGACCATTCTTGGAAGTATTGCCTAAAGCTGTGGTGACTTGGGAGCTAAGTGAATTCAATGATAACTCTCTGAAGGGAAGTGGATACGTCCTTGGAAAAAAACTGGAAAGAAAGCAAGGACTGAGACTAATTGGATAATTTATCTCAAAATCTTGTACTACTACGTTGAACAGCAGTGCCCCTTTCTGAGTTATAATGATAAAGAAACACAAAGGAATCAATAGAATTTTATGCCTGAACTAATTAATTGGTCCTCCAGCTTTTCCCCCATAGCCTTGCAAATCTTTTAATTTCAGGTCCCTGTTTAATTCCCTTTGATGGCTGCGATTGGATCCACTTCCATCTCTGTCTCAGGCTGCACATTCCGTATCGTAGTAATTCTCCGAATTAAAGGAAAATACTCCTTTCTTTTCTTCCCCAATCGTCTTAAATTTCCATCTTCTGATTAATAAACGTTCCCCAGTGGAAAGAGATTCCCCTTGTCAATTCATTCAAACCCTTCGTAATTTTGAATACCCCTATTAAATCTCATCTTTATTTTCGCTGCTCCAAGAAAATTTGACACAGACTGCAGTGGAATTAAAAATGCGTAGAGGTGGAAACACCTGCCAATTTGTGGCTGCACAGCGTCCCGACCTGAGTCTCAACCTGTGGTACTGCTCTACACCTGGCTGCTCCTCTCCTGTGTTCAGCGACTTTCACATGATCCCAGAACAATCTTCTAGGATTTGCTAATGGGGAACCTCACCCACTGATCCAGCACACAATGGACTGACCTGACAGCTCATCTTGTCTGTGTGGAGTTTGCACATTCTGCCTGTGCCTGTGTGGATTTCCTCCGGATGCTTGGATTTCCTCCGTTAGTCCAAAGATGTGCAGTGTGTGTGGATTGGCTATGCTAAATTGCCCCTGGAGTCCAGGAATGTGCAGTCTAGGTGGATTAGCCATGGGAAATGCAGGGATAGGGTAGGGGTGTTCTACTGGGTGGGATGCTCTTTGGAGGTTCAGTGTGGACTCAACGGGCCAAATAGCCTGCTTCCCCATTGTAAGGATTCTGTAACGAATTCTGATTGTGTAGAAGACAAAGTAAAGTTGTCATGGTCCCACTCTCTCGTACTGAGACATAACCATTAGTTGTTTAACCTAAGGGTCACCTCGTCACAGGCACTGGGTCCTGCACAGTAACCTCAGCTGGCACAGGAGTTGAACCCATGCTTTTGGCATCACTCTACATTGGAGACTGGCTATCCAGGCAACTGACCTAACCAAGGACCCATGTCTGCTCAATAAATCTAGCATGAAAGCAATTTCTATTTCATTTAAATGTCACTGGGTTCACTGACATGGAACATAGTGAGATTAATGGCAGTAAACAATTGTGTCACTGATGTAAAAGGGTATTGATATGTTTGTGAGGATGTTTGGAATCCTTATTCCAGAATCACCTAGTTGGGAAACTTTAATCCACTTTAGTTTAGAGATAAAAACATGGGCTTGATCCAAATTAAATTGTTGATTTGCTTTAATAGCTCTTCTACATAAATATGCAACTGTCATTCAAGTTAAGTTGTTTTATTGATCAAAAGACAACTTGTGATCAGGGATACTGGAGTTGCTGCATGTGAAACAAGGTAGAGTTGGATTATCTCCCAAAATAGTACATATTTGATTTCATCTCTGACAGTGGAAGAACCCGCTCAGGAAGGATTATTTTTATCTCTGGGTCTCCGTAATAGTTAATGTAGTGGATTCATTCATCCTGCTTGGGTGACTAATTCACTGGGGCAATGCAAATGGTACAGAAGGAACACTACAAGCCACCAATTCAGCTGGGATGGCTGTTAAATGAAAGATATGTCAAACACAGTCAATAAAGACCAAAGATGAACAAAGAAACAATGGTTTCAATAATTGGCTGCTCAGCTCCAGCTTTAGTTCAAACCAAAAAGTAATCATTCTCCACAACAAGGGAACAAAATGTACTTAATTATTTGAAATCTGCTCAAAAGGAAGAACCATTTTTGTTCATGGACATTCACAAAGGAAGAAGATTCTGTTTGTATGTATATTTACCAGAGAGCTGTACCCTTGAAACAAGTCCTAATTAAAGTATAGATGGCACTCTGCAGGAATATTCCTTATAAAAAGACTAGGATCAATAACATGAACCCTGCAGTGAGCTAAGATGTTATCAGTCGGGTTGAAGGAGATTGCTGATGTGATGGCATTCCAGGAGCTAGTTCGGTAATGGAGAGCAGGACTTGATGCTGCTTAATGTGATTTAGCTTGACCTGACAATTACAGCCTTATTCTCCATCCTGCTTCATCGCATCTGCTGCTCAAACTCTCATTGAACATCCATACTCAACTATTCCAAGAATGTCCAACCCTCCAAAAGCTTGAGCTCATCCAATACTCAGGTGATTGCTTCCTTCTTCATTCCAAGTCTCATTCAGCCATAGCTGTCATGTCTCAGAAATGCATTATCTGTAACTGCATTTAATTTGGTGTTATCGGTGCACTTCGAACATAATAATAATAGTTCAATTATCTTGAAATATTCAACAACCACGTCTTTTGAAAGAATTGTGCAAGGAACTACTAAAAAACAGATACACAGGACAGATCCTGATAATGCATCTGAGAATGTGAAACAGCTGGCAGCAAGACTGTGACTGGTTTGACATATCTTTATTTTCATTGACCTCAATGATTAGACAAGGTTAATATGAAATGTTCAAATATGTCCCAAACACACTTCAGTACCATACATCTACAAACTGAATGCACATTCCTCCAGCTATTTCTCTCAAAACAATAGTCTGAATGATCTGTCATAAAGAGCCATTATGGCACAATGCACTATGATAACAAGCATGGGGCTGGATGAACACAGCAGGTCAAGCAGCATCATAGGAGCAGGAAAACTTGACGTTTCGGGCCTAAACCCTTCATCAGAAAATCAGTTTTCTGATGAAGGGTTTAGGCCCAAAACATCAAGTTTTCCTGCTCCTATGATGCTGCTTGACCTGCTGTGTTCATCCAGCCCCATGCTTGTTATCTCGGATTCTCCAGCATCTGCAGTACCTTTTATCCATGGCACAATGCACTTATTTGTTTTCATTGGAATATTTATCCCTTTGAGATCCATTTTTCCTGACTGTCTCATTGCATTTGCTTTTGATCTGTCTAGACCAAATCCCAATTCACTTGTCAGTGGACTAGTACAAAGATTATTTCCTCTCTGTATTGAAGGCATACAGAAATGGTTGGATTGAATATTGTCTCAATGTTTTATTCTTAATATATAATATATTCTAAGGAATGGTGGAAAAGTTATTATCCACTTTCAAGTGACTGAGATCTTTTCCTGTGAGGTTTTTATCTCCCCAGTGCTTACAGTTTGCTTCAATCTCCACTTTTACCTTTCATAGTACCTCATTATCTTCCACAGAAGATGTCGTTGCTTTCTTGTGGTGCAGTGGTAGTGCCTCTACCTCTGAGCTAGGAGACTGGGGCTAAATCCCTTCTACTCCAGAGGTGTGAAGTAACATCTCTGAACAGGTTGGTTAAGAATATCCGCAATTTTCTTCAGACCATTTTGTTATAATGAGGTGCAGCATGTTGCTTAATGAATACCTTCAAAATCAGCTTCGTGAATTCTTCATCAATATATCATCTACGAGCCAAAGGAACCCCCTAACGTTTGGACAGCCTTTTGAAGTGGTTTACATTCCAACTTCTTATGATTTACAAATATTTTAATGTCCCTCCTTTATTCTTAAGTAATGACTGCCTAACATTTTCCTTTACAAATTCAACACGAAAGGAAAGGCAGTAATGTAAAAGTCACAAAATCTATGGTTGGCCACTTTTAATATTTCTTTATTTTATTAAGTTATTCAACTTTGCCTTTTCAACTTCTAAACCTCTCTACAGAGTGGGTCTCCAAGGGGGGGAGGCTGTGAATAATTTAACTAGGAGAGGAGGCTGGGAATAATTTCAGTAGAAGGAAGAGACTGTGCATTGGTTCACTAAGAGGCAAGACTGTATTTTTTTCAACACGACTATGTTAACAATTAATCTTTGTTTGAAGTCACAATTCTGAAAAACTGTAAGATGACTGACCTTCCTTTTCACCTGTGCATTGTTTCTGTGGTACGTACATATACTAGTAGACTGTATTGCAACATGGTGAAACTGATTTGCTTCAGTAGAATAATATTCTGACTTTTACTTCTCTGAAAGTACAGTGCTGTTGGTTAGTACATGTTGGGTCTCATCAAAGCAGAGCTGTGAGTCTAAAAGTACCAAGGTGAGCATTTTAAAAATGCATTTGGTTAGTAGCAGGTTAGAGAAGTGAAGATAAAGCTAGGCAGTGGATATGAGAAACACATTGGTTATTGTTCTGAGCCTTTGACCTCATATCTTCACCTTCGGGTGGAAGGATTGCTGTGTGCTGGGATAGAATATGTTCTCTAACACATGATGAATGCTTCCAAGCCATTGCAGAAGATGGGTGAGTAATGATCTAAAATCAGTTGCCACAATTGACATCTGTTCACATGCTAATTTGACAGTAAGGTTCCGAACATGTGCAATTATAATCTCCAGAACCTGAACCTGCTTAATTCTCTCCTCAATGTTTTGGTTCAAAGAAGGAGATGGATGAGATGGGGCAAGAGATAGAGGAGCTTTTGCCTCAAAATTATGCTGTATGGGTATTAACTGGTGCACACTTAACCAGCCATAATTTACAGTGACAGGACAATGAACAGTGGCCACTGTTAGTGAGACTTACCCCTGTCTGTTCAGTTTGCACATAAATCACAGGGAAAGTCATGTCTCGTTATTTTGACAGTAAGTTATGGCCTGTATATAACTTGTTCGCATAAAATTCCTTTGGTTCCTATTTATAATAAGCAGATTAGCATTTCTATTAAGATGGCAGAATAATAATTTTCATACAAAAATGTTGACATTGGCATAATGTGAAATGTCAGCCCTGAGGCAGAAGATGAAACTCCAGTTGGAGGGCTAAGTTGTGGTCTGTGCCCTGTTTCTGCTCATATGTCTGCAGACAGCTGGTCTTAGCAAAGAGGTCAGCATCCAACCATCTCCCTTGCTGCCGGTGACCCAGGCTACATCCTGGGATTGGCCCAGTTTGAGCATGCTACAAGTGGAGCTTGGGGAGAATGGGCCCAATGAGTCAGAGCGTCACTCACACTCCATGAGTCTTCACAGGCATCCAGTTGTATCCTTGGTTGTCCCTCACTTTGAGGATGACGTTTAAACAGGGTCACGTGTTTCTGCTGCAGGTTAACATATGACCAAACAGGTCAAATCTCGAAAAGTAAATCTTTGGGCACCTGGGCAGGATATCTCAATGAGGCAGTGAGACCTGGAGAACAGGGTTATCTTCTATTTCTTTTCTCCTCTGCCAGAAGCCTGCGTCATCATTAAAACACTTGAAATCAAAGTGTGATGCAGCTTGATGTTTCAATATTGATCTCACAACTAATATCTTCAAATATTAAATAGAGACAAAAACTGTTGGAAATACTCAGGCAACATTTGTGATGTGAGAATCAGGATTGACCAGCCTTAGTTAAGTCCAGCCTTTCCTTAAGTTCTTTCTCTCTCCAGAGATGTTGTCTGACCTGTGCAGCAGTTCTAGAATGTCTTTGTTTTTATTTTAGATTTCCAGCGACCGCAGTGTTCTATTTTTGTGTTAGACCCCAATACATTGTCTGACCACTTATTTCATTGCTGTTCACAAAATTACCGCTGCTTTCCTACATTACAATGGGGATTGCACTGCAAAAATGCATCATAATGTAAAACAGTTTTGTTAATCTGGTAAATAATCTAGTAAAGGAGGAAGCAGGAACGAATGTGCTTTCCACCTAAATGGTGAATTGCACCCTTCAGCCTGTTACATGTTGACCTTGCTTTTAAGGAAATCACCTATTTAAGGACATCATTGGCCCCATGTATACTCCCCTGCCAGTTAGTCTGCAGTGTGTTTGCGGGTTGTATGCACAGAAATAAGATTGTTTGCTTCATAACTAACTCATGCATGTATGAAGCCAGCATTGCAACAAACTAACTTTGTTTTCTATACGTGCAGCAAGCAAACCCAAAGTATAAAACACTTGGAATTTTTTTCAAAAAACCCAAATGGACTGTGGATGCTGGAAATCCGAAATAAAAACAAAAATTGCTGGAAAATCTCAGCGGGTCTGGCAGCATCAGTGGAGAGAAATCAGAGTTAATGTTTCAGGTCCAGTGACCGTTCTTCAGAACGTGGAATTCTTATTGATAATTGAATAATCAATTGCTCATTTGTGATTGATTAACTCTGGGGGTTATTTTGGAAATCAGCAGAAAAGGAGGCAGGAACGCCTGGAGGCGATATGTGAGCTGGCTAAAAAAAAAGTCTAAAACCCAGCGAGCTTTCTGAATAGCTTGGAGGTGCTAATGGGTAGGTGTTTTCCCAGAAACAGCGATAATGTTAATTAGGGCGCTTTTGGTTGATTGATTGAAAAGAATTCTGGAAAAGTTTGCGGGGGTTACTGTTGTCTGAGGGTCATAGTGTTCGCGGGAGAGTGCCTCGCTGGATAATCATCACACCCATGAAACTCAAAGGGGATGATATTGTTGGATATTGTTGGCCTAATCTGTAATAAATAAACAGCAGCATAGGGTGGAATTGTGTTATGCCAGATCTGTGTAGGGAGTGATTGGAATACTTGTGCCTCACACACCTTATCTTTGCTGTATCAATTATTTAAAATGAAATTTACCTCTATATTTCAGTGCCATTTGCCAGTTAATTCATGTGTAATTTGCAATGATGCTGATTTGTATTAAAGCAAACGTTACAAGAAGTGGAATCTTGTTGGTAATCTCCCTTTCAGGGTGATTTGGAAGATTCCATTCTTTTATTTTACAGCAAACACTAAGCACCTCCTGCCCCCACTATACGTCCCATCCACCACAGGGAACACAGCATCTGTAACAGTAATTATTCTGCTTTTGGATTTGATTGAGCCTTTGTCATCTGACCTAATTATGACTGTGTACATTGATCAGATCTTTGTCTCTATAAGGAGGAGAAAATGAGAGCTCAGCATTTGGTAACACTATGAAATGGAGGTGTTGCCTGGGGAGTTTGTAGGTATTTTTTAACCAACCTGTTAAGAGATGTTTTGACACAGCTCCAGAGCAGGTAGAATTCAAATCCAGATCTCCTGGCCCTGAGATAGGGACATTACCACTGCACCATAGGGCCACTCACCTGGATGGTTTGAGTACTACTAAATCGTATCTATTAAGGAGTAAAGTGATGCAGTGGGTCTTTCCATTCCCATCTCCACTCTGTTATTTGTCTTTAAATGGCCATGAAGCAATAATTGTCAATCAGAGATTAGAAGGTTGCAGATGCTTTCATGATATTAATCCAGTGTTTCTCTGCAATTTACCAGGATTGGTCAGATATTATTCATCTATATATTGGTGCATCTTCCACACTTGACATTGATGATAACATTGTTCAGGAATGGAAGGAGTGGTATTTTACACTCTTTTTGCAGTTTCTATTCAAGTCCTACTTTTTCCTCCTCTTTTTGGTGTGTAGAATTAATAAGGAAATAACAGCTGCCTGTTTCATTAATGGGGAGCAAAAACACATTGATATATTTGTATTTCAAACTGTTTTCCCATTGAGGTTGTGCAACTTGTGTGACTAGCGTTATGACCCACCCATCTGCGCTGAGGATTCTTCACTAATGGTTTATAAGTCCTCTGGCCCAAGTTTGATGGATAATGATCAGGGCTGGCTACAGACGACACAGTGGGCCATTCTGTTTACCCTTCTCAAAACAGTATAGACTTAACAGGTAAGATTAAGCAGTGTACATAGCATACAAACATAGCAAAGACGAGCGGGAAGCCGGAGAACTGGGAAACTTTTAAAGAGCAACAGAAGATAACTAAAAAGGCAATACGCGGAGAAAAAATGAGGTACGAAGGCAAACTAGCCAAAAATATAAAGGAGGATAGTAAAAGCTTTTTTAGGTATGTGAAAAGAAATAAAATGGTTAAGACTAAAATTGGGCCCTTGAAGACAGAAACGGGTGAATTTATTATGGGGAACAAGGAAATGGCAGAAGAGTTGAATAGGTACTTTGGATCTGTCTTCACTAAGGAAGACACAAACAATCTCCCAGATGTAATAGTGGCTGAAGGACCTATGGTAATGGATGAACTGAAGGGAATTTATATTAGGCAGGAAATGGTGTTGAACAGACTATTAGGTCTGAAGGCTGGTAAGTCCCTGGGACCTGATGGTCTGCATCTCAGGGTACTTAAGGAGGTGGTTCTAGAAATCGTGGAAGCATTGGTAATCATTTTCCAATGTTCTATAGATTCAGGATCAGTTCCTGCAGATTGGAGGGTGGCTAATGTTGTCCCACTTTTCAAGAAAGGAGGGAGAGAGAAAACAGGGAACTATAGACCGGTTAGCTTAATGTCAGTGGTGGGAAAGATGCTGGAGTCAATTATAAAAGATGAAATTACGACTCATTTGGATAGCAGTAATAGGATAGGTCGGAGTCAGCATGGATTTACGAAGGGGAAATCGTGCTTGACTAATCTTCTGGAATTTTTTGAGGATGTAACTATGAAGATGAACAAGGGAGAGCCAGTGGATGTAGTGTACCTGGACTTTCAGAAAGCCTTTGATAAAGTCCCACATAGGAGATTAGTGAGCAAAATTAGGGCACATGGTACTGGGGGCAAAATACTGACTTGGATTGAAAATTGGCTGGCTGACAGGAAGCAAAGAGTAGTGATAGACGGGTCCCTTTCGGAATGGCAGGCGGTGACCAGTGGGGTACCGCAAGGTTCGGTGCTGGGACCGCAAATGTTTACAATTTACATTAATGATATAGATGAAGGCATTTAAAGTAATATTAGCAAATTTGCTGATGACACGAAGCTGGGTGGCAGTGTGAAATGTGAGGAGGATGTTATGAGAATACAGGGTGACTTGGACAGGCTAGGTGAGTGGGCGGATGCATGGCAGATGCAGTTTAAAGTGGACAAATGTGAGGTTATCCACTTTGGTGGCAAGAACAGGAAGGCAGATTATTACCTAAATGGAGTCAAGTTAGGTAAAGGGGAAGTACAACGAGATCTATGTGTTCTTGTACATCGGTCAATGAAAGCAAGCATGCAGGTACAACAGGCAGTGAAGAAAGCTAATGGCATGCTGGCCTTCATAACAAGAGGAATTGAGTATAGGAGCAAAGACATCCTTCTGCAGCTGTACAGGGCCCTGGTGAGACCGCACCTGGAGTATTGTGTGCAGTTTTGGTCTCCAAATTTGAGGAAGGACATTCTCGCTATTGAGGGAGTGCAGCGTAGGTTCACGAGGTTAATTCCCGGAATGGCGTGACTATCATATGTTGAAAGATTGGAGCGACTGGGCTTGTATACACTTGCGTTTAGAAGGATGAGAGGGGATCTGATTGAGATGTATAAGATTATTAAGGGATTGGACACTCTGGAGGCAGGGAGCATGTTTCTGCTGATGGGAGAGTCCAGAACCAGAGGACACAGTTTAAAAATAAGGGGTAGGCCATTTAGAACAGAGTTGAGGAAAAACTTCTTCACCCAGAGAGTGGTGGATATATGGAATGCTCTGCCCCAGAAGGCAGTGGAGGCCAAGTCTCTGAATACGTTCAAGAAAGAGATGGATAGAGCTCTTATAGATAATGGAATCAAGGGTTATGGGGATAAGGCAGGAACAGGATACTGATTGTGGATGATCAGCCATGATCATAATGAATGGTGGTGCTGGCACGAAGGGCCGAATGGCCTACTCCTGCATCTATTGTCTATTGTCTATTGCCTATTGTCTATTGTGTGAAGAGGTATTTTGGCACATGGAAGGAAGGGCAGAGGACTATCTTTCAATTGATACTTACTATCATTAAATTCCTTGAGTTTCCTTTCTCTGCATATCTGAGCTATAACTCCAGCCAATGATACTATGGTGGAGAAGCCTCTATCCAGTGAATATTAGAAGTAGCAGCAGCATTGTGGTTTTTAGGTGTCCTCCAAGCTGTTCCACTATTCAGCAGGTTCATGGCTACTCCTTTATTTCACCTTCACTTCAACGCCCTTTCCCAACATTCCATAATGCCTGTCTTGTCCGAATGGCAGCTGATGTCTGCATTGGATTTACCCAACAACTCAGCTCCATCCAAACTCGTGAACTCCACTGCCCCAGGAACAGAAACAAGGCAACTACACCAGGTGCAAGATCCC
The DNA here is from genome assembly GCA_024137785.1 of Ginglymostoma cirratum. Lineage (NCBI taxonomy): Eukaryota > Metazoa > Chordata > Chondrichthyes > Orectolobiformes > Ginglymostomatidae > Ginglymostoma > Ginglymostoma cirratum. The sequence continues at coordinate 6,980,086 of JAHRHZ010000026.1, read as the reverse complement.
CAGCTGAGCCTCTCCCCATTCTGATTTGGAACAATATATCGCTGTTCCTTCTCTGTTGCCGAGTCAAAAATCTGGACCAACGACATCCTTTGCACCCTCTTCAGTCTGGTTAATGTCAAGGCAGTTGAAATTCCCCTAAATGACTATTCTGCGTTTTTACTCAGTTCCAGAATTTGCTTGGATGGTTCTTCCTTCAACTCCTTTAGTTGATTGGTAGACTCAACCCTCCCAGCTCATGAGCGTTATGCAGATAAGGTCTCTCAAGGACATGGATAGTACAAACACATTGCCATCTGACCTATCCTCAGTTATTTTACAGAACCACTTTCATAGACAATGCAGAAGAATTAATCTGAATCTAGCACCATCATCCTCTCTTCAGAGTGAAGAGCATGTCACCCCTCTAGTGCATATGTGAGCAAGGGATTTACCAATCAATGTGTTGGATGCCCGTTCCATAGTATGGACAGTGTGTTGGCTATAGGGCATAATCTCCCTGCTGTCATCCTCCCTTGTCACTTGTGTACAACATCTTTAAGGGACCGACAAGACACAAAAATACAAAAGCAAAAATAGTGTGGATGCTGGAAATCTGACTCAAAAGCAGAAAATGCCGAAAATACTCGGCAGCGCATGTTGAGAGGGAGAGAGGGTTAATCAGTTCATAATCTTTTTGTCATAGTTGGACAATGTTACGAGGTGGAACAGGTTTTAAGTGGGTCCACAAGCAGGGTTGGAGGTGGGGGAAGAATAAAGATGCTCTCAGCAGCACTGAATGGCTACGGTGCATCAAGAAGCCATGTGGCCCATCATGCCTACACTAGAAAAGCCCCGTCATACTGTGGAAGGCACGAGGGATTAAATAATAAAAGAAATGATGGGGCATAGCAAAAAGAAATAATAATAAAAAAATGGCTGTGTTTAGAAGCGGAGTAAACAGGGAAAATAACAGACTAACAACAGCTGCCGGAATAAAACATGGGGCAAATTTTGTTGTCTGAAAGTTTAATTTTCTGCCCATAAACGATGTTAGACTTGCTGAGTATTTCGACCGTTTTCTGTAAGTACAATTAAAAACTCAAACATTCAGCAGGAATGATTTTCTTTGAATTCAGCTGCAGTTTTCAAGAGTAAGGTATTTAAGGCTAGATTAGTGGGTGGTTAATTTACTGTATCATAACAATTCAAAGCACATTGGACAAGATTAAGGTTCAGTGCACACAATGCAATATTTAATTCACAGCAGCACAAATTAGGTGCAGGCACAATGGGCTGAATGGCCTCCTTTTGCGCTGTAAGACCTCTGTGATTCTGTAATTAGACAATATTTATTTCACTGAATGTAAGGGCACCACAAAAAAAAATCAGAAGGACAATCACCCTTTGATGTAGGCGGTTAGCACATACTTCTTTCACTTCTGTCTGTGGGTCCGAGTTCAAGTCGATCCATTTGGGGTAAAACTCTCTTCACTGCCTTCTATTGGGATATAGGTGGAATGGGTTTGATACAACTGTCTAGATTCAGCACAAATCCTCTCAGAAAGCTACACAAATAGGTGTCGTTTTTAACAGGCTCAGTCAGAAGTCAATGGGGTGTCTGATTTTGTTCTTGAACTTTAATGACCTGAGGTGCGTGTTGTTACAAGAGGGAATTTCATATGGAATATCTGTCATTCATTTTAATTTATTCACAGCATATGGGTGGTACAGACAGGCCGCTGTATTCATTGCCCTTGAGAAGGTGATGCGGGACCTCTGCTTTGAAACAAAGGTCAAGTCACCATAGTCTTAACAGACCATAGAACTGCTCTCTCATTAGAGAAAGAGACAGAGAGAGAGAGAGATGACTGATGGTAGCTTAACCTGAAGGTCACCATGTATCAGGGAAGGGGAGCGGTTGAGAAGGAGAGTTCTTCATGGATCTTCAGTCACTGCAAGAATTAAGCCTAAGTTGTTGGCATCACTAACCAGCAATCCAGCCAACTGAAATAACCAATCCCCTGCTTTAACCATCAATAAGTGGCTGTTAAGTCATTTCAGAGGGGAGTTAATAGTCATGACAGTGTGAGTCCGGAGCAATATATAGGCTAGACCAGGGGTGATAGCTTCCTTGCCTAAAATAAATTGGATGTACAAAACCCCAAGGACTGCAGGTGCTGGAATATCTGAAACAAAAAATATAAATTTCTGGAGAAACTCAGCAGATCTGGCAGCATCTGTGGAGAGAAAGCAGAGTTAACATTTTGGGTCCAGTGACCCTTCTTCAGAATGGTTCCATTTTCTCTCCACAAATGCTGCCAGACCTGAGTTTTTCCCAGAAATTTCTGTTTTTATTTTTGATTTTTCTTCTTTTTTTTGGTTCTTTGTCTGCCGAATCGTTGTGCCCTCTCTCTCTGGGCTACATTTCCACCTACTGTTTACTCCTCCCCCTCTCCCCAATTCCAATCACCTGCATATATACCAACCTTCTCTTCACCACAATCAATTCTGAACAAGGGGCACTATCCCTGAAGCAATGACTCTGCTTGCTCTCCACAAATGGTGCCAGACCTGCCGAGTTATTTTAACACCAGTTTCATGATAATCGCTACAAATACAGCATTTTAGCCTAGATTCTTTTAAACTGAATTTAAATTCCCCTGATAGGGTTTGAACTTATTTCTCCACATCATAAGCCCAGGCCTGTGGGATACTAGTCCAGTCTCACAGCCACAAGATTCAATAAAGAATCCCTACAGTGTGGAAACAGGCCTTTTGGCCCAAAAAGTCCACACCACCCCTTGGAACATCCTACCCAGACCCATCCCCCTATAACCAACACACCCCTGAACACTATGGGCAATTTAGCATGGCCAATCCACCTAGCCTACACATCTTTGGACTGTGGGAGGAAACCCACTCAGACACAGGTAGAATGTGCAAACTCCACACAGACAGTCACCTGGGGCTGGAATCGAACCCAGGTCCCTGGCACTGTGAGACTGCAGTGCTAACCCCTGAACCACTGTGCCACCTAATGCTAAGCATTGCCTAATACTGGGAAAAAATTTCAGATCCCCACAGATCAGCTTGCTAATTCTGAATACAAACAAAATAAATTAAATTCAAAGCACAAACAAGTGACCAGGATTCAGGGCACAACAAATATCATTACATTCAAAAGTACAAGTGTGAGAAACATCAATGTCGTGTCCATTGACATGCAATGGAAATCTTTATTTCATGTCAGAATCGCAGAACTGTTACAGCACTTCAACATTTGTACCTGCTTTTCAAACAAACATCATTACCTCGTGCCAATTTCGTTCTTTCTCTGAGTAGGCATTGAGTTGACCCAAACTCAATCACTCTCCGGGAAAAAGAATTCCACGGACTAAAGACCCTTTGAGAGAAAAGAGTTCCCCTTGTCTCAGTCTTAAATGTGAGACCCCTAATGACCCCCAATAGGGGAAGGCATCCTGATACAATTCACCCTGTCAAGTGCTCCTTGGCTGCTGTGTTAGATCATTGTCCCAGAATGTCTCCTACTGTATTTCCAGAGATCGTTCTCTCAGCTCCATCAACAGGTAAATGGGGAATGATGAATGCACATTTAAGTGACGTTTGAAATCAACATCCATGCTGTGTTTATTCTGAAACAGCTGTTCACTTAGACATGGGGAAACAGCATTGGGACGAATGCTAACCACTGAAGTATTGCGCAGCAATCTTTTAAGTCCAGCCCCAGGGGGCAGGCTCCAACCCTTTTATAATGATGGTATGTTGCAGTAAATACAGGCTAAGCAAACATCTGGGCTTACAAACCCCCTTCTTTGTCATATAAAGGTTTATTTAAAACCTAAAGCACCTAGGGAGAATTACTGTCCATCTCTGAAGCAGAGATGTAATTCCACAAAAGCCAATTCAGGACCGTGCTGCAGTTTTCAAAAGCAGAAATGAAAGCAAACCTCCTGTCTTACAATAATGTGCAAAACTCAGTAGCTTAACAAAGGAGTGAGCTACCCCACAGTGTAATCACATTCCAGGAGTCATCAGCAGTGTTTCAGATTTGAACAGCCGGTTCCAGCATCAAAATTGTGGCGAAATCCATTTCTCTGAAGAATCTAGTGACTGCTTGAGATTTGTGACGCTGGTGAAGCAATCTCAGCTTTTCTGAACGGAAGAAAATGTTGATAAATCGTCTGCTAATCTTTTTTCTCCCAGCGTGAAGTAGACCATTTTTCTATCACATGCATATCAGAAAAGACTTTTGCAAGAGATTCCTGCTAATGTGGGTTGACGTACTGGTTGCTGTTGTAAGTGTCCTCATTTACAGGTTAGGCCAGTTTCAACAGCAGTGAGCACTGAGGAGGAAGCTAAACAGTGTCATGGTGGAGGCAAACTGAAGATAGTTGGAAGGAAGTGTTAAGGAAATTACAAGAGACTATTACATGCTGTGTAAATGCCCCCAACTTCCATGAAATATCAGAACAAAATCACTCCCACAACCTATTCAGGGAGGTTTGGGAGGCTCTAGCCACTTCCAGCAATAGTCACTGTGCCAATTTCTTCAAGTTATTTACTGCCTCTGTTTAGAATGGCACCAAGATTGACAACAAGACCCAATCTCCCCCCTTATTATTCAGAAACGACCTAGAGATGGATTTCTACTCAATCAAAGGCAGAATCATCACTTTGGAGGTAAGCATTCATCTGTCTGTCTTTGGATTAGTTGGTTGGAAATAGGGTCAGAGAGCCCTGATTTTCTGATCCATGATCCCATCGAGTGAGGGGTCTCATGGACAGGTGAATAACCACTCATATGGATGTATCTGCTGCCTGTTTCAGCTGTTAACTTGGTTGGAAGTTGCAGCAGTAATTGAGCTGCTCGACATTTCAAACCTACTTCTCTAATTTGATTTAGGGAGGTTGTTGAGTTTTCCTGTGCAGCTGATTAATAAAGATAGTTGTCTTCTGAGATTTAAATAAATCTAGTACATCGGTTCCCTAAAATTATGAAACACTTTTAAATTCAATTCACAGCCACTCAATTTACTTAATTTGCAATTCAGTAATCCACTTCTGTATTCATACATTCATTCACTTTCTGTTTAATAAAAAGTTTGGATCTTTCTTGCATACAGTGTGACAAATTTAATCTGTATTAATTTTATAAAAGCAGTGCCTGGAAGTTCAAAAGTGTCATTCATCGAGAGAACAATATATGTTACGCTCCACTGCAGCAAATTTCTCTTCTTTTGCAGTGAGAAATAGATTAATAAGTAACTCTATTCATTGCTAATGTTTCTGCATATCTGTGGCTCAGTTGGCTCCAAGCTAGAACGTTTCTGGATTCAAGATCCAGGGTTAGGCATAAAATCCAGGCTGATATGCCAGTGCATTACTGAGGGTGAGCTACACTGTTGGAGATGTCACCTTTCGAATAAGGCATTGACCCAAGAATGGTACCTGGACCGGAAGATTTCAGTTACAAGGAGAGGTTGGATAGGCGGGGGCTTCTTTCCCTGGAGCACAGGAGACTGAGGGGTGATGATATAACTGTTTATAAAATCATGAGAGGCATCGATAAGATACATAGCCAACAGCTTCTCCCTATGTTAGGGGAATCTATAACTAAAAGGCGTAAGTTTAAAATGAAAAGGGAGAGATACAAGCGGGTCCAGAGGGGCAATTTTTTTTTCCACATAGAGGGTGCTGAGTGTTTGGAACGATCTGCCAGAGGTTGTAGTGGAGGCAAGTATGATTTTGATTTTGAAGAAACATTTGGACAGGTACATGGATGGCATAGGTATGGAGGAATATGGACCAAATGCAGGCAAATGGGATTGGATTAGTTGTGAAAACTAGGTGGCATGGACAGGTTGGGCCAAAGGGCCGGTGTCTATGCTCCCAACTTCTATGAATCTATGACTCAACTTCATTGCTCTCTTGCGTGAGTACAAAAAGATTCCAGATTCTTCTTTTGACAGATAATCACATCTGCTTATCTGTCAATTACCATCTTTAAAACCTTCAATCTGGAATGCTACCACATTGCTGTTTGTGATAACTTGCTGCATGTAAACTGACTACTGTATTTTCAACAAGGACTATGCTCCTAAAGTACTAGTCATTGGTTGAGAAGTTCAGAACCCCATACTAATGTTCTGGGGACATGTGTTCAACTCCCACGAATAGCCGTTGGTGGGATTTGAATTTGATTAAAACTCTAGAATTGGAAAGCTAGCTGGATGGTGAGCATGTTGGTAAAAACCCATCTGGTTCACTAATGCCTTCAGACCATGGATAGGGTGAACAGGAAGCAGCTTTTCCTCATAGTTGAAGGGTCAGTAACAAGGGAGCGTCATTTTAAAGTGAAAGGCAGGAGGTTTAGAGGGGCTTTGAGGAAAAACTTCTTCCCAGAAGGTGGTAGGAATCTGAGAATGCACTGCCTGGGAAGGTAATTGAAGCAGGAAACCTTACAATCTTTAAAAATGTACTTGGATGAGTGTTTGCAAAATCACAAAATTCAGGTCAATGTGCCAAGTGCTGGAAAGTGGGACTGGTATAGGTTGTTTGGCCGCAGAAGTTGAAGGTCCTCTTTTGTACTGATTCTAACATTCTCTACTTCATTGGTGGTAAAGTGCTTTGAGATGACCTGTAGCTGTGAAAGGCACTATATAAATGCAATGTCTTTTCTATCTTCCTTAATAATGTTTGTTTGCTGAATATCAACATTAGCACATGTCCTTGCTACCGAATATATAAGCCAGATGCAACGGCCCTTTACCAAACTTGTGTTCTGGAATCATTGCAAACTGCTTATAAAATCTAACAGAGTGGTGTGCATTTATTATGGATCCCATATACTGTAACAATGTTAAAGAATTCATTCAGTACTCAGCTAGACAATAGTGAGTTGTCTTCTTGAACCATTGCAGTCCATTTTAGGTAGGTAGACTCACAATGCCATTATAGTGAGGTAGCTCCAGGACTTTAACGCAGCAGCACTGAAGGAACGGAGATCAATGTGTGGTAATGCAACCTAGCTGCTAAACCCTTAACAATTTTTTTAAAAATCTGATTTGCTGATGTTTTTGATTCGTGGGTAATGACATTTCAAGAGTAGAGGTAAAATTGCCAAAAGGTATTCTGTAAGTGATGTCCTGAGATAGGTCTAATTAATTGTTAAATATTTTGTTCACAAAATAACTTTGGATGAAGAAGGCTGTCCAGCTCATCTGGGTTCATTCATCCACAATGATTTAAACACTCTTCCTCATTTACAATTAATTTTATAAATGATTCAAGAGTGTTTAAGCTCCATTTCTTTAAAGGGGTGTTCGATATGCCATCACTATGTCTCTGGTGGCAAACTTCCAGACCTTATTTCTACATTCTCTTTAACAACTGTCTTTGAGGGTTCCCTCTGGGTGCTTCGGATCCCTCCCACAGTCCAAAGATGTGCAGTAGGGTAGATTGGCCACACTAAATTACCCATAGTGTCCAGGGATGTGTAGGTTAAGCGGATTAGCTGTGAGAAATGCAGGGTTACAAGGATAGGGTAGGGAGTTGCGTATGGGTGGGATGCTCTTTGGGGCTTGGTGTGAACATGATGGGCCAAATGGTCTACTTCCACACTGTAGAGATTCTATGATTCTATGATTTGAGCTTGTGGCTCTGTAATTTAAAATTATTTTCAGGGGTTGCCTTTTCCTTGACTATTGCATATTTCTTTTATTCATTGGGCATGGGTGTTGTGGCTAGGACGGATAGCAGTTAAGAGTCAACCATATTACGATGGGTCCAAAGTCATAGGTAGGCCAGGCCAGTTAAGGATGGCAGATTTCCTTCCCTAAATGAGTTAGTGAACCAGATGGGTCTTTAACACAGTCAGCTGCTGTGGTTATGCAGTCACCATTAGACTAGCTTTTTATTCAACCCAAATTCCACCTCTCCTATGGTGTGCCTAGAATCCTAACCCATGGCTCTAAATTAACTAATGCAGTGACATTACCATCCAGAGGCCTCTTTTCATACCAGGGTTCAAACATGAAGCATCAATCACATGGTTCTTCTCTGCCCTGTTTCTATTGCCTCATGTCTCTGTATCATGGTGACCAGAAATGCATAAAAATCAACAGGTCTTCTGGCATCTATTCTCCTTCTTACCAATATACACCAACTACTTATCTATATAGTGCCTTGAATATGATGAAATGTCCTCACGTGTGTCACAGGTGCATTATAGAATGAAATACGGCTGTGCCTGCTAACACTGTGTAGCATCCAGGCTGTTCTCTGCTATTCCAGAAACAGGTAAAGTGGGTGGAGAACGTATGGGATGTGGAGGGGATGAATGGGTCAGGAGGGAAGGGCAGATTGTGGGGCTTTCTCTCTCATGCCCCCATTCTCCAGAATGTTCTATTCCTCCAGCCCATTCCCCTGACCATTCTCCCCACAACTTGGACAGTACTCTCCACACTTCCCTGCACCCCCCTAACATTCCCCTGCCCCCATCACCAATCCTAGTCTGTTCTCCCTCCCCCTGCCCATTCTCTCCACCCAGACTTGTCTGAATCCTATTTCAATATTGCTCCTGTTCTGGGCACTTGTGCAGCATGGACCTTATGCATGACACAACAACATTGAGGGTCTGAACCATGTGGATGCACTTTTCTGAATGAGTGCACCTACACAGTTGCCCTGCAGTTCATGTGCCTGCAGATACTGCCTTTATTGACTGGTATTTCCCTCTGGGATCCCTCACAACATAAGAATCTAGTTGAGTATAATATTGAAAGATTGAAAGGTATTGAAAGACCCAAAAGACGTTTATGACAACTCACTATTATATACAAATATTACATCCACAGACACATCGGTATCTGGGCTGGTATTAGGTATTTAGCTACAGCAGAAGAGCACATTTCTATCGGCATTTCATGTTTGAGGTGATCCCAAATAAAATGTCACCTGAGAATTTTATACCCTCAAGTCACATATTAGGCAAAGATAAAGAGTCTTACCAAATCATAGGGCTGCTCTCTCATGAGAGAGAAATGACCAGTGGTCATTTAACCTGAGCATCACTACATTTCAGGTGAAGGGTGAGGTTGAAAAGTCACATACTATGAAGCAGAGATAATATTATGTGCATGTATCTTAACAGTATACTGATATAATGACCATGAGAAACAACACGACACAGATCTCTGGGTGACCTCAAGTTTACAGAGAAAATAGACCAAAAGACCATAAGAAATAGGAACAGAGGTGGCCAGTTTGACCCCTCAAGCTTGCTCCATTATTCAATGGGATCGTGGCTGATCTAACAATCCACTTTCCTGCATTTCCCCATAACCTTCAATTTCCCCTATTGATCAAGAATGTATTTCAGCCTTAAATATACACAAAGACTCTGCCACCACAGCTCTCCATGGCAAGGTGTTCTAAAGATACTCAACCATCTGAAAGAAGAAATTCCTCCTCATCTGATTTAGACAGTTTAGGAGAGTGGTCCAGGAAATGGCTGCTGAAATTCAACGTGAGCAAATGCGAGGTCTTGCACCTTGGAAAAAAGAATACAGGCATGGACTATTTTCTGAACGGTGAGAAAATTCATAAAGCCGAAGTACAAAGGGATCTGGGAGTGCTAGTCCAGGATTCTCTAAAGGTTAACTTGCAGGTTGAGTCCGTGATTAAGAAAGCGAATGGAATGTTGTCATTTATCTCAAGAGGGTTGGAATATAAAAGCAGCGATGTGCTTCTGAGACTTTATAAAGCTCTAGTTAGGCCCCATTTAGAATACTGTGTCCAATTTTGGGCCCCACACCTCAGGAAGGACATACTGGCACTGGAGCGTGTCCAGCGGAGATTCACACGGATGATCCCTGGAATGGTAGGCCTAACATACGATGAACGGCTGAGGATCCTGGGATTGTATTCATTAGAGTTTAGAAGGTTGAGGGGAGATCTAATAGAAACTTACAAGATAATGCATGGCTTAGAAAGGGTGGACGCTGGGAAGTTGTTTCCGTTAGGTGGGGATACTAGGACCCGTGGGCACAGCCTTAGAATTAGAGGGAGTCAATTTAGAACGGAAATGAGGAGACATTTCTTCAGCCAGAGAGTGGTGGGCCTGTGGAATTCATTGCCACGGAGCGCAGTGGAGGCCGGGACGTTAAATGTTTTCAAGGCAGAGATTGATAAATTCTTGGTCTTGCAAGGAATCAAGGGCTATGGGGAGAGTGCGGGTAAGTGGAGTTGAAATGCCCATCAGCCATGATTAAATGGCGGAGTGGACTCGATGGGCTGAATGGCCTTACTTCCACTCCTATGTCTTATGGTCTTATGGTCTTATCTCAGTCTTAAATTGGCATCCCTTTATTTTGAGACTGTGCCCTCTGGTCCTAGACTCTCTTGTCAGGGGTTTGTCCTCTCAGCATTTACCCTGTCATGCCCCTTAAGAATACCATATGTTTCAATGAGATCTCCTCTCATTCTTCTATATTCCAGTGAGTAGAATCCTAACCTGTTTAGCTCTTGCTCATAAAATAATCCCTCCATACCAGGATTCATCCCAGTGAACGTTCTCTGAGCTGTCTCCAATGAAATATTATCTTTCCTTAAATAAGGGGTCCAAACCTGCTCATTGTATCCAGATGTGGTCCCACCAGAACCAGTACAGTTGCAGTAAGGCTTCCCTACTCTTATACCCCAACACCCTTGAAATAAAGGCCAGCATTCCAACTTGCTTCCTGATTCCCTGCTTTCATGCACAAGTAACATCAAGTCCCTTTGTGATGCAGCATTCTGCAAATTTTCTACATTATAATAGTATTCTGCCCTTTTGTTCTCTCTTCCAAAATGAACAATTCACATCTTCCCACATTATACTTGATTTGCTAACTTTTCACCCGTTTACATAACCTATCAATATCTCGCTGTAAATTGTTTGTTTCCCTCTCACAACCTACATTTCCACCTACATTTGTGTCATCTGAAAATATGGGAGACCAGCCAAGAGAAAATGTTGGCATACTGTTTTTTTTATTGTTTAGACTAGTTGAATGCATTAAGAGTTATGTCCAAGAGTTCTGAATTTCCTTCAACTTCATCCTCAACTTATCATATTCCTGTGACTTTTTTTTTCGCTTCTTTGTTCTTTACCCTTATCTAAATTACATTCTGCCAGACATTGTTTTGGCTCATTCACTTGTCCAACTTGTCCTGCAATTTTTAAGTTACCTTTATCGAACCCAATGTTTCTGCTTATTTGCTGTCAGCTGCAAATCTATCCAATTTGCTTTGAGTGTCCGATTTCCAGTCATCAACGTAAATTAAAGGCAGTAATGACCCTAACACCAGTCCCTGGGGCATCCACTAAGTGCTTCTGCCAGAACGATGTAATTCCTCAAATAAATGTCTGCTATTTTACCCTCAACCAAATTGTTATCCACAAAGCCAAGTATTTTTCATCACTGAACTTTGTCAATTGCAGTGTGGAAGCCTAGCTACAACATGTCATTGGGTTTAACATAAGCTACATGGGATGTCACATCGTCAAAAATGCCAAGGAGATCAGCCAGGCAGCCTTCATCCTTATGAATCTCTGTTGACTGCTGATTACTAAACTATGAATGTACAGACTGATTGCTATACTTGACAGAATCACAGAATTGTTCCTTTGCAGAAAAAGACCATTTGGGCCATCATGTCTGTACTGGCTCTTTATTGAGCATCAGGACATCGTGGCATTCTCCTGCCTGCCTTTCCCCCAAAAACTTGCATTTTGTTTTTAGTCATATAATCATAAAGTGTCATTTTCAATGCCTGGATTGATGCCACCTGCACAACTCACTTTTTTCTCACCTCACATTTGCTTCGGTTCTTGCCCTCATTCTCAATCCTGTTATGAGTGGGAAAGTTTCTCCACATCTGCTCTGTTCAGACCCCTCATGACTTTGAGAAATTCCATCAGATCTTCTCTTAGCTGTCCCTTCTCCAAGAAAAATAGTCCTAACCTTTCTAATCTATCCTTATATCTGAAGTTTTGCATTACTAGAACTATTCTGATCAATCTCTTCTGCTGTCTCTCCAATGCATTCACATTCTTTCTCAAGTGTGCAGCCTCCTTAATGGTTTATGCACATTAACACCCAGGGTCTCCCTGCAACTGCAGACCCTGTGCAGTAGTACGCCTTATCTCTTCACATTCTTCCTACCAAAATGTATCATATGTCACATGAGGAGCGGTTGAGAAATCTTGGCCTGTACTCGGTGAAGTTTAGAAGAATGAGGGGGGATCTGATTGAACCTTACAGAATACTAAGAGGCACGGATAGAGTGGACATGGAGATGTTTCCACGAGTAGGAGAGACTAAGACCTGAGGGCACAACCTAAGTGAGGGGACGACGCTTTCAAACTGAAATGAGGAGGAATTTCTTCTGGCAGAGGGTGATGAATCTGCGGCTCAGTGCTGCAGAGCGCTGTGGAGGCTAAGTCAGTGAGTGCATTTAAGACAGATAGATTGGGTCTTGATTGATTACGGGGAGAAAGCAGGACAGTATGGTTGAGAAACGGATCATTCATGATCGAATGACAGAACAGACTCAATGGGCTGAATGGCCCATTTCTGCTCCTGTATCTTATGGTTGTATGGTCTTATTACCTCACATTGAACTTCATCTGTCACCTACTTGCTCACTCCATCAGGGTGACAATGTCTATTTGATATCTTAAATTGTCCTCCTCACAGTTTACAAGGGATTAGGCTTAGGTTTAGGCTTTGTATCTTCTGTAATCTTTAAAAATGTACCTTATATGCCAACATCTAGATCATTCACATATATATTAGGAAAATCAGGGGTCCTAATACAGACCTCTGACAAACTCCTCTAATGGCCTTCTCCAGCCTTAAAAGATATAAATATTCCTCTCTGATTCCTGTCCCTCAGCCAATTTCATATTCATGTGTTACTGTGCCTTATATTCTTGAGCCCTAACTCACAAGTCTGGCACTGTATTGAAAGCTTTTGGAAGTCTATGTATGCACATCCACAGCATTACCCTCATTGACCTTTTCTGTTATCCATACGAGACTACTAATTCCTTTCCTGAATTGTAGCTCCTAAAAGTTTCCCCATCACTGAACATTCACTATATATTAATGATTTGGATGAGGGAACAAAATGTCACATCTCCAAGTTTGCAGATGATTCCAAGTTGGGTGTGATGAGGATACAGAGATCCTTCAGCATGATCTCAACAGGTTGGGTGAGTGGGCAAGTCAATTGCAGATACAGTATAATTTGGATAAATGTGAGGTTACTCACTTTGGAAGCAAAAACAAGAAGGCAGATTACTAGCTGAATGGCTGTAAATTGGGAGGGGGAGTGTGCAGCGGGATCTGGGTGTCCTTGTGCACCAGTCGCTGAAGGTAAGCATGCAGGTGCAGCAGGCAGTAAAGAAGGCCAATGGTATGTTGGCTTTCATTGCTAGATGTTTTGAGAACAGGAGCAAGGATGTGTTGTTGCAGTTATACAGGGCCTTGGTGAAGCCACACCTAGAATATTGTGTGCAGTTTTGGTCTCCTTTTCTCAGGAAGGATGCTCTTGCTCTTGAGGGAGTGCAGGGGAGGTTTTCCAGGCTGATTTCGGGGATGGTGGGTCTGACGTATGAGGAGAGATTGACTCGATTGGGATTGTTTTTGCTAGAGTTCAGACGAATGAGGGGGGATCTCATAGAGTCTTAAAATATCTAACAGGACTGGACAGAGTAGATGCAGGGAGGATGTTCTCAATGGTGGGTGTGTCCAGAATCAGGGTCACAGTCTGAGGATTCAGGGTAGACGACTTAGGACGGAGATGAAGAGACATTTCTTCACCCAAAGAGTGGTGACCCTGTGGAATTCATTACCACAGGAAGTAGTTGATACCAAAACATTGAATGTATTCAAGAAGTGTCTAGATATAGAACTTGGGGCAAATGGGATCAAAGGTTATGGGGAGAAAGCAGGATTAGGGTATAGCGTTGGATGATTAGCCATGATCGTGAAGAATGGCAGAGCAGGCTTGAAGGGCCGAACAGCCTCTGCCTGCTCCTACCTTCTATGTTTCTATGAACTGACTGATCTGAACAAGGATGTACTGTTTGTATTTGCTATGCTGGGCTGTATGCCAGTGTGTAGGAGTCCCCAGTGTGTTCACCTTCTTCAGGCTGCATCACCTTTGATGGTTGGGTCATGTGAACTGCATGGTTGATGGCCACATGCCTACAGACATGTTCTATGCTGAGCTTGATAGAAGGATACCTGCAAGCAAAGCTTCAAGTTTACTGGGACCAGAGCCAATATGTCAGAAGTCCTCACTGCTGACTGGAGACGAGCAGTCAGAAGCGCTATGGACAAAAGAAATGACCAGACAGTAGAAAAGGGAGCCCAGCAGAACGAAGAAATATCCCTTTGCCTTGGGCCACACTGTGCATCCGGACCAGCCATGGAAGTGTTGCTACTTACAAATCAACCCCAACAGCCACCGACAGGCAACGTTCACGCCAGGAGTGATATATACTCCACGTGCAGTCCACCATCTCCTGAGACAGACTATGCCATTGGTACTGTACAGATCCACTCCATTATCTTACTCAAGATTGAAGGAAAACTGATAATTCTTTAGTTACCTGTATCTGATTTGTTCCCCTTTCTCAATTTCAGTTTCTTTCCTTATACAGTGACTCTTCAAAAGTACTTCATTGGCTTTATCAAGCACTTTTGAGTTGTCCAGTGATCATAGTTTGTTTCCAATCTGCTGCCACTTCCCTGTGGCTCCCTTAGAATGATGATCATAGATTGCCTCCCCATTTTTGTTTATAGTCAAGGTTCTGTACTTTTATTTCCTGAGACCTCTATTACATTTGAAGCCTTTCATGGTTTAATATGGAAGTTATTCATTTTAACTGAGGGAATTTGATTTTGTGTGTTTCTGACATGTTCCCCTCTAAAAATGTATTACCTTGTTGTTCTCCTGTGCCTTCAACCAGTTGCATCTTTCTGTAAAAGGCAGATGCTGGGCAGTGGCATGGTAGCTCATGGTTGGTGCTGCTGCCTCACAGCACCAGGACCTGGGTTCAATTCCACCCTTGCGTATCTGTGTGAAGTTTGTACATTCTCCCGGTGTCTGCAAATGTTTCGTCTGGGTGTTCTGGCTTCCTCCCAGTCCAAAGATGTGCAGGTCACGTGGATTGGCCATCGGAAATGCAGGGTTACAGGGACAGCGTAGGGGAGTTGAGTCTGGGCAGAATGCTATCAGGAGGGTTGGTGTGGATTTAATGAGCTGAATGGCCTGCTTCTATACTGTAGGGATTCTATGATGCTCCCCTCTGATCCAGAATCTTATTTCCAGAGAACTGGATGCTTAGAATGGGGGCCTTATATATGAAACCATATCTATGGCCAAAGCTCGTGTCTGGTAAGATTTTGTACCATTAGTGGGGTCTCAGGCCACATATTGTAAAGATCTTATTTGTGAAATATCACAAGCTGATATTAAGACAGTCAAATATGCCAAAGATCAAAAATATCAGTTTATTTGAATATCATAATTATGTTTGATATATATTTAACATTTTAGTAATGTGCTCTTTTGTTAAGTGCCAGTTAGCCTGTCATTATTACAGATATACAATCTGAGTTAGCAGTACGCTGATTTCAAAATGGGAAAAGAAATCTTCAGGGAGGTGTCAAATGGACTGGGTGCAGGGTACCTCCAGCTCAGCAAATTCTGATTTCAAACTGTCCCAGCTGTTCTCTGAAGCTCGTAGACTCTTTAGGACCCACTCATCACCCTTTAAGATGTTCGGAGTAAACAGATGCTGCCACATGCCCTATACAAACAATTAAGAATCTGGACCATGTGCATGTTCTTCACTGCGGCTGACCTTCATGCAGTTTGCATCTGGCAGTAAACCTCAGGTCTGTTAAGCATGGATTGCATTCCATGGAGAAATGGCCTGAGACTAGCATGTGGGATATATCTGCAATACTGGAACAGGCTTCTTTTTAATGCATTTAAAGTGGAGGAAAATTACAATTCCTTTTTATTCTCTCCACTTGATATTATACAAGGATCTTATCATTTGATTCTGAAAGCTGATGTATCAATCATTGCTACTGCTTTGGTAAGCTGCCCACTTACCAGTTGCAAGTCATTCAGGTTTTGTTTCTAGATATGTCTCCGCTTGTGTTTCAGATAGATTCATCATCTTTCTATTACATGGGAGCTTTGTTATCTTCTCTCCATTGCTTTTTATCCCGTAATACAAACTGCAATTCCAGTCTTTATTTTTAGACAGAGTGACCTGAGGAGTTGAAATTGCAGTGGATATTCTTAATCAACCTGTTTAGAAATATCATGACACATGTCTGGTACAGAAAGGGGTTGAACCCAGGCCTCCTGCCTCAGTGGTAAGATCACAACAGCCACAGGAGCCCCAAGCTGAAGCAGAAGGATAGTCGCAGTAAAATCAGGTGCAGTATCCATTAGAGATATGAAGAACTGCAGATACTGGAGTCACAGATAACAGTGTGGAGCTGGTGGAACACAGGAGGCCGGGCAGCATCAGAGGAGCAGGAAGGCTGACGTTTCGGGTTGGGATTCTTCTTCAGAACCCATTTGTCAGCAGTACTACCTGAAATAATCTGAAATTGATTAATAAATCTGGTTCATCCACAAGGCAATTCAGTTAAACCCTGACTGCACAATGATCACCAATACTGGTCTACAACATGCAGGATGTATATTATTTTTCTTCAAATGATGTAGACTGGCTATTCCCCATTGCCAAGCATGTATAATGCATGAAAGCTCCCATAAATTTTGCTAGTGATGATGAGTAGGGCATTCACTGGTTGACTAGTTCAGCAGTAAGAAATGCAACGAAGGTTGCTAGCACAGAACTAATGTATTTTGCCTGGCAGGGAATTGTCAGAGTACTTTATCCTTCAATTGAAGTATGATTACATCTGACGGAGTTAACCCAAGCCATGTTCCTGCCCATTCCCTGCAACAATGTATGTGTCGATCAGACAGATCGCAAATCAATATTTTAAACATCAATGGAAGTTATTTTCGAGAAAGAGGGAGGCTCAGGTTGATGGTCATAAACCAAAACATTTCCCCTTACAATAAGGCGGGTTCTCACAGATCACCCACAAAGCCTGAGTTGCTGTGGTAATTTGTAGTTTTACAGGCACACTGTAGACTGGAGATGTGGCTACTCCAAAGTTTTCCCATCATTTGGCTGACCAGAAATCACTCCTACTCCTACTGCTTGCTGTTGTTGGAAGGATTCGCAGGTGACACTCAACCTATTGGCCTCCATTATAAGTCACCGTTTTTTTGCCATCAAGTCCTGCAGTGGGACTCAAACTCAGAGTTTCTAGCTCAGGGGCAGCTATACTGCCTTCTAAGCCATAAAACACCTTCACCTTCTCCCTATTAAGACATAAAGCACTGAGCGACTGTCATATTGATATCAAATGGTGGGAAGATGGTTCAAGCCTTGTCTTCCATTCTTCCAAGCAGGTCCTCAGACAATGAATTGTACTGCCTCTAGCCAAAAGAGGGTAGGCTTGCAGTTGTGCGTTAGGATCTTACTGTCAACAATTGTAGCTAGTTTTGTTGTGGCAGGCAACACCAATCAGAAAATATTCTGCTTTCAACTCCGGAAACATGTTCATTGTTTCAAGGTCACATAAATGGAAAGGGAAGCTCTCCTATAGTTTTGCAACAATGGTTAAAAGGATTAGCCTCCACACTGAGTGTGCTTCCTTTGCTAAGCAGCAGATACAGCAGGATCACCATAGGGAGTGTTATTTGCAAACGTCACTATGAGCTTGCTAAAAATAAGTTGATGCAAAGTTAATAAGGTTGACTGTAGTGTGGTGTTAATTTTGACAGTGTTTTCATGCTGCTATAGATTTTGGTTTTTGTTCTTAGTGTTGCTGGTGTAATCTTCTTAAAGACATTACTGTATGAGTTCCTTTTTTCTTTGTCAAATTTTAATTATGGTTCTATATTCTGTTTACTCTTTGAGAAAAGCCTAGACATTCAGTAACAAAAAGAACTCATTGCATGATTGAACTCTCATAAAGTATTCTTTATGAGAATTCTCATACACCTGCCCATTCAATACAGCTGTCATTTGGAAATCCTTTTATAGCCAGGCAGTAAACCACTGCAGATTCCCACTGACCTATAACTGCTCAATTTGGATCAGGGGCCAACTTGTTCTTGAGATCATTGTGCCTTTGCACAGTTTTAAGCCAGCATTGGTCTTCATTGGCCAGATCAAGTGGGAATGTTTTATAACCAGAGGACGCGTATTGATGAGAGGCAATATGAGTGTCGTCAATTCAGCTGCTACTCAGCAATATATGTTCTACATTTCAAGATTGCAGTCAGATAATTGACTGGAAATATATTTGATCACTTCAGTTTATGTAAAAAGACGTTTGTTGTGAGGTGCCAGGTTGTTTGAGCATGAAATCCTTACAAATAGGGCAGGGTCTTATATAGACATGGAGCAGAATTTCAGTCAGGAAAATCTGGGTCTCCTCGTCTGGTCTCCTACCCTCACTATTTGCACTTTGGCCCTGACAGACTGAACACCAGGGGGTTAAGCCACAATGACAGGCTTGTTGTCCAGTTAGAGTAAACCTTAAAGCCAGGTTGGTTCAATCCATGATGCAGACCACAAGGGGGCAATGTCTGATCCTGGGTTGAGGACCAGGCAGCTGCTTAACTCCAGGGTCTTCATTTGGTAATAATCTGACGGAGACAGGGCAGCTTGGGATACTGAACGAGGAAGTACCCTGGCTCCTCATGGCCCCCAAGGTACCCCCTAAAGATACTTGCCTTCTCCTGTCAAGTTTTCTTCACCTCATGTCAACAACTGAGATTTCTGAGGTGCAGGAAACCCAGCCAGGCTGCCACTCTAAATCTGCAAGGCATGTTAAATTGAGGCTGCTAGCCTGATTCAAATAATTAACTTATTGACCCATCTCTGGATGAGATTGGCTACCCCATCCATTCTTCATCAAAACTGGAGGTGATGTGTTCTGATTTGCAGTCAAAATGTTTCCATCTGTCCTATGTACAAAACACATATTGCAGTATACTCAAGTAACTACAAAGGGTTCAAAGCCTACTCCCCAGTGTGAATGCAAATTCTCACATATCTAACCCGTAAACCAAAGTGATCATGTCCATTTTATAGTCTGCAGAAGAGGCAAAGGTATGGTATTCATCAAATCCCTACAGTGAGGAAACAGGCCATTCGGCCCAACAAGTCCACAACTGCCCCTCTGAAGAGCATCCCATCCAGACTCATTCCCCTACCCCTGATTTCCCATGTCTAACCCAAACATCCCTGGGCACTAGGGGAATCCACCTAGCCTGCACATCTTTGTACTGTGGGAGGAAACTGGAATACCCAAAGGAAACCCACACAGACATGGGGAGAATGTGCAAACTCTACACAGATAGTTGCCCAAGGCTGGTATTGAACCTGGGTCCCTGGCGCCACGAGGCAGCAGTACTAACCACTGAACCACCATGCTGCCCCAAACATTGAGACCCTCCCTGATGGGGAATTGAACCCTGGTCTCCCATGTGACAGGCGGGGATACTAACCCCTATATTACTGAGGACGGCAGTGAAGATAAGAATTCTGGGCTTATCAGGTATTATTGCCTCTGGATCTGTAATCCCAGGTAACATTCTGGGTTTCAATCTCACCACATCCGGTGGTGGAATTTGAATTCAATTAAATCTGGAATTGATAGTCTAAGGATGGCAATCGAACCATTGTTGTAAAATAACCTATCAATCATTGTCATTTCCATTGCCTTTATCAATATCAAAAACAGCCCTGTCAACCCTGCAGAGTCCTCCTCACTCTGGGAGCTAGTGCCAAAATTGGAGAGCTGTCTCACAGACTAGTCAAGCAACAGACTGATATAGTCATACTCATGGAATCAAACTCTTCAGACAATGTCCCAGACACCACCATCACCATCCCTGGATATGTTCCACCTCAACAACAGGATAGTCCCAACAGAGTGTTGATTGATTCATACACTAACCATCTAAGCTGATCAACAAATAGATTCAAAGCCAGAACAACATCACCAAGTGAACAAAAGTTCTGTGATATTCTGGAATTAGCCTAAAAAATTCCAGATACTGTGCCCATTCAGGTACGTACAATAATGTGTATTTATATAATGCCTTTAACACTATGAAACATCCTAAGGTAATTAACAGGAGTATTAGAAAACAAAGTATGACAAAGAGAAGATGCTGGGTCAAATGTGCTAGGTTCTAAAGGGCATATGAAAGCAGGAAAGTGAGGTAGAGTGATGGAGAGGCTTATTGAGGGTATTTCAGAATTTCGGACAAAGCTCACCTTGAGCTGCATGACCGCAGAGCCACTGGGGAATTCTGCACATGCCGATTGGAGTACAGACATATTGGCTTCCACTTTCAGAAGCCACTACCACTCACAGGCCTTGGAGGTCTATGCAGCAGGAAACGTGGTTAGAGAGAGCATTAGTTTCGGCCCAGGGGACTAAAGGCATAGATATTAGTTCCTGCATTGCAACAGGGAGAACATTTCAAAAACACTTCACTGACTAGAAAGCATTTTGGGACTTGCTGTGGTTGCGAAAGACACTATATAAATGCACAAAGTATGTTATGCCTTCATTTTAGTTTCTTAGTAGAAAATGTGCAGAATGTCTTCCTTAAACTAGCGGAATACAATAAGAATGCAGCAAATGTACTGACTCAATAACTAATACCTGACAGTCAGGAGTGGGTTGTGAAGGTCAGCACTTTCTCTGAATATTTATGATTTTCAATAGATCGAAGAAAATGGTTCTATTTTTATACATTGCACACTATCCAAGGCTAAAATGAACATGTATTCATTCAATATACTTAAAAGTGACACTAATGATATTTTATTAAGATTCTTGTTTTGCTCTTTGCAGAAAATAACTCAGAGTAAGTACTTAGCCTTAAGAAAAAGTTGGACTGGCAATATTGACTGGGGAATTCTTGTATTGCACAACAAAATAAAACTATATTTTGACTGTTTATCATAGCTCTAACTGATTAATAAGATAAATAATAATATTAATTAAAGGGTATTCTTACTGTTGAAAAATTAAGGTGTTTTGTGTTCAAAGCAGAAAAAGTGTTTAAGTATCCCATTGACAGTAAGGGTGAGTATGGATAACATTCAAAGTCAGAGTTATAAATGTAAGAATCGAAGAATTATTGAACAATTTATTGGGTATTATGTTCGGAGGATTTATTAGAAACATTAGGATGTTAAGAAACCCTTAGCAAACCTGGCGCGAGCTAGAAGAAGAAGAAGTGGGATGATTACTGTTAAAGTGTTATTCAAGGCTCTCCACACGAACAGTGCTCCGACAAAGTTAATTCAAGCTGTATTTCCCATTATGTAACCAGTTCAGGTTAATAGGTGATAACTAAAGTGTCACACAAATGTTATGCTCACAGGGCAGAAAGTGGGGCAACCAGTACGGGGGAGGGACAAAGAAACATGCAAATGACTTTCACTCCCCTCCAACCCACAGGAATTGCTAGGATATGGTGGTGAGCACTGACTGGTCTCATGGATCCTCCATCATGGCCAAACAGCTGTGGCTGTTTCAAATTTATTAAAAAGCCTGAGTACTCCTTCAGGTGGTGCCACCATGTTGATACATTCACTCTTTTCCCCAAGATAAATCTGCAGCTCTCACCTTGCCCAGTGGAGTTACCAATGCGCCAGTGCTGGTGGGCTTCCTATTGACCTACCTGGTCTCCTGGACTAGGGTGGCAAACCCCTCGCATAGCCTTTAATTAGTCTGTCCCTTTAAAAGACTTGTCAGCAAACACACCGCATGGCCTCAGCACTCCAAACTGAATGGATACCTGTGGTAGAACAGAAAATCCCAGCCTTGTAATGTGGAGCGCTAAAACCTGGGTGGCCAAGCATGGAAGAATAGGACTGCAGCTGGGCATTTTTAACAAAAATATTCTGATATGAGATGTTTGCATCACTGGCAAGGCAGGCATTTGTTACCTCTCCCTAATCACCCTTGAACAGATCTATCTATGCCATCTCCAAGTCAGCTAACCACATTTGACGTGGGCATCACATGTAGGTGAGACTAGGTAAGGATGGCACAGTAACTTCTCTAAAAGGCATTAAAGTGACAATCATGGTCACTGTTAGGTTAGCTTTCTCTCATTTTTATTCTAGTTTGTTTATTTAATTTCAAATTTCACCATCTGTCATGGTAGGATTTGAACCCATGTCCCCAGAACATTAGAGATAACAAGGTGTGGGGCTGGATGAACACGGCAGGCCAAGCAGCATCATCCTGGACGAGCTACATTTAATCAAGCTTTCCTGCTCCTATGATGCTGCTGGGCCTGCTGTGTTCATCCAGCCCCATACCTTGTTATCTCGGATTCTCCAGCATCTGCAGTACCTTTTATCTCCCCAGAACATTAGCAGGGTTATACCTTACAGCCAAATGACATTGCAATACTACACCAGCTCCTCCACCTTCACTACGGATCAACTTACAAGCTAGTACGTATAGAGGAATACCTTACATACTGTGCACCTCCTAGCAACAACTGTCCTTTCAGCTTGTTCCTACGTCTAATCTTCGAAAATTCATTTAAATAAAACTAAATCAAATTAACAAAAGATAGCCCCTTAAAGGGCAAAAGATCAAATTATTAGACAAAGCTTAAAGTATGAGCATGTGTGGGTCCCCAGTTAATACCCTCCACCACAGTTTAATTAAATCTCTGATTGACATACAGTCAACATGGAGTTTGGATGCCCAGTTTGAGTCACAGATAAATTTCATCCTAAAGATACATCTGGAAGGCTGTGCATGGCCATCAAAATATATGTAGATATAGGAATTCATAATGTGATTTCAAGCTAAATTTACACGAGTCTCGTCATTTCCAAATTCAGGCCCTGTGCACCACACACCGAACCCTTGCCCCATTTCCCACCTCCACTCCCATCCCCAAGGATCACATGAAATGCAGGAAAGGCAGGTTACATTTACATTGCAACATTGCCTATTGGCTTTGTTAAAGTTGACAAGTATTTAGATTTAAAAGAGTTGAGTAAAGTGGGCAGCATTAAAAGCTTAGTGATGTAAAGTCTAGGTAATGACATATTGTATTTGGACCCATTCTCAAATGAGTGCACACACAAAGTTGCCAGTGTCAGTAAACATGCCCTGGTGGTATTATCATTGGACTGTTAATTCAGAGACCCTGATAATGTTCTGGGGACCTGGGTTCCAATCCCACCACATCAGATGGTAGAAGTTGAATTCAATAAATATCTCAAATGAGGAATCTAATGATGACCCTGAATCAATTGTCAGGGAAAGCCTATTTGGTTCGCTAATGTCCTTTAGGGAAGGAAACTGCCATCCTTACCTGGTCTGGCCTGTAAGTGACTCCAGACCCACAGCAATGTGGCTGACTCTTAAATTAGGGACGGGCAATAAATACTGCCTAGCCAGCAACACCGTCATCCCGTGAATGAATATAAAAAAAAGCTCCTTTATCTATTATAAAAAGTGGGTTGGTGCATGAAGCTTTGAACTAAAGAGATACATACAAATGATTAAGCCATTGGTACACCAATACTAGTTCATTAGAAAATCCCAATTCATGCTCCACATCTTAATTTGCAATAGAAGAGACATTAAATTTTATTTCAAGGTATTTAATAAAAAATTTGTTCAAATGCATGACATTCATCATAGTCAGTACAATTGATACAATGTGACATATATTAAATTGCTGAGATTTATCTCCATAATTCTTGCTGAGCTGATGCTAAGCACTTATCTTAAAACTCTGAAAAGGATTGAAATGCATAGGTTTTACATTTCATTGAAATTATTAAACCCCTCATTTGAAATCTGCTGAGATACTTTTACAGAAATCATTTCACATGTACATTATGATTCTGCTGTTTTCTTTTCCAGGTCCTTTGAAGGTTCTACAGTCGGAATAGGGCACCACTACAGAATTCAAAGACCCACTTTGTGCATAAGTAAGTCAGAAGGGTTGTGGACAAGAAGTGGAGCCGTGAGTCTAAGCACAACTTCCCTTTCACAGAGCCAACGCAGAAAAGAAGGACTGAATGGCTTCCTCCTGTGCTACAAATTTCTATAGTTCTGTGGATTTTTTTCCAGAGAGCATGCATGGGTCTTGTTCATGCTAAGCTGCATTGTGTAATGTGCACACCAAACTACAATGGACTGAAAAGAAAGAAGGCTGATCTCTCATGTTTGAAAATAGCCAGTGGATTTTACTGTAAGTTTCAAATGTCGCTTTTCTGGATCCCCAGTGTAACGGATTCACAGAATCCTAGAATGGCTACAACTCAAAATGAAGCCATTTGATCCATCATGTCTACACTGGCTCGCCAATGATGAAATTCACCACTCCCTGCTTTCATCTGCTAACCCTGGACATTCTTCCTTTTCACATAATAATCCAATTGATTTTCTCAACTGAAAATACTTCCCAATGCTCTCGGCCAGTACATTCCAGACCCTAACCACTCATTGCATGAAAACATTTCTCCTCATGCCACTGTTATTTCTTTCGCCAATCATCTTAAATTGGTGTTGTCTTGTCATTAATCCTTCCACCAGTGGAAACAGTTTCTATGTATCTACTTAGTCCACTCACTGCCTATGTCACATCTCCACATAACCTCTCTTCTCCAAGGAAAACAGTCCCAACTTCTCCAATCCAGCAAAGTAACTGACATTCCTTATTCCGGAAAGCATTCTCACATATCACTTCTGCACACTCTCTAATATATTCAGATTGGTCTTAAAATGTGGCACCCAAATCTGATACAAAACTACAGCTAAGGTTGACCAGTATTCTAGACAACTTTAGCACCAATTTCTTGTTTTTGTGCTCGGTGCCCCTACTAATAAAGCTTTATTAATTATGCTCTCAATCTGTCCTATCGCCTTCAATGACTTATGTAGGTATCCAAACTGATCCCTCTGCTCCTGCACCCCTTCAGAATTGTAACTTTTGTTTTGTATTGTCTCTCCACATTCTTCCTACCAAAATGAATCACTTCACACTTCTCTGCAGTAATTGTTACCTGTCATTTGCTCCTGCATTCCACCAATGTTTTCATGTTCTGGACCATTAGTGTCACAAAGTCAGAAGTCACACAATACCAGGTTATAGTCCATCAGGTTTAATTGAAATCCCAATCTTTCAGAGTACTGCTCCTTTACCTGACAAAGAAGCAGCACTCTGAAAGCTTGTTTTTTCAAATAAACCTGTTGGACTATAACCTGGTGTCATGTGCTTTCTGACTTTATCCACCCCAGTCCAACACCAGCACCTCCACATCATTACAGTCACAATTCACAGGTACTTGTAAGCTTTTGATCCTCTGCACATCGTGCCCAGTCCACCAAGTCTAAGTCATTATTATACATCAGAAAGAGCAAGGGTGCTAAAACCAGCCCTTTCAACACCACTACAGAACTTCTTCCAATCCAAGAAACATCCAATAACCACTGATCCTGTTTCCTGTCACTCAGCTGATTGCTAATCCACGGTCCCACTGTTGCTTTTACTGCATAAGTTCTAACCTTTCCATAAATCCGTCGTTTGGTACAATATTGCGCACTTTGTGGAAGTTCATGTATGCCGTACCAACATCACTGTGCTCAGCAACCCTTTCTCTTAGCTCTTCGAATACCTCCAGCAAGATATTTAAACATGCACTAATATTCCTTCCTTCACCTGCAGTGGCCCAAGTGATTGTTCTTTTCATCTTAATTTTTTGTTTCCAGAAGTTTCCCTACCATTGAGGTTAGTCTGTAGTTGCTGAGCTTATCTTTACCCCATTTATCACAGTGTTTGATAGGAAATGTGTGGCCTGGAGATGAAGATTTGTTAATGCATGGATCCCCAGCAAGTAAAAATGCAGTTAGTTTAAATGAGCTATGAGCTACAGCAGAGACCTTCAGAAGTCTGAATAAATAATCTGTTCAAGGGCTGAAACCGCAATAAAATGCTCAAGAGTGGCCAAATCATAGAATCCCTACAGTGTGGGAACAGGCCCTTTGGCCCAACAAGTCCACACTAACCCTCAGAGCATCCCACCCAGACCCATCCCCATATAACCCACCTACTCTACACCTCCCTGAAAGCAATGGGCAATTTAGCATGGCCGATCCACCTAGCCTGCACATCTTTGGACTGTGGGAGGAAACCAGAGCACCAAGGAAACCCACACAGACATGGGGAGAATGTGCAAACTCCGCACAGACAGTCGCCCGAGGGTGGAATTGAACCTGGGTCCCTGGTGCTGTGAGGCAGCATTGCTAACCTTGAGCCACTGTGCCACCCCTATAAATTTAGTTTTATGTTTTAAAATTGCTTTTTTCTTATCCAGCTGGCCCAAACAAAGTACAAATGAAGCACGAGATAGTAGGAACTGCTGATGCTGGAGAATCTGAGGTAACAAGGTGTAGAGCTGGATGAACACAGCAGG
>JAHRHZ010000026.1:6920532-6953042 GCA_024137785.1 Ginglymostoma cirratum | reverse complement strand
GCAGGAAAGCTGACGTTTCAGACCCGAAACGTCAAGCTTTCCTGCTTCTCTGATGCTGCTTGTCCTGCTGTGTTCATCCAGCTCTACACCTTGTTATCTACAAATGAAGCATGATCCTTTAACAAAATACGAAGTGCTGTGAGTCAGTAAAGAATTGCAACCACACTAGAATGGCATGAAAGATTTTTAAATTATCTCCAAATCCCAGAAACCACTTCAAATATTGTTTCAGCACAGCCCAACTCAAACATTGAACAGCATTGCAAAGAAAGCCTTGCTTTAAATAGCACTTTTCACAACTACCAAAATGTCACAAAATAAATTACAATTATTGAAAATATTTGGTAAGGGCAGACACAATTGCAATGCAAAAAATGTGACAGCCAATTTTAAGCACAGTAATCTCCTGCAAACAGCAACGTGATAGTCACTTCTGTGGTGTTGAGTTAGAATAACTATTGGCCACTCCTCAGGGGAGATCTCCCCTACTCTTCTGGGAAATACTGCCAGATGATGTTTAACATCTACCTGAGAAGCAGATTGAGCCTTGCTTTAACATTTCACATCAAAGACAGAGATGACAGTGTCGCACTCCCTCAGTCCCACACTGGACTGCTTGTATCGATTTTTGTGCACAATTCTGGAGTGGGACTTCAACTCAAAACTTGTAACTCAGAAACAGGGGTATTACCAGTTGAGCCACAACTGAGATTTTAATGTTAAATGTAAGACATTGCTCTCATTTTGATATTATACCATTTCTATTCTTCACATTGTGCAGATTATTGTAACTGCAAAATAGCTAACGTTTCTTTAACACATTCCCTTTTGTTCCATTTGATCCTCCCTAAGGTGCTGATCTTCTTAGTATCTTTTACAGTAAACTCATTGTTTTGTAGAATCGGCAGTGAGCCTATATTTTTAATGTTCCACACATTCCCATCCCACCTCCCCGCTTAGCCTCACCATCTGACAAGCACTTAGACCCAAATTCCCAGATGGAATCAACCTCTTCGATCCCAACACTGCTGAGTTGAGTCTTTCCAGTCATTAAAGACTGGACTGGACGAAAAATTAATCTCAGGCAGTAGCATTAAATTAATTGATAGAGTGCTGGCTATGCGCAAGAACTTGATATTCAATTTCATTGCAGTCATTTCAAGTAAACGTCAGGTACTCAACAATGCAAAAGGCTGAACTGACATTGTCTGTTTCTTGCCACAACCTGTAGTGAATTTGTAGCCCTCGCTCCTTCTGTTTGATGGTGTAACCTACAGGATCTTGGGGTTGAGTTAATTGTTAATGATGCTAGACAGGCTGTAACAAGAACAAATTTGTTAAAATCTCCCTTTATGGATGACGAAAAATATGCTGCATGAACAATTTACCCCTGCACTTTTCTCTCATTTTTGCTTTATTGGTAAAATATGTGTCTATAAAAGTGTTTAACAAGTACTAGTTCTCTTCATTCCAAAAGAAAGCTGTAGACTTAATGGCATTATGGAGTCCTTTTAATTTCATTATAACTGCAGTATACATCACTACATGTTGCTTTTAATGGAATAAAGAAAATAAGCCTGATTTTTTAAAAACAAACCATGCAACATGTAAATAAAACTCATTGTCAAGCCTTTGCCTGTAAAGCAGACTTTCTCAATTGTGTGCATGCTTCAAATCAATTTCTAAATCAATTAGAGACCTCCTGACATTTTTTTAAAAGATTTTGCAACAGTTTTACGAACTCTAGAAGTGATTTCCACTTTGGTAAAATGTAACTTTTTTTAACAAACCTGGAGTCTTTTCAAACTCATGACTGAGAAATATTGGTTTTGACTCAATTCTGTGAAAACAACCAAATAAGGCTTGATATAAATCTTCTGTTGAGTTTTTTTTTAATCTATGAATCTAAGAAATGTTTAAACCATCATAATCCATCATAAAATTTTCCTAACTTAGCTATACTTTTCCTTGGCTGGATAGTAATAGTGATTTAATGATTTTAATTGTTGCTTCAAAATAAATGAAATTTTACACCTGAATTACATCTACAGTTTTGCTGCATATAGTGAGTTAGGTTATTTTGATCAGAAGAGTAATGAAAGTGCTACATGAGGTCAAAACAATTCGAGGCTAAGGGGCAGAAGATGGGAGGGTTGGAATGATCTGCAGCAATCCTATTTCAGATCAATGTGGATGTTAAGTGAATCCCCTGGCACTCTTTCAAAGAAGAACAGAGGAAATACTCTCTGGGTCCAGGCTAGTATTTCTCCTTCAAGCAATGTCAGAATAGCAGATTATCTGGACATTTTCACATTTGTGGGATCTTGCTGTGTACAAACCAGTTTTTATGTTTCCAATACTAAAACTGTGACCACTCTCTCAAAAATGCTTCATTGACTGTAAAGTGCTTTGAGATGTGCTGAGGTCATGAAAGGTGCAATCTAAACGCAAACTTTTTTTTTCTCCGCATTACCTTTTGAACTGGAGGAAGATACGGCATTTATAGTGAGCAAGGAAGGCAGTGGATTCAATTTGGCATTGCTTTAACAAAGAGCTAGCATGGATACAAAGGACTGATTGGCCTCTCTTTTGTGAAGTTCTGCGGTACTATCTCATAGCTCTTGTTGGAAAGTGTGTGAGGTGCATAAATAGAACAGATTTGCACATAGCTGTACAAAAACAGAAGTTGCTGGAAAAGCTCAGCATGTCTGGCAGCATCTGTGAAGAAAAGAATCAGAGTTAACGTTTTGGGTCTGGTGACTCCAGTTCGGAGGAAGGGTCACCGGACCCGAAACGTTAACTCTGATATTTTCTTCATTGATGCTGCCAGACCTGCTGAGCTTTTCCAGCAACTTCTGCTTTTGTTCCTGATTTGCCGCTTCTGCAGTTCTTTTGGTTTTTATTGCACGTAGCTGTGATGTTCCCACTGACACTAACCTCATAAATCATGTGTGAATAACAGTAATTTTAGCAAAGTGTCAGATAGTGATTAGTGCCCATATGGAACTGAGTCTTGGCATAAGTTAGTGCCTCCAGAGACTAATGCAGAACAGGAGATGCAAAAATAAGGACAAGATCTGCATCAAGTAAGTAAATAATTAAAGGGATAGTCAGTGGAAGATTTAATCAAACATGTGTTAACCTCAATTTTTGAAGTTCATGGTCATTGAGTGTATCTGCCATGTTGTCCTTTATATTAATCACACGCACCGCACATGGAAAAGTAATATGTTGCAAAGCTACAAAAGATCTCTGACAGCTCAATATGTTTAGTGGTAGGTGCTAACAGTGCAGTCATGTGAAACAAGACTTTCAATAGAATACTGAAACATTGATAGCAGAAACATATTTATAGATCAAAGAGACTGATGAACATAGGAACTAAAGTGCAACCTGTACTCACTGCATATGATGGTATTGTTAGAGCCACTTTTAACATCATTACAAGCTTAATTTTCACTTTGTATTCTCCTTTTATCACTAAAGTTATCTACTTAATTATCTCATTGCTGAAAGCAGGATCTTACTGTGCATGAATTTGTCCCTTTCATTTGCAACACTCTTTAGAATTCAAAACAAAAAGTGCTAGAGAAATTCAGCAGGCCTGACAGCATCAATGCAGAGAGAAACAGAGTTAACATTTCGAGTCCAGTGGTCCCTTCTTCAGTTTCATTTTATTTCACTGTTCAGAAGTACTTTGTAAGCTGAAACGTGTTTAGCAAATCCCAAGTTCAGCTAGGATGCTACAGAAATGCAAGTCCATTCCTCTTTTTTAAGCACACACATCAAGATGACAGCACGCTGACAACAATATCAATTAAGGCATTAATTACGGCTCGTAATTCATTGTAATTTCCTACATTTTGTGCGCCAGAAACAATATTTCAACAAGGATTATGTCATTCCAAAATTATTGAATTAGTGTTTGAGTATAAATCCCTGTTGTGTAGAAATACACATTAGCACATCTCCAGTAGCACTTCCAGCAGCTTATTAAGAACAGAAGCAATGCGTTGTACAAACAACATTCTGTGATAAAATGCATAATATAGACATAGGTCCCTAACACACAGCTGTCTGTGTTCTTGAATATAATCTCCATAGGGATTATCAGCCTATTCTATGGTCACCAGGATAAAAACAAAAGATGTTGGAGAAACTCAGCAGGTTTGGTGGCATCTGAGGAGAGAGAAACAGAGTTAACATTTTGAGCCCAGAGTCATACAGATCTACTACACAGAAAACACCCTTCGGCCCAACGTGTCCCTGCCAGTCAAAAGCAATCACTTTATTATTGAGAACCCAGTCACCCGCAGTAGTATGCGTTTACTATGGTCACTTCTGATTGACTTTTGCTTTTGATCTTAAGGGCAATTAAAAGGTGAAAGTCACTCAGAGGGTTAATTACTGATTACTGTTAGATCACGAGCCCAGTGTTGTGTAGTGGGGATCTATTATCAGGTCCAGTTTGCTTGCCTTTGATTTTAAGATGGAAAGCAATTGAAGGTTAGGCAAGGGTGGAGCTGTGGAATATCTTTATCACTCATAGGATGTTCATGGCCTTTAAATAAATGAACAACGTGTTAGCCTGAAGATCATCCAATGCTCCCTTGCTCATGTCCTAACTCAGAACCAAGACTTGTTCTTCCATCACCCATCGACTTAAACACCAACAATGGAGCTTAATTCATAAAGAGGTGAATTTTAAATTTCTGTGGCATTCTAGCTGAACTTGGGATTTGCTAAACATGTTTCAGCTTACGAAGCAGTTCTGAAGAGTAAAATAAAATGAAACTGAAGAAGGGACCACTGGACTTAAAATGTTAACTGTTTCTCTCTGCATTGATGCTGTCAGACCTGCAGAGTTTCTCTAGCACTTCTTGTTTTGAGTTCTAAAGAGTGTTGCAAATGAAAGGAACAAATTCATGCACAGTAAGATCCCACTTTCAGCAATGAGATAATTAATTAGATAACTTTTTTTTAGTGATATAAGGAGAAACTGTGGCTCAGTGGGGGACAGCATGGTGGCTCAGTGGTTAGCACTGCTGCCTCACACCACCAGGGACTCGGGTTTGATTCCACCCTCAGGTGACTGTCTATGTGGAGTTTGCACGTTCTCCCTGTGTCTGCGTGGGTTTCCTCCGAGTGCTCTGGTTTCCTCCCGCAGTCCAAAGATGCGCACGATAGGTAGATTGGCCATGCCAAATTGCCCGTAGTGTTCAGGGCTGTATAGATTAGGTGGGTTATTGGGGGATGGGTTAGTGTGGGCTTGTTGGGCTGAAGGGCCTGTTTCTACACTGTAGGGATTCCATGGATTTTATGGAAAACACTTGTCCTTGTGTTGAAACCCCTCCATGTCCTCTCCTCACCAACGCCCTTCAGTCCAAATGTTCTACAAACCCTACCTTCTCTGAACTCTGGCGTCTTACGTGTTTCCCCAGCTCCTGCACTCAGCCATCAAAGCTCCAAACTCTGGAATTCCTCACAATCTTCGATCTTACCTCTTTGACCACATTGTATGGTCACCCATCCTAATATCTCCTTCGACTTCATCAATTCATGCTCCTTCAAAGCTAATTTGCTGCATCTTAACTACACCTTATTGTTGTGGTAAGGCTGCTTAAATATGGAAATGGGTCCTAAGCCAGCTAACAGCTGAACTGCAAAGTCAGATACAGTTGAGTGAAGTGAGAATTGTGTATTGTCCTCCCAGCACTACTGGGCATTAGTTGCTTGACTGCTTTCGTAATGGCTCAGAAATCCTTTACAGTTTTTTGTTTAGAAGACCAGGAGTCATCCTTCTGTTTCCTACTAAAATTCTATGACCCCCTGCCAGCCTGCTTGGGCTCTTCTGGCTGTTCAGTGGTTTAGTTTAAATTATTACACAAACATTTCCACGGAGCTTGTGGTTAATGGTCAGTATGGTGCCCTGTACCCTATGTCAAACTGTGATAAAATTCTGAAGATTGTTTATAAAGAGTTAACAGTTTTTCTGGGTGTCATGCAACATTGGTCCTGAATCTCAGCAGCAAGTAAGACATATGTAGTGTTCTCATTAATACTTTAGCATCCTAACGGATCCTGAAATAACCATGTTGGTCATTTTGAGGTCTTTTACTTGCCGTGCTATAAAGTGATCCATGTTATTTTCATGTTTGACTTTACATCATGTGTTACGAGTAAGCAGAAAATTATAATTTAGCGCTTCCTAATTGTTTTCAAACATACTGAATTGGCGACAAAAAAAGCAATTGCTGGAAAAACTCAGCAGGTCTGACAGCATCTGCGGAGAGAAATCAGGGTTAACGTTCCACATCGAATGACCCTTCCTCAGTTCTGCAAGACCCTTCACAGACGCTGCCAGACCTGCTGAGCTTTTCCAGCAATTTCTATCTTTGTCTCTGATTTACAGCGTCCGCAGTTCTTTCAGATTTTATTTTAACATCCTATATTATGTCAGCTTGTCAATGGATCTTGCTCTTTTTTATTCATTTGTAAGGTAAAGCTTCTGACTCTTCCTGATCAATAGCTTACAAATCATACAAATGCAAAATCATCAGTTCTCAAACAGTGAAGCATTTAGCCAACTACGTGTTGCATGGCAAATGGACTGTTCTGCATGATCTGCTGACTTTCAGAAGATTCACAGTCTGTCACCTGGATTCCTGAACTGTTGCTATCTCCCAGCCAACTACACTGGACTGGCATGTTACTTCCATTAGCAGCTCTAGTCCTTTATTTAGATTTGTTTTATTCATGGGATGTCGGTGCCACTGCCTGGCGTTTAGTACCCATCCCTAATTGCTCAGAGAGCAGTTAAGAGTGAACCACATTGCTGTGGGTCTGGAGTCACAAATATGCCATACCAGGTAAGGATGGCAGACTTCCTAGGAAACGAAACAGTGACTCCTGTCACAAGAACTGATGGAATATAAAGCGAATTAATAAATCTGAACAGAAAACCGGTCTCAATGATGGTTAGCCATGACAACTAAAAGCCCATCTGGCTCACTAACATCATTTTAGAGAAAGGCATCTGCCATCCTCAGCTGGTCTGACCCATGTAAAAGTTGACTTTTAACTACTGTCTGAATTAATGGAGCCTAATGGGCAGCCGACACTGACCTTACCAATGGCACCCACAGTCCATAAAAATTGTTTTGAAAAGTAACTATCCAATTATTGGCTGTTACCCAAGTGTTTGAACCTGCATTTACATTGATAAAAGCACAATTAGTCACAATTTGGCGACAATGCAGACAATACCCAGGCTTAATAAAGTGCACAAATTGCTGAGGGAGTTGCTTGTTATGAAGGAGTGCAACTGAAAGAGGCTATGAATGGGAATTTTCAAAAGCCTCGGAATTGCATTAAGGGAGTGAGACACAGTTGAGTAAATGAGGAAGAGAAACTACTCTAAGAGGGAGTGGTGGAAAAAGATAGAGAAAATCAAATCAACATTATTATATGGAATGGATTAAATTACAATCTAAAGATGGGAGTTGATGATGAAATTCTGAAGATTGTAAAGAGATACACAGGAGTTAGACATTCTCCTCCGGGGCAGAGCTGTCTGCAGTCCATCACTTGACCATTGCTGCAGTGCCTGACATGCTGTTCATCTCTGAAGTTCCTACACTGTTAGCATAGTCCGCCTGTGCTCCTTCAGTGGAATAAAACAGATCTAGTTTGATATGGTTCAGATCCAGGTAGATATGGTTCTTCACTGGTCAGATCAATGGCTGCCCTAATCGTGTAGAATCAAAATCAAATCGAAAGTAAATCACATTTTACACCATTGTAAGAAGTTGAATCCTATTATCATCAGAAATTTCAGACAAGCACCAAGATGTAGCTAGGTTGATGCTGAAAAGGGAACTTTACGTCAGATCCTTTTCATGTATTTTACCAACTCCACACACTGCCCCTGGTGGTGGGGAAGAAACTTCCACTCTCCTCCTCTTGGGAAGAGGTGCAATGCTTTTTGCTGAAGTTCAGTCCGAGCAGCTCCATACTGCAGGGCTCAGTGCTCTATGGGTTGTTCCCACGGATAAACTTCAAGCGATGCTGGAGGATCTTCAATTTTGTGAAAGATGCCCTCATGTCTGCCCAAAACATGGTGGTGTTTCCAATGCAAAGAGTAGTCAATGACGCAGGTATTTCAGACTGGCGTGTCCCAAATCCAGGACAATCTGCTGAGGGAGGCATTAAAACATAGAGAAGCTGTCAGTTCAAGAGGCAAAGACCACACTCTAAGGCTGTCCTGTCATTGTGCACCGAGGAGCTGTGTAATCTGTGCATACACCAGAGAATGTTTGACATGAAATGTAAGTACGTATTGTAAATATAACATGTAGTGGCGAATGTAATGCATTACTTTATGTACTGCATCTAAAGAAATTGATAGATACTGCACTTTATGTAATGTCAAATCTGAACTGTATGCAGCTACCTTCATAAATTTTATGAATAAAATATATTTTTGGAAAAATATGAATATCAAATTGTCTAAGCTATTGAATGGTTCCATTAGACATTCCAGGCATGGACCAAAGATCTGTCTGCATTTGAAAAGATAAAGACAGACTAATGTTGTAGATTGAGATCATTTATTGGAATGAGAGCAGCTTGGAGAGACCTTAGATAATTCTGTGGATTTCCATATATTCAGCATTACCTTCACTCTTTAGCATCAAAACCAAAGCTTGTTGTGATTCTTTTCTCAGCAGAATACAACAGGAGTCTAGGGCAGGGAAAAGGTGCAAATATAATGTCTACTTTCACTCTAGTCTACTGTATATTTTTTATTCATTCATTGGACATTGGTGTCGCTGGTATTGCCCATCCCTAGTTGCCATTGAGAAGGTTGTGGTGCGCTGAACCACCGCAGTCCACCTGCTGTGGGTTGACCCACAATTCTGTTAGGGAGGGAATTCCAGAATTTTGACCAAGTGACAGTGATACATTTCCAAGTCAGGAGGGGAACTTGAAGGTGGTGTTCCAATGTATCTGCTGCCTTTGTAGTTCTAGATGGAAATGGTCATGGATTTGGAAGGTGTTATCTGAGGATCTTTGGTGAATTTCTGCAATGCATCTTGTAGATAGTACACATTACTGCTTCTGTGCATCATAGAACATAGAACCTAGAACAGTACAGCACAGTACAGACCCCTCGACCGACGATGTTGTGCCGAACTTTTACCCTAAACCTAAGGTCTACCTAACCTCCACCGCTACCTTATACTGTCATCCATATGCCTATCTAATAGCCGCTTAAATACCCAAATGAGGCCGATCCACTACCCTCTCTGGCAATGCATTCCACGCCCCTACCACTCTCTGAAGAAAGAACCTACCTCTGACGTTTTCCCTATGTCTACCTCCACTCACTTTAAAACGATGACACTCATAACAGCTACCTCCATCCTAGGAAAAAGTCTCTGGCTGACCACTCTATCTATACCTCTGATCATTTTGTACACCTCTATCAAGTCACCTCTCATCCTTCGTCATTCTAAAGACAAAAGCCCTAGCTCTCTCAACCTTTCCTTGTAAGACCATCCCTCCATTCCAGGCAACATCCTGATAAATCTCCTCTGCACCTTTTCCAACGCTTCCACATCTTTCCTGTAATGAGGTGACCAGAACTGGACGCAATACTCCAGATGTGGCCGAACTCGGGTTTTGAATAGCTGGAGCATAACTTCACGGCTCTTGAACTCAATCCCTCTATTAATGAAAACTAACACACCATACACATTCCTAACAACTCTATCCACCTGGGTGGCAGCTTTCGGGGAACTGTGAACATGAACCCCAAGATCCCTCTGCTCCTCCACACTGCCAAGAAGCTTCCTGTTAACTCTGTATTCTGCTTTCAAGTTTGTCCTTCCAAAATGAATCACCTCACACTTTTCAGGGTTAAACTCCATCTGCCACTTCTCAGCCCAGCTCTGCATCCTATCAATGGCCCTTTGTAACCTAGAACAGCCCTCCGCACTATCCACAACTCGACCCACCTTCGTATCGTCCGCGAACTTACTAATCCACCCTCCCACTCCTCTATCCTGCATTGGTGGCACAGGGAATGTATTCACTGCTCACAGTGTTGTCTTTCTTCATTGACGAGGTGGAGGTGCCGGTGTTGGACTGGGGTGGACAAAGTCAGAAGTCACGCGACACCAGGTTTATTTGAAATCACAATCATCAGGTAAAACAGCAGTGCTCCAAAAGCTTGTGATTTCAAATAAACCTGTTGGACAATAACAAAGTTGCTGGAAAAGCTCAGCTGGTCTGGCTGCATCTGTGAAGGGAAAAACAGAGTTAACGTTTCGGGTCCGGTGACCCTTCCTCAGAACCTGTTGGACAATAACCCGGTGTCATTTGACTTCTGACTTTGTCTTACATTGATGAGACTGTATGCAGGCTGAGTGACCACTTTGTGGATAACGTCCCCTCTGTCTGCAAGAATGATCCAAGGCACTTGTTATTCCAATACACCATCGTACTCTCATGCCATCACTCCTACTCTAGGCCTACTGCAGTGTTCCAGCAAAGCCGTATGCAAGCTGGAGAAATAGCACCCCATTTTCTGCTCAGGACAGGACATTGAGTTCAACAACTTCAGAGCTTGAATACTGTCCTGAATTTTGATTACTCCACACTCCAGTCCCTGTGTCTTGTTTGCATCGCTTTGCTCTCAGTAGAAATAATCAGACTGCTGCGAGTATCACCTTGCATCAACATCAACTCTTCATCTACATCTCTCCTCTACTACCATTAGTATTTACTTTACATTGTTTTCAGCACCCTTACTATCTCTTCCACTTGCTCCTCCTCTGAGTTTCTTAAACAACATTAATTCAATCAGATTTCTGGCCCCTTTCAGTTCCAAAAATATGTTATATTGGACTCAAAATGTTAATGCTGGGCTGGATTTTCTGAGGAGTGGCAAGTTCACCCAATTGACGACTGTCCCAACCTGCATGGTTCCCACACTAGCCCCTACACTGTCCCATCATCCTCCTCACTGGGACCTCACCTTCAGTCCATTGCCAGCAAGGTATGCAGTACGATATTCATTGGGCCTGCTCAGGCCAGTACTAACTCTCCAAATGAGTAGTCTGCCCAGTGCCATTCTCTGTATTCTCCCCACGGCCACATGTTCTTCCACTTCAGATGTCAGGCATTCTTCTGAGTGCTTTGATTGACCTGCCACCACCTCACTCTCAGACAACGATTCCAGGCCCTAACCGCTTGCTGTGTGAAAAAGATTTTCCTCATTGCCTTTCATAAAAAGTATCTTAAAACTGAGATATCCCTAGTTTATTCTACGGAATGGGTTTACCCCACTCTGCTCAGAACAGCCACAATAAGATCTCCCTTGTGCCTGCTCCTTCTTCAGCAATCCCATCCCTCCCTTCCACTCCCCAAATTCAGAATTTATTCCTACAATCTGCAATGGTGGACTTTTTATTTCTTAATTTTTCTAATTTTTTTTTCCTATGTATCTGCACCTAGGTACCTTGATACCTAAGATGGCAGGGTAAGTGGTGAATTGTAAACATTTCACTGCACTCATGTGAGTACATGCGACAATAAAGCTAATTCAATTCAATTCAATTCCTTCTACTGATCTTATCAATCGATTTATCAGTCCCAGTTGTGAACATACAGAACAACAGAGCACCTGCAGCCCTCCATGACTGAGCTGCTTTCAGACGGATAACAGCTATCATTATATCAGGTCTGACTAATGTTATCGAGGTGATGAGCCCATTCTCAGGCTGGGCTGTCCATTTTGGACCTGTAAACAGGTTAAAGGGATATTTAATCTATGCCCCTGACTTTATTTCAAAAATATGGCTTTTATCCCTCCTACAATTTAACATAGAATTTAGCATTCTGTTTGTAATTTCCTGTTTCTCCATCAGGAAGGGATGAAACATGTTATAGCACCTGCACATGCGTAAATTTCATTTGTAGTGAAATGACACCTTCTCAGAAGAATGCCTTTAGGCACATGTTTGGCGAATAACCATGGAAAAAGAATTTAAGTCTAAAGGAATGTCCACAAGGAAATTCACCCCTTCACTTTCATAAACTATATGTTCTGAAGAAGTCAGAGATAGTGGGAACTGCAGAAGCTGAAGAATCTGAGATAACAAGGTGTGGGGCCGGATGAACACAGCAGGCCAAGCAGCATCAGAGGAGCAGGAAGGCTGACGTTTCGGGTCTGGACCCTTCTTCAGAAAAATTGTTCTGAAGAACTGGTAGTTTGAGTTATAAATCCCCAAGGATGTCCAGTGGCTGAATAACATCACCCACCTTGCTGAAGGATCTTAAAAC
Source organism: Ginglymostoma cirratum (assembly GCA_024137785.1). Lineage (NCBI taxonomy): Eukaryota > Metazoa > Chordata > Chondrichthyes > Orectolobiformes > Ginglymostomatidae > Ginglymostoma > Ginglymostoma cirratum. The sequence continues at coordinate 6,940,694 of JAHRHZ010000026.1, read as the reverse complement.
CTGATATGCAGAGCTAGCATTTCAAGAAGCAAAATTACACAAAATTGCTGAAAAATTACCAACCAAGCCTGTGTGGAAAGTTGCTTCATATTTATAAGCTTCCTAAAGCTGTAACTAAAAGCATCTAAGCCTGAGATGTAAATTGAACACTCTTATATTGAAACATGGAGCTGTTTACTGCACTGATTTTGTGTCTTGGCACTACCCTTCTGTTACAGCTTTGCTTGAGGCATAAATTCAGGGACAGGGAATTTTGAATCTTATAATCCCCGCACCTACTGATCTGAATGTACTCCAAGCTCAAGGCAAACTTGCTCAGTGTGTTTGGCGAAAGCACAGTTGGCAGAGTGAATAGTGCCTCTTATCAAGGGCCACAGCTCACCCATGAAGGAGATAACAAGGTGTAGAGCTGGATGAACACAGCAGGTCGAGCAGCAGGAGGAGGAAAGCTGATGTTTTGGGTCTGGACCCTTCTTCTCCAGCATCAGCAGTTCCTACTATCTCTCACCCATGAAGGAATTGTTGTCGAGGTGACTGAAAACAAGGGACTAGTAGTTCACAATGCTCCAGTGGAGACATTGCTGCTTCATTCGATGTTGATGGATCTTTAGTATTGTTTTGTTTTGTGATATACTTTCAAATAAAACATGAAAACCACAATTACAAGTGTAAAACATTCTCATTCTAACATGCAATATGAATGTTGTTTACTTTAAAAGCACACAGCTTCAAATCAGAGCTGAGCTGGTGAAAAGTTGTGCATTTAAGTCAAAGCTATGCTAAGGGACACATTGAATAGCCCATTGGGTGTATTCCATAGAGAATTGGGAAGGACTCTTATTGTACAATGACTCTCAATTTGGTAAGAGTTACATACTAGAGTCAGATACTATCTCAAGGTACCATCCACTGGCCTTTGTCTTTCTGCATAGTATTTCATGCATTACTAACACCGGAGGTACTTATGTATTCATAACCTGAAAGATGAATATATTATTGGATTCCAATCAACCCTTACATGCACAGTTTCTGTAGAAAGTGGAGCTTGAGTATGAAGCACTGCAATGTTAATTTTAAAATCACTGCAATTTATTGATTAGCTGTGTACAATCTGCAAACTCTGATTTAGATTGAGCCTGAATTAATGGGCTTTGGCATCTAGAGAAATCTATTTTTGTGCGCCAGTGCTATTTTGTGCATTAAATTGCAGCTAGTATATTTTAACCGTCGAGTGGACAAGGCAGAACAGGCTAAAGCCTGGATCGGCACGACAGGTGGTTACCTAGGTCCCAGTTAAGGACCAGGTCTTGTTAATCGGGAGGTGGTGATCTTCAAGCTACAAAGATGCCAACTGCTGCAGCACGATAGTATCAGCTGGAGCCCCATCAGGCAACTCAAAGTTAGACTCCAGACTGGGCCAAAAGGATGGGAGAAGGGTGAACATTGCAATGGTTAGGATGGGACTATCTGTGTTGGGGGTGGTCCATCTTACTGTGGTGACTGTAAAAGCTGACAAACATATCATGATCCATTTATGTTTCTCTGTTGGCCCCTCAGGTCTAATTGAGGGACGGCCTGTTCTATACTTCATATTACAGATCTATGCAGAGCTGACAGTTTCTCTGTGTGTGACAACTTTTATTGATAATGTTTTATATGTCTACTCCATGTTTCAGCTCTGGCTTCCAGCTCTCTCCATAGCTTTGCTTACTTTTCACTGATTCCACACCCAGGCTTACACAATCAAGCGCAATGAGCATCAATTATAAACAGGCTCCAAAAATCAAACACAGAACAATTGAACCACTGAGCGTGACAGAGCACAGTCTGCCCAGTGAGTGAGCAGTTGAGATTTCATTGGGATATTACGTGCGTCATAGTCTGCTAGCACTGATTAACGACATTCCCATATGTTTCTGAAATTTACAAAATGGAGTCTGGTAGAAAGTCTAAAATTCCAACAGGATTAGACACTGGAAGAATGTTCCCGATGACCGGGAGTCCAGAACTAAGGGTTACAGTTTAAGGATCTGGGAGTAGGCTGTTTAGGATTGAGGTGAGGAGGAATTTCTTCACCCAGAGTGATGAGTCTGTGGAAGTCTCTGTCACAGACAGTGGTTGAGGCAAAAACATTGAATGTTTTTATGAAGGAGTTAGATATGGTTCTTAGGACTAAAGGTTTCAAAGACTAAGGGGAGAAAGCAGGGGGAGCAGGGTACTGAGTTGGATGATCAGCCATGATTACATTGAATGGCAAAGCAGGCTTAAAGGGCCGAATGGCCTACTCCTGTTGCTATTTTCCCTACTTCTGTGGCAGGAGGGTGCCTTGTCTGCCAAAGTGATATTTGAATTCACATTCTCTGGACTGTTAGTCCATTAACATAACTACTTTTCTGCCTCTGTTTGACTCTTTCTCTTTCTCCTTTTCTCTCTCTTCTAGTCAATGTCAAGACACTGGCCTTGAGAACCTTTAGGTTTCTAATTGGATAAGTGCCACTTGCTATCATTGTTCTGGTCCCTCTGATACCCGTTCCCCCCCTCCCCAACCCACACCCCCAAGACCCAGGCTAAATAGCCCTCAGGCAGGAAAATGCCAACTCACCACTTCGAGTTGTGACATTTTGTACTTGCTCACCTCTGTAACAAAATGGAAATGTAGCAAAGTGATATTCATGGGCTATGAATCAGCTTTTCTGCCTTTAATTTCCAGCTCTGCTTTTTTTTTCCAGAAATATCAGTCAGCCACCAACGCCTGACACAAAGTGTGAGAGTCAACTGGAATCACTCTCTTCCAGTAAAGGACTGACTCAAACAGGAGGTAAGGATGCTGACAGAGACAGAACTGACCTGCTCAGAATGAATGATCTGCTTTTATGCATTATGCCATAATGTTGTCTGTTGGGAATACTCTAAATGGGAGTGTGATACCGTAATCTTGTGAAATCAAATTACGTTCAACACAAAATGTCAGATCTTGATGACAATGAATCTTCCAAAATGGATAGTTTCATCAGTGAAGCTATAAACTAATAATCCTTTGTTGTTCAAGAATGAAGATGTGATTGCTTGGCACTGAGATAATGGATATATTGAAGGCTTCATTGAAGATTTCCTTTGCTACAAGCTTTGCAATCATATAATAGCAGGGATGCATTTGTTTATTTAACTCATGTCTATTTGTTTATTCAATCATGTCTCACAAACTTGACTGAGTTTTTTGAGGAAGTTACCAAAAAGGATTATGATGGCAGAGCGGTAGACGTTGATTATTTGGACTTTAGTAAAGCCTTTGACAAGGTTCCACGTGGTAGACTAATTAGTAAAGTTAGGTCACATGGGATTCAGGGTGAGCTTGCCAATTGCATACATAATTGGCTTAACAGGAGGAGACAGAGAGTGATGCAGGAGGGTTGTTTTTCAGACTGGAGGCCTATGATGTCCTAACTCACTGGAGCTTGCGAGCTTGAGAGGTGACCTGATAGAAGTTTATAAAATAATGAGAGATATAAATAGAGTTGATGGTGGTTGTCTTTTCCCTAAGATGGAGAATTTCAAGACTAGGGGGCACATTTTTAAGGTGAGAGGAGACAGTTTTAAAAGACACATAAGAGGCAAGTGTTTTACACAGAGGGTAGTTCGTGTGTGGAATGAACCTCCTGATGAAGTGGTGGATGTGGGTACAATTATAAAGTTTAAAAGACGTTTGGATGGATATATGAACGGGAAAGATTTGGAGAGATATGGGCCAGGAGCAGGCAGCTGGATTAGTTGGGATTATGTTCAGCATGGACTGGTTGGACCGAAGGGTCTGTTTCCGTGCTGTATGACTCTATAACCCTTCAAACAGTGGAGAAGGCTTTGCTATAACAGAGCCTCAAGATTGGAATCAGAATCAGAGCCACATCAGAGATGGACCCTGAGGTAACAGCTTGAAGAAATAGTTCATGTTACGAAACTTCAAAAACAAAGCAGAAACTTCGTCCTAGTCCCTCTTGGGAAAACGCAATACAGCAAACAAACAACATGAAACATTGGTTCTGAGCAAGCCAATTATGTTTCTATCAGCATTCCTGAATCCTGTTCAAATCAATCCTTTTCTTCAGGAATTAGTGAGTAAAGTTACTTATCAGGAATTTAATTAGGTTAATCACCGATTAGTAAAGTTAGATCACATGGGATTTAGGGAGAGCTTGCCAAATGGATACAAAATTAGCTTAAGAGCAGGAGACAGAGAGTGATGGCAGAGGACTGTTTTTCAGACTGGAGGCCTGTGACATCCCAATTCCTATACTCAGAGGTCTGAGCAATGAAGAGAAGTGTGCTAAATGCCTTCTTAACCACCCTGTCTACCTGTGATGCAACTTTCAAAGAATTATGTACCTAAACCCCTAGGTCTCTCTGTTCAACAACACCACCCAGGGCCCTACCATTAACTGTAAAAAGTGTTACACAGGGATCAATGCTAGGTTCACTTTTGTGTAATTTATGTAAACAATTTGGATGAGAATTTAGGAGGCATAATTAGTAAGTTTGCAGATGACACCAAAATTGGTGGCGTAGTTGACAGTGAAGTCACAGTGTGGAGCTGGAGGAACACAGCAGGCCAGGTAGCATCAGAGGAGCAGGAAAGCTGACGTTTCGGGTCTGGACCCTTCTTCAGGACTGATGAAGGGTCTAGGCCCAAAATGTCAACTCTCCTGCTCCTCTGGCACTGCCTGGCCTGCTGTGTTCGTCCAGCTCCACACTGTGTTGACTCTGACTCCAGCATCGGCAGTCAACAGTGGAAAAGGTTATCTGAGATTACAAAGGGATCTTGAACAATTGGGTCAATGGGCTGAGGAATGGCAGATGGGATTTAATTTGGATAAATGCAAGGGATTTAATTTGGATAAATGCAAGGTATTGCATTTTGGTAATACAAATAAAGGCAGGACTTATACAGTTAATGGTAGGGTCTTGGGTAGTGCTGTGGAACAGAGAGACCGAGGGGTTCAGGTAGATAGTTCTTCAAGATTTTCATCACTGGTAGACAGGGTGGTTAAGAAGGCATTTAGCACGCTTGCCTTCATTGCTGAGGCCATTGAGTATAGGAGTGGAGACATCATGTTAACGTTGCACGGAACATTGGTGAGACCACTTTTGGAATACTATGGACAGTTCTGGCCACCCTGCTATATGAAGGAGATTATTAAATTGGAGAAGGTTCAGAAAAGATTTACCAGAATGTTGACAGGCCTAGAGATTTTGTGTTTTAAGGATAGGCTGGGATGTTTTTCGCTGGAGTGTAGGAGGTTGTTGGATGACCTTATAGAGTTTTATAAAATCATGAGTGGTATAGATAAGGTGAATAGCAAAGGTCTTTTCATTAGGGTGGGTGAGTTCAAAACTAGAGGGCATATATTAAAGGTGAAAGGAGAAAGATTTAAAAGGGACCTGAGGGGCAACGTTTCACACAGAGGGTGGTTTTATGTGGAATGAACTTCCAGAGGAAGTGGTAGATGCAGGTACAATTACAGCACTTAAAAGACATTTGGATAGGTAAATGAATAGGAAATGTTTAGAGGGATATAGGGAAAACACAGGCAAGTGGGACTAGTTTAGTTTGGGAAACTTGATCGGTATGGATGAGTTTGACAGAAGGGTCTGTTTCCGTGCTGCATGACTCTACGACTCTATAATTTAGAAGTTCGCCAGGATCCACACAGATACAGACAAGGGCTGGAACTGTAAGAATCCTGGAAAATTGTGTAATTATCTCTGTGATCATTATGTAGAGTATCAAACCAGCTTGACCCTGTTGTAAGATAACACAGTGTAGAGCTGGATGAACACAGCAGGTCAAGCAGCATCAGAGGAGCAGGAAAGCTGACGTTTCGGGCCTAAACCCCACTGTTGTGTTGTGAGCTTGTAAACAAAGAGATATAGAAAAGAGTTATAGGGAAAGGTTAGGAAAGTGGAATGGGGGAATGTTGGATCAGCTATGATCTGATAGAAATGATGGAGGGGGCAAGTGACCAACACTTGTTCTTATTGGTTATGGTCCAAAGGTGTAGGGTTGAGTGAGTAGGCAACAACTTAGCAGACACGATACACTACATGGTAACATGAGGTTTGGACTTTGGCAGGAAGATTTGTATCCACGATTAGCAAGTTATAAGGAAGGCAAATGAAATGTGAACAATTTTGGGCTCTTTACCTCAGGGAAGATATACTGGCATTGGAAGTAGTCCAGGGAAGGTTCACTCAGCTGATACCAAGTGTGGAGGGACTGTTTTATGAGGAGAGGTTGAGTGGATTGGACTTGTAATTATTGTAGTATGGAAGAATGAGAGGCAACTTTCGTGGAACATACAAGATTGTTAAGGGGCCTGACAGGGTAGATGCAGGGAAGAGTTCTGATGAAGGGTTTAGGCCTGAAACGTCAAGTTTTCCTGCTCCTATGATGCTGCTTGACCTGCTGTGTTCATCCAGCCCCATGCTTGTTAGCAGGGAAGTTGTTTCGCCTTCAGGGAGAGCCTAGGCTCAGACACCATAACTTCAGAGTAATGGGTCACACATTTAGGCCAGAGATGAGGGGGAATTCCTCCTTTCAGAGGTAGAGAATCTGTCGATTTCTTTACGCAGACAGTTGTTAAGACTGGATTGTTACATAAAGTCAAGTCTGAGATAGACAGATGTTTCTTCAGTAAGGGAATGTAGGAGATTGAAAATTCACAGTATCATTTATTATGGCCAGATCATGCGCGAGATCCCTCAACTTCTCACGGTTCCAGGTGGGGCACACAAAATCATTAAGGTCCCTGTGAAGAGAGATAAACTGCCTTCCTTGGTTATTCACTCAGTGCCTTAGTTCGTCACAACAAGGTTAATTTACAAAGGATCCCTTCCCTTGTGGATATCGTTTCCTCAAACCCAAATAAACTTGTGTTAAAAGGATCCAATTTAGCCAGGTTTTCTTGAATCATCAGAGTTAGTAAACACTAAATGTGAGATGAAATGGTTAGGAAACACATGCTCACATACAGACACACACAGACACACACATACAGACACACACACACAGACACACACACAGATTTTTCATGAAGACCAGGTAAGGTGATATTATGGCTGTTATCAGATGGCACCAGCAGTATTGGTGTTGATAGTTGAGTGATTCTTGGTTTTCTAGATTGGCAGAAATTCTGTAATTCTGATTCCTTTCAACAGTGATTGAATTCTCGCCTTGAGAGTGAGGAATAGTCTTTCCCTTTGCTTAACCTGCCATGCATAGCTGTTTTGAATGGCTGACATCAAAGCTGGGGCCCTCACAGCTCTGGAGTCCTCACACAGGGAAGTCTGGCCAATAATATACACAGGCTGTAAAAAAAACTCCTCAGAGGCTGGTATCCTGTCACCAAATCACCCTTTATTTACACTTGCATAGTACTTGATATTGCTTCGGCCTCCTTAGATCCAGCTTTCAGGGTGAACAGAATATCTGATACTCCTGTTTATATCTGTCAGCCAGGGCTCCCTGCTTGGAGCAGATTAACAGCCCCAATCAGGGAACTCCTATTGTATGAGGCCCACCAGGCTGAACTTGTTACAATCACTACAGACTGGTGTTGCAATGACTTTTAAGTCCTGATTTCCCTGAAGGGTAAAACAGCAAGTGATAGCTTTCTGCTGAGATGGTTGGGATATGCAGCTCCCTTACTATCTCTTCTTATTAAGTCTCTCCCTGTTTGGAGTTTCCTTGACAATTTTACATGGGTGGCGTTCGATGGGATTCAGACAGGACTTTGCCTGGCAGTCACTGAATCTATGTCTGCATTGTTTTCACTCTGTATAGTGCACTTTGTTTTAAACAAAAAAAACATATTTTGAAATTAAAACATGCCTTGAAATACCCAGTGAAGCGGTTGGAGCTACCTCGCTGAATGTTTTTAAGGCAAGGCTAGATAAATTTTTGCACAGTAAAGGAATTAAGGGTTATGGTGAGTGGGCGGGTAAGTGGAGCTGAGTCTCAAAAAGATCAGCCATGATCTTATTAAATGGCGGGGCAGGCTTGAGGGGCCGGATGGCCTACTCCTGCTCCTAGTTCTTATGTCCTTAAATTGCTTTTCCAATCATTCCCACAGGTGATGCCAGGGAAGGATGTGAAAATGGGCACATAATTTTAAAATGAAGGCAAAGTTTAGCCAATTCTGTAATTTACAAATGATCTGAAGATAGCAGGATTAGACAGATAATGAATGAAATAAATAATCAGTAAACTGTTCATTGATTGAGGGATTAGCATTGACCATGATACTGGAGCAACTCTTTCTTCTTTCTAGGTACTGTACAATCTGTTAGATCCATGAGAACACGGTGGGCACAACCTCAGCAAGTAATTTATTGTTTGAGTAATTTCACTGATGTCTCATTCTGACTCCTCGCACCTTTCAGTTCTATCTAAGTTTTTATTTCCTGTTCAATGATTACACAGCATTAATCTACATCAAAATCCCTTTACCATTAATATACCAGTTCATTAATTGCAATTTTATTGAATATCAGTCATCTCCCTTACATTTGTGTTCTGAAAACCTAGCCTGAAAACTTCAAATTACGCAAATATTAACTGAAAGTCATGCAAAAGTTCATTAGTACAGAGCACTGCCAAGCAGGCTATTCATTGTGGATATTAAAGAGATGGGAAATTGGAGGAGATAACATAAAGCAATCTTGTCAAACTTTAATGAAGTTTGGTATCCTACAATGTACTGAGAGATTGAGGACTTTAATTTGTGTTGTCTTTTATAGTAAAGTCATGCAAGAATTGTGCCAAATGTTTGCAATAGTCTGAAGCATGTGGGAGTTGAATGTCTTATTGAATTTAGAAAATAAATCTGATTCCACTGTTTAAAATATATAACAGCTGTATTCATTTAAATGATGGTAATTAAGAATTAGGAACAAAACAAATATGATTATGAATGATGTGCTTCAAAGACTTTTGCGCTTCTGAATTTGTCTTAAAATGTATTTAAAAGGCTATGTGTAGCATTTAATATATTGTAAAGATATTTACAAGTGGCAAGTGTATATTTAAGTTTTGATAGACTTCCAATCAGCCTCTTCATATTCAAAAGTTGGTCAAACTGATCTCTTCACCTTCATGTTAATCCTAATCCCACAGATAGTGCTGTGCAATTAGAATGAAACCGTACAAAATCAATTGTTTGCGCCAAAGTATTGTTAGTTATATCTTAGCTGCATGCTAAAGGTTCATCAAATTTCAATTTTCCTTACTCAAACATTGTCTCAAAAATAATTGTGCTTTTCTTTCCATGTCTAATTTGATTGCTTCACCATGCTCAGAATAGTACTCTGCTTTTGTACTCTTTCATTTCTCGTTTTTAAATTTTCAATTCACTGCTAAGTCTTACATTTTGAAATGTTTTTGAGGTTGTTACATCAAATCACAGCAGGAGTGCTCGTGTTGTCTGATCACGGGTACTGGGGAGCTCTGTGGCACCTATAGTATTGAAATTCAAACTTCCAATCATTTGCAAAATTCCAACATCCTTTGACCCAATTCCTTTCTCTCCTGTTTCGATGGAATTAGGGTTAAAGGTTAATGGTGAGAAGCTTGACCATGTTGTGCCTATTTTACAGCCGTGAAGCGAAGCTGCAAGGCTCAACTTCAGGATCTTTCACTCCAAGAATGAATGAAAATGGTTGACTCCAAATTGAGTTACACATTTTGCAGCATTTCAGAGACTGTCTAAATCAGATATCATGTTCTCCCTGGAATGTAAATGCTGGACCCAATATCTGTTTTAAACTTTCTCACAGAAATTTAATCAAAATCAGTCGGTTGGCCATTATCACAGACACAACGCCAATACTAATTTCCATATTTAGAACTTATTTCTACCCCTCTTCCACAGACAGCTCATATGCAATTTAAAATTTACCCACCAGTGATTCAAACCTTATTTATGTAAACACCAGTCATACTGACAGGGTATCATCAGTCGCACTGGCACTGGTTCTACAAGCATTCATCCCACATGTACCAGGTTCGCAAGCATTAGCCAGATGTTAGTCACTGTCTGGTCATTTGCTACTACCCTCCATTCCCACTACTCCATTCTCAGGTTCATGTTCTGCTCCCACTTTATTTCTAATATTCTCATGTTTGTGTGTGAACTCGACTAGTCAGTTGTTGTGAGTTAGCAACTTTTTTTAAAAAATTCATTGATGGGATGAGGGAGTTGTTGCCTTGGTCATTCGTTATTGCCCATCTTTAATTGCTGTGGGCCTGGAGTCACATGTAGGTCAGGCCAGGTAAGGATGGCAGTTTCCTTCCCAAAAGGAAATTAGTGAACCCAGATCCAACAACTGGCAATGGATTCAAAATCATCATAGGGCTCTTCATTCCAGATTTTTTCTTTTATTGTATTCAAATACCACCATCTGCCATGGTTGAATTCAAGCCTGGGTCTACCAGAACATTACCTGGGTCTCAGGAGTAACAGTCCAGCGATAATACCACTAGACCATCATCACCCCTCTCTTGTGGGGACTTTTGGGAATCCAAGATTGTTAAAGTTATACCCAGGCATGATTCCCCAATTTTGTTATGGTTTCACATGGGATACCTCAAATTCTTCTGCTTCTGGATGAGAAAGGTTGAGCTGACCCACCTTGGTTATTCATCAGCCTCCTTAAGTTGCTCAAAATGAGGTTAATTTTAAACATATCCTTCGCCTTCTGTATACTTTTGCCAAGACTTTTTGCACAAATGTCAAAAATAAGACGGGAGTATAAAAAAAAAAGGTAAAAAGAGATAACAAGGTGTAGAGCTGGATGAACACAGCAGGCCAAGCAGCACCAGAGGATGGTAAATTTAGCATGGCCAATCCACCTAGCCTGCACATCTTTGGACTGTGTGAGGAAACTGGAGCACCCGGAGGAAACCCATGCAGACACAGGGAGAATGTGCAAACCCCACACAGACAGTCACCCAAGGCTGGAATCGAACCCAGCTCCCCGGCACTGTGAGGCAGCAGTGCCATCAAAGGTAAAAAGAGGTTTGCCAGATCAGTCTTCTGACTGTTCATGAAGAGCAGCTCGAAAGACATGATGACCGTTGCAATGAATGTGATGGTAGCATTGATGTTGGCATTTAAACAATTAATTTGAGATATTGCCTTTGATTGAAACTCTTTTATCCTGATTTCTTTCAGCAATGGCTGACTGGCAGCAGTCAGAATATGAGAAAATACTTCCCTTTTTTAACCTGCAGTGCAGGGGTGTTTAAAAAGCTGTTTTCAGAGCTATGATCCTCAAAGCACACTGGTCATTCTTAAGAAAGCAGGCTAAAAGCACATGCAGAGAGGACTGAAGTTTCTGTAAAGGCGGAAATGCAAATACATTTTTTTGCCTAGACTACTGTCATGTACCAGATTACAGTTCAATTGGTGGTACATGTTTTGCCCTTTGAAGCTTCCCTTGTCTCCTCATGTGCCTGAAACGCATTGCCAGAGGAGGTGAAGCAGACGCAATAGCAGCATTCAAGAAGCACCTGGACAAATACATGAATAGGAAGGGAATAGAGGGATATGGATCCTGTAAGTGAAGTCAGTTTTAGCATGAAAGGGCAAAATGTGTTTGTGCATGCTTAGAGGGCTGAATGGCCTGTTCCTGCACTGAATTGTTCTTTATTCATGATGTGTGACAGCTGGCACAGTGGCTCAGTGTTTAGCTCTGCTGCCTCACAGCACCAGGGACCCAGGTTTGATTCCAGCCTCGGGTGACTGTCTGTGTGGAGTTTGCACATTCCCCCCGTGTCTGCAAGGGTTTCCTCCAGGTGCTCTGATTTCCTCACACAGTCCAAAGTTGTGCATGTTAGGTGGATTGGCCATGGTAAATTGCCCATAGTGTTCAGGGATGTGTAGATTAGGTGGGTTACAGGGGGATGGGTCTGGGTGGGATGCTCTGAGGGTCAGTGTGGACTTATTGGGCCGAAGGGCCTGTTTCTATACTGTCGGGATTCTATTAAAAAAATTCTAGTGTCTCTTTCTCCAAGCAACCATTGTCCTTAGATGGCAGTCAACATTTGTCTATATCCCCCCTTTTTATGAAAGGAAATGTTTTAAGTGTAGTTTAATATGTCCATAGGTAATCTCGGTTATGAGTTATGGTCATGGCACAGTCAATCTGAAATGTTTCTACATCTGATAACAATCACTGGAATGAAAGATTAACAATAGAAACCCAGACCAACATGGTAGATTCTCTTAGGCTAAGTGGTAAATCCACACCAATCCCCTCGGATCCTGCCAATGGAATGGAAAAACATTTCTCTCTGGATGACATGGCTCTCAGCCATGATGACATCTTTATGAACAAAAATAGCAGGGAAATTAGGTTTTCTTTTCTCCAATTAATGAACCATGATTTTGAAAAACTGAATGTCTGACTTTGTTGGCTGGCCTTCAGTTATTCAGGAAATAAAGGCACTGCACCGTTATCCATTAAAAGCTACGCTGTGCTCACAAGAGGAAGAAGAGACTGATTGATAAAAGGTGTACCAGCCAATGTTTTATTAGCCAGGTTGGATAACTTGTACAAAAGCATGGGAAGATGGAATGATGAGAGAGTTTTAAGGCTGCAATCTGGTTTAAAGGGAGGTGGTCAATTGAGGAAAGATGGTTGAATAAATCAATTGCATCATGAACCGCCAATAGGGACTGCCTCCTGCTTTGTTACAATATAAATGGCTTTGTAAAAACGCCAGAGGAACATAATTTCACCTGTGACATAGAGGGAAAGAAAAATCAATTGTTACTGTGTGGAAATCTGATAATTACGCAGCTTTTGAACAGAGGAAATTTACATTCATGTTTATACAAGGGGAAATCGTAGGAACATTATGAAAAACTAAAGCAAAGATGCTTTTGTCCAACTCCAGGCTCAAATGCTGCTGTAATGAATTGTACACCATTCACAGACCTCAGCTCATTGAAAAATCCACCATCAAATTCTATCTCCTTTCCTCACTCAGTGCCACTCAACTGACTGACTCATGTTCCTTCTTATCCCCCTGCTGATAGCTTCAAGTTTTACATCTCCATCTTGTGTTTAAATTCCCTCCACGGTCCTACAACCATCCCCAAGCTCCACGGTGCTCTCACTTTCGTGTCTCTGTGCTCAAAACTCTCTCTAATGATACTCCCCATTAATTGCAGTGCCACTTCCACCTCAATGAAATATTCCCTCTGCATCTCCCAGCCCCATCTTCCGACGTTGGCATGCACTTTATGGTCTGAATGGGCCCCCCCTTTCTGTGTTGTAACAACTCTATGAATCAAATCTTACAAGCCCCTCTGGGGAATTGGTTGTGACATGTAGGGGTGTCTGAGTTAGAAATGCAGGTACCTTTAAGGTTCAAACAGAACAGCTCCAAGAGTTCGTTAAGAGCAAGAGATTTGACGTTTTACTTAAGAGCTGGGTTCATCCCGACTGTGGGCTTGACTTCTGGACAGGGAACGGGTTCAGAAGGAAAAGGTGGAAACTGATATTTGTGCTAAATCAAAGATTTACAATAAAACCTTTGTGAGCCTTTGAGAGTCTTTTGCTGCCTAATTCAACCTATTGAAACCAGTGTATGAAACAGGGAGAAGGCAGTGGCAGATGTTGAAATAACTCCACAGAGGCTGGATATTCCTTCCCCAAGTCATGTCTATGCATGAATAGTCCTCATCTTCAGCACTGCCTCATTCAGAGTCAGGTACCAGGGTGTTGGCGTCTCTGACACTCACCCATTTCATATGTTAACCAGGGCTCTCTGATTGGATCAGATTAACAGCTCCAATCAAGGAACTCATATTCTATGAGGTCGACCTGGCTGACCCCGTTACAATTACAGCAGGGGGCAGTGGTGTAAAACTGTGTGCCCTGATGATGCTGCAATACCTATCACCTATACTCTCTGTTGGTATTTTATCTCCTCCCCATGGGCTAATTGAAGCTCCCGTAGCTAATTAATGGTGACTTAAAGGCTTTCTCCCACTGCTGCTGGCATTTTACCAGTAGGGTAGGGTGGTGGGCCTTGGTAAAAACTGGTGGCTTTGATGCCAGCCATGCAGAGGGATATCTCCTCATGGACCCCTCCACCTGGCAGCTCTGCAGCCTGGCCCTGTATTAGAGCCAAAGCCTAGGCTTCCTCGAGTGTCTGACTTCAGGAAGTTACCCATCATCCTTGCAGTGGACACTGCACAGAGGCAATTCTATCACCAGTGAGTTGCTGACCTTTGTCTCCCAGATGTCCCACTCTGAGCCAAGTCATGACCCAGTGGCAGGACAACCCGACAAATTGGAGGCGGGCTCTCCTGAAATTCTCAGCTTGTGATTTGATTTATTACTGTCATGTGTACCAAGGTACAGGCAGATCATACCATACTATTGGGTCAGGGTAACAGAACAGAGAGCAAGGTACAATGTGACAGCTGCCAAAAAGGTGCAGAGAGGGATCAACATTAACGTTAAAGAGGTCCATGTAAAAGTGCAGGGCTGGGGAATGATATGGGCCCATTGCTTCCAGATGAAACTCCCCTCTATGATCTTAGGAAGACTGAAGCTGAACTAGTTCATCCAATCTGTAGAGCATATGTTGCCATCCAATTGCTTAAGAATCTGTACCTAGGTACCTTTTGTACCTAAGATGGTACCGTAAGTGACGAGTTGTAAATTTTTCACTGTACTCATTTGAGTACGTGACAATAAAGCTAAATCTCATTCTAAATTGGATCATTGCTGATCATCTGCCTCAAAGCCACTTTCCCATGCTATTGCCATACCCCTAGATGCCAATGAGCTTTTCGCTCCTAAAGACTTCCTGTAGAACCCAGCTTTTGGAGACAGAAAGATTCCATACTGTTTAAATTAGTTCAGAGTGGGACATGATATGCAGAGCTCGGAACTGATACGTTATTGTATTCTAAGGAACTATAATACTTCAGGGATTAGAATCACTTGCTTTGCCCAAATATTAAACTGGTAGCTTGCGGTGGTTATAGGATAATTTGGCCACACCCAAGCTGGAGTGTTGTGTCTATTTCTGGGTACCAGACTTTAGGAGAGATGCAAAGACATTGGAGAGAGTGCAGACAAGATTCACCTCGGCTCTGTATTTCAATGTTTGCCTTGGAGAGGAGAAAGTCAAGAAGAGATTTGTTAGCAGTGTTCAAAATCGTGAGGGTAGACAGAGTAAATAGGGAGAAACTTCCCAATGATGGTAAGGTTGAGAATGAGAGAGCAGAGATTTAAGGCAATTGGCAAAAGAAGCGATACAGACAGGAGGAGAAAAATCTTGACTGTTAAGTGCTGAAGTACTCTGCGTGAGAATGCTGTAGAGGCAGGTTCAAATGAAGGGTTCAGGATGTAATTATGTGATAAGGAAGAATGTGCAGGATCACAGGGAGAATGACACTACGTGCCTTGCTTATTGGAAGAGCTGGCATAGACAAAATGGGTTTAATGGCCTCTTTTGTGACAGTTCTGGGATTTTGTTGAGTTTGCTTTCAATTTTTTTAGTATCTGTCTACTCTAGTCCGTATTCCTCTTCCTTCTCTATCTCCTCAGCCAAGGAGAGCTATATATTTCTCGACACTCATGCCTAGGTATAGAGACTGTCTGGGCTCTGTCCAATGGGGAAGGATTTCACACCATCATTTATTTTCCATCAATCCCACCCAGTCATTCAAAGAGAAGTATAATCAGCAGTCTTCTGATTGATACCTCATCCTCCCAATTAATTTGGTAAGCCAATTGGAAAATTCAGCCAAATAACCATTTTACATTTTTATTAGAAATGATCTCAAATTTCCACAGTTATTGTATCTTGATCACTGCAAACTATTCTAGGTGGAAGAATCTTACCACAAAGATTGTGACTTATTATGCTGTTTGTTCCAGTTCTCGTTGTGCAATCCCACAATAATACCCGATGTGTGAAGGGAGATCGCTTCTCTACACACGTATGATAGAGAAGAGCATTCATTCGGGTTTATTACATAGATGGCTTGCTATGATTGTTGACCTTCGGGCATAAAGAAGGTTTACACCTTTACTGATAACAAATTCAGATTCACAGGCACTCAAAAATTAAATGGCAAAATAAAAAGACAGAAAGCCTCCATGCTGTTTAAATTAGTTCAGATTGGGGCTTACGTTGCAGAACTTGGATGTTGTACAGACCATTTTAATCCAATCTGAAAGCAACTATCTCTGAAAGCTGTCAAAGAAAACTCCACAGCATTTATAGACTTTGAAGCAAACATCCTTTCTAATATTCGACAGTCTCCCAAAGTTCCATTCCCCACTAAATTACACTCAAGGTCACCGGCTTGAAAATGCTCAATGTGAAATAGCTTTGTGTGTTATATTGTAATAGTTATAGTACTGGGTTAGTGATGAATTCAAATTCCTCAAAAACATCTCATAATTTTCAATTCAGTCAGCAAGGAATAGTGGTAAAGGCTGCTAGATTACTATTAAATTATTAAATTGAATGTCAGTGAGTGTGAGGTCTCTCAATCCTTTATAGCTGATAGGTTTTGATACATACAGCAACATGAACTTATACACATTTGTATTAACACTGCAAAATGTCCAAAGCCACTTCATGAGAGCCTTGTCAATTAAATTTTCAAACCAAACTATAGAAGGTAACATAACTGAAAAAACGATAAAGTTGTAGGTTTTAAGAGCTTCTTAGAACGCAAAATTGAGAGAGTTTACCTGGACAATGTGAATATTTCAGAGTATCAAACTCAATCATCATTTATGGTAATCACTTGGAAATGATGGGGTTATTGGCTGGAATGGGAACTGTACTTGGCTGGAATGGGATGCACAAAGTAAGGCAGTTATGTGGGTCTGACTCAAAAGGCAAGTCAGAATGTACATTAATAATAATGCTGTTTAATTATATTGTCCTTCACTGTTGATATATTCATAACAGCAAAGGTAAGGACTTGGAGGAAACTCCTGTATGAAGGGACACAATTCTTTAACAACACCAATCGGCAAGAGGATGTGCGAAAAAGAAACTTGAGAAAGGAATGCCAGAGATCCGAAGACCAAAGACCAATTTTATTTCCCAGAAACACCTTCCGATTGTGTGGTTGGTGATACAGCTTTCTGATTTGGTTCATCAGCCACATGTGGACCAACAGAACCCGTGACCAGTGACACAGAATTTCCTGGGGTGGACTTTCATTATTGTTTGAGAGCGGCTGCTGATGACTCATGACAGCGTTGCATGGTTGGTTGCAACAAGAAATCAACTTGTTCTTATTGTTTCCATGTAATTATACTGTGTAATCTGGATTTATGTTTGTAATAACAATGTAAGCGAATGCAGGTATTACATTTGCAGAGGTCAATTGTTCCATTAAATTGATATCCCTACATGGAGACCTAAGTTCTCAAAGCAATTGGCTAATGGATCATGTCTGCTGGAACGTCTAGGCATTTGATGTTCCTTAGAGAGAAGCGGAAATGTTGCGTGGGGATCTGGTAGAGCTGGTATATTCTCAAATGCATATTTATTTTTAGTTTGATTTTAATTGCATTGAGATGAACTAGATTTCAAAAGGAAAGTGAATAGGGACAGGTGGGAAAAGTAATGGAAAATTAAACTGAAGAGGAATTACCTCTGTGCATGGCCACCGCAAGGACGATGGGTAACTTCCTGAAGTCAGACACTCAGGGAAGCCTAGGCTTTGGAACTAATACAAGGCCCGGCTGCAGAGTTGCCAGGTGGAGGGGTCCACGAGGAGATACGCCTCTGCATGGCTGAGGGGTAACTTTATAAAGTTAGAAGAGTATTGAGAACGGATAAAACATCAAAATTTGGGCCAGCTGAAGCAATGAATAAATTGGCCAGTTCAGATGCAGCTTTTAGAAAGATACTCTTAAAGTTCAAGTAGCATGGAAAGGCCAATGTCCAGAGAAATAATGCAAAACTCTATTAAATGTCAATGTAAAAGCTAAGCTGTAGCTCTTTGGTCTCAAGAAAGAACTTCTAGCTCGAAGTGGATCTTAATGAAATGTAAAATTTAATGAAATGCTGTAAAAATGTCATCCACCATCTGAAACATTCACTTCCTCCAATGCTAATGCACAGTAGCAGCGGTGTCTACCACCTACAAGATGCACTGCAGTAACTCGCCAAGGATTCTTAAAAAGTGACTTCCAATCCCATAACTCTCTATCACCTCCAAGGACAAGGACATCAGATGAATGGGGACACCATCAACTGCAAGTTCTCCTCCATTGAGGATTGAGGATTGGCTGTCTGACAGAAGGCAGAGGGTTGGGATAAAAGGCTCTTTTTCGGAATGGCAACCGGTGACAAGTGGTGTCCCGCAGGGTTCAGTGTTGGGGCCGCAGCTGTTCACTTTATATATTAATGATCTGGATGAAGGGACTGGGGGCATGCTGGCGAAGTTTGCTGATGATACGAAGTTGGGTGGACAGGCAGGTAGTACGGAGGAGGTGGGGAGGCTGCAGAATGATTTAGACAGTTTAGGAGGGTGGTCCAGGAAATGGCTGCTGAAATTCAACGTGAGCAAATGTGAGGTCTTGCACCTTGGAAAAAAGAATACAGGCATGGACTATTTTCTGAACGGTGAGAAAATTCATAAAGCCGAAGTACAAAGGGATCTGGGAGTGCGAGTACAGGATTCTCTAAAGGTTAACTTGCAGGTTGAGTCTGTGATTAAGAAAGCGAATGGAATGTTGTCATTTATCTCAAGAGGGTTGGAATATAAAGCAGTGATGTGCTTCTGAGACTTTATAAAGCTCTAGTTAGGCCCCATTTAGAATACTGTGTCCAATTTTGGGCCCCACACCTCAGGAAGGACATACTGGCACTGGAGCGTGTCCAGCGGAGATTCACACGGATGATCCCTGGAATGGTAGGCCTAACATACGATGAACGGCTGAGGATCCCGGGATTGTATTCATTAGAGTTTAGAAGGTTGAGGGGAGATCTAATAGAAATTTACAAGATAATGCATGGCTTAGAAAGGGTGGACGCTGGGAAGTCGTTTCCGTTAGGTGGGGATACTAGGACCCGTGGGCACAGCCTTAGAATTAGAGGGGGTCGATTTAGAACGGAAATGAGGAGACATTTCTTCAGCCAGAGAGTGGTGGGCCTGTGGAATTCATTGCCACGGAGCGCAGTGGAAGCCGGGACGTTGAATGTCTTCAAGGCAGAGATTGATAAATTCTTGATCTTGCAAGGAATCAAGGGCTACGGGGAGAGTGCGGGTAAGTGGAGTTCAAATGCCCATCAGCCATGATTAAATGGCGGAGTGGACTCGATGGGCCGAATGGCCTTACTTCCACTCCTATATCTTATGGTCATATGGTCTAAGTCACCTCCCACCGCCCACCTCCCAAAAACACAAACCCTCCCCCTGTCACCTCCCCTCCCAGGCCATATATGCTCACCTGGAATTATATTGCCATTCCTTCGCTGTTGCTGAGCGAGGGAACTCCCTTCCCATGTGGGTCTATCAACAGCAGTTCACAAAGGCAGCTCACCACCACCTTCCCAAGGGCAATTAGGGATGGGCCACAAATATCGGTCTATTCAGCCATGGTCACATCCTAGGAAAGATTTATAACAGTAAATAAATTAAAGCAATGCTCTAAAGTAAAACAAATTGTTTGAGAATGTCGAGCGTAATCCACGTATTAGGAAGTATTACCCATCATGAGCTGATGGACAGATCCACAGAGAGATTTAGGCCAGCCCAAATGAGGCAGGATTTTAACTCAGTGTGTGAGGCTGGGTTTTGAATGAGTTGAAATCTCGCACCGTGTTTTTGTTTCATGCTGGTGTTTCAATCTGAACGGTGCAGAATCCCTCAGGGGCAAGAAGCTTCATTCTAAGAGATAGTAGGAACTGCCGATGCTGGAGAATCTGATATAACAAGGTGTAGAGCTGGATGAGCGCAGCAGGCCAAGCAGCACCGGAGGAGCAGGAAGGCTGACGTTTCGGGCCTAGACCCTTCTTCAGAAAATGGAAGAAAATGGAAGTTTTCCGAAGAAGGGTCTAGGCCAAAAATTTCAGCCTTCCTGCTCCTCTGATGCTGCTTGGCCTGCTGTGT
>JAHRHZ010000026.1:6901009-6915532 GCA_024137785.1 Ginglymostoma cirratum | reverse complement strand
CTGCTTGGCCTGCTGTGTTCATCCAGCTCCACAACGTTTTAGCTTAGTAAATGAGATGTGTTTTTGCAGCATTTCAATATTGGTGATCAATATCGAAACCAGCTTTTTATTCAAGAATAATTTAACTCTTTGAATTAAAATTCCCCAATTTCCAGAATGGGATTTCAACTCATGTCTCAGATTATTCGTCCAGAATTACCAGTTCATTAGC
Organism: Ginglymostoma cirratum; assembly: GCA_024137785.1. Lineage (NCBI taxonomy): Eukaryota > Metazoa > Chordata > Chondrichthyes > Orectolobiformes > Ginglymostomatidae > Ginglymostoma > Ginglymostoma cirratum. The sequence goes on along the minus strand of JAHRHZ010000026.1, from coordinate 6,915,321 downwards.
ATAACCACTTTGCTGCTGGACACTGCTCTATGATGTTGTTCTATTTGATTTGACACTGATTTTAACTTTGTAAGTATGCAGCGTAATTGGTGAATCAATTGAAATACAAGGGGGGAATTTGATTGTGAACAACATTAGGGAATCTTTACTTTCTATTCCTCTTTCCTTCCCAGTTTTTTGCTCCTCTGAGAGGGGTGACCACTGTCGGGGATCCTTGGGGAGATAGCATCCCAGCCTCCTGTCCTGCAGCCCCTAGTGTCCCATTCTCCAGGTGCGGACATTTATAAACGCATCAAGCTGGACAACATAGCAGCCTTATGTCATGGGGCCATTTCTGAAGAAGGGTGCCGACCCGAAACGTCAACTTTCCTGCTCCTCTGATGCTGCCTGGCCTGCTGTGTTCCTCCAGCTCCACACTGTGTTATCTCTGACTCCAGCATTGGCAGTTCTTACTATTTCTGAGTGAGTTATCTTAATTAGATCAAGAATTCAAGTAAATAGGAGATTTCATTCATTGCTAGATATAAATTAAAGTTTGCCCAAAATCCTACAATCTTGGAACTCATACTCTTTTGATTAAGGCTTGATAGCTTGTGACCTTCAGGAATATTGTTCTATAGAATTATATCCTGAAATTTTCACTGTGATACCGGTCTGTCTCCTTAAACTGACATTTTGTTCTCAGGCCATCACAAAGTTAACCTTTTCAAAATTTTGATTTATTGATTGTGAAAAAAAGGAAGACTGAGATTTATTTCTTGTATCTGAAGCTCCGCTATTTGCAATTATGATCTGTCACAAAAGTACCCATAAATCTGTGGTGCTTTTCATTTAACTTCACTGTTATAGCTAAGTGTGTTGATATTCTTAGATATCATCAATGAATATCAGCCTAGGAATGTGAAAAATGCTTTGACAGATAGTTTCCCTCTGAGCCCTTTAAATACAAGATTGGTACGTGAAGAATTAGAAGCAAATGCAAGGTAAGAATTTGCTCATTAAAGTCAGTGAACCCTAATAACCATGAGGGAAATTGCTTGAGCACATTCAATCAGATACTAAAAATGAAAAGCTAAATAAATTGTTGCAGGGAGCTCTAAGACTTGAAAAATAATTTAAGTCATGACCTTACAAATCTACTGGGTACCTTATGGACGTAGTTATGCCGATGAACTAGACAAATCCAGTTGAAGCCACTTACTTGGCTTTTCAGACATTGCCGGACAAACAATTGGAAATCTCTCAATGCCTGGCTTGTCCAACTCTGTTGATGGGGCAAGACTGGCTTAAGACCCCAATTCAAATCATCACAAGGTCCCATTAAAATTGACAGCAGATACTCAGACTGCTAAACCCACCAATCCATTTTAAGTCCCCAGTTTTGTGGTGGGCGAAAATTGGCCGCTTTTATAGAAAGGTTCACTGGCTTCTTTCTGTGCTGTAGATCTCTATGATTATATGACTCTATAATAAGAAACAAGGCGGGAAGGTGACAGTGTAGCTATGGTGGACTATTAATGCAGAACAGCAGGCCAGAGTTCTGGGGAAATGCGTTTGAATCGCACCATGTCAAGCGGTGAAATTTGAATTGAATGAAACCTGGAATAGAGAGCTAGCCTAATTGCAACCATATAACTAAACTTGATTGTTGCAAAAACTCATCTCGTTCACCAATGTCCTGTAGGGAAGGAAATCTGGTGTCCATACCTGGTGAGGCCTACATTAGACATCAGACTCACAGCAATGTGGTTGACTCCTAACTGCCCTCTGAGCAATAAATGTTCACAATGAAAATAGAATTCCAAAAGACATTTTGCTGTATGAAAACCACCTGACGTGCTTTGATATTGTGACAGATCATGTCTACTTCAGTTCTCTGCCCAAAGGCAGATGTGACCTAATGTGTCACAATCCCAACCCCCATGGATAGGACAAAAAGTTAGCGCCAGAATCTGCCTGGCTGGACCAGGGATGGAGCCCCATATTTTGGTACCCATCTGACCTGTACTAGCCATTCAACCAAATGGCCCTGTCCAACAAGATTGAGTTACTGTGGCAATGTGCACTTTTACATGGTCTTCCTGCAGCAATAGAGGCTCCAGTTACCTTCCCATCACAAAACTGACCAGGGATCTCTCTGCTGTAGAATCACAGCAAGGCTACTAAAGGAATTGGGTTTGAGTGTCCCATTAGCTTTCAATAAACATTTGAAAAGTTTACATTGCCTTTTGGGGAGGGGAATGGCCTAGCAGTATATCACTCAACTATTAATCTAGAAGCTTAGTTAATTCTCTGGATACCCGGTTTAAGAATCTACCGTAACATTTCATCATGACCTTGAAACCACAGTCAACTGTTCAGAAAAATCCCTCTGGTGCACTAATGTCCTTTAGGTACCTGGTCTGACCTACATGTGACTCCAGACCCACAGCAATGTGGTTAACTCCTAACTACCCTCTGAATAGCCGTGATGTGGAGGTGCCAGTGTGGGATCGGGGGGCAGGGGTTGGGGTGCGTGGACAAAGTCAGAAGTCACCCAATATCAGGTTATAGTCCAACGGGTTTATTTGAAATCACACATTTTCAGAGCTCTGCTCTTCTGTCAGGTGAAGTCCTGACCTAGCCAGAGACACCCACATTCTGAGAGTAAATGAAAAATAAAACAATTTTCCTACACGCAAGAGATAACATAGTATGGAGCTGGAGGAACACTGCAGGCCAGGCAACATCATAGGTACAGGAAAGCTAATATTTTAGCTCGGGATCCTTCTTCAGAAATTTTCATACGCTTGCTGTTCACCCTTGTTTTGTATTGAACACATCTGTGAGTTGATAATCAACGTGTTTGGCCATGTGTATCTGCCACAACCATAAGTCCTGGTTGGATTTGAACTGAAGCTTTGGGTCAGAGACAGAGACACTACCCACTACCCGCAGAACCTCCCCAGTAAAGCATTATGGAAACACAAATATTTCCTTCTATAATACTAGATGATTGTGTGAATGCAGGTGACAGCTTGTAGTATGGCAACGACTTTATATTCTGACAAAAGAAGCCAGGTTTGTAATAAATTGCTGCGTCCTTTTCTAACGTTGTGTGACAGACAATAAGAGGATATAGGTATCTCTCACTGATACGGACTCGGAAGGGCATTACCAGCTGGTGTTACAGTTAAAATGTGCTTGAGTGAGCAGCACATTAAATATTATATAACCCAGATTCTTAGCAGGAGTGGAGCAGGGACAAACAGTAACCTTATCATGAATCACTTATCCTACCCACTCGCCACCTTAAACATGCAGTCCTTCCTCCACTGAGGCACAGCGGCAGCAGAATTTGCAAGATACAAGGCATCAGCTCATGGAGGCTCCTGCCCAAACTGCATCTCCACCATCTCAAAGAAGAAAGGTGGCAGGCCCATGGAGTATAACCATCTGCAGGTTCACCTTCATGGGGCTGCTGATGGCCCTAGTAGTGTTATCAGTTACCTACTTAATGTTCTGGGGACCTGAATTAAAATCTTACAATGGCGGAATTTAATTTTTTAACAGATTGTAGAATTTGAATTAAATAAAAAATCTGGAATTAAGAGTCTAATGATCACCATGAAACCATTGTTGACTGTTGGAAAAACCCATCTGGCTCATTAATGTCCATTAGGGAAGGAAACTGCCATCCTTACCTGGTCTGGTCTACATGTGACTCCAGACCCACAGCAATGGACTTTTAACTGCCCTCTGGGCAATTAGGGATGGGCAATAAATGCTGGCCTTGCTATGAGTGAATAAAATAAAATCTGCTGCTATCCTCACCCAATATTTGCCAGTTGTGAAGAGACCAAATATTTCACTTTTAATGAATCCTATAACATATTCATAAAGGATGAAATTCTAATTTTCCTGCTGAATTATTCTAATTTATAATTCAGTCTGGGGATCAGGCCTGAAAAGGATTTGTCATGAAACCATGCCTACTCATGTGAAACAGACAAGTGAAATATTTTATTGATGCGCTGTCTAATTTGAGCATCTTGCTGGGGCTAGAAGAATGGATTCTTAATTTTACTCTGTAACTTGGGACATATTGTGAAAATAATAGTTCCTTCAGTCTTATTCCTCCCACAGCATGAATGCACATGCTGTTACTTTAAAGCGTATCATTTTTTAAAAAAGCCCAGAACAAACAATTTCATAAAAAGAAAAATGCATTCTCCTGCAAGTATTTTTTAGCAAGTTAACAGGACACTTGAAATTAACTCCCTTAGTTGCTTTGTGTTGATTCTACAATGGACGTTTTATTTGTTTTCAAATTAAATATTGGAAAGAGTAAAACCACTGTTTTCAGTCCCTGCTCCAAATTCAATTCCTTGGTGCTGATTCCATCCCTTTCCCTGATGGTCATCAATGTTAAGTCAGTCTGTTCACAACCTTGGCATTACACTTGCTTCAAGCTGAGTTCCTGGTCTCCTATTCACACAATGACTAAGATCGCCTCCCTGAAGCTCCACCGTCTGGATAGAGAATGGTGGCAGGTCCATGGTGTATAACCACCTGCAGGTTCACCTTCATGGGGGAGGCGATGGCCTGGTGGTATTATCATTGGTCTGTTAGTCCAGGGACCCAGATAATGTTCTGGGGACCTGGGTTTGAATCCCGCTACAGCAGATTGTAGGATTTGAATTCAATATAAAAAGTCTGAAATTGAGGTCTGATGATGATGACCATGAAACCATTGTTGATTGTTGATTGTTGGGGAAAATCCCATCTGGCTCACGAATGTCCTTTAGGGAAGGAAACTGCTGTCTTTACCTGGTTTGGCCTACATGTGACTCCAGATCCATCTGACTTTGTCCCTGTCTCCTGATAGAATCCCTACAGTGTGGGAGCAGGCCATTTGTACCATCGAGTCCATACCAACCCTCCTGAGAGCATCCCTTTCAGACTCAACTCTGTCTCCGTAACCCAATATTTCCCATGGCTAATCCACCCAGCCAGCACATCCCTGGACACTTCGGCATGGCCAATCCACCTAACCTGCACATCTTTGGACTGTGGGAGGAAACCAGAGCACGCAGAGACATGGGGGGAATGTGCAAACTCCACACAGTCAGTCACCCGAGGCTGGAATTGAACTGGGGAGCCTTGTGCTATGAGCCAGCAGTGCTAACCACTGAGCCTACCATCTAACTCCTCCCAATTGTTGCTGAAGTTCTCATTCATGCTGTCGCTAACTTCAGACCTGCTGATTGCAAAGTACTGCTGATTGTAAATAAAAACCAAAATAACTGCACATGCTGTAAATCAGAAACAAAAACAGAAGTTGCTGGAAAAGCTCAGCAGGTCTAGCAGCATCTGTGAAGAGAAAATCAGAGTTAACGTTTCGGGTCTGGTGACCCTTCCTCAGAACTCATGGTAGCTAAGAAGGGTTCCGAGGAAGGGTCACCGGACCCGAAACGTTAACTCTGTTTTTCCCTTCATAGATGCTGCCAGACCTGCTGAGCTTTTCCAGCAACTTCTGTTTTTGTTCCTGAATTATAGCATCCGCAGTTCTTTCAGTTTTTATGTAACTAGGAAATGTTGTTTTATACTCAGAAGGTCGAGTGGGGGGAGGGTGTAAGAAGTAAATGATAGGCAGGGATAGAGCCCAAAGAGAGAGAAGACCAGATCTTATTGTCACATGGTCTGCCATTACCTATTGCTAGCAACTGACATTCTCTATTAACAACCATTCACCCTCGTAGCTAGATTGTTGTTCACTCCTTTGTCTGTCCAACTATTCTTCTCTCTTTTTGACCTCTATCCCCACCTATCATCTATTCCTTACTTCCACCCTATCTTTTGCATATAAACTGACATTTTCATCACTACCATCAGTTCTGAGGAAGGATCACTGGACCCAAAACGTTAACTCTGATTTCTCTTCACAGATGCTGCTAGACCTGCTGAGCTTTTCCAGCAAGGTCTGTTTTTGTTGCACTGCTGACTGTGCCTGTCACAATCCCTCCCGACCCAACCACAATTTTATCCCCTGTACAACTGAGGCCATTCCTAACCTCCCGTCTTGCCAGCCACCTTCCATTCCTGTGCTCGGCAGCTTACATTGGCTGCTGATCAACCAATGTGCTTATTTCAAAGCTCTTGTTCCTATTAACAAATTTCTCTACAGCCTCTTGTTTTTTCCAAATAAAAACTGGAACAACATCGAAAGAAGGTGAACTTACCCTCAGGGTAAGTGCTGATGGGATGACACAGCAATTTATGAGAATGTTGGTTTTTTTCTCTATTGCTCTTAGGTGTGAATTGGATTGACAGAGTCTTATTTACTGTTGTCACATACTCGGGGAACTTGGAGCAAAACGTGCTGCAAATCAATAAAGTCATACTTTATTTATTAGTACGGAACTAACAGGAAAACCCTGCTCAGTTAGGAGCTACTCAACATCTTGGCAATCCTCTCCTGCCCTGACTATGACCTCACTCTTAAATCAGAATTTATCAGCAGTAAATATTGCTGGCAGCAACAGAAATGTCAGAATCCATTTTCCCATAATTTCAGCATCACAGTGAGAGGGTAATTGCGTTGCTGCATTCTGAATGTACAATGCAAATACAGATACCACAAAGGGTTTAACTTATGGGGATAACAAGGTGTAGAGCTGGATGAACACAGCAGGCCAGGCAGCATCAGAGGAGCAGGAAGGCTTACATTTCGGGTCTGGACCCTTCATTTTACTGAAGAAGGGTCTAGGCCCGAAACGTCAGCTTTCCTGCTCCTATGATGCTGCTTGGCCTGCTGTGTTCATCCAGCTCCACACCTTGTTATCTCAGATTCTCCAGCATCTGCAGTTCTTACTATCTCTAACTTATGGGGAGGTGGTGGTAGTATAGGGGTAACGTCGCTGGGCTAGTAATTCAGAACCCGAGGTTAATGCCCTAGGTACGTGAATCCAAATCCCAACACAGCAGATGGGGACATCTGAATTCAATAAAAGAATACCTGGAATCAATTTCTGAAGAAGGGTTCCTGCTTTCCTGCTCCTCTGATGCTGCCTGGCTTGCTGTGTTCCTCCAGCCCCACACTGTGTTATCTCTGACTCCAGCATCGACAGCTCCTACTATCTCACCTGGAATCAAGAGCCAGCCTCAAGGCACTATTGCCCTGTATTCTTGTAAAACCCATCTGATTCATTTATGCCCTTCCTTCAGATCCACAGAAATGTAGTCGACTCTTAACTGCCTCTGGCAATGGGCAGTCAATGCTGGCCATTCATTCCATGAACGAATAAAAAGCAACCAACAAATCACAGCATAGAACATTAGAAGTCAATAAAAGTTTTAGGGAAATGAGCCTAAGGTGGGTATCTAGAGTTAGGCCATAGACCAGCCATGATCTCAGTGAATGATGGAACAGACTTCTGTTCCTACATTCCAAAGTGGTGCCTCACTTAAGACGTGGAGGCGTCTACCAGAAGTTGGGCCCAGTGGGAGAGACACAAATGATGCTGCATTTACCGAGGGGTGGCAGACTGTAAGAGATGGGCTAATCACAATAAAGTCCATCACCTGTCTTTAGAGATTTGCACCCTCCACAGAAACACCCACATTTGAATTCCAGCAGAAAAAGTTGGCCAAATGTCAATTTCAGGGAATTTCACAGCGGGTTTCTGTCTGTGAGCTCTAGTGTGTTATTCTCACGTGATTGTCTGCAGCATTGCATTTACCCCATGTCTCTGTGGCTCGCACTATTGTGTGCTTTCCTGCATCAGGAAACACGCATCACTGCCAGGACCCTCAGATTCTCACCGCTGGGCACCATGTTAAACCCAACCTGTGCACCAAGTCCAGAGCTGTCAGTCAGCAGCTACCCTTCACTGTCTGAGTGCTGGAGATGGCCAACAAAGGCAGGTCAGCTGCTCAGACCACTGTGTGGTGGGGACAGAGAGCAGCCCTCTTCCACCAAGACCACCAGAGAATACCATGACACCAGAGCCCACCATGTTCCTGAGGATTACCCAGCTAGCAGAAGGTTAATGACCTTCTCTGCTCCGTGAGGGGCAAGGCACCACCTTCTCTCTGCTCCCTCACTCTCACTATGCACCCACCTCCCACCAAGGCTCATGGTCTATCACTCTCACTAATGCCTACAACATCTTCCTTCACTTTCTCTCGGTAATCCGTAATCACTCTGACACTAACACACCGTGCCCTCTGTGCTGCCTGCTCATGTTCTTGTGCCACCTCACCACCTTTCGCCACCTGCACCAGCACAAACAGCCACCTCCACCTCACTCAATCCTTCCCTTTGCTTTCTTTATTCCTCCTCCTGCCTTTGGGGCAGCACGGTGGCTCAGTGGTTAGCACTGCTGCCTCACAGTGCCAGGGACCTGGGTTCAATTCCACCCTCAGGTGACTGTCTGTGTGGAGTTTGCACATTCTCCCCGTGTCTGTGTGGGTTTCCTCCAAGTGCTCCGGTTTCCTCCCACAGCCCAAAGATATACAGGGTAGGTAAATTGCCCATAGTGTTCAGGGAGGTGTAGATTAGGTGGGTTACAGAGGGATGGGTCTGGGTGGGATAGTTTGAGGTTTGGTGTGGACTTGTTGGGCTATAGGGCCTGTTTCCACACTGTAGGGATTTTATGACTCCAGGAGAAACAGCCTGTAACAGAATGGAGAGCCCCCAGATGGGTGGGCAGGAGTTCACCCTTGTGGGAGATTTCTGGGTGCTGGGCTGCCCTCCCACTATAGCTGCTGTAAATATTCTCATAACAGATCTACCCTCTTTTCACAACTCATTCTCTCTGGTCTCCTGTAGGCATCTGCAGCATTTGCTCAGTCTTTGCCCTGAACAGAGCAGCCCCTCTGGGTATTATCTGCCTCTCTGCCTCTGAGGAGGAAGCCGCAGCTTCCTCAGAGGATGCACTAACAGGACTATAACCCCTGTCGTTTCCACCAGCTCAGATACTGTTGCCTCAGTGAAAACACACAGTGTTCACTGGAGCAGCTGTTGCTTTGTGGGACCCACTGGGTGAACTGACTCAAAGGGAGGAAGACTCCACCAATGCCACCAGTACCGTGCTGCGTCTGACATGCGACAGTCTGACTGCCTCCACAGAGAGGTATCTATTGGAGAGCCAGCTCCAGAACCCTCACTGTCCGCTGGATATTCACACAGACCTGCACTCCATCATTCCAGCAATTGGTGCTCAACACCAACCACAGGGGTCAAGGGTCCTCAACTATACTCCAGGAGGCCCTTCCTCACTATGTGCTAGGAGGAACCATGAGAGAGGAGGAGCCATATGCAAAGCTAACTGATTATGTCCAAGCCCCCGGACTGATCTTGGATGGTACAATTGACTTACTATGCCAACACTCCTCTGACTGAAAGTGCTTTCTCTTGACTTCCCTGAGGGCTACTCACCCTTAGTCTTTGAGACCTGGCCATTTGATTGATGCACATGGTGTAGGTATGCCATTGACATATCATGGCGCCATACAGCAAATTGCTCACCCACTTGACTGATGACTGCTAACAACCATGATCAGATGCTTGCCTCTGTGTCTAACCCTAACCCTAAACCTAAGCCTAACACTATCGCAGGTAAGACAGAAGGACTGTGAGCCTATTGGTTCTGAATGGGCCCTGAAGCTTTGGGGAACGGTCGTTCAAAGTGGTGGCCCGGATGAGCAGGTGGTGAACTGCCAGGTACCTGCTTGGACTTTCACATTGGGAATTATCGCTATCTTGTTTCTCTCCAGCATAAGGGAGGATGGGAAACTGCATATTAATAAGGTGTGATTAGATCGAGATGGGATGTAAGTGTATGCAAATATGCTTATCATCACTCACCACTGAGATTCTCACCTCCTTGGTCAAAACCTGGCTGCATCTCAGACTTTTTTCTCCCTGACATAGAAACTCCCAATTTTCTGGTCTCGCCATATTTTCCCAACTGACTTGCACATTGTTCTGGGGTTGGGAGATTTCAACCCGTTGTCTTCTCTGGCTCTGCTCCATAAAAACATAAAAGTATTTTAGAAAGTGTCCCTGCATTCTGGGCTTTCCTCTTTGGGCAGACCCCAGTTGTTAGATTCAGAGATGTGTCCAATGTTACATTCATTTTGCTGAAGTCAAGATACACCCAAGTATCTTCCCACTCTCATTGGGTCACATTTTACCTGGGCAGGAATTAGTTGGAATCGTAGTCAATCAACAGTAGCTAAAGATGCACTGAGTATACACCAGTACAGTTCTGCTTTGAGTCTCAAATTCTAACTTTGAATCTATCTAACCATGATTCATGTACTTCAAGGCAGAAAATTTTAGAATTTGCAAAGGGGGGAGCTTTTCGATTGTGATATACACTTCTATAATATAATGCAATAAAAGAAACATAAAGCGCAAAGTAAATCTCAGGAAGGATAAAATATTGTTTAAAATACTCAAAAAATTTGCGGCGTCCAAGATAAGGAAAATAAGGCAGTGATTCCTGTTTCCAATTATGTTCCCTGTTTTGGTTTATCCCAGTTCACTTTATTATTTTAAAAAGATTGTATTCTATTTAGCCAATTTTTGACAGAGGAATGGACAGGGTGTCTATCCTTGCTGTGTATTGTGCGTTAACGGAAATCCCAATTCCTGCTGTAAAAGGCGTCTAATTCTACACGGCATTACAGGATTAATTATTCGTTTCATATTTCAATATAAAATGTTCTCCAACAGGAAGTTGTCACTCTGCCATCTTACATAGAACATAGAACGGTACAGCACAGTACAGGCCCTTTGGCCCACAATGTTGTGCCGAACTTTTACCCTAAACCTAAGGTCTATCTAACCTCCACCGCTACCTTATACTATCATCCATATGCCTATCTAATAGCCACTTAAATGCCCTTAATGATGCCATGATCTAAAAGTGGTGTTTGCAGGCTGTAACCAGCAGGCTCCAGAGAAGAGCTATACTGCTGACTGCACCTTGTTCGAGGTTTCATTGACCATATGACCTTAGGACCATAAGAAATAGGAACAGGAGGAGGCCATTCAGCCCCTTGAACCTGCTCCACCATTCAGTTGCATCGTGGCTGATCCATATTCCGCATGTTCACTTTCCTGTCTTTTTTCCATAACCCTTGATTCCCCAACTGATGAAGAATCTATCTCGGCCTTAAATATATACAAGGACTCCCTGTGGCAAGGAATTCCAAAGACTCTCAGTCCTCTGAGAGAAGAAATTCCTCCTCTCTTAGTCTTAAATTGGTGCCCTTTTATTCTGATACTATGCTGTCTGGTCTAAGACACTTCCCACATGGGGAAACATCCTCTCGATATTTACCTGTCAAGCTCCTGAAGAATCCTATATGTTTCAATGAGATCACCTCTCATTCTTCTGAACTCCAATGAGTAGAGATCCAACCTGCTTAGCCTTTGCTCACAGGACAATCCTTCCATTCTGACGTCCATTACAAATGCTGCAACCTCAAAATGAGACATTTATAAAGTGGTTTTGGACTGGACAGCAGTCATGCAGCATCGCGTGTGAACCTAAATTGTGACTGTCTCCTTTTTATCAATTTGTAATATAGAACATGGAACATAGAACAATACAGCGCAGAACAGGCCCTTCGGCCCTTGATGTTGCGCCAACCTGTGAACTAATCTAAGCCCATCCCCCTACACTATCCCATCATCATCCATATGCTTATCCAAGGACTGTTTAAATGTCCCTAATGTGGCTGAGTTAACTACATTGGCAGGCAGGGCATTCCACCCTCTGAGTAAAGAACCTGCCTCTGACATCTGTCTTAAATCTGTCACCCCTATTGGGAGTGACGTGGAGATTTTCGAGTTATACTCAGATTTTGCTGCAAGTGCAAATCTGAAAACATACTGTGACGACAGGAAAATGACGGTGCAATTCCATAGATTTTGGCAACTGTTTGCATTTGCATTAATAATGGCAATTTATCACTCAGTGTTGGTAACTTTTTCTTTGGTGGTAGCATTGAACTGTGAATTGGAACAGAAGAAGGCTATTTAGCCTGACAAACCTGTTTTGCTGTTCAATACTTTCATGGCTGATCTGTCCCCATGTACCCACCTTTGCTTCGTATCTCTTAATACCTCCAGTTACCAAGAAATCTGGCAATTTTGGATTTAACATTAACAAATTACTTAGTATAATTTACAATTTGTGGAAGAGAGTTCCAAAGGCTTTAGAGCAGATTTGTATCAGAGATAAAAGGTACTGCAGATGCTGGAGAATCCGAGATAACAAGGTGTGGGGCTGGATGAACACAGCAGGCCAAGCAGCATCATAGGAGCAGGAAAGCTTGACGTTTCGGGCCTCGACCCTTCATCAGAAATGGGGGAGGGGAAGAGGGTTCTGAAATAAATAGGGAGAGAGGGGGAGGCGGATAGAAGATGGATAGAGGAGAGGATAAGTGGAGAGGAGACAGACAAGTCAAAGAGGCGGGGATGGACCCAGTAAAGGTGAGTGTAGGTGGAGAGGTAGGGAGGAGATAGGTCAGTCCAGGAAGGATGGACAGGTCAAGGGGGCGGGATGATGTTTGTAGATAGGAGATGGGGTGGGGCTTGAGGTAGGAGGAGGGGATAGGTGAGAGGAAGAACAGGTTAGGGAGGCGGGGACGAGCTAGGCTGGTTTTGGGATGCGGTTGGGGGAGGGGAGATTTTGAAGCTTGTGAAATCCACATTGGTACCATTGGGCTGCAGGGTTCCCAGGCTGAATATGATTTACTGTTCCTGCAGTCTTCGGGTGGCATCATTGTGGCACTGCAGGAGGCCCAGGATGGACATGTCATCTGAGGAATGGGAGGGGGAGTTGAAATGGTTCGCGACTGGGAGGTGCAATTGTTTGTTGCGAACCGAGCGCAGGTGTTCTGCAAAGCAGTCCGCAAGCTCTGCTTGGTTTCCCGATGTAGAGGAGGCCACAACGGGTACAGCGGATGCAGTATACCACATTGGCAGATGTGCAGGTGAACATCTGCCTGATGTGGAAAGTCTTCTTGGGGCCTGGGATTGGGGTGAGGGAGGAGGTGTGGGGGCAGGTGTAGCACTTCCTGCTGTTGCAGGGAAAAGTGCCGGGTGTGGTGGGGCTGGAGGGGAGTCTGGAGCGGACAAGGGAGTCGCGGAGGGAGTGGTCCCTCCGGAAAGCAGATAAGGGTGGGGAGGGAAAAATGTCTTTGGTGGTGGGATCCGATTGCAGATGGCGGAAGTGTCGGAAGATGTTGCGTTGGATCCGGAGGTTGGTGGGATGATACGTGAGGAGTTGTGGATTGGACCTACGATCAACCCTACGCCAACTGCTCACCCGAACCAAAGACCCACTGCCCACTCTGGACAGGACCAATGTCAGATACAACATTCCCTGCAGAAACTGCAACAAACATTGTATTGGACAAACAGGAAGGAAATTAACCACAAGGGTACACGAACATCAACAGGCAACAAAAAGACATGACCAATACTCACTCATCTCCATCCACATGGATATGGAAAACTACCAATTCGACTGGGACAACACCAGGATCCTGGGACGGGCAAAACAGACACAAGCACAGGAATTACGAGAAGCCTGGTTCTCTATTAAGAAAGTTATCAATAAACACATAGAGCTAGACCCCATATACTCTCTATTGTGAAGGAAAACCGGAAGTGAGGTAATCCAGCTGAACGGACATCAGAGTTTAAACAACAGGAGGGAAAACACAACAGCGCTTCATCAGAGGCTTACCCAGAGCAGGGTAATGAAAGGTTTGCGGAACAATGAACCAGCTCAGCGAGCCAACTAACCACAACAGAGTTCCCGAGTCTATCACCCTTCATGAGAAGGAATTGTTTCTTAATTTCATCCTGAAGGGCTTGCTTTTCATTTTATTTTCTTCCTATCTCCAAATTCTAGTCTCCCAACCACCAAAAAACATTCCTCCCATTTCCGTGCTTCCCCTTGCTACCTTGCAAACTGCAGTCAAATCAAATTTGGGCCCACAGTAATCTTCAGCCTTTTGAAAGTGATGCTCAATGAATCCCACTTCCCTGCTTCTTTCCACACTGCTCTGCAGTTTTTTTTTCCCTCTCTGGTACATAACCAATTCCCTTTGGAGAGTTACGACTGAATCTGTTTCCATCTCCTCCTTCAGGCAATGTATAATAGATCATAAGAACTGGCAATGTAGAAAATCTCCTCTAGCCTCAGGTTCCTTTGCTAACAAACAAATAACTTATAGAGAAATCATCTCTCCTGGATTTGATTGAAACAATGATAAATCTCCATTGTTGGGGCTTTTTGTTTGTA
>JAHRHZ010000026.1:6884182-6900999 GCA_024137785.1 Ginglymostoma cirratum | reverse complement strand
TTATTGGAGGCCAGGCAGGGCCTACAGCCCGACGGCCGAAACATGGAATTCACCAAATTTAAATTTTCCCACCCCCTGGCTCATTGTATGTCCAACTCTCCCTCTCATCCCTGCCTCCTTGACTTGACACAACCTGTCCATTGTCTCTCCCACCTATCCATCCCACCCATTCCACTAACCTATCTCCACCACTGCCTGCCTGCACTCACCTTTCATCATCCCACCTACTTTCCCCAGCCCCACCCCTCCTCTCACTATTTATTTCCCCCTCCCCATTTCTGAAGAAGGGTCCCAACGCAAAATGTCAGCTTTCCTGTTCCTCTGATGCTGCCTGACCTGCTGTGTTCCTCCAGCTCCACACTGTATTGTCTCAGACTCCAGCATCAGCAGTTCTTACTATCTCACAGGTCACTTTGATCAACTTTGTGAAAAAGAGACTATGCTGGAGGCCATGGTGTAACCAAACATTCAATATTTAATAGCTGAATACAACCAAAATGCAATAAAAGATTACATCTTCCATTCTTGGTTTAGAACATTTTAATAAAAAAATTATTATTGGTTTCTACAGCAACGTTATCTCCCGGAAGTCATTGTACAGAATGTTTTCCACAAGGTTAACAGGCGCCTAATCCAGCAAATGCAAATGTAATATTAATACGTCGCCAATTAGTGAAATTAACAATTAAGAGAAGGATTTGACAGTGATAACTGGAGTGGAGAATACATTAGGTATAATTCAAGCAATTGCAATCCTCCCAATTTCATGACTAGTAGGCAGGGGCATCTCATTTCCAAAGCTTTCTGTTTACAAGGCAGTTTATTTTTTGACATTCATTATCAGTCTGGATATAGCTCATTATCACCAATATGTTTTCCTATCAGGTAATTGTATGTTTTCATTGAAAAAAACTTTCATTGAAGCAGCACCTTCACAATGTCCCAAAACACTTTACAGCCATTGGGATGCTTTTCAACTGCAGACCTTGTTGAAATGTTCAAAGCACAACTGGCAATTTGCATACAACAGTTCCCCATGAACAGCAATCTGATAATGACCATTATATGTTGACTGAAGGACAAATCTTGACAAGGCCATCATGGATAAAATCCCTGTTCGTCTTTGAGTTAATGTTGTGAGATCATTGACATCCAACTGAGAGGTCAGACTGAACTTTCATTCAACATCTTATCCAAAAGGCAGCTTCATCAGCAGCATGGTGCTCTCTCAGCAAGGCATGGGAGTGCCCGCCTTGATATTTGTGCTCAAGTCCAGGAGTAAGGCTGAAACTCATAACCTTCCAACTTTGTGGTAAGAATGTTACCCATTGAGACAAGTTGAACCCCTTATCAAGAGAATGAAATACACACACAGCTACATCATGGCATAACCCAATGTGCATTCTGTAGACATGCTGCATACAATCATGGAAAGTTTTCCAAAGATGATGTTCATTCTTTCTGGGCAGCACCCAGAATGTTTTTGATATGCTTACAGGTAGGATATATTTCACTTCTCTTTCTGAGGTTTTCTGTTTGTTTCGTAAAAGGCACTAAATAATTAGATTGAGTTCTAAAACACTAAAGATGCCATCATTATCAGCAGCAACACAAGGCAGTGGGGAGCAATTTTAATTGCTCTGCTATTGATAGTCATACCTTCAGCTGAACTCTGAACCTCACTGCCTAAACTTCTGCCTCCCTCCCCTCCTTTTAAGATCACTTTAACCAAATGTTTGGTCACCTGTCCTAACATTTTGTGACTTGGTATCAATTTTTTTTTTGATCACACTCCTACGAAATGCCTTTCTGTGTTTTGTTCGATGTAAGACACCATATAAATGTAGCTGTTATTGCCCTATATACATGACGGCTTTGTACGATCTGACTTTGGCAGGCTTGCTGAGTCTACAGTATCGCCAGAGGCCATTGTACCATTATTTTTGTTAGGACGGCAAGTCCTGTCTAAATTTCCTTGGGCCATGTCCAAGTTCCAAATGATGAATGTCATGACTCAAAATACTTTGCATCTCCCTCCTCGCTTAAAATCCTAAAGAACATTGTAGCAGCATTTAAAGCATCAACTAATTCTTCAGGTGGTGGTTTAATTGAGCAATTAACAAAGATTAATGGCGATTTTCACAACCAAATGAACTAGCACATTAATTATGTCTTAATCTCCACCTGGCTTTTAACTTCCACTCTATATAAATAACACCAAGTTTTAATTTTATGGATCCCTTTAGGAAGGAGCTGATTATTTCTCTTCCAGTTTATTTCTGTCCAATTATAGCAACAATAATAACAAGTTCACTTTAATTTATAGTGAAATAATATTTGTGCAACAATGTGTTACTTGCTAAAAGGGACCTGAAGGCACAACAGGGGTTGCGTTTGGCTGTTGCCTAATAAGATCAACAGCGAAAATGTGCTGAAAAAGAATTGTATTAGACGCAAAACATTAACTCTAACCTGGATTTTCCAATGGCCACATGGTTGTTTTTGAAGCATGGATTGGAGTCATGGGCAGCCTGTAGCATCCCCATTGTAGCAGACTTCAAAGGATTTGTCTGGGAAATTGAAGATTCCACTGGGAAATCTCCTTGTGCCTGGAACCCTCCAAAAATCTCCATTGACATTGGACAATTCAGAGGGTTCTGCTTTAGTTAAGTAAATAGTTATGCAAGAAATGCTAGAGAATAGATTCCCTCCAGAGTAGCTATTCAACTGACCCCATACTTACCGAACCCCCACCTGCCACTATTCTGAGGAAGGGTCACCGGACCCGAAACGTTAACTCTGTACCTTCCTTCACAGATGCTGCCAGACCTGCTGAGCTTTTCCAGCAACTTTGCTTTTGTTCTTGTTTTACACTTGCTACTACACCTCCCTCAGATCACATACACACACCCCCAGACTTGGACACAATATTTCCTCCCTCAATCCTTAGGACCTGACACATCTCCCTCTGCCACCAGTCCTGAAACAAGCCAGAGACATGACACCCAGTGTGGACACCCCATGTTCCTCAGACCTGAATCCTGCTCCCACTCCCCTGGCATTCAATGCTTCCTCTCTCTCTCCACCTGTTCTCCACTGCAGGACCAAAACACCTCTTCCCTATCACTGGATCTGGCATCCTTTCTCCCCCATGACTCAATACCTATATTCTCCTGTCAGTCCCCACTGGGATCAAACAGCCCTGCCCTTAGGACTCAAAACCAAACCTTCTCTATACCTATCATACACAATATCTCCTGCCTACCCTGATATGGCCTAAAAACTCTGTCGCCAGCCCCTGGAACCTTTCATCCTGGTAACCCTATGACACCCTACTTACCTGGCACTTGCCCCTTAACCACTTAGCGCTTCACCCATATAGCACCCTACTCCCTACCCACCTGGCACCCTAACCTCATATTCACATTACATACTCACCCCCTTTCACTGGAGCTATAAAAGGGTCTGTCTGTGATGCTAGACCATCCAATTTCAGAATACAGCAACTGACTGCTGCAAGAAAAGACGGTGTGGTTTGCCTTCCCCAACAGTGAGGGAACCTGTTCGAACACAAGTATGGCTCTGCATTTCTGAAGGATCCCTGATCGCATTCCCCTGTCAGCAATTGAAGATCTTTCATAGTGTAAGAAAGAAGGACAGAAGTGGAAACTTGCATGTGTTTGCCATTCCTCAGAAAATCCAGCCCTCTGTTTCTCTCTTCACACATGCTGCCAGATCTGCTGAGTTTCTCCAGCACTTGCTTTTTTTGTTTTTTAGAAAATCTGTGACTTACGGAAAACTGAATTTCAAATAAAAATCCCTGTAAATACAGGGTAGGGCCTACATTGTACATTGGCATAGCCTTTAACAGACATAATCAGCATTATCCAAGGTAGTAGTGGTCAACCCACACCCTATCTGTCTATGCACTTTGTCAGCTTTAGGGATGGTAGTGATAGACTTCAATGGAATATAGACAGGCAGACTAGTAAACTTTAATATAGAACTACATTTGGTAGGAATGTCCAGTAGAGGTCCATAAAATCTAGAGGGTGCAATTGTAAATGTTAGTGGGAACAGAAAGACCTGAGGGTAATGTACACAACTCATTGAAGGTGGCAGGACAGTTTGGGAGTGCTGTTTAAAAAGAATACTAGGCTTTATAAATAGAGGACTAGAGTACCAAAGCAAGGAAGTTATGATGAACTTCTACAAAGCATTAGTCTGGCCTCAAGTGGAACATTGTTTCCAAACCTGAACACCACACCTTGGGAAAGATGTGAAGGCTTCAGAGAGGACACAGAAAAGGTTTACATGGATGATTCCAGAAATGAAGGGCTTTGGTTACAGGAATAGATTGGAGAAGCCGGGTCGGTCCTCCTTACAAATAGGAGGTTGAAAGAAGATTTCATAGTGTTCAAAATCTCGATGGAGGGTCGGAGTAGATTGTGAGAAACTGTTTGCCTTAACAGGCGAAGGGAAAACCAAAGGACACAAATTCAAGTTAAATCCATAAGATGCAGGAGCAGAAGCAGGCCATTCAGCCCCTTGTGCCTGCTTCACTATTCAATGAGATCACAGCTGATCTAATAAACCTCAACTGCACTTTCCTGCCTTCTCCCCATAACCCTCGATTCCCTTACTGACTTAAAATCTGTCTGTCTCAGCCTTGAATATACTTAAAAGATGTTTGGTGATGTGACTAAATTCAAAGATTCAAGACAGATGAAAAAAGGCATTTGCTGTTAAAAGAGATAAATATACATTTAAGCACATCTTATTTAAAAGTGTAAATGTAGCCTATTGTAGCCCTTGTCACCTTGCCTGACAAGGTGGTGAAGGTTGATTCAGTTGTGGCTTTCAAAAAGGAATTGGATAAACACCTGCAGGAGAAGCCAAAATGCAAGGAGACAGGGTACGTTCAGGGGAGTGGGACTAACGTTATCAGAACCTTCTGTCAGCGGGGACAGTGGGCATTGTTTTAAGGCAAGATTCCCTCCCCTACCCCCACAGGATGTCCCGCTCTGGATAGTTAGCAACCAATCATCTGGCCTAGTGGTGTTATTGCTACACTATTAATCCAGGTAATGTTCTGAGGACCCAGGTTTGAATCTCTCCATGGCAGATGGCAGAAATTGAAATCAATAAAATATCTGGAATTAACGGTCTAATTGTAACTAAATAAAAACGAAAGAACTGTGGATGCCGTAAATCAGAAACAAAAACAGAAATAGCTGGAAAAACTCGGCAGGTCTGGCAGCATTTGTGAAGAGAAATCAGAGTTAACATTTTGGGTCCAGTGACCTTTCCTCAGAAGTGATGGTAGCTGGGAAAACATCGGTTTATGTGCAGACGATAGGGTGGGAGGAGGCGGCAAAGTGTCAATGAAAGGTGGGGATAGAGCCCAAAGAAAATGAAGACAGTTGGACAGACAAAGTAGTGGATAACGATATGGCTAGGAGGGTGAATAGCTGTTAATGGAGACGGTTATTGGCTAACAATAGGTAGTGTGTAATGGCAGTATTACTGTACCAAGAAGTGGCTCGGTTATAATCATTGTCATTTTTTAAGTTTCTAATTGAATAACAGGTATGATTTCATGTAACAGGTTTATTAAAAAGGTGTTTAGCACGCTTGCCTTCATTGCTCAGACCTTTGAGTGTAGGAGTTGGGACGTCATGTTGAGGTTATACAGAATGTTGATGAGGCCTCTTCTGGAATACTGCATCCATTTCTGGTCATCCTGTTACATGAAGGATATTATTAAGTTGGAGAGTGCTCAGAAGAAATTTATCAGGATGTCATCAGGAATGAGGGGTTTGGGTTATAAAGAGAGGCTGGATAGGCTGGGACCATTTTCATTGGAGCCTAGAGATGACCTTATACAGGTTTATAAAATCATGAGGGGTAGAAGGTAAATATTGTCTTTTCCCCAAGGTGAGGGATTTCAAGACTAGGGGAGCATATTTTTAAGGTGAGAAGGGAACAAGTTTAAAAAGATATTGGGAAGCAATTTTTTTAACACAGAGAGTGGTTCGTACTTCCAGAGGAAATGGTGGATGTTGGCACAGTTATAATTTTTAAAAGACATTTGGACAAGTTCATGAATTGGAAAGGTTTGGAGAGATATGGGCCAAATGCAGGCAGGTGAGACTGATTTAGTTTGGGATTATGGTTGGCATGGGCAGGTTGGACAGAAGGGTCTGTTTCCGTGCTGTATGACTCTATGACTCTACCTGTTAATAACCGAGATCCAATGTTGAGAGCTGTAAAATATTAAGATGAGAGATGTGATCATGAAATAAACCAAAGGGAGTCACGAGGAAGTGAAAATAGTGATAATTGCTGTGGTATAGTAGGAGAGCTACTTCAAAGCAAATTAATTGTACACTGTGCCATCCTATAGTCTGAAAATCATTCATTGCTCTTCTACAGTTTTGCTCTGAATACATCTGCACTCATTTATGAAGGGAGTGCTGCTAATCAACCTCACCAGTGTACAATGGGGACAGGAGGAGCCCAACACCAGCAAGCAGGCTTTTGACAGGTGCAGCGTGTAATTCATTTAGCTACGGTCCCAGATTGTGCGCAAAACTATTTAGATAAATGACTTGAAGCAATTTTACATGTTTGCACTTTTTGACTTCAAAGTATTTTTTCATCGAATGCAAAGAAATCTCCAGATGCAGTTACAGGTGGAATAGGTTTGACACATTATCCTTTGTTTCAATGTTCTCAGTATAGTATTGCTTTTAGTACAGAACATATTGACTTATAGCCATGAACTTGCAGGCTGGCGATAGACGCCAAGATGAAAATTGATCAGGAGCTGTACTGCCAGTTCCCAGCTGTGGCCATTTTGTAATGAGGGACCAGTGGGATAGGTGTGAGTCATAAGAAACAATTCTGCAAGAGAAAGTTAGTAGATATGTGAAACCACCTCCCTCAGAAAGCAGCATGTCCAGCTATATTCATCATTTCAGGTCAATAAATGGTGTTAGACAGAGGTTTAAAAAGATATGAAAGCAAGACAGGTGAACAGAGTAAGTTTACAAATCAATCATGATCAAATTAAATTGCAGAACAGGTTTGAAAGGCCGAAGGAGTTACTCTGACTTCTACTGTTCTGTCTTCTTACGCTTCCAGCGTTTACACACAAACAAAACTACAACCAGTCATATCCGTGTCTCTCTGGCCTCCACTGTCACTGTGGAACACAAGGAGAGTTGTCAGTTCCGAAAGGGTACCATCCTCAGGGAAATCAATCCCAGAGCATGGCTGAACTTAAGTGAGTTTTGAAAGATGCTGTCCAGGACTGAGAATATAACAATCGAGCTATGTCAAGGTCTGTCACACCTCCTGGCTCCAGTAAAGATGTTCATCCGTGGTGTTAAAGCCACAGATTTCGAGGCACTGCTTCAGTGTAGACCTGTTCCCTTGTGCAATCAGACCCTAACCAGAAAAACAACATTGGTGTATAAATGGAAGGATCAAAGACACAGTAACCAGTAGATCACTATGCTGGGACCCCCATCCTGATTGTCAGTGCATCACACAGAGATTGAGACAGCAGCTGGAAACGTTGAGCTACAGGAGGTTATGCTCTGAACTTACAGGCTCGCGATACAGGCCAAGGTGAAAATTGATCAGGCGCTGAATATGCTCTGTTTATATGCTCTAATGCTAACCATTACCATGAAGGGGCATATTCTGCTATCTCCCTCTTTTTATTTTGACTGAAAGGGCATATTTTTTAATACTGGGAGTGGGACTACCACCTGTGAGTCTTAACAAGAAGAGGGTCTTGACTTAACCAAGATTTACATGATAACAGACTCAAGTCACATTAGTAAATTATATATTGTTATTAAGACTATGAGGAGCCTCATGACATGATGATTTGTCTGCCAACAGACAGAAGTGGCAAGATCGTTCCTCCCATTTTTTCCAGGAGAAACTGCAAGCAGTGACTGCAGACCATCCTTTATGTAAAACCATAGTGCAAAGTGGAATATTTCTCAGTCATGTCGCATGGAACTAGCTACAGCCTCATAGTCAATAACAAACAGAACGGTAAGACAAACATATCCATGCAGCTCAGTCCTCTCCTGGATGTGGCATAACTGCAGGCTTTTCTGGCTCATCAGACTTGTCTCCTTCTTGTCTATGGGCATCTTTCTGACCCAGCTCAGTATCCTCACATTCACCTTCTTTCTCAGAGGTTTTGTCTTGCCCCTGCATTTCCTCCTCTCCCAAAACATCCCAGCATTGTTGAGTGAGGTTGTGGAGGATGCAATAAACTGCTGTGATACCAGGTTTTCCATATCTGGGGGGAGGCATCATAATCTCCTTCAGGAGCCCCATGGTCTACTGTACAAAGCGATGGGTGGAAGGGGTGTTGATTTAGCTCAGTTGGCTGGATGGTTGGTTTGCGAACCATGGTTCAATTCCCATCACCAGCTGAGGTTACCATGAAGGATTCTCCTTCTCAACCTTTCCCTTCACCTGAGGTATGGTGATCCTCAAGTTAAACGACCACTAGTCATCTCTGTCTAATGAGAGAGCAGACCAATGGTCTGGTTAGACTATGGTGACAAAAACAACAACTGTACAATGGGTCTGCATCTCTCCCCAGGATCAAGCTGCATTCCTGAAAGGTGGTGTGAGTTAGGCTTTGATAGGGATTCCCTTGTCACTGACTAGCTCTGTGTGTCACATAGGGACTGAAAGATTCAGGTAGCTTTATGCTCATTTCCAGAATGTAAGCATGGTGATAGGTCCCAGGATCAGTCTGGAGATCTGCACTCTCTCTGATTGGAGTGGTCACATACATGGAATGGAGGCCTTCCCTATTGAAGAAAGTTGCTGCTTACTGATAGGGCCCTCTGCAATAGCTACGTGACTATAACCAATTGCACATTGTACCTGCGGAAATCCTACTCTGGCTACCTGACGGCCAACATCTAGAGGAAGCATGAACAAATGGCCTGAGCAAACAGAGCATCATTGACCTCCCAAATAGATTTGCGTGCAGATATTGCACAGAAGAGCCCAGTGACTTGCTGAAATGATCCACTTGTGTTGAAATTGACACTGCTGTCACATTCTAGCAACTTGGACATGATTGCCTCCTGGCCCTTGCAGATGAAGTTGGAAAATGTGAGGCACAAATTCCCAAGACATCCTGAACTGCCTTTGGGACTTCTTGCTCGTCAGCAGCAGATAGCTGTATGGATACCTGGAGCAGATGTTTCAGGCCAACACTCACCCTCGTCTTTGGCCTGTTGCCCTGCTCTGTGCCTCTCAGGGTTGGTCTGCAGTCACCACCAAGAGTATCACTTGCCGTTTCTTCTAAGCTGTACAATGACAGGAAAAATGGCAGGGGTGGTCTGTACGTGCCGCAGATGGAGGCTGGTCTCCTCCTGGATCTCCTCCATGGGTGAGACTACTCCATTGAGAATTCAGCCTCATGTTTCTGTTTCCCGGAACTGACAAGTAAGTGATCGATTGGCGCTATGGAATTATTGACAGAGCAACTGATTGTTTGGGTTCAGGGATATTGCTTTTGAACACAATCTTACATTTTCTTGAAGCATTTAGCAGCTGACTGATTCAGATTATTACCTGCCAACAAGAAGCCTCTAGTTTAATGAAAGGCCCTATCAAAAAGGACAATTTACCAATGTTCATAAGCACAAATGGAAAGCGATGATGCATGTGGCCTTTTAGACAGGTTCCTGCTTCGCACACACGTTGTTTTAGACAGTATTGCAATCAATCTACTGCAGGTGAAAAGAAATCCGTAGCTTGCTTGAACTGGTCAATGACAGTGAACGTTAGAAACCTTTTCAACCATGGTGAGCATTGTTATGTAAGACAGTCAGTGTCTCAACAGAGGTAAAGAGCACTGTAGTCATTAAACTTAAGCACAGGAATATGAATTTTCAACATGAGGCCCTATAGGAATGGAGAATCAATGTTGATCAATGAGCACTTGAGCCTTTGATGGGCATGACTTGGTGTGGAATTTGACATGGGCTGGATTTGCACTGAGCTGGTGAGCAAGAGTGATGTTTCTCAGGACTGGAAAACCGGCCAGTCCTGGTACAGCACCCCCTTCCCTTGACAAATGAGGGTGGGCTCACAGCAGATTGATCCTCCGGCTTCATTAGAATGGGCAGCGACCAGCAATGGGTGCCTGTTTCCAAAGATGCCGTCTTCAGGCGAGCCTGAGTGGGGGCAGGGCAGATGGTAAGAAAGTCCAGAATGGGAGAGGGTAGAGTCCGGACACTGTACTCTCAGTGCTCCACACATCTCCACATTCAGATCTGACTGTCTTTGAAACATCCCTCATTGATGGTGATCTCCAGGGGCTTTACAGTTGTGTTCACAATCAGACCAATCTCAGGTCCATGCCCAAATGTAGGCATCAGTTAACTTCTTTCAAAATTTCAACTGCAGTAAAAATAAAAAGAGGTGCAAAGTGAGCCTGTGATTTGCTGTTACCGATTTTTACAAAATGGCGCAAAGTCAAAATCGAATTGACTGGAATTGAGGAGTCCGCCGATCAGTGATGAGGGAGCAAAAACTGAAGCCATCGAGAGGAAGAGAAGAGCAGACCTGCATTACAAAGTGTGCAAGGTTCAGCATGTGAGCAATGAGAAAGGGCCAGTAGGTCATATACAGGAGAGGCAGCCTCAGGAACAAAAGAGGCAGCATTCGGGATGAGACTGCAGTTATCTATACTCTACAAAAAGCCCCCAGTCTATTTGCATTCCTAAATGTTCTTTCCCAAAGTTGCTTGATCTCCTGCTGTGCTCCCACTCCTGCTCCTCTGCCGTTTCTGTGACAGACGAGTTCACATTAGATTCGTACATCTGTTGGCAGGAGAAAGCAGAAAGTGCATGCTCCCTTCCAAAAAACTAAAGGAACTGTAAGTGTTCCTTTCTCTGACAGACCCTCAACTACACCTAATGCTAGAGACCAAATCTCAGCCAATCAACCTGAAGATATGAGTTTCAAAATAAGTGGGTGTAAAGTAGTGTTACGGTTAAACCAAATTATTTCAACTTTGTAAACTGATAAGGCAGGTTTAAGCAGGACTGAGGATCAAATAAATTGTTCAGCCAGAACCCTAGTACACTGGAACAACGAAAGTGATTTGCACACCTACATACGATGAATTTTTCATCCAAGTTGCCCACTGTTTTGTCAACTGTGAAATGTACCGACACATTAAATAGCCACCTTGGAGATGCTCTGAAGATTTATATAATCTCTCAAACAAAAGCTAAAGATTGTTTTCAATTTTTTCCACAAGCTCTCTACCAGCCAAGTATTTAATTACTTGTCAGAATCTTCTGTTGATTAGTTGATTCATCAGTTTTTCTGGCCAACTGCTTTTAATAAGACTGGCTTAATTATCTTCATTAAACTCACTGTTAAAGCACACTGGAGAACGTTTTAAATAATGTTGGCTGAATGTCCCATTGTCCTTTTTGACAGTTGAGTCTCATTGCCATGTCATCACAGGAACCAGTTTGCACTGAACAGACAGCTCCAATATTGGGTAGCCTCAAGGTTGATCTATCCAGCAGTGAGTCAGGTTGGGACTAAACTAAACTGAAAGCCCCACCTTCTACAATGGGTGGAATCCTTGACTGAAAACATGTCAGAAAAAACTGAAGGTGGTACTGCCAGAAGAGATATGCTGGAGGTGGAGAAACTGAGAGAATGTAATGGGGTCCTTACAGGAAGCAGAATGTGATGAAATGTAGTCAAGGTAACTGTGGGGAGTTGGTGGTTTGTAGATATTAATGGGCAATCTATCTACAGAAGTGGAAACTGCAAAATCAAGGAAGGGAGGGGAAGAGTCAGACATGGATCAAGGGTAGGTGAGAGAGGGGCAGCAATTGGAGGCAAAATTGATGAAATTTTTTCATTTCCAGATGAGAGGAAAAAGCAACACCAAGTTATAAATGTAGCAATATCCTTATCTAGTCTGGGCTTAAACGTAGCTCTACACTAAAATGGGTCACTCCAACTGGCCCTCTGAAATAACATTCCATGCAAAGCAGTTAACATTGGTCAACAAATGCTTACTTTGTCAGCAACACACAAAACATATAAAGGAAAATAAAGCCTAACAAAGGACGTAAATGTTGACAAGTTTATAAGTGGATTTGTAGAGTATGTAATATTTGAGGACATTTGCAAGAAGAAAAACAAGTTATCAACTGAGACGTGCATGGACTGGACTGGTAAACAGGGCAACTGGATTAGCCACTTGAATTGGAGGAAGCAACAAGCAAGCACATGTAAATGAACTTCACAATGAATACTCTTATCTGCTCCAGACAAATGAAAAATGTTGAACTAACAGAGGTAAACATTTGAAAGGATGTATCAAAGTTGTTGAAGTACAAATTGCAGGGTTATAAATGTTTCATTGCCTCTGACAATGAGCAATTAAACAACAGTGAGAAATTCCCATAGATCAGGTTATTCTCTTTTGATCCACGGCTTTCTCTATGTCAGCAAGGGATCCTGGTCAGCACTAGCTACCTATAATCAGATTTTGCATCTGTTTCAGGCATAGGCTTGTGTGCCTATTTTTTTTCGGTTACCAATATGGTGGGAGGCACCCTACCGTCTCACATTGTGTATACTCTTCCTGTCTGCTATTAAGGAAGCTATTTAGTGCTTGAGAAACAGATACAGTGTAATCGAAATTCTCAGTCCACGCATGCATAAGCATATTTATCCATTTAGATACCACACAGTTATTGTAAGCATGAGTGGGTGCCTTTTGTGATTGGAACAGTTTTTAGGTTTAACCAGATATATTCCAATAGTTCTGCAGACATTCCCATTTCCATTGTTCCTCCCTTCCAAATACAATTACGTTTTTTGTTTCATTCGACAGACACGCAAAAACTACCACCTATTCAATTGCTATGCTCAATTTAGTGTGAGTAAATGTCTTTAAACATGAAAGCAATGGGATTGAGGCAGGCTGATTTTACACCTTAAGATCATCAGAAATAGAAACAGGTGTAGGCTGTTCTGTCCACGCTGTCATTCAACAGGACCAATGCTGGTTCGAGATTCCTCTCGTCCACTTTCCTGCGCTTACCCCATAACGCTCAATTCTCTTACTGAGCAAGAATTTATTTGTCTGAGCCTTAAAAATACACTAGTACTCTGCCCCCACAGCTCTCTGTGGCAAGGCGTTCCAAAGATTCTCAACCCTCTGACAGGAGAAATTCTTCCTCATCTTATACTTAAATTGATGCCCTTTTATTCTTAGACTATGTCTTCTGGATCTAGACTCTTCCATGAAGGGGAGCATCCTCTCAGTATTTACCCTGTCAAGCTTCCTTAATCTTATACATTTCAATGAGACCAACTCCCAATCTTCTAAACTCCAGGGAGCAGGGTCCTAACCTGTTTAGCTTTTGTTTGTAAGATAATCCCTCCACACCAGGGATCATCCGAGTGAACCTTCATTCTAGAGAAACTGAACTTGTTTCTTATAGTGTGCCCTTTCTCTGTCTGTGCATAGCATTCTGTAACTTGCATAACTCTTGTTTAATTCCAGTCCCTTATTTGTTCTATGGGTTTTCTAGTATCATCTGGCTCAGTGGCCAACATGCTTGTGTCTGAGTCAGAAAGTCATGTGTTCATGTCCCACTCCAGCTTGACATTTCCAGGCAATGTTGAAAATTTGCCACTTTTTTGCAGCCTCTTCGACTCAACATTAAACTGAGAACTCATCCCCTGTGCTGTTGGTAATATTTATCTTCTTTCTTGCTGAAAAGAGAGCCACGTAATCAAACGTGTCTCTTTTTGTCTTGCGCTCATCAGAAAAGTAAACAAGAATAGCAAAATTCAAGCAGTTCTGACAATTTGTGCTGATTGACAAGATAATTCTGACAGCACCATTTTCTCCTGCAGCATAACTAGCTGCAATAGTTTGAAATTGGATTTTCTTGCATTTGTCCTAGTGAGTGCAGGGCAGAAATATTTGCCTTGGTTGCTCCACTACAACACTTCGGCTAATATGAGTCGACTTACCAATCAGCACTCTCGACCAATGTGGTATAAATTATGTGACCATTTGGAATTTAGCCTACATGTGACTCCAGATGCACAGCAACGTAATTGACTCTTATCTGCTCTCTGGGTAACTTAGGAATGGGCAAAAAATGCTGGCCAGGCTGGTGACTCCCAAATTCTGTAAGTGAATAAAAAACAAATTCAAGGCTGATATGGACAGATTTTTATTTAGCAAGGGAATCATGGGTCATAGGAAAAAGGTAGGAAAGTGGAGTTGAAGATTATCAGCTCAGACATGATATTGGCAGAGCAGATTCACTGGGTTAAATTGCCTACTTCTGCTCTTATGTCTTATAGTCTTGTGATCTTATGGACTCCACCAGTGACATGCCCTCACAACTGAGAGCTGACTTTGCTTACTTGCCAGCTATCATATCAAATCGCACCACACTACTCCCAACAAAATCCTAAGCCTAACTCCAACTCAATCACAGTTGGTTTTTCCATGATTCAGATAGCTTGCTCATACCAGGCGGCATCAATCAATCTTGAGTCCTTTTGTTTTCATAGCAAATTACAGCCCTCCACAGTTGCACAATTGAATTTTCAGTTGGTTTTAGCGCTGGTTAAATCCCTTAATTAGCTTAAACATTAGATTAAACAGCACTGAAGAATATATAATGCAGCCACTCTGCAATTTCCTGCTCATTTTCATTACTGCTGATAAGGAGTGGATTTTAAATCCATTAGTCTATCTCACTGCTCTCTATTTACAACAAAAAGCAGAATGACAATGGAACACAAATCACAAAAAAAACTGACCTATCACTAGCTGGCTGTCCGTTTTGACTTCCATAGGAGCCTGGATATAGATGGTAAAGCTCTCAATCAGATGTGTTTCTAATCAACATAGGCTGTCAGGCATCAAATAATGCCATAAAACCCAACACCTTTAACATCCAATTTCAGGTTTAGGCCCGAAACGTCAAGTTTTCCTGCTCCTATGATGCTGCTTGACCTGCTGTGTTCATCCAGCCCCATGCTTGTTATCTCGGATTCTCCAGCATCTGCAATACCTTTTACCTTTAACATCCCTACCTGCATTTCTATTATCAGTTCCTCAAACTGCCCACAAATCATTGGTGGGAGAAGTTGGAAGACTACTGCAACGTCCAGTGGTTTAATTTACCTGTGTTTGATTATGTTAGCCTGTTCACCGATTTGCGTAAAGTTGCATGTATGCTTAAGCCTGGTAGAGCCTTGAGAGAAAAGTAAATAGAAGCTTACAGAGAATCCCTGACATGAGTGGAGATACCTTCTAATTGAAGAGATTCTTTAAAGCTCTGAATATACTACAAGACTTTTTAATTGGCGTGGGTACTTTGAACAATTCCATTCTAGATAATGGATGAAGCTGTGGAGCCACAGGCACAAGGGATAAACAGAGTGACAGCTGCAGTGGTCTTTATTGAGGTTCGTCCCAAGCAGTTCCATAACACAGCACTCTGTACTTTATAGGCTATTCCCAAGGATGCACATGAAGATTAGCATCAATTGCTGATGGAAGATCATCAAGTTGATGAAAGGAATGCTTTGATCTCCCTCAAACTTGTTGGTTTTCCAGCTCAAAGAACTGACCGAAACCAAGGATTGCTAACGGGCTCATTCCAAGCACCTGGGTCACACACTGAGGGACGCATTAAAATTTGGAATAGCCACCAGAAAGACTGAATAGAGAAGGTTACTTCTCAAGACTCTGATGCCATTCTGTACAAAAGGGCTGGAAACCTCGTAAACTCCGTCAAGCTCTATCATCAAAGATGCTTGAGATAAAATGTAAATATACATTGAAATATAACCTATAAAGTCAACTGTAGTGAGTGACATCAAGTACTGTATGAAAAGAAACTACACTTTATGTAATGTCAAATTTAAACTGATAGGCAATATCCTTTTGCATATTTTATAAATAAAGTTTATTTTTGAGAAAAAATGTTTTGACTGAACTTATCAGCCTAACAATGATTACCCTGAGCAGTAGTGCATTAAGGAAGTGGTATTTCTCTGAGCAACGTCTGTCAGAGGGACATCAATTACTGCGAGAAGACCTGAAACAAGCTGCCTCTGCTAGCACTGTGTTGCAGTCAGAGTCACTTTCATCATGAACCTTTCTCTGGCCTCCCGAGAATGGAATCAGTGACCTTGGCTTCCATGTTAGCGAGAGAAAACGCTGCTATTACCCACCATGGTAAACTGCAAACAGCTCAATTGGACTATTAAGATTCACATGGATTGTAGGTTTTCCCTATGCTCAGGGCTTTAGTGACTTCATAAAAAATGTGGTCAGGATTTGTGCGTTGCAGGTAAGTGATTTACTGCAGATCTCTATTTGCTCTTGAGGCAGCTTATTACTGAACTGCCCACCATTAGCCTTACTGCCAAAATGAAAATCCTCCATCACAACTTTCCTGGAATTTTGTTCACAGATCAAAAACTATGTTGGGAAAATGTCATCTTCAAACTCAAACTCAAACTCAAACCCAGTTCTGAGGAAGGGTCACCAGACCCGAAACGTTAACTCTGATTTTTTCTTCACAGACGCTGTCAGACCTGCTGAGCTATTCCAGCAACTTGTTTTTGTTTCAAATCTGGACTTGTCATACAAGTCAATAACTTAACAGAGCAGAGATAGCAAGCGTGGGGCTGGATGAACACAGCAGGTCAAGCAGCATCATAGGAGCAGGAAAACTTGACGTTTC
>JAHRHZ010000026.1:6839020-6883782 GCA_024137785.1 Ginglymostoma cirratum | reverse complement strand
ACCCTTCATCAGAAATTCTGATGAAGGGTTTAGGCCCGAAACGTCAAGTTTTCCTGCTCCTATGATGCTGCTTGACCTGCTGTGTTCATCCAGCCCCATGCTTGTTATCTCGGATTCTCCAGCATCTGCAGTACCTTTTATCTCTGATACAACTTAAGAGAGCATTTCTTTTAACAGTTTTGCATAGGAAATGTGAAACCGATATTAGCATAAAGATAAAGCTTCCACAAATCCACCAGGAGACCTCCCATTGTAAAGATCAAAACAGAGCATGAGTTTCCCAGTGGAAAACCTGCTGTCATTATGTAGAATACTTTATACAGCAACGGAATGAATTAATGGTATAAATAAAAATGGATTGATAGATTGAGAAAAAGAGAAAGAATGTAGAAATTCTCCGGGTACTTAGTAGAGCTGAACAGAATCATGTTTGCTCAAGTAAATAAGAAAAAACTTTTTCCAATGATAGGAAGTTTGGTAACCATCTTCAAAGTCATTGCCAAAAGAACTAGAGGTGTGATGTGGGGAATTTACATTCATGAGTCTCTTCATCTTGAAATGAAACTCCAGCACAAACTGTCCATGAGCAATCTGTTTGGGTATTAAGCTCAATTTAGAGACCAGCTGGGATTAAATACTACAGATCGCAAGTCTGCCCAAATGGTAACAAACGGGACCATAACTTCAAGGTCTTTATTTTCCAATTGCCCCATGAAGATAGTGCACTCTTTATCAAACCATTAGCTCTTTTGCAGCTAGAGAAAGAAAAGTTTATTGTTGCGTGTTTCCTGTACCTTTGCTGTAAAACATTCTCTTCACTGAAAGGCCAGCAAAGTATGTAATTGTGCTTTGCAACATCTAATCAACGTTAAAATTGGCTGATACACAATGTAGTCTCAAGTCTCCTTCCCTCCAATTGTGACCATCGGCTTTCATATCAGATACCCTAAAATCTGGAGGGTCTGCAGGAAAGTCGCAGATACCGAAGCTCATCCGAGTTCTGTTTGTTTCTTCATTTGTTCCCTTTTTCTTTCTGTTAAGAGCAATTTTGATGAAAGGTCAGTACCCTCCAGAGACACCCCCAGCATCTTCTGTTTCAAATTTTCAGCACAACTGCTTTGTTATTGTTATTTCTACTCTATGCTAATGCTGACTTTGCCTCTGGGTATCTGCATTTTGGAAGTGAGGACAGGAATCCATTGGAAGAGGCCCACACGAAAACATCTCCAAGCTAAGCCACCATCACAGAGCAAAGAATTTTCCATTGATGAGCAATCAAATCTTCTTTATTAGCCTGACATTTCTCAACATTAACACATCAAATAAACACAGTGCGAAAAATATTCTTTAAAAAGCAATGATAGGAAACATCAAATCCTGTCAATCCTATAACTGGCAGAGCAGAAATATTCACTCGTTAACTTCTTACTATAATCCAATTTTACTGAATGTTCTAGTCACTGAGATAGAAATTATACTGACACTCGCGTCTTGGTGTGAATTCTTTCGTGAACATAGAAGTATCAATATAACTCTGCAGCATCAGAGGAGCAGGAAAGCTAATGTTTCAGGTCTGGACCCTTCTTCAGAAAATGAAGAAGGGTCCAGACTCAAAATGTCAGCTTTCCTGCTCCTCTAATGCTGCTTGGCCTGCTGTGTTCATCCAGCTCTACACCTTGTTATCTCAGATTCTCCAGCATCTGCAGTTCCTACTATCTCTGTGTATAACTCTGCAGTAGTGTAACACCTCACTCCCTCCAATGGAACCTCACACCCATGTGTTGGACAGTATATCTCTAGTCTAATTGGTCACCCACCCTTTAGTATTCTACTCTTTTAAACGAACAGAACTGGGACTAGCAAGCAGCAGGTCAAGGTGCTCTGATTCACAGACATCTCAGTGATGCCCCTCTATCTCTACAACTGACCTTTGAATTGCAACTTGGAGGTCAAGGGATAAAAGGTTAATTTGAAAGTGCTCATCTTCCTATTAGATCTCTGTTCTGTCAAAGGTTCTGGAATAATTACTTTATCCAAGTGCTAGACAATGGCCATCTGTAACAATAGAGAATCTAACCACAGGAACCGAAGTAACTGTAGATGCTGTAAATGAGAAACACAAACAGAAATTGCTGGAAAAGATCAGCAGGTCTGGCAGCATTCCTGGAGAGAAATCAGAGTTAATCTTTCAGGTCCAGTAACCCTGATCTGAGGAAGGGTCACTTGAGTTAAAATGTTAACGCTGATTTCTCTCCAGGAATGCTGCCAGACCTGCAGAGCTTTTCCAGCAATTTCTGTTTTTGTTTGAGAATCTAACCACCTTCCCTTGACATTCAATGGCATCACCATTGTTGTATCTCTCACCATCGACATGCTCGGGGGAAGCATTGATCAGAATCTGAACTGGCCTCCTGTATAAACACTGTTGATACAAAAACAGGTTGGAAACAGGCTGGGAATACTGCTATGAGTAATTCACCTCCCGATTTTCCAAAGACTGTTCACCATTGCATGAACAAATCAAGAGCATGATAGAATATTCTCCATCGCCCAGAAAATTTCATCTCCAACAACTCTCAAGAAGCAAAAAACCATGTTTAAAAGCCCCCATTTGATTGACACTCCACCTACCACCTAAAATATTCACTTCCTTCATCACTTATATGAAGTTGTAATAGTTTTGTACCATCTGCATTGACTCACCAAGCCACTTCAACAGCCCCTTCTAAACCCACCTAGAAAGACTGGACAAGAGAGACATGGGAACAACCTAGAAGTTTCCCTCCTGTTCATACTTAAAATATCGCAAGAAATAAGAGCAGGAGTAAGCCATTGGAACTATTGATTTGATTTGATTTATTGTAGCTGTGTGTACCTAAGTACAGTGAAAAGCTTTGTTTGTGAGCAATGCAGGCAGATCATAGTAAGCAAGGACATACAGATCATAGGGTGCTTTGCCAGAGTGAGGCATACAAGCTACATTGCACAAAGCAAGATCAGCATTAACAATATCAACATTATTTGAAGTTAGAGAGTCCATTCATCAGTCTAATAAAAGCAGGGGAGAATCTGCCCTTGAACCTGTTGGTGCATGTGTTCAAGCTTCTGTATCTTCTGCCTGATGGAAGAGTTTGGTTGAGAGTATTACCGGGGTGGGAGGGGTCTTTGATGATGTTGGCAGTCTTTCTGCGGCAGCGAGCTGTGTAAATAGAGTTCATGGATGGGAGGTTGACTTCCGTGATGGTCTGGGCTGTGCACACAACCTTCTGTAGTTTCTTAACGGTCCTGGGCAGAGCAGTTGCCAAATGCTAGGATTCTTTTCCTAACAGCACTGAGGGTGACCCATGGACTGTAATGTTTTATGAGAGCAGTTCATCACTGCTTTCACATTAAATAATCCAGACTGAGCTGCAAATGACAGTGGAAACCTATTAAGTCAGGCTCACAGTGTGATGCTAGAACCTACTTACATTAATACACAGGGCTTTGTTTTATGTGGGCAAAAGGAATTCATACACACATTGGCCCTTCGTTTCATTGACAAAACAAGGGGGCATGGAGACTGCCAATCTCTGCTGCATTGCCTTGGCAACATCATGACCAATCATAGTCTACCTGGCTAGTCTGAAAACTAAGACTGACAGCAAACTGCTCCTGTTGCATCTCCGTGCCAACGATGAACCAACCAATCAACATCCTCTTCTCGCGCTGTATAACTTGGTATCCCTTTTGGTTAAGTCTGTTTCTTGCTTTCCAAACCTAATAAATTCAAGAGGAAAAGCTTTGACTCCTTTTCTCCTTTTAATCATGTTTAAGCTCTGTGCTATCAATCAATTCTGATTATAAACCTTAAAATTGAGACATTTTAGAAATTTAAAATCAAATTTCAAGGGTCGCTGAGGACATTTGGCAGTGATAATAGATTTAGTACACAGCTAAAAACCAAACTACACCTCATTTAACAAGTTGCAAGTTTCTCAAGAGTTTTCAGTTTGAGACTAATAGTGTAAAAGGGAAAGTTCTCATCAGTTCAGTGATTTCTAATTAACAACCATCTGTGGGGAATTCAACAATACAGCCCTATTGGGGATCATTGAATCATTGGCAGAAACTTTTGGATTTACAGCAACGAAAACAACTTGTACTTATCTAGAAGTTTTAACGTAATAAAACTTCCTCTGAAGGTTAGAACAATATCTATGTAACTAAGTTAAATGAGTCATACAGCATGGAAACAGACCCTTCAGCCCAACTCATCCATGCAGACCAAGTCTCCTAAACTGAACTAGTCGCATTTGCCTGTGTTTGGTCCATATCCCTCTAAACCTTCTCTATCCATGTATTTTGTCCAAATGCCTTAAATGTTGTAATTGTACCTGCCTCTACCACTTTATCTGGCAGTTTGTTCCATGTACACACCACCTTCTGCATGAAAAAAATTGCCCCTCAAGTCCCTTTTAAATCTTTCCCCTCTCACCTTAAACCTATGTCCTGTAATTTTGGATTCCCTCATCCTGAGGAAAATACCTTGGGTATTCACCTTATCTATGCCCTTCAAGATGTTATAAGCCTCTATAAGATCACCCCTCAGCCTCCGACGCTCCAGGGTAAAATGTCCCAGCCTATCCAGGGTCTCTTTATAACTCAAAACCTTCAGTCTCAGTAACACCCCTGTAAATCCTTTTTGCACCATTTCCAGTTTAATAACATCTCTCTTATGGCAGTTTGACCAGAATTGTACGTAGTATGCCAAATGTAGCCTTACTAATACCTCGTACATAAGGAGACATTGAGCCAGATGAAAATACTTGATCAAAGAACTAGGTTTAGTGGAGCATCTCAAAGGAGGAGATTTGGACAGAGAGAGATGGAGAGATCTGGGCTGTATCTCATCAGGGTGCCAGAGAGTGGGTGGGTTTGCTACCAACGAAAGAGCAGGCAGGAAACTTACGCTGCCACCTTTGGGGAAGGCTTGCTCAATGAAGTGTCGTACAGGCTCCTGAGTGGCCAGCAGTGGGCTTTCCCTAGGACTGAGGACACCAGAATGGGGAGGCTTCACCCTGCTCTTCTCCACTACCCTACCCCTGAGGGCTGCCAGCCAATCAGTGGTACCGTATGGGAGCATTGCCAGCTCCAGCTAAACATCCAACAATAGGCCTAAGATCAGGGGTTAGAAGTCGCTGGGGAGGATTCAGCAGTAAGGAAAGGGGGCTAGCCATCAGCGGGCATTAATTGTCACACTTAAGTGCCTCAAATGGTGATGAGGCGGGAGGTTCACCCACAGCGTTCCCATCCCAGACTTAAATGGAGTGGAGGCAGGAAGGCAACATGACCCTAACCCCTACTGTCCCACTTAGTTAGGTTCCGCCAAACCTCCCACCCCCACCTTCAAACTTACCTCCAGAGAGGGCATTTAAACTTCCCCTTAAAGTGGGAACTTCAGAGAATAGGGTCCTAACAGTTGGAAGGATCAAAATTGGGAATGCTCCAGAAGACCAGAATTAACAAAGTGCAAAGATCCCGAAGTTTTATGGGAAATGCAGAAATAATTGTTCCATGGAGGAGTTCAAAGCAGGGTTGAGAATTTTTAAGATTGAAACCTTGCTTCACTGTAGATCTCTGATGGGTGATAAGGACAATTAGAATGACAATGTAGGCAATCAGCCAAGACTGCATGGTAATCATCAAGCACAGAGGTGACAAAGTCTGGCTTCAGGGTGGCAGCAGCAGGTGGACTGACATCAAAGTCAAATTGACTTGTGTTACAGAGCTGGACATAAGGTAGTCCTACTGTCAGTACAGGTATGTGGTTGGAAGCTCAGCTCAGAGTCAAATGTAACCAACGTCATCGGCAATCGCTCACTAATGACTATTATTGTCCACCTAGGAAATTCCATGGTCACTGCTTACGTATTCTGTGGGTCCTTGTGTGGCCGATGAGCCCAATCCAAGAGCCACTTCTCTGACCACGTGTTTGGCAGGTGTTTCCAGGAGGGAGAATTGATCTTTGGATTTGAGATCACTGGCATTCCGACCTCCGGTTCCTTTTCCATGCTCCCTTTTGCAGGTGGGTGTTCTCAACGAATTGTGTCCCTTCTGTCAGGAATGAGGGTCTCCCACACATTGACACCTATATTGTATTTCTTAAGGGGAGGCTTCAGGGAGTCTTTGAAACAGTTTCTTTGTCCTCCTCTCATTCCAGTTCCTTCTTTGAGCTTGAACTCAAATGTAACAGCAGGTTTGTGAACTGTTGACCAGCTTGATTGAGTCCAATTTAACATTTAGTTTTTCCTGTGTGGGCTCCAGAATTCACAGTTCCAAAGATGTGTACAATATTCCCATTCTTAGACATTCCTCCATCCACAGATTTAAAAGGTGTGTTCTTCCAGTTAAAATAATTAGTTAACATCTCCATAAAAATGATACGAAACACGTGATGTGTGTGTACATCAATATTGCAAGAGTAATTTCTAACATAATCTCGTCCGAGTTGTGTAGACTGTTATGAGAGCATTGTAAATGCTCATAATAGGAATAGATTTTGCTTAGAATTGAATGGCACAGCTGAATAAAATCAAAAATGAATCAATACCACAAATAAAAACCAATTATAACACGTTTTGCTCAGAAAATGGCTTAATTCCTCAGGGAACATATTTACCCCAGGAGGAAAGATTTTTGATTTGTTGCAAATTTTAAAACACAATCTTTGGTTAGGACTTTTCCACATATGGGTAGGGGAATTCAACCCCCTCTCCACCCACAAACACATCCCCCACTTGTATTCCAAATCAAAGTGTTATGGACCAGATCAGACCTCCCTCAAAATGTTTTTAAGATGTTAGACTAAACCCTGACTTTTTCTTATTTTAAAGGCAAAAGTACAGTGCTGTGTTCCAGATGCAATTTGACTGGTCGAACTACTTGATGTTATTTTGGGATTATGTTCAGCATGGATTGGTTGGACTGAAGGGTCTGTTTCCATGCTGTATGAGTCTATGATTGTAGTTAAAATGCAACAAAAGAAAGTTTTGTTTTTGTTGCCAGCAGTTTCTGCCCTGTTGAAACTCCAACAGCAACTACTTAAAGCTAAACCCTAAAGCTAAAAAAGAAACAAGAAGTCCAGCCTGTGGGAGCTAGCCACACCCATTCAAGCTGCTTCTATTGTTCCAACTTTTAAGGAAAAAAAGTCTCACAGGATTTATGCTTTACTGGCTTTTTCAAGAAAGTAGCTTGCTACCTCTGCCTTAAAACATCTCTTTAAAAAAAGACGAAATAACTTCTTAAGGGCACATCATCATCACAAAAGCTAGTAAAATTGAAATGTTCCCATTTGGGACATGGTACACCACTTATTTCCTTCTCCTATACATGCGTAGTGAACAAACCATGTAGAATGCTTAAGATAAAATTCAACAGAATTTATGCCTCTGGGACTAAGACTACTTCTAGTGGGCATTTGCCTGGAATTCAATATAAATGGAGAACAAATAGAGGTCATGCAGACCAGGACAAGCTTCTGTAAGAAGGAGGAGAAGCAAGAGGGGAGGGAGAGATGAACAACAAAGAAGCAATATCTACAGAGATTATTCAGGGAACTGTGTTTGAGGTGCTTGTACATGATGTCTTCACTGAAATCTGACACCCCATTTAGCCAAAACTGCAAACCCAGAAAGAGGATCATATTGTTGGGAAAGTGACTATGGTG
Organism: Ginglymostoma cirratum; assembly: GCA_024137785.1. NCBI lineage: Eukaryota > Metazoa > Chordata > Chondrichthyes > Orectolobiformes > Ginglymostomatidae > Ginglymostoma > Ginglymostoma cirratum. Next base: position 6,876,074 of record JAHRHZ010000026.1, on the reverse strand, counting down.
GTGAATTTTTGTGTGTCTGGTTCTTTCCACTCTAGAGCTGGAGATATTTCCAAGATATCACAAGCTACCATCTACTGTTATGTTAGAGAGATCACTGCAATCTGGAGAGAACTTATAGCATTTGATTCTCTATTGGCAGAGAGAAGCAGGCAGAGCGGGCATGTGTCATCCTGTAGAATTGCAGGTCAAATATCAAAGCACGCGTTGACTGCTCTATCAGAGGTGATAGTTTTCAAATGAAAAGTTAAAGTAACAGCCTGTCTGCTGTTTCAAGTGGCTTTATGAGATCCAGGGCTCTATTTCAAAGAAGGGAGGCAGCACTAGCCAATATTTCTCCCTCAACCAATAGATGGCATGGCCAGCACAACATTGCTACATGTGGGACCTCGTTGTGTACAAGTAGGCAACCCAGGTGGAGTGATAGAGTTGGGAGGATGAATGATAACATTCTGACGAAGGACAGCAGGTATAAGCTCCATTGAGCACTGCCAATGCCCCAAGACTGTCCCTCACCAGTCCTAGTATGTCAGCAGACAGGCTGGTGGAATTGCTGTCACACTTTGCAAGCCCCTTTGAATTTTATGTTTATTCATTCATGGGATGTGTGCACTGGTCCAGTGTTAATTGCCTCTTGCTAATTGACATGCAGAATGTGGTGGTGAGCTGCCTTCTTGAATTACTGCTGTTGTTTGGCTATAGAGATTCCTACAATGCTGTTAGGGAGGGAATTTCTGGATTTTGACCCAGTGACAGGGAGGCAACAGCGATATAGTTCCAAGTCAAGATGGTGAGGGAATGGGGAGTGGAACTTTCAGGTGGTGATGTCTTGTGGGCCTGTTACTCCTGTTCATCAAGTTGGTAGAGGTCATGTTTTTGGAAGGTGCTTTCAAAGGATCCACAATGAATTGCTGCAGTGCATCTTTATGGACTGTAACCTGCAGCCATAATGAGAGCAGCCTGAGATTTCACTGCAAAGCATTCAGGCACATTAACCTTCAGATGCTGCATCATGTGCGAATGGAGACGTCACCACTTCCAAACTGGAAAGGATAAGCTCCAAATTCTGTGTGCAAACCCCTGTACAACACATTGAAATCTTGCAAAGCAAAAGCTAAAATACTGCTGATGCTGGAAAGCTGAAACAAAAACAGAAAGTGACAGAAAAACTCAGCGAGTCTGGCAACATTTAGGGTGAGAGAAACTGAGTTAGCAATCCAAGCCAATGGCATTAAAAGTTAGCAATCAGAAACTATGTTCCTCTGCTGTGAGCATTTTGAGCATTTTTCTGCTGTTGGCACACATTCTCAGAGCTTGATTCCAAGTATTGATCTCCACAGCTATCTCCGTCTACCTACACACTGTGTTCTGTGAATGAACCTGTGGTTATCGCTCCTCCTTTCCAACATTTTCATCTATGTCACAAATTCAACACCCAGAAAGATTCTGGGCATGCATTGCGTCTCTCAAATACATTGCAGTATTATTATTTTCCCATGGCAGAGTCACTGCATCACTACCAGCACCTCCTCCAGCCGTTGTGCAACTTCTGTTTAAGGAGGGAGATTAATTTTAAGCTCAAGAATAGTCAGAAGTGATATTACTCATTCATTCTCTGACGGGATGACAAGACCGACATGTGTACTGCCCATCCTGAACTGCCCTTGAACTGAATGTCTTGCTCGGCCATTTCAGAGTCAGCTGCATTGTTGTGGGTTAGCCCTTGGGACGTTAGTGAGCCAGATGTGTTTTTAACAATGATTCATGGTCAACATTAAGGAGACCATCTTTCTTAGATATTTTTAATCAACCTGTTCAGAGATGGTATGATACACCTTTGGAGCAAGTGGGACTTGAACTCAGGCTTCCGGCTTCAGAGGTAAAGGAAGCTGGTATTTGCATTGCAAAGGGTGGTTTCAATACATTGCCTCTGGGTTAGGGACCAGCACACTTCTGCTGCTCCATCTAATGAACTGAATTTCAATCCTATCAGCCGCTCTCCTGAGATTTGATCTCAGATCCCCATTGCATTAGCTTGACCGTTACTAGTTCAGTGATATTGCCATTACAGCAGCATCTCCACATCTACAGCTGATGAACAGCCTGGTTAGAGCTGGCTCCTCACTGAAATGCAGATCTGTGCCAACTTGTGCTATTGGCATCACCAGGATGCAAGGGCTAATCATTCTTCTGCCCATTTCGAGTACTACTGAATTGCACACCATGATGGTCCACAAAATTCATCTTCTTAGCTAAACTTCAAATTTAATTTAACCTAAATAAATAAAGTTTATAGTATTAAACTTCTGAATTTTACTAGATTTCATTATGCCATTGTTCATCCATTTTTATGGGAGACTTGATTTATAATGCATTAGGTTTCTCAAGTTCTTTTAACTGTTAACATTTCGTACGATTATTTCATTTTACAGGTCACTGAGTACTAATTGAATTGGAGCTTCCCTAAGCTGCGTTTCACAGCATAAAGCAGAATCATTATGCCATTGAGTCTTCTGTACAATTCACAGGAGAATTTTCGAAGACACTAAATTGTCAGTAATTCTCTCAAAATAAAATCCAAATGTTTGTTAGATTATAAAATACAAAAGCCTGCACATTTTGCACGTCAGACAAAAACTTACCCCACGTCTCCTCAAAAACTAATACTGCTTGTTGCAAATGAAGAGAATGTGATTAAGCACTTGGCCCTGTTAACTCATTCGTAATCTGTGCAAGATTTGTGGCTAACAGAGCAAAATCGATAAATCACTACTTTATACTCAGTAGACAGAATCTTATTGGGCTCTGAGTGACATGGGTTATAGAGAGATTTGTAGCATTACTGGACAAAAAGTCCAATGCGGCTCTTCCTGACATCTTTATGATTTTTACAGGCAGCGGTTGCAGGGGATTATTGCTTGTTAAACATTTTGTTGACGGCACAACTCACCTCACTAATATTTGGCATTCTATCTTACCAAATGTGCCAAAGAGGCCACATGTCAAGAGAACTCGCTATGGAGACTAGATCGAATACCAAGCAGATTCAGCTCCCCATTTGCTACAATGGCCCTCCATGTTGGAGTCATAGAGTCACAGAGTCATACTGCACGGAAACAGGCCCTTCGGCCCAACACGTTCATGATGACCATGTTTCCTAAACTGAATTAGTCCCACTTGTCTGCATTTGGCCCATACCCCTCTAAACTTTTCTTGTTCATGTCCCTGTCCAAATGTCTTTCAAATCTATAATTAAACCTTAGGTTTGATCAAACAGCAGCTCAGGACATGATCCACAGGCATTAGCCATGTACACCCCTCACCCACAGACAATGGCATCAGGCACATATGAACCCATCATGGTACCTTCCTGATACAGGGGCAGGACACTCCCAACAACTTGGATCAAAAAACTACAGCAGGGACAGTTTTCAGATAGGGGTCAGAGACCCGGCTCACAGATTGGACCAAGCTGCATCTCAGGGCTCTTCGTTTGCTCTCCCAGTGCTAACCTGCTCGCTTGCACCATCCATGCCTTGCCTTATTTTGCCCATCCCTGAGCATGTGTGCAGTCACACAACCAGGTAGCTTGCTTTGCTGGTCAACAGTCCTCAGTCAAGGTTTTTTGTTGTTTACTTGTGGGATGTGGGTGTCGCAGGCTGGCCGACATTTACTGCCTGTCCCTAGTTGCCCTTGAGAAGGTGGTGGTGAGCTGCCTTCTTGAGCCGCTGCAGTCCATGTGTTGTAGGTTGACCCACAATGCCATTAGGGAGGAAATTCCAGGATTTTGACCCAGCAACAGTGAAGGAATGGCAATATATTTCCAAGTCAGGATGGTGAGTGGCTTGGAGGGGAACTTGCAGATGGTAGTGTTCCCATGTACCTTCTGCCCTTATCCTTCTAGATGGAAGTGGCCCTGGGTTTGGAAGGTGCTGTCTAAGAAGCTTTGGTGGATTTCTGAAGTGCACCTTGTAGATAGTACACATTGCTGTGCGGTGGGGGGAATGGATATTTATAGATTTGGTGCCAATAAAGCAGACTGTTTTGTCCTGGATAGTGTCAAGCTCAGTGAGTGTTGTTGGGGCTGCACCCATCCAGGCAAGTTGGAGTATTCCATCACACTCCTGACTTGTGCCTTGTAGATGATGGACCGGCTTTGGGGAAACAGGAGGTGACTTATTCGCTGTGGTATTCCTAGCTGCTGACCTGCTCCAGTCGCCAATGTGTTTATGTGGTGAGTCCAGTTGAGTTTCTGGTCAATGGTAATCCCAACGATGTTGTTAGTGATGGTGGTGGTTAGCCATTGAATTTCAAGGAGAAGTGGTTAGATTGTCTCTTATTAGAGACGTTCATTGTCTGGCTTTTGTATGGTGTGAATGTTACTTGCCACTTGCCAACCTAAGCCTGGATTTTGTCCAGAGCTTGTTGCATGTGAACATGGACTGCTTCAGTATCTGAGGTGTCGTGAATGGTGCTGAACATTGCACAATCAATGACGAAGATCCCCACTTCTGACCTTGTGGTCACAAGTTGTAGTGCCATGTAGGACAATAGAAAGCAGCTGTTCATAAGCACAGGGAATGTCTGCATGTTAGAGCTTTCAATTTTAAAACCATGTATGGGGGCGTTTTTGTAAGTACAAGCATTCGTAAGTCAGATGTTCCTAAACTGGGGACTCCTGTTCCTGCCTGCTGCTCCTCTTCCTGTACATTTGCATGAAGTCTCTGATTGCCAACACCACCTCTCCTGCCTGAGGCTGAGCAGATGCCTGGTCACTGGCAGTCCTCTGAGTGCCAGCTGCCTGGGCTGTTCCTTCCTCAGCCAGATATGAAGCTGTCACTGTGAGGTGTTCACCAACATGTGCTCCCATACTTTCTAAATCTTATCAGAGCAGACCTTCAGGGGTTGAATGAGAGATTATTTATACAATGAACCATGTCATACATTTGTGAGGACTGCACTATAGAGGCTTCTTCTAAAACATATTTGATAAGCACAGTGAAAATTATGTTTAGATGGCCTTGAGGCAATTCTTTTGGTCTTTCAATGTCGAGTATTGCAGTAGGCAGGCCTCAGCAGCTGACACTATTATCCTACCGCTCTCTGAATTATTACAGTTAATACCACTCTGTTACTAATTACCATCGCTACTATAGCACAATTACTGTTACTACATCACAATGATATTTTACAGCAACCTGCATGGCTATTGTACTGTTACCATGCTGCAGAAAAAAGCACATTTTAAACTGCCTTCAATGACCATGAAAGGCTCAGTCAAAGAGATATGTTCAGTGGAGTCTTAAAGGCAGTAACCTAGAGCAGCAGAGAATAGGCGGGGCGTGAGGAATTTCAGAACATATTGACAATCCAGGCTTGCAAACACAAATCATTTTCAACTAATGTATGTCTGAAGCAAGAGGCAGGCAATCTGAGGCCTTCTGTTTTATTTGTCCTTGGGAGGTGAGTGACAGAGACTTGGTCTAATTAATTGCCTCTTCATTCCTGTCGTGGCAAGGTGGCAGTGAACATTCATGAACTAACAATTTTCCCACTTTGTAAATTTTCTCCCCGCTCCCCAGAATGGTGTTGATTACTGTTGGGATCATTATGGCTTTTTGCTCATCACCAGTTTTAATCAGCCCACCACTGATGGTTGTGCCTTCAATTATTCAGGCTACATGCATCATCTGAAATACTCCACATCTCTGCCTCTTTTCCATCTCTTAAGATGCTCCTTATGTTACAACCAGACACCAGAGAGGTTCACCAATTATTGTGGTTCTAGACAGACACACAAAATCATTGAATTCACGAGTGAGCAGAGTTGAACACACTCTCATTCTTTATTCACCCACCCCCTTGTTTGGTCACTCTAAAGTTAATTTAAAATGGATCTGTCCCTTGTTGATGCCTTTCTCCCAGACCAAATCAACTTATATTTCAAAAGGAACCATAGTATCTTGGGATTCTGATCCATTGTCATTACATTTCCTTCACAGGATATATGAATTGAGATCCATGCCTATTTCTCTGCAAAAGGTGAAAAAAAATTAAATATATATTTTTAAAAAACCACATTCATTCTATTAGCCTTGGTCACTGTTATCTATTCTGGTCTAGATATTTTTCCTAATCAACCTGCGCAGACATATTATTGCACACCTGTAAAGAAGTTGGGACTTGAATCCAAGCCTCCTGGTTCAGAGGTAGGGATACTGCCACTACAAAATTGGAGCTGTCAGGTTAAAGGAAGAATATGCAATTCTGTGCGGACAAGATATTAATTGTTCTATTAAAGTCTCATTAAACTCTAAACAAAGCATCATGTTTTCTTCACAGCAAGTGGGTGATATTTTGGGTGGTATGGTTGATGGAACAAACTCCAATGGAATAACCTGGAGTTCTGCATCTTTAAATTTTCCACAAATGTTAACAGGTTGTGGTTAGAACAGACTGCAGTCTGTTTTAACCCATTTTGGACATAGACCGCAAAATCTTTGAGAGCTAATAATAACCTACGGGTTTGTTTCTCTCAGAGATAAAAGGTACTGCAGATGCTGGAGAATCCGAGATAACAAGCATGGGGCTGGATGAACACAGCAGGTCAAGCAGCATCATAGGAGCAGGAAAACTTGACGTTTCAGGCCTAAACCCTTCATCAGAAATGGGGGAGGGGAAGAGGGTTCTGAAATAAATAGGGAGAGAGGGGGAGGCGGATAGAGGATGGATAGAGGAGAGGATAGGTGGAGAGGAGGCAGACAAGTCGAGAGGCGGGGATGGAGCCAGTAAAGGTGAGTGTAGGTAGGGGGGTAGGGAGGAGATAGGTCAGTCCAGGGAGGACGGACAGGTCAAGGGGGCGGGATGATGTTAGTAGATAGGAGATGGGGGTGTGGCTTGAGGTGAGAGGAAAAACAGGTTAGGGAGGTGGAGATGAGCTGGGCTGGTTTTGGGATGCGGTTGGGGGAGGGGAGATTTTGAAGCTTGTGTTTCTCTACTGTGGAGTGCTGTCTCTGATTCTTATTTAGCTTTTTGGAGAAGTACTCAAATGGTCTCTTTATTCTGGATTTGCCTTCCTGAAGGAGGACAGCCTTTAGCCTGATATCACCCACATTAATAACTATATTTAATGCTTTGTCAAAGTTCAGAGCTGCAAGCACAAGCTCACTTGTTAAAATAGCCTTCAAGTTTTCAAAAGTATACCTGCCCTGTGCATGCAATCTCTCGGGTATTGGCTAGGAGCAGTTAATGCAGAGTCTTATGGAGATTTCCACGTTGGGCACGAGCACAACTGGAGGAGTGGGGCAGGGGGCATGGTGGTGTGTGGCTGAGGAGTGGTCTCCAGCTACAGCTGCCAGGCTCTTTCAGTCAATGCTCCAACCTGTAGTTAATTACCTCCCGCACTTTAGCCAACATCTCTGGACCTAGCCAAATGAAATGGGTGCCTTCTCAGAGGAGCCTTTCCCACACTCAGATCTTCATTGGTGCAGCTTGGCTTGTCCCGACACATGCCCTTAAATGCAGTGAGCAGTGTCAATACGTCTGCTAGCTGTTCTGCACTGAGATGGTCAAATAAGGAGCCTCAGGTTCATTAATATTCTGTAGTGGTTAACATTGGTCATTGTGGATTCAATGGGGGCCTCTCCCCTTATCTCTCTCCAATTCAACCCCACTTCATCCTTAAGGCCAGAGGCAGTGGGACAGACTGTTACCCGATTTCCCCCTTCTCAGCAGTGATATTGCTTTATCACATTGACATGATCATTAGACCTCAAGGCATAGGACCAGAAGTAGGCCATTCAGCCCATTGAGTCAACTCTGTCATTCAACAGGACCCTGCCTAATCCACCCCCAATAATTCTTAATTTCACTTTGCTACCTTTTCCCCACACTCCTTGATTCCCTTACAAACTAACAATCGGTCTCTCTCAACCTTAAGTATTTAACACACAGATTCATTATCCCCTGAGCGAAGAAATTCCTCCTCATCTCTGTTTTAAATGGGTAGAAACTTATTCCGAGATTATGCTGTCTGGTCTCATATTTTCCCACCGTCCCACATTTACTCTGTCAATTTCCCTAAGAATCTTGTTAGTTCAATAATGTTACCCCTCATTATACCAAATTCCAAAGTGTACAGGCCTATGCTACTCAATCTCTCCTCATCAGAAAATCCCTCCATAACCAGGATCAACCTTATGATTGGATTGCCTCCAGTGCCAAATTATCATTCTTTAGATAATGGGCCTAAATCTATTCACAGTATTCCAGCTGTGGTCTGACAAGTGCCTTCTATAGTTTTAGTAAAACCTACCTTCCATTTGCCTTCTGAAATAACTGCACATAGGCCGGTTTCCCATCAGCAAGTTACCATTTATTTACTTATGCACAGTACACTGGCTGTAGCCAGACAGCTCAGAGCCAGTCCCCTGAACTGAGGAGAATTGAAATCCCCTGTTCACATCGGTCAGCCGGGGCTTCTTGAATAGCTCAGATTAACAACCCCAATCAAGGAACTCGTAGTCAATGCCATCCACTTGGTTCCAATTATTACACCTTCCCAACTACCCGCTGAACTCGGATGCTAACTTTTGATGATACATTTTGTCATCCTTCATTTGAATTACAGCTACAGTCAGCTCAGAATCATTGAAGATGCAGATTGCAGATTGAAGATGCACAATGTTGAGCCTGAAAGTCTCGATGTTGCAGCTGGTCCCCTGTGTATGGAAGCAGAAGTATGGAATTGATTGAATAAGTATGTAGTAACATGTGACATCTCACCCAGTGCCTGTATGAAGTTACCTCCTCTTGCTTGATAACACTAAGAAAGGGGACAAGGAATTTACTTGTGGAACAGCACAGAAAGCCAGCAGGGGTTTTTTTTCCACACGCTTGATTCAATCATCTCGATTTGCAGCCCTTTTAAAGCAATCCCAGGAGGTGGCCATTTTTTTTTCACTCATCAGTTTGAGTGAACTAAGTGTTCCCTCTGTTTACCAAGTTGTTTAAAACTACACTGTTCTTCAGTTCTGGAAAACTAATAATTTTCTAGTGCAGTCTAAATCCATTAATAAGTTTGCCTTCATTACCATTAGGAATTCAAGTTTTCATGGAGATGAAATTCAGGGACTTAACTATATGTCTTCTCACATTGCTGCACATGGACATTTTCTCTTTGATGTTTAAGTTCCAGACAAACAGCATTGCCTCCAGTGCTGGTTTAGACCTGCAGGACGTGCACTTGTACAGGTCGGACTGTTGTGAAGGGTTAGATAGCCAGCGTTGTGGGTTTCCTGTTGGCCTATTTCTGTCTGAAATAGAAGAATGCCAGTGAATTCTATAAAACTATCTGATGTAGGTTTTCTATGATGCCCTGATTTTGCAGACTACTGTAGAATCACAGAGCACAGAAAAAGACCATTCTGCCCATTGTAACTGTTCTAGGTGTTTGAAAGAGCCATCCAATTAACTCCACTCACCTTGCTCTCTCTCGAGCCCTGCAATTATTTTACATTTTTGAGAATTTATCCAATTTGTGATCAAACATCAGTATTGAATCTTCTTCCTCTCTCCCTCCAAGAAGTGTATTCCAGATCAGAATAATTCTGTGCCAAAAAGTCAATTCTTGTCATTCAGTATCCTTCAGCAACCAACTATGGTAACACTAAATACAGTTTCTCTCTCTCAAAATACTTCAGAAGGGGCCCCAAGCAAAAGCACCATACTTAAAAATCCTTTTTATATAAGATGCCAGCAAGGTTTAAATGTCTTGTGTTAAAGCCCTCACACAGATTGTTAACTTTTTAAAAGGGATTTGAATTCCAAGTGGCTGACTTTAAGGAATTACATGACACGATCTCACATTTTAGGTCTTTTAATTATCAATCTGTTTGAAGATGTTATTACTTACCTCTAGAGCAGTTGGATACCTGAACCTGGGCCTCCTGGCTTATTAATAGTGTACACTACCTCAGCATCACCGGAACCACCTATTTTAGGACTTTTACCGTCAGGAACAAATTAAAACCGATATTTATTAAACTTTACAAAGTAAGAAACGGATATTGTAAAGTACAGGTCAGGTATTCCTTATTAGTTTCTCAACACAACCGATAACACTACAAAATGTTTTTACACTAAACTTCACTTTCTACAGAATTAAAGCCTTTATTGAAGCCAGTCCAAAATTACTCCCACAGGAGTATTCCAATTGGCTCACTTCTTTCTGTTTCGCTAAGTCATAGCATCGAGTTTCCCTTGGTCTTCTGAGAATCCCCAAAACAAGGCCCACTCCTGTCTTCCTTCTCCTGGCCACTCAGTATCCTTAAATCTCTACAGATTCTGTCTCATGACTAGAGGATGAGTTCCCATCAGTGTTCTGATTAGCTGCTGTCTGCAGGAGCGTCTCTCTCCCAGTCCAATGTTTCTGAGTGAGTATAACCTGAGAGTCTCATAAGTCTTCACAAAGCAAGACATCTTCTTCCCTTTGAGTTTAGAAGTTACATCTGACACTTCAGTTTGAATAACATTTGATCTGTAGCCTGAGCCCCTTGACATCAGGGATACATCAGTTTAGAGCCAAGCAGAACTAACAGAAGGTCACATGCTCCATGTTATCTCGAACACAGAGAGAGATAGTTTAAAACATAACCATACATTCATGATGCTTGTAACATCTAGAGTGTTGCTTTTACTGGTGAAAAGGTCTTTTTGGGTCACTGCAACTTGGAATTCTAAGCAGATATAATGTTGCTGTAAAATAAAATCAATTTTGTATATACCACAAATGCTACATAACTGTGACCAAAGACAAAGACATCCAGATCCAAACTGCGTGCAGGTTTTCACCATCCATTGTCTCTGTTATACCTCTCTGGATGCAGCCCTGGATTGAATTAGCGGAAGTTGACAAGGTTATAAGATTCTGGTAATGTACCCAAGGTAACTTGACCACATTGGTTCAGATTACAAGTTTCTGCGACAGAAAGATATAATTGACTCTTTTGAAATCTTTACTTTTTGAACACTGCTGGATTTGAACTGCCCACCATCGTTGTTAAAATGAGAACTAATAACAGTGCAACTCAGCGTTGTATTTAATGATAACTGCATTGTAACTAAATTTGAGGAGGTAAACAGCACGTTTTATTTTAGGAAGCAGTGAAAGTTGAAATTCATGGGGCAATGGAAGTCAAAAAGAAAGATGGATTGCAATGAGGGCTATTTCCCAACATAATTCCACAGTGTTACAAAAACAGAAATTGCTGGAAAAACTCAGAAAGTCTGGCAGCATCTGTGGACAGAAAGCGAAGTTAACATTTCAGTGCCCAGTGACCCTTCCACAGAACTCAGTTTTGTTTTTTGATTTCCAGCATTCTCAGTTCTTTGGTTTTTTGTTCAGAATCTTACATGTCACTTTATGATTTGAACAAACAGCTTACACACAGCTCCGAAGAAACGTCACCAACCAGAAATTATTAATGTTTTCTTCCTCCAATGATACTACTTAACGTGCCGAGTGTTACATGCTTTTTCAATTTTTATTTTGTTTCAGGATTTGCAAAAGGGTGGAATATGACATTCAGTGGGATCACAAGATGAGATTGTGGGGGGGTTTTGAGTTCTGAGGCAGGTACGAAGTACCTATTAGTAATGTCCTTAGTGAGACCTCGTTAATTCTTCACTTTATTTAGTAGTGCGTACGGCCTAACTGACCGATCTCAAAGGCCTGATTCCTGCACAAGAAAAGTTTAGTTAAGAAGTTATATTTTTTGTCTCTCTTGCTGGCCTCACTGCTCTGACCAGCTGTCTCATAGCTTTCCACCCAGCATCACAGCTTCCCCCCCAGAGCGCCTTACCACAAATCCCCAGATCTGCCCCTCTACCTGGGGTGGTGTGACAATTTTCAAGCCTCGAAACAGAGTCACAGTAGTGAAAAGTTTGGAAAGCACAATTGTATGTTATATCAAACATCATTACGTGGAAATCAATGGCATTATCCACTAAGAGAGAGAAGGAGCTTCACAGCATGTATGTGGTCACATGCGAGCTTTTTTGCTCATTATTCAAGCTTTTTTAGAAAAGCTGCCAGAAATGTTTACATTAACTCTGCCAGCAGGATTCTGTTTCAGCTTGTGATTCTGCTTGGCTCAAAACAACCATGACTGACTTCATTCCTGAGTCAGCAATCTTGGGAAAAGAATGATTTCACTGCAGGCAAGCTAAAAATGGCAATTAACTTCACTTAGACAAAAGAACACTTGGCTGGCTCATCCAGAGGAATGTGGAGAGGCTGCACTCTGATATTTACAATGTCCATGGAGATAGAACTGCTTCAACTGTATGTGTGACGTCTTTTAACTCTTTACCAGTGAGGTTAAAACTAAATCCACCCTGGCCTTATTGAAGGGCTGAGTGGCCTACTCTTGTTTCTTTATAACTCCTGCTGTTGGAGTTCTTATCAACGCACAAATTAATGACAGTTGTACAACCAGCTGCAATAAACCTCACTTTCTCCAACAATGTGGTCAAGATAGGGGTGGAGCATGATGTTCCAACAAGACCTCCTCCGCTCCTTCTGTTTATTTCCCATTTTCCTCTCTGACTGTTCCCTTTTCCCCCTCTTATTGTTATCTCCTGTGGTAGAGCAGGCTGGAAAATGGAATGGAGTGGGCTGGGAGCCCAAGTGGAGCGGGGACAGTCAGTGGACTGGGAGTCCGAGGGGAGCGGGGACAATCGGTGGGCTGAGGGCACGAGCAGGGATGGTCAGCGGGCTGAGGGCCTGAGTGGACCGGGGGCGGTCAGAGGGCTGGGAGCCCGAGGGGAGCGGGGATGGTCAGTGGACTGGGAGTCCGAGGGTTGCGGGGCCGGTCAGTGGGCTGGGAGCACAAGCGGGGATGGTCAGGAGGCTGGGGGCCCAAGGGGAGCAGGGACGATCAGAGGGCTGGGGGCCCGAGGGGAGTGGGGATGGTCAGTGGGCTGGGGCCCCGAGGAGACCGGGGATGATCAGTGGGTCAGGGGCCCAAGGGGAGCGGGGACAGTCAGAGGGCTGGGTGCCTGAGCAGAGCAGGGATGGTCAGTGGGCTGAGAGCCTGAGTGGGGACGGTCAGCAGGCTGGGCGCCCAAGGGAAGTCAGGACGGTCAGTGGGCTGGGGGCCAAAGGGGAGCAGGGACGGTCAGTGGGCTGGGGGCCTGAGCGGAGCGGGGACGGTCAGCGGACTGGGGGCCTGAGCGGAGCGGGGACAGTCAGTGGGCTTGGGGCCTGAGAGGAGCAGGGACGGTCAGTGGGCTGGGGGCCCGAAGGTAGCTGGGACGGTCAGCGGGCTGGGGCCCCGAGCGGTGCAGGGACGGTCAGTGGGCTGCGGGCCCGAGGGGAACGGGAACAGTGAGTGGGCTTGGGGTCCGAGGGGAGCGGGAACGGTGAGTGGGCTGGGGGCTCGAGGGGAGCGGGAACGGTGAGTGGGCTTGGGGCCCACGTGGAGCAGGGATGGTCAGGGGGCTGAAGGCCTGAGTGGGGATGGTCAGCGGTCTGGGGGCCCAAGGGGAGCAGGGACGGTCAGTGGGCTGGGGCCCCGAGGGGAGTGGGGACGGTCAGTGGGTTGGGGGCCCAAGCAGAGCAAGGACAGTCAGTGGGCTGGGGGCCTGAGTAGGGATGGTCAGTGGGCTGGGGGCCTGAGTGGGGATGATCAGTGGGCTGGGGGCTCAAGGGGAGTGGGGACAGTCAGTGGGTTGGGGGCCCAAGCGGAGTAGGGACAGTCAGTGGGTTGGGGGCCCAAGCGGAGTAGGGACAGTCAGTGGGCCGGGGGCCTGAAAGGAGCGGGGATGTTCATTGGGCTGGGGGCCTGAGCAGGGATGGTCAGTCGGCTGGGGCTCGAGGGGAGTGGGGACAGTCAGTGGGTTGGGGGCCCGAGGGGAGCGGGGACAGTCAGTGGGCTGGATCCCCGAGGGGAGTAGAGACAGTCAGTGGGCTGGGGGCTTGAATGGAGTGGGGATGGTCAGTGGGCTGGGGGCCCGAGCTGAGGAATGCTCCTCAAGCAGACTGGGAATGACCTGAGCAAGGTGAAAATTCGACAGGATTTAATGACTGTCAGTGACTGGATTGATCATAGGTACCTTGAGAACCAAGCAGGTTCAAGGACTGTACTTCAACAGAGAAGTTGTTTCAATTTGAGTGTGACCCTTATGTTTTTAGATCTCTGTTTCCCCTGTTAGAGAGTGATAAGAGTTACACAGCACCGAAACAGGCCCTGCGGCCCAACTCATCCACACTGACAAGCCTTCTTGAACTGAACCAGTCCCATTTCTCTTCAGTCTCACCTTCAATAAATGTTAGGATGTCAGGGGCTAATAATATCTCATGAATATTCAGAACGTCTTTTCAACTGCTGAAACCAAGTTTGGAGGTGTGGTGGATTGTGAAGAAGGTTATCGAAAATTACAAAGAGATCTTGATCAATCGGGTCAATGGGCTGAAGAGTGACAAATGGAGTTTAATTTGGATAAATGTGAGGAATTGCATTATGGTAAAACAAATAATGACAAGACTTATACATTTAAAGGTAGGACCTTGGGCAGTTTTGTAGAACAGAGAGACTTAGCAGTTCAGGTACATAATTCTTTGAAGTTTGTATCACGTATAGATAGGATAATTAAGAAGATGTTTCGCATACTTGCCTTCATTGCTTAAACCTTTGAGTGCAGGATTTGGAATGGTATATTGAGGTTGTACAGTACGTTGGTGAGGCCTCTTCTGGAATATTGTGTCCTGTTCTGGTATCCCTGTTATAGGAAGGATAGTATTAAGCTGAAGACGGTTTCAAAGAGATTTATCAGGATGTTGCCAGGAAAGGAGGGTTTGAGTTATAAGGAGAGGCAAGATAGGGTGGGACTTCTTTCATTGGAGTAGAGGAGGTTGAGGAGTGACGTTATAGAGGTTTATAGAGGGGTATAGATCAGGTGGATGGCATGTGGCTTTTCTTTAGGATAGGGGATTTCAAGACTGGGGGTATATTTTTAAGGTCAGAAGAGAAAGATTTTAAAATGTAGGGCAATTTTCTCACACAGAAAGTGGTCTGTGTGTGGAATGAACTTCCAGAGGAAGTGCTGGATGCAGGTACAGTTACAGCATTTAAAAGATATTTAGATACGTACGTAAAAAAGAAATGTTTGGAGGGATATGGGCCAAGTTCAGGCAGGTGGGACTAGTGTAGTTTGGGATTATGTTCACCATGGACTGGTTGGACCGAAGGGTCTGTTTCCGTGCTCTATGACTTATGACTCTGCTGCTATCTTCATTCCTGCTGACCAAGCCAAGCTTCCTCTGCCCAAGCTGTAGTCTTGCAGCATGCACATGTTTCACTGCCATCTTCTCTTCCCTCAACTTATCTTGACCATGAAACTCACCATTTGTTCTCATTCGGGGTTCTTATAGTTCAGACTCACTCTGTGTGTTTAACAACCAAAAATGTCTCCTGAGAGTGAGATCTCATGCTGTATTTTTTTAAAAAGCCAGCATTTAGATAATGTTTTTCACATCCACTGGAGATTGCAGAGCACTTTACAGCTAATGACGTTGTCATGCAGGAAATGCAGCAACCAGTTTGATCACAGAAAGCTCCCACAATTATTACTATGATAATAACTGGTGCGTCCATTTCGGTGACATTTATTGAGGGATAAATATTGAGCAGCAGCACACTGTCCTTCAAACATAGGATCTTTTCCAAGTGTTTTAGCCGAAAGGTAGCATCTCTGGCAGTGCAGCACTTCCTCCGTCAGCCTGGAAGTTTGTACTGCAGCCCTGGAGTCTAACTGGGACGGGAATTCTGTGCCACAAAGACAAGGTGACTGACTCTCCATGTAGAAATAAAGAATCAAGGGATGCTTTAGCAAGAGAGACTGTTGGAATGTAGTAGGAGGTGCTGACGGTGCTGTTGTTGGGAAGATGGGATCTGGGACAATGTGCTGACCAGGCCATGGGGGTGGGATATGTTGTCTGGACTGTGAGGCCAGAGTGCTAGATTGGGTCCTATTCAGATCATGGGACTGTGAGAGTGGGACTGTTCAGCTGTGGGAGTGATGAGGGAACTGGGAGCAGCAGATCAGGGAGCGAAGGGGTCCTGTCCAGGTCACTGGGCGTGCAGTGGAGACAGGAGGACCTGCAAAGACCACAGAACTGGGAGCTGAGTTGGGGAGGTCTGTCTAGAGTATGACAGCTGCAGAATGCACATGCCACCTAAACAGAGCATTGAGTGAGTGTGGCAACTCACAAGCAGCGCCCATTTGCTGTTCCCAAACTGCAATGTCAAGGGCTTCTCCAGGAACAATCATCCTGGGGAACTTCAACTACAGGTCAGTATCATAAAATCTGGGACAGTTGGTCACCCTGAACCAGTGGACAAGAGTGTGACCAGCTGACCTCAGCTGACATGAAAAATATACTGGAATGCCAAACAGGAACCCTAGTAGCTGCTCTCTTATATTATCACGATGACATTAAATTGTTGCATTTTAATACCCAGCTGTTGGGATTGGATTGGAATTCATGGCTCCAGTCTTAGTAACAGAAAGGCTATGCTGCTACTTTCTTAGGAATAGAGGATGGGAGACAGGCCAGGATAGCATTGGAACTGTCAAGTCTAGAGATAACAAAGGCATGAATAAGCCTCACACCAGGGGCTGCTGATATCACTACAGCTTGTAATGTTGATCAATAGAGATTACCCGCACAAAACCAAAACTAGGCACCGACACACAATGTGAAGTGAAATGAGTCCCTCTCAGTTCATCAATTTACTGTCACCTTAATTACCAAAGGAAAATGCAAGTTTCATTCACCCATACCAGGACCTGCTTTCAGAATAACGAGATAACAAGCATGGGGCTGGATGAACACAGCAGGTCAAGCAGCATCACAGGAGCAGGAAAACTTGACGTTTCGGGCCTAAACCCTTCATCACTGATACAATTTTATCCCTGCTTTCAGAATGATTGATATTCATTGATTAAAGAAATTTTTGCATAGTGGGTGTAAATGATAGCTCTCTAATGAGGCAATATCTTTGAATCAACTTTAATTACACTTGCTGTGCTTCCTATCAATTGAAAAATTTCAGTTGTGAGCTGCAAATGCTGTCAGCAGATATTTTATTTAAACATTCTGCTTTTATTAACTGTCAAATTGTATTATCCAGAATCCCAGATTTCAGAAACTATGTTTTGTTCTTACAGGACACACCACATAGGATTCCTACAGTGTGGAAGCCGGCCATTCGGCCCATCAAGTTCACACTGACCGTCCAAAGAGCATCCCACCCAGGCCCACCCCATCCCTCATTTTCCATGGCTAACTCACCCAGCCTGCACTGGGCACTATGGACAACTTAGCACAGCTAGTCTATGTATCCTGAACGTCTGCGGTCTGTTGGGGGAAACTGGAGCACCCAGAGAAAACCGCGCAGACACGGGGAGAATGTGCAAACTCCACACAGACAGTCCCCCAAGGATGGAATTGAACCTGGGACCCTTACACTGTGAGACAGCAGTGCTAACCACTGAGCCATCGTGCCACCCAAATTTGAGACAATGTTTTACTATTTTTTCTTTATTCATTCATGGGATGAGGGCGTCTCTGGCCAGGCAGCATTTTTTGCCCATCCCTAATTTCCCAGAGGGCAGTTCAGAGTCAACCACATTGCTGTGAGTCTGGAGTCACATGTCGGATAGACCAGGTAAGGATGGCAGTTTTCTTCTCTAAAGGACATTAATGAACCAGGTGGGTTTTTCCTGACAATCAACAGTGAGTTCACGGTCATCACTAGATTCTT
Organism: Ginglymostoma cirratum; assembly: GCA_024137785.1. Classification (NCBI taxonomy): domain Eukaryota; kingdom Metazoa; phylum Chordata; class Chondrichthyes; order Orectolobiformes; family Ginglymostomatidae; genus Ginglymostoma; species Ginglymostoma cirratum. The sequence goes on along the minus strand of JAHRHZ010000026.1, from coordinate 6,858,249 downwards.
AATTCCAGATATTTATTGAATTCAAATTCCAGGAACTGCGGTGGCGGGATTTGAACCTGGGTCCCCAGAATGTCATCTGGGTCTCTGGATTAACAGTCCAGCGATAATACAACTAGGCCATTGCCTCCCCATTTGTCATTTATTATAGATGCTATATGAAAGAAAAGAAATGTCCATATTGCTTCTGTATCCAAGTAAAGGGGCTACACTTTGGGGAATGTTCGAGTTTTGGACAGAGTTGAGGTGAGGCTTACTAGAATTTTACCAGACCTGAGGCATTTCAATTATGTAGAGAGAATAGTCGATTCAGATTATTCACTTTAGAGCAGGAAGGGTTAAGGAAGAATTAATAGCAAGTGCCTCAAATTGAAAAGGGTTTGATAGAACAGAAAAAGAGGAACTGTTTCCAGAGTCAGGAGGGTCAGTAACAAATGAAGACTGCCTTAAATTACTTGGCAAAAGAGAAACAATAAGGACAGGCAAAATGCTGCAGATGCTGGAAATCTGAAACAAACACAGAGAATGCTGGAGAAACTCGGCATGTCTGGCAACCTCCGTGGAGAGAGAAATGGAATTAATGTTTCAAGTGTGGTATAACTCAGCTGCAAAGAAGAGTCAGACTTGAAAGCAGCAGTTCGAAGCAGTTGAAAGTTTAAACAATCATACCCTTAAATATGAAGGGCAATAGCCTCATGACAACAGTGAGTTGTTATGATCTGTTTAGACAAGAAAAGCGGATTAAATAGCAGCCTTTGAAAGACAGTTGGGTAATTATTTGATATGGAAAGATTCATAGGTTTGTGGGCTAGGATCAAGGGTAATGGACTTAATTGGAAAGCTCCTTCGGAGACCTGACACAGACAAGATGGGATGAATGGCCTAATTCTATGCTCAATGATTCAATCAATTCAGAGTTCTTTAATAATAGTGGAGTGAGGGGTCATGACAGAACGCTGACTTTCCTGTGTGTTCTCACTAGCTCCAAGTTGCTGGATCAGCAGAAAGGCATAAATTCTCATGACCTCACTTCAGAGGGCACTAATGACAAAAAATAGTCTCACTTGTTGTCTAATGTCAGTAAGTGGCTAACCAAAGCATCGACCAATCTGAGCACATGGACCAGCAAACTCAAAGCAACCAGTACATAATTATCTTTGTGCCACACTTACAACTAAACACTAGCTTCCTCTACGTTTATGATTAAGTGGCAACTTAAAAACTCGCTAAAGGCCCGAAACGTCAAGTTTTCCTGCTCCTATGATGCTGCTTGGCCTGCTGTGTTCATCCAGCCCCACGTCTTGTTATCTCGGATTCTCCAGCATCTGCAGTACCTTTTATCTCTAATTCATACTTAATCCCTTTTCAAATTCATTGGCACCTTGCCTTAAGTTTCAACACGATACAAATTGATAAAACATAAAAATTTCATGAACTTTAACTGTCACTGAGTCTCCAATGGCTGTACTCATGGTAAAGCAGGTGATTTGCTGTTTAAAAACCATTAAACTGTTTATGTCTGTTTGTAACATCAACAGGTCATAGAATTGTGCAACGCCAAGTGACGTCAGTCAGCTTGCCGTGCCCTCTGAACTCTGCAAAAATGCTGCCCTTTCACGCCGACTGACAAAGTGGAGCTACAGGAAGAAAGAATCACCTGCATTTATACAGCACAACTCATGACCTTGGAGCAATATTTACAGCTAATGAAGCATTTTCCAAAGTGCTCTCGCTGTTGGAATGTATGAAACATGACAGCCACTTTGTACACAGCAATCTCTCACAAACAGTAATGCTATAACAACCAAATGATCAGTTTGTGTTTCTTCCCTTGGAGGGGGCGCATGGCGATTTTGACTGATGGACAAATAAACGATCAAGGTGCCTGAGAAACTCACTCACTCTTCTTTAAAGAAGTGCCATGTGATCTGAGACATGCCCACCCAAGGGCATGGCGGTTAATGTCTCCTCTGGAGCATGAAGCCCTCTTAAGAATGCAGTCCTCCCTCATTATTACACTGGAGTTTTAGTTTAAACCTCTGAAGAGAGCTCTCTGGAGTGCAACTTAAACTACACAACCGCCTTCAGATGCCAAGGTGAGGACACTACCTGCTGAGCCACTGTTCTGGCATTGGCTACTTGCACCAAATGACAGTAAAAAATAGGAACACTTCTTCCCCATCCTTTCATTGCTTTCTTCTACAAATATTTAAGCTCATCTCTTTGAAAATCTATTGAGTTGCTTCATCCACTAGTATTCCTGGCAGGGTATTACAGTCTTCATAATTCGATATGTATCAAAGAATCCTCTCATCTTCTTCTTTCAATCTTTTGAAGTTGATTTTAAGTTTAATCTCTGCAGTTACCATGTTGCCGACCATTGGGAATAATGTTTTCCTCTATTTACCTAATCGAAACGTCTCATAATTCTAAGCACATCAACTCACTTCTTTCGTTTAATGAATCAAGCCCCACTTTCTGCAGTCTCCCTTTTTATTAAAGTCTCTCATCCCTGGTCTAATTTTAGTGAAACTCTCTGCAGATGCCAGAAGACATTGCTCAGGGGAATTTAGTCAAAACTGTTTATTAAGGCAGCAATGAGATGCCATTAGCTACACTGAAATAACTCCACAGAGGCCAGTATCCCATCACCAAGTCACCCTTTATTTACATGTGCATAGCACATGACACTGACACAGCTAGCACAGAGCCAGCTCCTAGATTAAGCAGAATCTCTAACACTTCTGTTCTTTATTGTCAGCCAGGGCTCCCTGATGGGATCACATTAATAGCACCAATCAGGGAGCTCATATTCTATGAGGTCCACCTGGCTGAACCCATTCTAATCACTACATGCACAAAGTATTCTACTGAAAGTGAGCTCGGTTCTTTCATGGCCACAAAACCTGAGCATTAAGTCAAGAAAGGTTTAGTTTGTTTAGGTTTGGTGATTTTCTGTGTATCTGCCCATGCACCTGGCCTGGAGCAAATTCCCAGAATTAAAGAGATGGAGGAAACTCAGGTATAAGTGAGCTATGCCCGGTCCCTGAATGTGTCTGCTTGCTTGCAAAGACCTTTACTCTCTCGCTTGCCATCATAGCATTGGCGGGAAGTTCAGACATAAATTAAACCCTGAGAACACTGAAACATTTACCTGGAATTTACTCTGGTTTTATCTCCATTCAGATCAACATACTTTGTGTGCAGTGAATCCCCTCCCCTGCATTAGACGGCAAAGATAATGATATGCCTCATGGCTGCAATGTACCAATTCCCTGGGCTTCAAGATTATGAAAGTGGTCTCAGGCCGCAGCTATAGGCCACACTCAGAGACATTTTGCAATACTCAAGGACCCTCCAAAACAATGGTGGACTAGGAAGAGCCAGAGAAACAAGTCTGTTTTTATTGCCCAGCATTATCACAAGATCAAAGGAATAGTGGTAGCCCATTCAGCCTCTGAAGACTGTCCAATCATTTGCTTAATTCACAATTGAGCAGTATCTTCACTTTTTTTTAATTCATTCATGGGATGAGTACTGCGCTGTCAGAGGGTGTCGTCCTTCAGAGGAACCATTAACTGCCCAGGCCAGCATTAGAGATTGCCCGTCTCTAATTACCTTGGAATTGTGTTGCGAGGTCGGCGTTATCAGAGAGCAGTTCAGAATCCATTACTTTGCTGTGGTCTGGAGCCACTCATAGGTAAGGATAGTAAATTTCCTTTCGATAAAGTTGGGAGTGAACCAGCTAGATATATAAGGTGATCAATGGCATTAGATTCCATATTTTTATAGAATCCAAATTTTACGGCTTGGTATGGTGGGATTCGAATCCATGTCCCCATAGCATGAGTCTTGGTCTTTAATTACTGGCCCAATACTAATACCACGACCCAAATTAATTCTGAGACCAAATCAAAACCTTATCGATGTCAGTTTTGAAATTTTCAATTGACAGCAGCATTAACAGCTTTTTAGGAGAAAACATTCCAGAATTCCCTACCTGTGGTGTGAAAAGGTTCTTTTTTTATATAACAATCCTGAATGGCCCACCTCTTATTTCTCCTTTATAAAATTCCTCCTACCTTACTTCAATCACCAGCCTCATCTTACTGAACATAAAAGTATTCCGTGTAGCGATCACAAAGAAGAAACAGTTTTGGATTTGCAGAGGTGATTTAAGTATACATTCGGTTTCCACAGTGCCGTGTGATTCCTTTCGGTTGAAGGATATAACCAGAGTTTTGGATAATTTGCAAAATTGTTACTTAGTGGTGACGTAACACAACCCAACACAAGCATTGCTCATTTGACAGGGAAAGTGTTAGATATTCTAAAGTTGTGGCTAGATTCCTAAAACTGAGACTCCTTTCTTAAGCTAGCAAAAGATCTAAGGGTTGGAATGAGAAATGACCACTCCATAGCACAAGATATAAGAGAAACCTGCATTTATAAAGCATCTGATCACATTCCCAGAACCATCCTAAAGGGTCAATGATTTCTATTTGAAGTTCAGGTCTCTGCTGTTCCAATGATGGTTGGTGCAGTCATTTTGAGCAGAGCAAAACCCACATACAAGTTGCGTGATGAATAATCAACTAAGCCATGGTTGAGGAGGGCATGTTGTCCAGGACACCAGGTGAACAACTTACGATTTAGATGATTTCAAAGATCCTGTGGTACTATCAGACCAGCCAACAGGGCTTTGTTTAGCACATCTGATATCTGCAATCAGTTTCACCCGTTCCCATGGATTCAACTAAATGAACACAGCAGGCCAAGCAGCATCATAGGAGCAGGAAAGCTGATGTTTCACTAGGCCCGAAACGTCAGCTTTCCTGCTCCTCTGATGCTGCTTGGCCTGCTGTGTTCATCCAGCTCTACACCTTGTTTTCTCAGATTCTCCAGCACCTGCAGTTCCTAATATCTCTTATCAAAGAGTGACTTGTGTCTCACTCTGAGGAGTTGTAGTAATTTATCTGCACACTAGTGTTCAGAATACTGATCACTGCTCTCTTCTCCCATTTCTTTCTACTCCAAGTCTCAGTAGCATGTTGCTGGCAGAGTTAAATCACCATTGTTAATGCATTCATTCTCATTATACTGCATCCATGGCTTATGGGTGAGACCTAAACATGGGAAAAATAAAATAGAGCAATTGCGGAAATGAAATGTTCCGATATGACACTCTCAGGCTGTCGAAATTACTCTGGGATATATTGACATTTACACATTATTAATGATTAATTTAGGCCCATCGTCTGCTGGGGAATAATGGCAAGAAACTAGACAGATGCCAAACTTGAGATGTGGCTTTCCTGTTTTTTTCTGGGATTGTCTAACTGGTAGGCAGTGCACAATGGAAATTCAAAAATGTAAGCTAAACTGCAATATTTATCTCTCCCTCCCTGTTACAAACTATTAGGGTTAACAGAATGTTGCTTATCAGGCTTTTACAAAGAGGAAAATGTACTGCGTTTCAGAATCAGGAGACATTTGAGAGACAATATTCAGAAAAGGAGACAAACTGAAGGACAGATTTTTTAAAAAAAGTATTTTCTTCTCGTCAAAAGATCTCTGCATATTCAAGAAAGAAATTGATCAATTTTTACATGATAAAGGCATTGAGGCAGTGGGAATATGATGTTGAGATAGATGACCAACCTTGGTCATGTTGAATGGTGGAGCAGGCTTGATGGGCTGAATGGCCCACTCCTTCTTCTAGTTTCTGTGGATATTGAACAATTTTCTGATCCTAGTTTGACAAAAGGATAGATATTCGTCAGAGGAGTTTTCCCACAAATTTCCTGGCTTTTTGTGGTGTGGGCTAATCCAGGAACCCATGGAAACAGGAGCAAAGAGGATCCGAGTGGAAACCACACCGCACTTTCTCAGCTGTATGTGCTGTATTCTGTGATTTAACCATCCTGTGGTCACGTGGAAAAGTATTGAGTGAAGGTAAGTGTTTGAGATAAGTGAAGGTTAGTGTGGTAGGTATATGGGGGGACAGGGTTGTGTGCCGGATATGTGGATGAATGCTTAGGGTAGATCAAGGAGTTGAGTCAGGAGTGGGACAGTGTTGATTCCAGTGCGGTAGTGTCATGAGAATGGGTGTTGTCTGGTCAGGTTGGGGGTGACTGGGGGGTTGGGGGATAGAGTCTGAGAGTGTCATGGGGTCAGTGGTGAGTTGGATGTTCAGTTGACTAGTTACCCAGGAGACACAGGATCAAGAGAATGTTTTAATCCTCTAACCTTGCCTGGATAACATTAATACGCAAGAGAAGCAGAACCCTCCAAAACCTCCAAGTCCAATTCAGATTCGAGGACTTTTTCAGAAGGCTCCAGATGGTGTTAATTGCCCTGTGGAAATTTCAACTTTTCAGGAAATTCCTACAGAGTCCGCCGTGTTGAGATCTCAGTGTGGTTCCATTACACAACTCCAACGGATATATTAAAACATAGAAATTAGGAGCAGGAGTACGCCATTCAGCCCTTCAAGCTTGCTCCCACATACGATATGGCAATGGTTGATCATCCTCAGTCCACAGTCCTTGCTTTCTCCCCATTTCCTTTGATCCCTGAGCTGCTGCAACCACAATCCTTCCATTGGAATTTCAGGTTTTTCTTGTTTTTAGGCTCTGAGGTTGGTTTCAGTGCCATTAGAACCAGTACCATTGATCGTTCATGGAATCATCAAATTGTTACAGACGACACCATTCAACCCACCATGCCTCCATCAGCTTGCATGGCAGCCTTCAGGCCCAACATGGCAGTCTCCAGGCCCAGCATGGCAGTCTCCGGACCCAGCATGGCAGTCTCCAGGACCAGCATGGCAGTCTCCAGGCCCAACATGGCAGTCTCTGGGTCCAGCATAGCCGTTTCCAGGCCCAGCATGGCAGTCTAAAGGCCTAGCATGGCAGTCTCCAGGTCCAACATGGCAATCTCTGGGCCCAGCATAGCAGTCTCCAGGCCCAGCATGGCAGTCTCTAGGCCCAACATGGCAGTCTCCAGGCCCAACATGGCAGTCTGCAGGCCCAGCATGGCAGTCTCCAGGCCCAACATGGCAGTCTCCAGGCCCAGCATGGCAGTCTCCAGGCCCAACATGGCAGTCTCCCAGCCTCGAGGTGAAGCCCGGCACAGTCTGGAGTCAAGGCCCGGCACGGATTGGCGGTTTGGAGCCTCCATGGACTTCGTTGGAAAGACTGTCATTCTGAACTTTTTATTTCTCTATTTTCCAACTTATTCTTAGGATCTGGAATACTGGACTTTTTATTTCTTTACTTTTCGATCTTTATTCCTCAGAACTTGTACTGAAGAATCTGTACCTAGGTACCTTGTACCTAAGACAGCGCCATAAGTGGTGACTTGTAAACTTTTCATTGTACTCATTTGCATACATGTGACAATAAAGCTAATTCATTCATTCATTCAAGCTGCTGTCTTTTCCCCATTTCCCTGAACAACATTTTTATCCAAATAATGCCCCTCTTGAATGCATTGCTTGAACTTGCCTCTAACCACATTTCCAGGCAATACATTACATACTCTAATGTCTTGCTGATTGAAAAAAAATTACCTCTCACCACCCTTGCTTTCTTTGCAGATCACTTTAAATCTATGCCCTCTTATTCTTTCTCCTTTGACGAACTGGAATAGTTTCTACCCCTCAACTCTATCCAGCCCACTCATGGTTTTGAAAACGTCTCTTAAATCTTTTCTCAGACTTAATCTGTCCAAGGAGAACGACCCCAATTTCTTCAATCTATACTCATCATTGAAGTTTCTCATCCTGCAACCATTCTTGTAAATCACTTCTGTACTCACTTTCTTGCAATTCAGGGTTACAAACAGGACGGGAAATAATTGCAGTGCTGAAGTATTAACCCAGAACTGTGATGTATCTGACAGTATTCTAACTACGTACAAAATAAATCATATTGACGACCTGAACTGATAGAATCTTGCTGTTAAAGAAGGCTTGTTAATACAAGGGGAAGTTGTTCAGCAAATGAAGAATCTTGTGGTTGGGATCAGGTTGTTTTCAAATCGTTAAATGCTTTTCACCTTTCTCTGCCAAGTACAGAGGTCTAGTGAGGCGGTCCCTTTACAGTAAGTTGGACCATGCAGCAATATATGGCCCAGTTATCTTATTGTTTTAGCCTGAAGGTAGAATTCTCATTGAAATAAGCTGAAATCCATATAACTTACATAAAGCCTTCATTTCTCAATTTGTGGAATAAACCTGAATGATGAAGTCCTGGAAATTCTTTAAAACATAAAACCTACTTGATCACTGAAACTGGCTGTACAAAAATATCACTTTAATTGCATAAAAACTGATTGAAACAGCAACTAGTAATGTTTTGATTCTCATATAGATGGTTTGTCAAATACCAGCTGTTCATAAGAGTCTCTCACCTTGATTAAAAACTGTAATAACAAGGTGTGGAGCTGGATGAACACAACAGGCCAAGCAGCATCAGAGGAGCAGGAAAGCTGACGTTTCGGGTCGAGACCTTTCTTCAGAAATGGGGGAGGGGAAGAGGATTCTGAAATAAATAGGGAGAGAGGGGGAGGCGGATAGAAGATAGATAAAGGAGAAGATAGGTGGAGAGGAAACAGACAGGTCAAAGAGGCGGGGTTGGAGCCAGTAAAAACTGTAGCTGGCTTTAGTCAGCTTCACTGCTAAGCAGAGACAGTAGTCACATTTCCCAAGCAACTACAAAACCCTGTCCTGATTCTGCAATGTCTTGCCTCCCTCTAGCCTTCACCACTGTCTGTTGTTCCACATGGGATCCACCACAATGAAGACCCAAACTCAAAAGTTGCACAGCTATCAGATACCATTTGGTCATTGTTTATTTACATTGCCATCACTTCTTGTGCAACCCTCACTCCCCAGATTATCCAAAAACTGGGAACTGCACAGTTTCCATGCTATATTCTCCATGGGTTTACAAGGCTGTGAAACCTCTTTCACTCCTTTTTCTCAAACTGACTTGGCAAGGTCAACTGAACAATGCAACCCAGGGCTTCACATTGGCTTTGGACTAGGATTCTCCGTGAATTTCACCCTCCCTCTTGCCTGGGCAGCAACTTAATAAAGAAGGGCCCTTTCTAGGCCCGAAACGTCAGCCTTCCTGCTCCTCTGATGCTGCTTGGCCTGCTGTGTTCATCCAGTTCTACACCTTGTTATCTCAGATTCTCCAGCATCTGCAGTTCCTACTATCTCTTAATAAAGAAGGAGCCCAGTTGCCCAGTGAGGTCTTGAGGAGGATCTAACAAGGGAGGAAAAGTGGAAGATTATGCTGCACACCCCACACTGGAGAACGTCACACTGTGGAAGAACAGAAGCACTCAGAACATAACACTTGACAATGGGAAATACTTCAGTTTGTATTATTAATTCACGGGATGTGGGCTTCATGGATTGGGCATGCATGATTAGCCTATCCCTAGCTGACTTTGAATTAGTAACATTTGATGTGGGATCAGACTTGTGTTAGAAAAGAAAGCATTGTTCGGACTATAAGGGAAGATCGAGGCATGGCTATTATTGGTATAGCTTTTCAAAGACCCAGTATTGCTGAGGAGGACTGATTGTCCTCCCGCTGCATGGTAAGATTTGCTCATGCACAAAAATCAGCCAACTTGGTCAGCAATACCTTGTAATACATTTCCTGGTTTTTTTTAATGATATTATGGATTTTTCTGCCTTTCTGAATATTTCAAATCGATTTATTTTTTGGTGCCAAACACTAATGAAATATATCTGTGGAAACTCTAGCCTTCTTAAACAGTTGTGATGGACACGGCTTAAGTGCCAGTGATTAGGAACTTACAGCAAAGTGGGATAAATAGCAACCTTTTCCATATATTAATCATTTAGACTTGCCCTGGTGAAACACTAACTTGTAGCCTTAAAGTTTTGCCCTAACCACTGTCAGTTTAAGGAGTACTCATTATTTTAGTATAAATTTATATTTAAAAACAGGATTCATGCATTAAAACCTATCTTTTCAGCATTGCAAACATTGGCTGAGCATTCTCAATAGATATCCTGTCATAACGTTTTGAAACCTAAAAACCAATCTGTGAGTTTATCTACCTCTGTATGCCACCCCAAGTGCACCAGAGGAACACGCAAATGAAACTCAGAGAGATAATACCAGAACCGAACTTGAAACTGTCAGGAAATCTGTACAGACTAGATCTTCGGGTAAACATCCTCCGAGGCAGACTTCGGGACACACAACACCGCAGAGTCACTGAGCAGAGGCAGATAGCCAGGTCTCAACCAGGATCTTAGGTTCATGTCACACTACAGGTAACTCCACCACACTATACGCTCTCTCTCACACACACACGTGCACGCGCGCGCGCGCACACAAACTCTCTCTCTCTGCCCCCTCCACAGACACACACACACAGTCTCTCTCTCCCCACCACCCCCCCACACACACACACACTCTCTCTCTCTGCCCCCCAACACACACACACTCTCTCTCTTCCCCCCCAACACACATACACACACACACACACACATACACATTCTATCTCTCTCTCCCTCCCACACAAATGTCCCGACCCAAAATGCCAACTTTCCTGCTCATCTGATGCTGCCTGGGGCCTGCTGTGTTCCTCCAGCTCCACACCGTGTTTTCTCTTTGTCCATAGAGTTGTTGGAATGCTGTGCTCATGGCCTATGGAATACTTGAGGTGAATGGCATCAATAAGTGCGTGGAGAAGGCTAGAGTGGCACATGAGGGAGCTGAGAGCTTTTTGTCCAGAGAGCCTGGTTCATTACTGCAGCACAGCTGGACATGGGACCCCTGTGGAAACCCCATTGTAGCTGGCTCTGTGGGAAATGCCAGAGAAATTGAAGGTTCTGCTGCGCAGCTCCTCTATAAAAGAAAGTATCCACTGAAAAACAGAGAATCCAGAGGCTTCTGCTAAAGTTAAATGAATAGTTACCCAGGAACTATTAAATACCAAGTCCAACTCCTGAGTAACAATTAAACCCACCTCCAATTTATCAGATTAGAGGCAAAAAGATTGCAGATGCTGGAATTCAAGGTAGACAAACAGGAGGCTGGAAGAACACAGCAACTCTGGCAGCATCTGGAAGAAAGAAGAAGTCAATGTTTTGGGTCCTTTCCTCCAGATTCTGCCTGGCTTGCTGTGTTCTTCCAGCCTCCTGTTTGTCCACCTTCAACTTACTGGACCTGTCCAATGACACTAACCCCAGATCCTTTACATCCCATCAGCATTGACCCGAAATCCTCATCTACCACGACATCACTACCCATGCCACTACATCGGACAGAACCTTACTAACCCCAGGACCCATACCCCCATCCATCCCTCCTGACCTGATAACCCACTTCAGACACTAGGCCCCACCTCACCATGCACTCAATACTCCGCCTGCTCTGATCCTGATCCCCTCCCATACCCCAGGATCTGAACTCCCTCCATTACTGCTGTACCTGACCTCCCTTCCCCCAAAGCCAATTCCCATCCTCCCTAATGTGGGCCCATTCCATCACCACATACCCCTCCCTCAGATCTGATACAGCCATCCTGCCTGCGCCCAGCACCTTACAACAGCCCTTCTCCAGCCCTTTGCTGTAACCAATATCTCCCACCTACCCTGACCTACCCTAAACGCTCCATTATATACCTGTCGCCCGTGGGTGCTGGCACCCAGGTCATCTTTACATCTAGCACCATACCCACCTGAACACCTATTCCCTACCCATCTGGCACCCTATTTACATGGCACCCACTCCTACCTACCTAGCATCCTACCCTCCTGGCACCCAAACCTCACACTAATGTTACCTATTTACTGCTTGCTAACAGCTGTCAAACCTGCAGTGAGTCTGGACCTTTATTTTCAAAATCTAAAAGCTGATTGCAATGAAAAAGGATTTATAGAAACAGAGACTGAGAAACAGAAGGGGAGGAACAGAGACTTAGAATCAGAAGGGAAGACAGAGGAGTTGAAACAGAGACTGAGAAACAAAGGAGGAGAGAAGGAAGGAGAGAAACAGAGGGTGAGAAACAGAAGGGAAGAAACAGAAACTGAGAAACAGAGGGAGAGAAACAGAAACTGAGAAACAGAAGGGGAGAAACAAAGGGGGAGAAACAGAGACTGAGAAATAGATGGTGAGAAATAGGGGTCAAGAAACATTTCTATCAAACTTCTCCAAAATGTTGGCATTTGGTTTGCCTTCTCCCCACTGCCACCGACAGCTCTGCACTACGAGGGAACTGTCAGAAGGGAAAGAGCTTTGAGTGGAATCTCCTTTCAGAAATGTGAAGATCTGTTGTTGCCTAATAAAGGAGGAATGGGTTGCCAGTCTACACAAGGTTGGTAGCCTTTGGAAAATCTGGCCCAATGTTTCTTGTAAACACATGGCCTGCACACGGCCAGGCAGTAATCTGGAAGCACCACAGTGCCTCACCAATTGCCCCATACAACTCCTTCCAAACCCGCAACCTCTGCTCACTAGGATTCTAGAACCAGAGTAGCGGTGAACACCACCACCTGCAAACTCCCCTCCAAGACACTTGCCAGTCTGGCTTGGAAATATATCGCCATTCCTTCACTGTCACTGTGTCAAAACCTGAACTCTCCTGCGCCCCAGCACTGTGGGTGGGTCATGGTCTGCAGCAGTTCAAGAAGGTGGATCACCATCACCTACTCACAGATGGTTAGGGAAGGACAATAAATGCTGGTCTTGCCAGTGTCATCCATATTCCATGAACCCATAAAAGAAAATATGACAGGAAGACATGTAAAGCTGGCAATGCCACCAGATTTAATCTTGATAGCCAATGGGGCAAATCATGGTGAGACATTTCTGCTCGTACATACTTCTTGTTATTCAGTGTGCATCGCACCCGAGCTGATGCTTTCGAAGGGGAATAATAAAAAGTGTAACACTGCAAAGCAAAATGTCATTATCTTCAAATGACAGCAGTGCCGGTGATTTATCTCCATCCCAAATGCAGAGGCACAATTATCTCAAAAACTGCTGTCCTTCAAATCAAAAGAAGGAAAGAATGAAATTAAAAACCCTTCAGGGCAATTATGGACTGTTACTAGAGAAAACTCTCTTAAATAATCATAGAATAAATAAAATATAACTTTCTCTTTTGCTGTATAGCTGATACTTCTGAAGCCATCTGGAAAATAAATGGCTTGCAAAAGCACATGGCAAAATATAAACGGTTAGCGTGTTATTCTCCGGATAGCCAGTTGGTGAAGGAATAGCCAAAGTCTGTCCTTACTTAAGTTGGATTTATTCACCAAGTGAAACAATAAAGACTTATGTCCCCAACTCCATCCCACTCTTGCGTGAAGAAATCTCTGTCTACACTCCTTTGTCAGAAATCACATGACACCAGGTTATAGACCAACAGGTTTATTTGAAATCACAAGCTTTTGAAGCGCTGCTCCTCTGTCACCTGACAAAGGAACAGTGCTGCAAAAACTTTTGATTTCAGATAAACCTGCTGGACTATAACCTGGTGTCATGTGATTCTGATCTTGTCCGCCCCAGTACAGCACTGGCACCTCCACATCACTCTTTGGAGCAAGCAGTTGAACCAATTAACCAGTTGACAGCCCCTTAAAGGGACACTGCAGCGTAGCTTATAATCTTTAAAGGAAAATTAACAAAATATATTAAAATAATGTTTTTGGAGGGAGATTATGCACCTCAGGACCCACAGTGCCAAACATTTACAGAGATTCTCAAACTTGCCAGTGAGAACTGCAGATGTCCCTTGTCAAGTGCACCCAGATGTGAACAAGATCACTGAAGACAAGTGGGGTTTCTTAGATCAAACACACCGCTCCATGGCCCACTGCCTGAACCTCTTATTGGATTCTGCGGCCAGGCCCTACAGCAGACCTCAAGGTGGTCCCCCTGACCAGCTCATTCCTCTACTCTGCACCAACAGGTAGCCAAAGATCAGAAGCATGGGGCTGCCGGGCAAAATTTGAACCATTCAGTTGCACCTCCCCTGCCAACCTGCCTTCCCCTGAAGATGTGTAAGAGGGATCAAGCACAGGCAGTGTCCACATGGAACAAGGACTCCTCAACATCCACACAAACACCTCATAGCAACCCAGGAGCCCAGGAACCCATCTTAACCTTCTATGGCACGGGACTCCTGCATGTAGCACACACCAAGCCAAATCCAGATGGAAAAGGGGGGAGTCCTATGTAGAGGGTATCCCACTGGGGGGCCTTTGCTGCTCCTGATTGGCAGGATAGAATCTACAACCTATTTACCATGATCGCAACACCCTACATTTATTTTCCATTCCTCTTGCATAAATGTCAATGTTCCACTTGATTTCCTTACCAGTTGCTGTGCCTGTATACTAACCTTCCAGCACCAGAACACCCAGATCCCTCTGCAGAGTTCTCCGCACTCTCCTCATTTAAAAAGTATCCTACTCTTCTGCTAACCCATTGAATACTTATGTAAGCCTATCTATAGCCTTTCACAGAGTCTTTAACTCCATGATGCCTGGACACTTTCCCACTGTCACCCCGTTTTGAGGGTTGCAGATTGTCACGGAACCCTCCATCAGAATTGAGAAAGCTGAGTGTTGCCAGTGGTACAGTTGCTGTGTGACAGCGGAGCCCCATAGGGCAGAACTGCAGCTCTTGTAACTCAGTCAGAACTCCACAATGCCCACTAAACCCCCAAAATTTAACTCATGGCCAACCTTGGGTCCCCAGCCCTACTTTGGGAAGCCTAAAACTACCTCCGCTCAACAACTTGCCTTCATAATCATCTCAGTAGTTAGCCACCACGCTCCATTGCAGACATGTGTCTATATGCATCAAATAGCAGTTATATGGGGTCTAGATACCAAGGTGCTTTCTGTTCCATGGTAAAGTGGCTCAGTACCTGTTCAAGCAGCTCTGAATCAAGGACATGTGTGACCTTAGGGACATGTAACATTTCATTTAGGATGGGCTGTATCTTGACGATACGCCCTTCGAGTGAGTATACCTGAGTATATGACGTGAGGCTACAGTTGTTTTTATTGACCGCTTTTATGTGCTGGAACCTGATAGATAGCCAGGAATGGATAAATGGACATCTAACAGAAAACCATAACTTAAGAATTTTCGGTAAAAGCACTGCATATATTCCATATATCTACTTCAATGTGGCAGTAGTTCACTGCAAGATGCTTGTTCTGCACACGGTGCAAACAGATACAGATGTGTCTTAATTTTCAATAATCCTCAAAGCCTTTGTAGTCAATAGATGAAGGAAATTCTTGCATTGATACCATACCTTATATGATCTGAGGATGCTGGGAAGTTCTTTACAGCCACTGGAATACTTCTGTGTGTCCAATCATTGATATCATGCGGGAAACCATTTTCTGCACAGCAAGATCCCAAAAAGACCTCCAAGGTGAATAATAACCAAATCATGTGTTTCTCACAGTGTGACTCATTCTCAGTATTGTAATCTTGTGCACAAGTCTCTGAGGGCCACTTGAAACCACCACAAATGTGCTGACCTAGCCAGACATGCCCACATTCCATGACCGAATAATAAAAAAAGCCCTGCAAAGCACTAAAGAAGGAGCACATTCAACGCCTGCACAAGATCCTCCATATTCATCAGCAAGAAAGAAAGTCCAGCAGCAACACTGATCTGCCCAAGATCAATATTCTAATCATTGAAAACCAGGTCCACTGAGTTGAACATGATATTTATATGTCTGCCACCAGTCACTCAAAACTCAAACCCACTAAGACGTCTGAGGCAGGAGTATCTGTGGGGGACAACAAAACACTTTAGGGATGTTGACACCATATCACTGAAATGGTCAAACATCCCAGCTGATATAAGTGCGTGCCAGGCTTGTGACAGGCCAGAAATGGAGATGCCTCATCTGGGAATGCGCCAGGTACATCGAGCAAATCCATTGGGAAATTGCTGAGGTGTAATTGAGCTCCCAAAGGTCCAAGCATGCCACCTTTCCGACCCCTCAAGCACAGCCTGCCCCACATAGGGCAGAGCCTGTAGATCCCACATTGGACATGATCAGCAAGTTCACAACCCATCAAACCAGATTGGAAAGAAGCCCCCTTCAATCTTGTGGGACTACCCAAGATGATAAGAAGCTCAACAAACTGTATTGTACTAATCCTTGGTCAGGGTATTATATATATTTTACTGCATTTTGTTATGTCTAGTTCATGAGGGTCCCATTATGTTGGCTAAATTGGAGAGGAATCTCAATGCATTCAGTCTAGTTGAATTAGTTTGCTGTGAGGCAAGAACAGTGCAACTAATTTTCTGCAAATAAAAAGCAATCTCCAAACATCTGGAGAGAAATATTGAGGAAAAATGTCCTCTAAATATTAATCCTGGGAAACATTTATTTTGCAGTACTGTGGCAGAACATTATTGGAAGTTATCAAACATCATTAAACTCCATCACGCTACACTGGAAGTCTAAAGTAAAAATGTTTGTGCACTCCACCAGATATAGAGAATGAATTTTTAATGTGGGATAAATACTTTCTAAGGTTACTGGCAAAACATTATATTCGTCCAATCAGTAGGAATGATCTTCTAATGACAGACTAAAGCCAGACAGTGGTTAGAACGTGGAACCTGCTACCACAGGGGGAATAAGATGCATTTAACAGAAAGCTAAAGGATAAAAGGGTTCCTTCACAGAAGTGAAGCAGATTGGTGAGAGAGTATAAACACCGAGAGGGACCATTTGAGCCAAATGGTCTGTTCCTATGCCCTAAGCTATCAGCAGCTGAAGAAGATCCCTCAAAGTCTTGTCCCATATTCCCATGATTAAATTGTCACTGCTCATCTCACCTTCCTTCTGCTAATCCATGCAGTTCATTTCTGACTCCTTTTGCTTGGCCTTTGTTTCTTTTGCGAAATGTGGTCTCTTCATCATCATGCATTTTTATTGATGAAATTCCCATGAGGCCTCCTTGCCGCTGTGTACAGTTTTCCCCATGGGCTTTAGTCCCCAACATGTGGAACAAGAAGACACCAGGAGGCAGCATTGCTGAGATTTCCTTCAAGTTGACCAACCAGTAGCCAGAGGTGGCCACTAGTTGTCCAACTGACAGCAGGCAGGCTCTGGAAATTGAGTTGCCAGTAGACGGGGTGCGAGTCCTCAAATGGGCAACAATGGCCTAAGTGGTACTAATGCTAGACTATTAACCCAGAGATCCAGGTAATGGTCAAGGTACCCAAGTTCAATTCCTGCCATGGCAGATAATGGAATTTTAATTCAATAATTAAAGAAAAAACTGGAATTAAGAGCCTAATGATGACCATGAAGCCATTTTAAATCGTTGCAGGGAGATCTCGTCTTGTTCACTAATGTGCTTTGGGGAAGGGCATCTGGTCTCCTTACTTACATCTTAATCCAGTTGCACAGCATTGAGGAGGACCCTTACTGCCCTTTGGGCAATTAGGGATGGATAATAAATGCTGCCCAAGCCAGCGACGGCCACATCCTGCCAGACACTTTTTTGTATTTTGACAAGAGCAGGTTGCCTGGCTTTTCAGGGAAGAAACAGAGAGGGTTCGTCTAGGTGGAGAAACCCTTTCTCTGACCTTTTAGAATTTTAAACAAAGTGTGGAATCCACACCCTAGGGCTTTATTGTGGTGGTGGGGTGGGTTGCGGTTTGGGGGAAGCTTCCCTGCACAGCTGTGGTCAGGGAGTTGGAGAGGGTTTGAAACCATGCCTGGAGCCCTGGCATCGCCTGCCCTGCCAATGGGCATCCAGCTCTAGGCAACTGGGCTCCCAACATTTCTAGGGGCCAAGAAAATGAATGAAAAATTCAAAGAAGCCTGTGATCACAGGATTTATGTGACTTTTAAGCAGCTCAGTTAGCCAAGCCCACAGTTTATAGGCAGTTATCCTTACCCTGCCACCATTCTGTTTTTTGGGAAAATAGCCTGGGGCAGAATGGAGCCAGTGAACTGGCAATCCAACCAATGGCATGGAATTATGTGTCTGCCTCCATGCTAGTCCCCATCTGGAGCGAAACATCCTGCCCTTGGTTTCATTAATCAAGCTGTAAACCATTTTTCCTGGTCTAACTTAGGATATTTGTTTCACCTATCACCCTAGAACCTCAAGTTTGGGAGAATTGCATTTCACTGGAAGAATAATCTGTATTGCTCCATTTTTGAAGCATCCTCCTTACATTCACCAGAGCCTTTCATAGTTTGGATTTCTCTGCACTGACTCCTGGTATTTTTCCTTTAATTGAGCAATTTGATTTTTCTAATGAAGTAAAGAACACTATGAGACTAAAGCAGAGACAAAGAAGGAACCATTTGGAAGGGCAACCAAAAGCTTGGCTAAAGAGTTTAAATGGGATTTTAAAGAGGACAGAGGGAGGCAGAGAGGGTCGGCTTGACGGGGAGGATACTGACCCCTGGACGTACAGCAGTGAGGCCAAGGGAAGAGAGTTTACATAAGAGGATATAGTTATATAGTTGAAAGACACTTGTGGGTACGTACCTGTGAGCTGGGTTTCTGCCCCTGACCCTTTCAGTAATTCTGTTGCAGGCTCTTAGAATCCTAGAATCCCTACAGTGTGGAGAACCTTGGCGCATGGGACTTTGCAAGATCAATGGATGTTGTTACTACTTGGGTTGAAATATCTTTGAACTTCAGCAACAGCAAATAGCATAGTTTTGTTTTGCCTTCATCCCTCGAATTATGCAACTATCCAGACCCATAGTAATGTAAGAGAGATAATAGGAATTGCAGATGCTGGAGAATCTGAGATAACAAGATGTAGAGCTGGATGAACGCAGCAGGCCAAGCAGCATCAGAGGAGCAGGAAGGCTGACATTTCGGGCCTAGACCGAAGGCCATAGTAAGGTAAGTTGACTCTAACACTGCTGAAATGGTCTCACCTAAGTTGGAACAATAAATTTTGATTTTACCTTTGCCAACCCACATTCCATGAAAGAAAAAAATCAGTGGAGACCAGTTTCTGCCCTACTTCCTGCACAGAAGGATCGTTAGTTGTAAAGGGTTTGTTTTTGTCGCTAGGCAAATCAAAGTTATACATGAGATAAAAGGTACTGCAGATGCTGGAGAATCCGAGATAACAAGGTGTGGGGCTGGATGAACACAGCAGGCCAAGCAGCATCATAGGAGCAGGAATACTTGACGTTTCGGGCC
>JAHRHZ010000026.1:6791985-6824020 GCA_024137785.1 Ginglymostoma cirratum | reverse complement strand
GCATCATAGGAGCAGGAAAGCTTGACGTTTCTAGGCCCGAAACGTCAAGCTTTCCTGCTCCTATGATGCTGCTTGGCCTGCTGTGTTCATCCAGGTCCACACCTTATTGCCTTGCTAGTTTTCCTAGAATGGAAATGAGATGAAAATATCAAGCCTTGCACATGCCTTTCAGTGGTCTTTTAAACCTAACTATTGTGGGTCGAGAGGGATTTAAAAAGAAACAAAAAGCAGTGCTGGGGTTGGGGGGCGAAGTGAGTAACTAGGACCGGCTGAGTTGCTCTACCGTGGACACAATGGGGTGAATGGCTTCATTCTGCAATGTGAGCATTTTAGGATGGGGTCAGGGCCAATGCCAAGGTGCGATGATTTATGAGAGATTAATTTTGAGTTCTGTACCACTCATCATATTAGGAGATTGTTAAGAAGAAGCTGCAGTGTATTAAAGGAAAGTTGGAGCTTTTAAATATTATGTTTATCCCTTTTGCAGCATACAATATAAATGCCATCGGCTGCAAATGTTACCGTGGACACGATACAATGACAAAAGCACATCCAGGGGTTTGTTTTACTTCATTACCCAAGGTGAAGGGCTAGATGATTCAGTCACATGTCACAGGCCACGCAAATAAATGTAGGTGAGAACAAAACCCATAACCACTGAATCATTCATGTCATTTGTGGGAGGCTCGGTTAGCCTGGACTGCTGGCTTACAGTACAGAGTAACAGCGCCAGTGCGGGTTCAATTCCTGCATCCAGCTGAGCTCACTTCTCAACCTTTCCCCGCACCTGAGGCATAGTGACCCTATTAAAACACCACTCGTCCTCTCTCTCCCTCTATGGCCTGGTAGGACCAAAGCAACTTTTCCTTAACATTCAAATGGTTAGATACTCTTGCAGATTTAAAAGGGGTTGACAATTGCAGGATGGGTTGCAGAACGCGCATTTCTGTATTTCATCCAGGCATGATGGTTAAAAAAAATTGGATTGGCACATGGGTGGGAGGGGTTTAGAGGGATAGGGACCAAATGCAGGCAATTGGAACTTGCTGAGAGGGCACCATTGAACATACAATATTACAGTACAGTACAGCATAGCACAGGCCCTTTGGCCCACAATGTTGTGCCAACCTATTATCCTACTAGGATCAGACTATCCTGCATACCCTACATTTCACTATCCTCCATGTGCCTATCCAAGAGACACTCAGAATTCTCTAAAGTGTCTGACAGTGGCCAGCATGGACCAGTTTGGGCAGAAGGACCTGTTTCCATGCTGTATTACTCGATGACTCTTATGACTCCACAGAGAAATATCAAGAGCGGTTAAATAGTGATGTTTCTTGTTCATTGCTTGTAAGTGAAATAAGATTGAAGATCAAAGGTTGCTTAATGTGCTTCCATCTCTCCACCTCACTGAGCTGAGTGGTATACACAGAGTGAAAGCACAATCTGCTGTTGTTTAGTTGTAGTGGTTCCAATGCCCGTATCCCTCCCCTCTGGGGTAAGAACAGAGAGATAGCCCCTTCTCTTTCAATGGCCCACATCCGAATTATGTCACTTCCTGCTGGGTAGGTGACACTGCACCTGGTCATGGTGTGGACCCACAGTGATTGCCGCAAAAAAATCTTAAATTGCTTCCTCCTCAAATTTTCAAAAAGGAGGTTTGAGCGAGCGCTGTGAAATGTTTTATTTGTAGTGACAGTGTAAAACCTCACCTTCATGTATTTTTCACATTTTAACCCACTGTTTTTAAAAGTCCATCCCATGTCTTGGAGAGTGGAGCTGGGAATATGGATGGAATGGCTAAACTACAAAAAAACACGTTGTCCAGGCAGAAGCAGTCCTGGTTCCCGACCACTAGGCAAGCAGTTCTTCATTATCATCATATGACAGTGAAGAATAGGCCTGAATACTAATGAAGAAGTTAATTGACGTCTTGAAGGACCTTCTTTGACAATGTGCAAGTGATGCGATCAAAGATGTCTTTGTGCCAGATATGTTGGAACTCCGTTCATCAAGATTCTGCAGGAGTTTCACAGTTCCTCTTGATTCCTTGTTTGTCAGTGTAGAGAGTCTCTTATCCCCTGGCTGGCACTGATTACCTCACTAGGGGTCTAATTTCCTTTCGGTACAATGTTGCTCAATGTACTCGCACTGAATTCCTTTGTGTGCCATATTACCATATCATGCCAAAGAATGTTTCATGAGCATATTAATGATATAGCAGAGGAAATGAAATCCTCAAGAGAGAACGCTCCAGCCTCCTTATGACCAGAAGCTGCAGGTTTTGTACCAGATTAAATTTGATCTTTAGATACAAGAATAAACATTTAGCTCATCTAGAAATACATACACTTGGACTTGAGGACAGAGAAGAGGAAAATACATAAAGGCTTGCCTTTATTTTCAGAAGAATATTTTACGACACATTCCTTCAAGAAAGGTCAATATTAAATTCTTTCTGTCCAGTGGGGAAAGAAAGGTTGGTGAAGTGAAATTGATTCACATTGTCTGTAGTTTCTTAATGTGACTGATTAGAATCAACATCAGTGTTTTATCTATGTTGTTAAATAATGATGCTGCAGTAACGCCATTGTATTAAACACTGACTATCAAACTGAAATTGTTGGCTCCCAGGTTTCTGTCGATCTGGAGCATTTGCAGTGCTCTACCATTTATCACAACAGACATTTATATTAAAAGAGCTTTTCTCATCAGTTCTTCCTGATTAAATCTATCCAATATATGTTGGAATATTGAAATAATCAGGCTGACAATATTGGTTTCAATATAAGATATTACAGTTGGAAACACTGTGATTGGTAATTATAAACTACAGACCTGCTTCCTCTCCCGCACCCTGTAATATCAGTATATTTGAAATGACAAAAAACTGAATGAATGTCGCATATTTTTAATGAAGATTCCTGATCAACAATGAAAACCTCCCAGATAGCAAAAAATTTCCGGCATTTGCAGCATTGCCTTTTCAAGGCTACCAGTTTGTGCTCTTCTCCCCTCTTTGGTGTTAGGGATCCATCTTGTTGAACAGCTGCAGTCAGTGAGCAGGGGTAGGTTAGCTCAGTTGGCTGGACAACTGATTTTCAATGCCAGAGTGATGCCAACTGTGGAGGCTTGATTCCCGCACCACTGGCATCCCCTTGAAGCTTTCCTTCTTGACCTCTCTCCTTGCCTGAGGCATGATCATCTTCAGGTTACACTCACCACCAGTCATCTCTCTAATGAGACAACAATTCTCTTGGACCTTGGTGACTTTACCTTCATACATACTGTTCTGTTAGGAAGGCGATTCCAGGATTTGGACATAGTGATAGTTATCTAAGGTTTGATCACATGGCCTGGCAGTGATGGTACAGTGTGGGATTTTCCATGCCATGAGATTACAGATTGTGGTTAAATACCTTTCTGCTGTTGCTAATGCCCCACACTGCCTAATGGATGCCTAGTTTGGAGCTGTGAAGTCTGTTCTGAATCAATCCCATTCAGCACATTGCCACAAAGCATCATAAAGGATATGCTTAGTGTGAAGCTGAATCTTCATCTTCTTAAGGACTGTACAGTGGTCACTCCTATCAATCCTGTCATGCACAGTTGCATCTGTGACAGATAGGTTGCTGAGAATGGAGCAGCCTCCATTATAGTTTGAATACCGATCCTGGTTAGTAACTTGAAAGCACAGCAAAAAAGACAGTATTAGGTAGTGTCAGCGTGGTGGGCTGATGGCCCAGAAATTCCTCCAAGTTGCTCCCACTCTTTAACATTACTTAGTTGGATGTGCATTGGAAGTAGACCAGGATTTAATTTAAGGAAAATTCCAGCCAGACAATCCTTTCAAATTATGGTACACAAAGCAAAATCTTTGTATTGTGTCTTGACAGGAGATAGATCAAAGCTGTGGGATGTGAAACTTTCACAATCAAATGTAGCAATCCCAAGCACATAACCAAACACAAGCTGCTTATGGAAAAGAATTCCCACAGCTCATTGTTTCTTGCTGTGTTTAAGCAGGCCATGTTTACATGAGAGACTTTACCTGAGAGCAGAATGCATTGTGTATGTACAATGGCCTACGCACTCCTCATTTACTGTGACAAAGTAATCTCCAAGGTTGCCTGGTCCATGACAAATGCATATACTGTCTGGTATCACATTGATTGTGTTTTTATGGCATTCAAAACTCAAGAAGGTTTATTCATTTCTCCTTGATTAACCCTTTCTATATCAAATTTTCATTGTGGTTTTCAATTCATTTCTTTATTCCGTACTGCATTAATGATGAAAATTTGACAGAAATTCTTCCATACCTTAGTTTTATCCCGTGGGAAACCATTCACAGTCAGGTTATGGTGGATGAATCTAGACATTTCTCGGCACATCAATCAATGTCAACTCAACATCATGAATACAGAGGGCCATTAACACCTCATTCGTACAACTTGCAGCTAACGTGGTATGCTGCTATTTGTAAATGATGATATACCATTTTTGATGTGCCATTTTGTTAACTCCATTGTCCTACAACAACTGAGGAGCATAGGAACAGAGGTAGGCCATTCAGCCCAGCAGGCTCACCCTGCAAATCAATGTTTTCATGCCTGATTGAATACTTCAATACAATTTACCCACCTATCCCCATAACTCTGTATGCCACTGGCATTCTGAAAACCATCAATCTCTACTTTAAACATACTCAAAGACTGAGCATCCACACCCCTCTATGGTAGAGATCTGCATAGGTGCACAACCTGCTGAGTTAAATAACTATGCATCTCTGATCTAATTGCATGCCCCTTACTTTTAAATTATGTCCCCTGTTTCTAGACTCCCCAGCCAGGGGAAACATCCTATCTGTACCTAACCCATAAACCACTTTACATTTTTTGCAAGTTTCAATGAGATCACCTCCCATTCTTTGAAACTCTAGTGAATATAGGTCCAGTTTGCCCAGTCTCTCTTCATGGCATAGTTCTGCCATCCCAGGAACAAATCTGGTGAATTTCTGTTGCACTTCCTCCATGGCAATAATAGCTTTCCTGAAATAAGGAGACCATAAGGGGTGGCATGGTGGCTCAGTGGTTAGCACTGCAGCCTCACAGCTCCAGGGACCCGAGTTGTATTCCAGCCCCAGGTGACTGTCTGTATGGAGTTTGCACATTCTCACATTCTCCCCATGTCTGCGTGGGTTTCCTCCCGGTGCTCTGGTTTCCTCCCACTATCCAAAGATGTGCAGGCTAGGTGGATTGGCCATGCTAAATTGCCCATAGTGTGGGATGTGTGGGTTATAGGGGGATGGGTCTGGGTGGGATGCTCCAAGGGTCGGTGTGGACTTGTTGGGCCGAAGGGCCTGTTTCCACACTGTAGGGATTCTAATGAACAAAACTGAGCACACTACTTCAGGTGTGGTCTAACCAAGCTCCTAGACAATTAAAGCAAGATGTCACTACTCTTGCACTCAAATCCTCTCAGGATAAAAACTAACATTCTATTAGCCTTTGCTGGAAAAGCTCAGCAGGTCTGGCAGCATGTGTCAAAAGAAATCAGAATTAATGTTTCGGGTCTGGTGACCCTTCGGCTACCGGACCGGAAACGTTCACTCTGATTTTCTCTTCACAGATGCTGCGAGACCCGCTGAGCTTTTCCAGCAATTTCTGTTTTTCTTTATGATTTACAGCATTCACAGTTCTTTCAGATTTTATTCTATTAGCCTTCCTAATAGCCTGCTGCAGCTACATATCAGGCTTTAATGACTTATCAGCAAAGACCTCAAGGTTCCTTTGTATGTCTGCGCTTTCCAACCTCTTACAGTTTCAGACATACTCTACACTTCCGTTTCTCCTACCAAAGGGAGTCATTTCTGCCACGTTCTTGCCCACTCACTAAGCCTGTCCAAATCCTTCTGAAGCTGCTTCACATCTTCCTCACAACACACATCGCCACTTAGCTTTGATCATCCACAAATTTAATATTATCTGTGATCCCCACCTCCAAACCATTGATATATACTGTGAACAACTGGGACCCGGGTACTGATCTCTGTCATACTCCACTAGTCACAGCCTGCAAATGTGAGAATGACCAAAGAAGAGGCAAAGGAAGCATCAATGGCTGACGTTCGAGGGATCCATAGTTT
Source organism: Ginglymostoma cirratum (assembly GCA_024137785.1). Lineage (NCBI taxonomy): Eukaryota > Metazoa > Chordata > Chondrichthyes > Orectolobiformes > Ginglymostomatidae > Ginglymostoma > Ginglymostoma cirratum. The sequence continues at coordinate 6,817,869 of JAHRHZ010000026.1, read as the reverse complement.
CTGTGGGTTATAAGGCTGGAGTAGGTTTTGGTGATAGGAAAGAGCAACATTCATGAATAGATATGAATTTTAAACTTGAGGCGTTGGGAACTTGGAGGCACTTCAAACTAGTTCCTTACAATGATCTTCCACGTTCACTCCTGCTGCTATCAGTTCCTAAATCTACCCACGGGGAAATTGAAAGTCTTGAGATATTGGTGTTATACGTAGAGCAGGCCAATAACTCTATGTAAGACTGCGAGATTCTACTCTGTCCTTGCGATGACACCGTTTAATCAGCGACAGATGACACAAATGCAGCCTCAGAATTTGGTGAGGTAATTTGAAGCTTGATATTAAGTTTGGGAAATGGATATGCAGATATTTGCTGAACAAGAGAAGGTTGTAAATGAAGTCCCATGGTTTTACCATGTCAAAATTATGAATGAGGCTGTTTTGCAACTCTTGCTTGTTTATGAGCAACTAGACCTGTGCAATTAGAATGACCTATCTGGCAACATCTTCCTGCTGAGAATAAATTACATAGGAAACCCCATACATCAGAAATAACAAAAGGAGGAAATTAAATTCCCTGCTACTCCTTATTACATGCATGCTTTTGAAAGAAGATGCTTTTTAGCTATTGAAGGAGATGAGAGATTTGTTATACTTTAATGGGAAAGAGAGAGTAAAGGAAAGAATAGAATCAACCTATTTCTAAGAAATGTAATATAAACAGGAAATGTTGGAAAGTGTTTTGATCAAGCATTTCACAGCCTATTTCTGGCTCTAACATTGACTCCAGCAAATTGCTTTAAGAGCAGATCCTGGCAATTGTCCTGCTTTCACTATTTGCGTCTCCATTTCGAAGTATCTTTATTTTGTTTTCACATTTCCATTCTCTTTTGCTTTGAGCCATGTCATTTCATCTCTCCTGGCTTCCATAAACTCTGTCTTCTCCATGTTACCCTGTGCCCAACTTTTTTCCAAGTTCAGAATTGGTTATAAACCATTCAATCTTTCAGTTCTGATGAGAGGTCATGATGTGGGGATGCCTGTGTTGAACTAAGGTGGACAAGGTCTGATGTCAAAAGACACCAGGCCAAACAGTTTACTTGAAACCACAAACTTTTGGTGCGCTGCTCCTTCATCAAGTGGACTATAACCAAATGTCATATGACTTCTGACCTGATGAAAAGTCATCAACTTAAAATATTTCTGTGCCCACAGAGGTGATAGCTGATACACTGACAAGTTTTTCCAGCATTCCTAGAATCCCTACAGTGTGGAAACAGGTCATTCAGCCCAATATATCCACACCGACTCTCCAGAGAGCATCCCAGACTCAGCCCCCACACCCCCATAACCCTATATTTCCCCATGGCCAATCCACCTAACCTGCACAGCATTGGACTGTTGGAGGAAACAGGAGCACCCGGAGGAAACCCACACAGACACAGGGAGAATGTGCAAACTCCACACAGTTGTCTAAGGTTGGAATCAAACCCAGGTCCTTGGTGCTGTGAGGCAACAGTGCTAACCACTGAGCCACCGTGCCACATTATCAGTTCTGTGGTCAAATTTCCAACATCTGCAGTATTTTTATTTTTGTTTCCTCTGTTCAATATATGTTCTTAAGTGAAGTGAGTGTTGAATAATGAGGGCTGTAACTGTAACTGCTTGTCACTTAAACTAAACTGTAAGATGCCAAAGCTTTGCTGAATTCTTCCTTTTTGAGCTATATTTTGTCCAAATTACACTTCCTTAACAGATCCTAACAAATTCACAGAGTATCTGGCAACTCTCGGTGAAAACAGAATAAAAATTGTGGCTGTTTCATTGGAGCTGGACTGCTCACAGTTCTTGTTTGATAACTAAATCCTCTGATGCCATCAGGCTTTTACTGCATCCTCTGATGGTTTGTTAAAAGCAAACTGCACGTTAATCCATTGGAGGAGAGACACGAGCACAGTGTTAGCAAGTTCACAAATGACCTGCGCCTGAATGTGCTTCCTGAATGGCCTATTCCCTCTGCCTGGATTACACATCATCAGTTGTGCCTCACACATACCAGTTTGCTCAGGCACGATCAACGTTTACCGGAATTGTTAAGTCATTCAAATAGGTCATTCTGAAGGACTCGAAACGTTAACTCTGTTTCTCTCTCCACAACAGCTGCCAGACCTGCTGAGTTTCTCCAGCATTTTTCTGTGCTTTAAAGTCATTCATTGTTTACAATACTCTTCCAAGGTTACTGTACCTGAAGAGTACTAGACACCGCATCAAATCAATAATTCTGTATCAAGGGAAAGGAAGAACTCTCCTTTCAAACCAACATACCTGAAGTGGATTTATCTAACAAATCATTTTAAAATCCTCCTCCTAATTCTAAATCAATCAGCAGATATTCAAATCTACCTGGAGATGGTGACAACAATACAAGTGTTTTCTTTTGTCGTCCATTGGTCATTACGAGGAAACCCATTTGGGTCAAATAGCTATCAGACATTTCAGCTCACCAGGCAGAGCTCACCCCTTGCTGACTTTGAGAATATAAAAGTTTTCCACCAACTGTAGAAAGTAGTTATGACAGAATAGACAATTTGTTCCTTATATTCTTTGGAGTGCATAAGACTTTGTTCGTTATGATTCAAGTGAAGCATAGTTGCGTTTAATAGGTTCCTATAACTATTGTTTAAGTGCTGCCACAGAACTGAATACAAATGCTGCTAAAGATAAGTTTCTACCGAAGACCTCTCCCCTAGGTATAAGGGGGTTGCTTGCTGCAGAAAATGAGTTTACTGCTGTAATATCTCTAGGGATCTAAGTTTGCTGCTAGCTTAAATTGAGACCGTAAAGAATCTTTCCCCAATGGCTCGCATCTCTAACTTGGGTGAGCGGTGTGTGGTTTATATAACAACATGCCCATAATTGTACATAGATTTCAGGAACTGACTCAGATAGCCTATAGGATGGATCAGATTGAAAATTGAAATGTTCACCCTGGTACATTAGAAAGCAGCCTTTTTTGACTGACCAGGAGCTTTTTGTTTGTGACTGGATCAGGCATCATCTTTACACTGAAGCATCATTTCCAGCGGTTCATTGCCTGTGTTCTAGGACTGCATAGAATTATATAGAACCAAGAGCGCAGAAATAGACCATTCAGCTTAATTAGTTTCTGCTCCACACAAGTCTACTCCCTCATCATTTAACACTACCAGCAAATCCTTCAGTTCTTTACTCCCTCATTTACTTGACAAGATCCTGCTTAAATCCTTCTATCCTATTTGTATCAACTAAGTGAAGAAGTTTTCCTAAATTCATCATGAGGACTTTTATAGTGACTGTTATATTCTTACCACTTAGTTTTGGCCTGTCCTGCAAAAGGAATGTTTCTTTCGTGCATACCCTATTAAAAATCTTGCTTTGTTTGAAGACTGCCCCGAGGCTGACACTGCAGTGCAGTACGTGAGGGAATGCTGAACTGTCTGAGGTGCCTACTTGGTTGGGGACCCCATCCTTCCGCTCAGATAGATGTAAATGATTTGCGGCATTATAATTGAAGAAGGATAGGAAAACTCCACCGGTATTTATCTTTCAACCAACCTCACAGCAAACAGATGACCCAGTTGTTACCACAACATTTGTCAGGAGCAAAACCAGAGAGTGCTGGAGAAACTCAGCAGGTATGGCTGGATCTGTAAAGACACAAGAGAGTTAATGTTTCAACACCAGTGACCCTTCATCAGAACATCCGACCTGCTGTGTTTCGCCAGCAATTCCTGTTTTTGTTTCAGATTTCCAGCATCTGTAGTTCTTTATATTAATTTTGACATCTGTCAGGATTTGCTGTGTGCAATTGGCTGCCGTACTTGTTACATTAAAACAGCGATCACAGTTTTAAAGTATTTCTTTGGCTGCAAAGCGCTTTGAGATGTCCGGTGTATAGTGATTGTAATGAGGTCAGTCAGCTGGATCTCATAGCATATGTGTTCCCTGGTTGGGCCTGTTAACCTGGTCCAATCAGAGAGCCCTGGCTGACGGATATAAACAGGAGTGTAAGGGGTTGTGTTCACACCGAGAGCTGGCTCTGAGGAAGCCAAGCCAATGTCATGTACGTGTAAATAAAAGGCGACTTGGTGGCAGGGCACTGGCCTCTTTGGAGTTATTTCATGGTGGTCATGATAACTGCAATGTAAATGCAAGTCCTTCCTTTGTTTTCCATGATGTGCCTTGAAGCAAATGAAGTAGAATATGAGCAAGAACAGTGAAATAGCCTCCTATGCTGTCAACTGCAATCTGGAATTTCATTTTTTAGGTGTCCCTTCTTGGATATACACCAAAGTTGAGTGTTTTACCCACTTGTACCCTGAAAAGGTTGTGGCTGATGGCACGAGGCATCATTGGTAGCGATTTATATTTAACCCTGTTGAGGTGGTACCACCAGCAACCAACATTGTCACTAAGCATAGCTACCTCTGGCACTTTGTATGCTGTTTGAAATCAGGCTGCCTCCAAAGATAGTTTCATCAATGTAGCACAACTGAATTTTGAACTTCCAAATGTTTGCTTTTATTGAGTCCAAATGGAAGCCCAAGAAATCAAAGAGCTCTTAAGCAGATGAATGATTGTCTCACAATGGGCTGAATGGCCATTTTTTGTGCCATTGATTTGATTTCAATTTAAGCGGCACATTAAAATAATCTTATAACAGTGGAGCACTATATTCATTTCCTCATTCAACAGACACAGTAGATACACTAGGTTTAATGAAGGAACCTTGAATAAGCTTTCTTCACCATCGCTCTGTCGACAACATTAATGCAGAAATTTAGGTGGACCACTTCTTTCAGCTGCAGCAGGATTTTTAAGAACCTGTTCTCCAGACAGAGAGATTTAGTACAAGCTTTTTATGCAGGCCAATACCACAATCCAAATATTTTAAAAGAGAATCAGGAGCACAATCGAATGAAGCACTTTGAAAGCTGGCTCATTATTCCCTTAAGGGCTGGACTAAATCTGGATCCTGCACTAACAGATTGCGGGAGCACATGAGCTTGTTACTTCAATGCAATATGCAGTGAGTAAACTGTAATCCATAGGCACTAATTGATGTACTAGTGGAAAAACTGTATTAGGACTATGATGTAAATATACTTCAAATGGACGCAGATGAGTTGGTTCAAGGGAATTCCACTGGAATCTTTCTCACAAAGTTTCTGTTATAAAAATAAAGAGGTTGTTGTCTTGGGAGATTATGCTGGAACTGTATAAAATGCTGGTTAGGCCATGGCTATAAGTAAACTGCAAGTATGCAGTTCTGGAATCCACATTATAGGAAGGATGTGTTAGGACTGGAGACTGTACAGAGGAGGTTTACCAGGATGTTGCCTGGGCTGGAGAATTTCAGTTATGATGAGAGATTGGACAGACTGGGGTTATTCTCCTTAGAGCAGAGGAGATTGAGCAGGGACATGTATAACATTCTGAGGGTCATATATAGGTAAATAGGAAGAAGACTTTCCCTTTGATGGAGGGCGAATGACCAGGGGGCATAGATTTAAGGTATGGGGAGATTTGGAGGAGGTTTATGAAGTCATGAGGGGCATGGATGGAGTGAGTGGACAGGATCTTTGTCCCAGGGCGAGAGAGTCCAGGACTAGGTGCCATAGGTTTAAGATGAGAGGGGAAGGATTTAAAGGGGACTGAGGGGCAACTTTTTCACACAGAGGGTGGTGAATATGGGGAACAAGCGACCAGAGGAAGTGTTAGAGGTGGATACAATTGCAACATTTGGGGGACATTTGGAGAGGTACGTGGATAAGATAGGTTTAGAGGGATATGGGCAAAATGCAGGCAAATGGGGCTCGTTCAGCTTAGGAAACCTGGTTGGCATGGACAAGTTGGGCCGAAGGGCCTGTTTCCATGCTGTGGGACTCAATGAATCTATAACAAAATCCTTTCCTGGTTACAGAAAGGACAGAAATCATTCTTAGGGTTTCAAATGTGCCATCAATGAGCTAGTTCATTCCCTCCATTATAGTAGCAGCTCCACTTCAGAAGTATTAATTTGATGCATATTATTTTGGTATTTCAGAAGGCGCTATTGGAATGCAAGTTTTCCTTTTGTGTTTTAGTGCTGAAGAGGCTGCTTGATGCCAAAGTAATTGCAGCAGTCAGCAAGACTACAGTGGAAACAATTGTAAGGCAATACCTAACAGGCAGTAACAATTAATACATTTATAATACATTTATAAATACAAATATATTTTAAAACATCCAGCATTTTTGAAGCAGGAGTAATCAGTGATGCCTTAAAGAAGCAAAGCCCTAGAGGCCATAGTAACAGATGAAAGCAGCTTTCATGCTTTGCGGACAAGTAATGGAGTAAGAATGATCAGATGTTTGCAGTCACTCATCAATTTCATTATATTAGGAGCTCAGCTGGGGAGTTAGCACATTCTGTGCTAGGTCACCAGAAGCTCAGGCAGGTACATTTGCCTGCTGGTAGTGGATCTCCTGCCTGGAGCGTGTACAATGACAGTGATAGTGTGGTTAGTGACTTTAATGTACACCTTCAGTGAAGCCTGCTTGGCTTGTTGCATCAGCTTCATCAAGGGGTCCTAACCCAGTCAGATCCTGAGACCCAGACAAAAACTGAGTCCTCCCTGTGTCTTCGTGGATTTCCTCCGGATGCTCTGGTTTCTTCCCACAGTCCAAAGATGTGCAGACTAGGTGGATTGGCCATGGAAATGCAGGGATGGGGTGGGTCTAGCTGGGATCCCCTTCAGAGGGTCAGTGTGGACTCAATGGGCTGAATGGTCTGTTCCCACACTGTAGAGATCCTATGAAATCAGAGTTAATGCTTTGGCTCCAGTGACCCTTCCCAAAACTGATGGTAGCTAGGGAAAATGTTGGTTTATATGCAGAAGATAGGGCGGGGGCAGGGGTTAAGGAGTAAACAATAGGTGGGGATGGAGCCCAAAGAGCAAGAAGGGCAGTTGGATAGACAAAAGAATGGATGACAATCCGGTTAGGATGGTGAATAGCTATGAATGGAGACTGTTAGTTGCTAACGATGGATTGTGTATAGCAAACTGTGTGATAACAATGGGGTGGTGTAAGGTGTGTCGTGGCTGGCATAAGAATAAGGGAGAAAGTGCCTGAAGCCCCAAAATTATTGAACTCTATATTGAGTCCAGAAGGCTATAGGGTACCCAAGCGGAAAATGATGTGCTGTTCTTCCAGCATATATTGAGCTTCGCTGGAGCACAACAGCAAGCCTGAGATAGAGATGTTGGCCAGGGAACAGAATGGTGTCTTAAAGTGGCAGGCGAAAGGAATTGCTGAAACTCAGATGTTTCGTGCTTGTAAATTTGTTGCAAAGCCCCATTGATCAGGCTTGGTGTTGTAGGCTCCCAAAATATGTGGCCCTGCTCTTGGGTTGCAGTATCATCAAATCCACTCAGCATTCCATACCGGAATGGATCTTGCCGAAGTGCAAAGGCATCCTTTTGGATCAGTAACTGCATCCAAGAAACGCCATTTACCTAATTGGCAGGTCACAACTGAAGCAGGAACCAGCAGGTGAGGAAGCAGGTGGTGAGGCAGTGAACACCAGTTTAGAAGTGGTAACAATAGCTTGTTGATGATCGTGTCAGCCCAAGCATGGCGAATGCCCCGAGACAGCCCTATTAGGGTACGGAGAGCTCACTGTCAATCAAGACTGATAAAATAGCAAGACAGTATGGAGGGGCATAGGAGGTTTTCTGGGAGATTCCAATTGTAAAGTGGGCACTATATTGAATTATAACATGATGGAGCTCGGTGGTGTCTTTCATGTTGGCTTTCTCACATCGAAAATGGAAAAAGAAGCCAAGGGCGAGGTCTGCCTAGATCTCCAAAAGGCAGCTATTTCTCGGGGTTTCTAGCCACCAGAAGACAAACGGTCAGAATATTATTCAAATGAGCACTTGACTACTGAGGATTGAGCTTTACCTCCAGAAAGATATTTTCACCTGATGTGGAAATGCTTGTGTTATCCCTCATAAATCAGGAAGCCTGGATGTGGATAACATGGTATTGAAGGATTCAACAGATTTTATCACAGCTCACTAATATATACAAATGTTACATTTACAGGCATATCCATGTCTGGGCTTATGTAACATTATTAGAAGCAACAGCCTGAGTGGTCCGCGTTAAGATGGGGTCTAGGGTTTTTATACCTGCAGGTCACATGCTATGATATGGTGATGATATCATGAACATGTCTCTTAAAGGTATATGGCATTCTACCTGTGAGACAGAACACAATATCATACATATCACGTGATTAGCCATCTCTTGAGTCTTCCATTCAAAATATTTAACCTCTATAGTAAGTACTGAGATTGGCTAATATGACTCTGCAATCCTGGATGTATTAATATTCAGAAGACTCCATTGATCAGGCAAGCAGTACATGTTCTATTTCTAGTGAGGCAGTAACAGCAATTAAATAGTTGACAGCCACCTCACAATACAAACAGCTACCTCTGGATGGATTGTTATACTGTCATTCTCCTCACAAAGAATCTCAAATCCAATCTTTGTTTAACTTTAAGAAGAACAAAATGTTTCCTGTTTAAGACAGCCCTGTTTCATTCTTTCACAATCAGGACTGCAGCCTGCTATTGAGCGCATAGCATCTGCAGTGCAGACTTCACTTACATAAAGCTCTTGACACAGTGGAAACATCTTTCATGAATGCTCACAGTGCTGCTATGTAACACTGCACTTCAAGATAAGTGTTGAACAGTTACAATTCAGTTATGGAACAGTTTCAAGAAACCATGAAGATTTTCCATGGCCAGTGATGTCCTCTGTTTTATATTAATACAAGTCAATGATAAAATGCCCATTTCCTTCACCAGCTGCTTTCATACAAAAACACTACATGTCAATATTATCCCCCCACCTGTAATAAACCATAGCGGCTACTTCTAAAACATTGATTCCCTTACTGAGGGAGTGCTGCACTTTTGAGGTGCGGTCTTTTGGCTAAAATGCTAAATTGGAGCCCTATCTGCCTGCTCAGGTGAATGTAAAAGTTTCCATGGCACTACTTTGAAGAACAGCACGGAATCAAACCACACTCTTTTTTATCAAGTGGTTTGATATCACACTGAGTTTGGGTTCAGAACAGACTGGCTGGGGAGAAGGTAAAGACAAGAACTATCTTGAGGCTGAAACGTCAAAGTGATACTGTCTTTACAAATGAATATGACATGGCAATCATAGCTATCAAAGGCCCTGACTTATCCTTTCATTAGGTAAGGACTAATCTACCTTCTTTGTGTGTTTGCATTCATGTGCCCCCTCAATCGTTTTTGTCCGATGTTGTGTATCTGGTGCAGTCCTTTGGGTGTGTTAACTTGGCCACATTGTACTATTTATTCTCAGTGATGTGCAGCTCCATGACATCATCATAAGATTACTCTAGGGTCCTAAAGTACATACACACGTGCATGCACATACACAGACATACACACACGTGTATGCACACAGACACAGACACACACACACGCGCGCGCGTGCGCGCGCACACACACACACACACACAGGCACACACTCATATACATATATATACATGCACAGGCACATGCACGCATACACAAACACACACACAGACACACACACACACAAACTCACGCGCACACACACAGTCACTCTCTCTCACACACACACACAAACTCTCTCTCTCACACACACACACAAACTCTCACACACACACAGACACAGGCACACTCTCACACACACACACACACAAAGGCACACTCTCTCACACACACACACTCACACACACACAGACACACACACACACACACAGACACACTCACACACACAGACACACGCACACTCACAGACACACGCACACACACACATACACACACACACATACACACACACACACACACACACACACAATTATGAAGTCACTCCTAATACCATCAACACAACTGGAACAGTCAGTCTGGCAGCTGCTACTAACTTCTGAACAAAAATAGAAAATGCTGGAAGCACTCAGAAGGTCAGTCAGTATCTGTGGAGAGAAATTGAATCATTGGGTAGAATTTCTCCTGAACAATATGTACAAAGGCAAGAATGTTTGAAGAATCGCATGAGATGACCAACAAGGAACTTCCTGATGTTGTAAGCAAGAAGTGCCATTTTCCAAACAAGTGTCGAACAGTGAGGCAAGATTCTCACCAGAGAACAGTGAGCGTGCAGTTACATCCTCATTGAGATGTCTCATTGAGATGCAGATTCCCTGCCCACCAGATACAGTGGGATGATATAGCAAGAAAACTTGCTAGGCCTCACAGAGAGACACCCTCCATGAAACCAGCCAAAAATGACACTCAGCCAATTTCCAATAAGATTCAGCTCAACATCTCAGGTCAAGATGAGCTTTCATAATGACATATAACAGAGAACTAAGTTTACTCCAATAATAAAAAGAGCAAACTCTGGAGAAACTCACCAGGCCAGGCAATATCGGTGGAGAGAGGAAAACAGAGTTAACATTTTGAGTCTGCTGCCTTTCATCAAGTGCTCTGCTAGTTTACATTTTACATGATGTTGCCACAGTTCAACTCTGTACTGAATATCAAACTAGGCATCTTCAATATTAGGGCTGCATCTTTTTAAAGCACAAAGCCTTAGTGAGTTTGAGTAATGTTTGGAAAAGTTATTGCCACAGAGGGAATGGCTGGAAAACTGATTGTTATAAATTGGAGAAACCTGGATCTTGCACCTAGTTCTCCGAGCCTTGCTTCCAAAGTGCAAGGGCTCTGTGTTGATGCTCTAGAGACTGTCACCCAACAGGAAAGGTCTGTGAGATGTTTCCTATCTGTTGAATGAAACTCGAGTTGTTATTGATGAGTTGTGAAAGGGAAAACAAAACAAACTGGTGGGTTAAGTTTCTTGACATACTTGCCTTAATAATCCCTTCAGTTCTGCATCAGCAACACATGAGTCCATCGCTGCAACTCAATCAGGTGGGGGTCAGATCAGTAGAAGGTAACATTTTGTAGACAGCGTGTGTGGAGAAGTTAAAATTAACAAAAAAGGCCACACTAGGCAGCCAAACCCATAGAGCGCTAGCACTGCAGAACTCAGCAAGGTGCATTCATCAATCAATTTCTGAATATCTTGTTTATTCATAGAGCAAATAACAATAAGGGTCAGTTATGCAAAGCGAATAAAAAATCAGACAGCACCTGCAAACAGCAGTTCCAATACCGTAATTAGATTGACAAGAATAATTGATAATTATTGACAATGTCTGACAATTCCCAATCACAGAATTCATTGGATGAACATAGCAATACAACCTGTTCATATTTGGTGATCTTCCTGTAATCATTGACTCTCTGCTGATTCTGATTATCATGCAAATTTGAAGAGGGGTGTATAAGACTTCAATTAACCCTTGAATCTAGCAGAAATGAGACAAACATCTGGGTTATCCTGTGTGCATGTGATTCGAAGGTTCCTTTCAGGTTTGTCAGTGTTGGCTCAGTGGTGGCTCACTTGCCTCAGTAAGTCATATGTTCAAATCCCACCTTAGCCAGGATTTTTCCTCTGGCTATGGGCTCAGAGACCATGGTGCCCAGCAAAATCCAGCCCAATGCTAATCCATCAACTGTGATCTCATTGATACCTCAGTACTGCTTGTGGGATCTTACCATGTGCAATTTTGTTTGTGGCACAGTCCATATCTCACCAGTGATTATAGAACCTCGTGGGATATAAAGAGGCACAGTACCAGAAGTTATGAAAGGTGCTATATAAATGCAAGTCATTGATTTTGAATGAGTGATGACCTTCAGTGTCATAAAATGTGGCTAGGGAACCCAAATAACTGACAGTCTATGGTGGTGATCCTGTGTCATTACAGATGATTCATTCCATTCTGACAGACCTGTTTGCCGGTTTCATACCTGTTGTCTTTTATGAGTTTCTGACTTCTGCTCCAATCCCATTCCCCTGCCTCATCCTTTGTCACCAGAACGTCTCTGTAGATCAGTCAGCTCCTGCTTCTGATATCTGAACTCTTTACTAACATCAGGCCTGACCTGGAGTGTGCCGTAGTAATGTCAGTGAAACTATCTGTGTCCATCATCATTGCTCTTCTGAAAGAGACAGCAGCATCTGAAGTTTGCACGTTTGCACAGAAATTGGATGTTTCTGTCAGTGATTGGACTTTTTCCATCAAGCTTTAAGTTAAGCCTCGACACACTGCATTCAATAAGAAATCGCTGACCTGGCAAGGAGTTGTCCACTTTTTCTGTTTGTCCCACTATTAAAACTTTTGGAAAGGTGCCACTTTGTTAAATGAGATGGAAGTGGATTTTTAGCAGCTTGCTAAGTTCATAATTACTGCTCAACAGCTTCACTGCACCAAAAAATCAGTTTAGGTTACAGATGGTTAGATTTCTCCAATATGATAACATATTGTTGCATTTTCAAAATAATCTTTTAAAGCTTGCTCATAACATTCCAGCTGCTATCTAAATTCTGTGTGTATTTGCTTCACCATTTATTCTGACTTCAGTAAAATTGTTACTAACATTTAGGGCTGTTTACTTTTTGGTTTGCTGTCTTGAGAATATGTCGATGTGATTAGCTGCTTGCCTGCTCCCTGATGTTACTGTTGCTGGATACCTGGAGATCCCCTTGACTTTGCATCACCTCAAGCTGGATCAGGAAGTGGAAATCCAGTCGCGGAGATCATTGTGAGCAACTTTGTTCGTGCTCAGTAGTGACCGCTGCTCACTTTACCTGACTTTGAAATCTGCACCTTTACAAAGGATACAACTATGTTGGAATTTGTCACCATCACTTGCCGTGGGAGATAGTAACCATAGAAGGAGCTAAAGTAGTAACCTGACTGATGCAACAGGAGAAAATATTATATTTTGTTAGCTGTTTTCCAAAGTGCATAGAATCAAAGACAGAAATTGCTGGAAAAACTCAGCAGGTCTGGCAGCATCTGTGGAGAGAAAGAGGCCTACTGGTATTATCTCTGGACTATTAATCCAGAAAGCCAGGAAACATTCTGGTGGCCTGGGTTCAAATGGCAGATGGTGAAGCTTGAATTCAATAAAAATTTGGAATTTAACATCCTTGTGAATTTTTTCTGCACCCTCTCAAGTTTAACAACATCCTTCCTACAGATGTACAATCAGAATTGTACACAGTATTCTAAAAGTGGCTCACCACTGTGTCCTCTGCAGCCATAACATGACATCCCAACTCCTATACTCAATATTCTGACTAATGAAGGCAAGCGTGCCAAATGCCTTCTTCACCACCCTGTCTACCTGTGACTCTACTTTCAAGGAAATATGCACCTAGGGAGTCATAAATCCAAAGATGATTCCTGGACATCTCAGAGGATCAAGATGCCTGGCCCCATTGCCCACATGAAACCAGCGAGCAGCACGAGTCAAGTTCCACATACGTCGACTCTTCAAAGAGCTTGCGGGACCAACTGACACCACTATGTTCGAGAACATATTGATCTTATCCTCCCATATTTGTTACCAATCATATATCTAAAGCCAATTAAGGCACTGGCTCAGAAAATAGATGGGCCCCATTAAGAGATGACTCTGAAGAGCTGAATGGCCGTGTATTGTGAGGGTCCAATGTTTAAGAGCCAGTGTGGCTTGTTCCCTTGTGTCCCACTTACTTTGGTTTTGCTTCCAAGGCCCTGGATGAAATGCGGGAACTTCAACTTTGCTGGATCTAAGAAAATCACATGTGCAAAAGCCAGACTGAAGCATAGACCACCTGCTGACAAGTTGGAATTGTGTGTGTGTTGCCTTATCAATCAGCATAGCCAAGGAGAAATTATGCAGATTATGCGGATGAAGTAGAAAAAATGAAAAGATGAAATGCATACATAATGGTGGAAGGAGGGATTTGATGACTGACTTGCCTTTCCACACCTTCTGAATATTAAGATTATAAAGAATGAAATATTTCAAGATCTTACCTCTTACAAGAAGAAGAATTACACTCAAAACCTTGATGTGGCTTTCAGCTGGAAGTTTTGTGATACAAACATAGATCTTGCTGTTTATTATGTCGGATTTTCAGATTACTGGTTCAGAGCTGAAGAACCCCGACTTACTTATTTTCCAAGGTAAAATAATACTCCCGCACAAGGTCCAATTATTGTGCACAATGGTACCATAAATCACAATGTTTTCACTGTTGAATAAATATTGCTACTTTCAGACATGACCTTCCTAATGTCACTTAATACCCTTCTGTCTCTCAGCTTAAAATAATTTACTGTCCATGTCCTGGTAGCCTCTGGCTACATTCAATACCTTTTTTCATTATTTGCCAAATTATGGTATGGGAATTACAGTGAAGGGAATTTATACCTTAACTTGAGTTCTACCTGTCTCTATGATGTGTTTTAACGGGAACTCAAAATTGTCTAGCTAAAAGCCATGTTGGGAATGATTACATTCTAGTCCTTCTTATTTTAGTCACTGTGGTGATGGATTTAGGAATAACTAACAACATGTAGGAATAAATTTAGAATCCTGTAGCAGAAAAGGTGATCCCTGCTTCCTACGTTTTCGATGTCATCCACTTCATCTGCATAATTTCTCTTTGGCTTCATGGATTGGAGGTTTTGTAGTGCTAATGGCACTGGATTGGTAATCACAAATCCCAGGTTAATATTCTGGGGATATGGGTTTGATGGACAGATGGTGAAATTTGAATTCAGTAAAAAGCTGGAATTAAAACCTAGCCCAATGGCAACCATGTAGCCATGACAATTATCATAAATACTCATCTGGTTCACTAAGGTCCTAGAGGGAAGGAAACTGCTGTCCTTACCTGTCTGGCCCACATCTAATTCCACACCCACAGCAATGTGGTTGACATAAATTGCCCACAGCACAGATAGAGGCCATTCAACCCCGTCGAGTCTGCACTGACCTTCCAAAGACCATCCCACACCCTACCCTATCCCTGTAACCTTGCATTTCCCATGACTTACCCACCTAGGCTACACATCCCTGATCACTACAGGCAATCTAGCATGGCCAATCCACCTAACCTGCACATTTTTGGATGGTGGGAGGAAACCAGAGCACCCGGAGGAAACCAACACAGACACATGGAGAATTTGCAAACTCTACACAGTCATCCAAGGCTGGAATCAAACCTGGATCCCTGGAGCTGAGAGACAACAGTGCTAACCACTGAGCTACCATGTCGCTCATAACCTGACTTTTAACTGCTGTCTGAAATGGCTACTTGTAAAAGGTTTGAGAATGGGACAGCAAGCACAGGCATTGTGAGAAAAAATGTTGTCACCCATAGTGGGTGGTTAGAGTCTGGAAGTATTGATGAAGGCAGTTTCAATCAACACATTCAGGAGAGCATTAAACCACGAGACCATAACGTTTAGCAGCAGAAGTAGGCCATTCAGCCCATTGAGTCTGCTCTACCATTCAATCAGAGCGCAGCTGATGTGATAATCATCAACTTCACTTTCCTGCCTTTTCGCTATAACTGTCAACCAATCTGTCCATCTCAGTCTTAATCACATTTAATGATCCAGCATCAAAAGCCCTCTGTGGTAAAGAATTCCATGGAATATTTGAGTAGAGACAATGTGCAGGGTTATGGTGAAAAGGTAGGAATTGGCACTCAGTTGTAATGCTCAGTTAGAGTGCTGCTATAGATACAGGGGGCCAATAGCCTCCTTGTGCACCATCACAATTTTGTGACTCTGTGATAAAATTCTGGCATTTGGGAATGAAATACAACAGTACACTAAAGGACATCCTTGACTGCCATGCATGGACGAGTTGGGCCGAAAAAAAACTCTATGAGCCACTGACTGAAGTCATCCATTTTACAGTCAGTTCAATAAAGGCATGATAAAATCTAAACTGCTTGCCCTGCGAGCTCATAACATGCTGTCAGAGTGAAGCCGACACTGAATGTGAGAGTTGTGTAGGAGCACAGCTTTCAAAACACGTGAGTATTCAGAGCTGCTGAAATCTGCAGAAAGCTGTTGAAAAGGAACGAAAAACCACACCGCAGCTGAAAGCACTGGGTAAGACACTATAGCGGCTTCTTTTTATTCTCAGCACTGGCCAAAAGGAAAGGTGATATGGAACAGAATTGGTCATTTTTCCACACACAGTGTGAAAACTATAAAATTACGATAGACTGAATTAGAAAGTCAGAGTAGCTACAAGTGGCATTTTATCACTGTCAAGTAGTTGGTTACAATGTGTAATACACCGTAAATCTCCTCATAGTACAGAAGAATAGATTGTGTAAATTGTGAGAGACTTGAAACTTTGCAACTCATAAACTTTATTTATGAATTGCATGTGTTTAATATTAACACTCAAGGTGAAGAAGATGGAACAATGTTGACTACGCTAAGACAGCTCACCACCTTCTCAGGACAATTAGGGATGGGAAATAAATTTTGCTCCTGCTAGTGAGATCCCATGAATGAAATAAAAAAGACTTTCAGCTTTGAATGTATGACTTCCTCCACTCCCACAGAAGCATTGCTCTCAGGATGTTGAGTACAGAGATTTTTAACTTTCATGTTTCAAGCCAGTATTGTCAATGAGCCCAAACTATCACATCATAAAGAAATTACCTTACATTTTCACTTGCTCAGATATCTCGGTAAATTTATGGCATGCCCAGGCAATGAACAAGATATCTCAATTTATTATAGCTGCTGGTTTTAACAGATGATTTTCTGTGGCCCTCCTTATTCTTGGAAGGTAGCATTTGGTATTGATTTAGGATTTAACTGTCAAACAAATTTATTAACAATAAAATAACAAGTGACTGCTAACAGTAACACATCATATATTTCCGCAGTCATGATTAAACACAGTTAACTCCTTGAATAGGAGAAAGTAAATAATTTCTGATTCTTGCCCGAAAACTGTGTAAATATCGCTTTTATGTGAAGGTTTCTGTCCTTTTCCAACTCTCAGAGGAATCCAGCTCTTTCCATGATCCATTTCAAACAAACTCTTGGTTTGAAGCCACCTTCCAAAAAAGTGATTTGGCAGAGGCAGCTGTGGCCTTGTGAAGGATAGAATGATTAAAGAAGTGTGCTTTGACATGTTGACATTCCCACTGCCGTGAAACACAATTAAATTAATCTGGAAATTCCCTGGAGAAGAAAAGGGAAAAATATGATGGACTAGTCACCTTGCTGGGAGCCTGCACCTCTGACTTTCTACAGATGGACTGACACGGTAGGTTAGTTCTACAATAAAAGCAAAATACTATGGATGCTGGCAATCTAAAATAAAACAGAAATTGCTGGAGAAACTCAGCAGGTCTGACAACATCCGTGGAGACAGAAGCAGAGTTAACATTTTCAGTCCTGTATATGTTTCGTCATGGCCAGATCATTAATAGAATAAGGCATCGGTAGAATCCTTCAAATTTGCCTTTTCTGATGTTACCAGAGCTTTTCTGACTAGGGATCTTAAAGTCCCTCCTCTGACTAAAGGTTAATATGAGTATACTCCCTCCAATCTTGTCTAAGTTCTCGCTTTGATATGCGCTGCCTCCTCCTAGGACAAGGATATAATAAGGGAAATGCTCCATGAATAACACGTGGAGCAGAAACTTAGAGGAGCCTGAGCAATGTGGCTGTGGCAAGAATTGTGACAGAATGGGATAAGAAGTCCTATAAGGTCCATCTCTACATCAGGAGCATTTCGCTCTATCTTTTACGATTTTGACAAGTGGGATTCCTCCTGGACAGTGGTGAGTTGGCGATTAAGTGTGATTATTGCTTATTAAGCTTCCTGTTGATGACACAACTCGCCTCCTTAATATTCAGCTTTCCATTCAAAATCGCCAGACAATCTTGGCATCGAGGAACCTGAGAGACCAGAGTGTGTACCTGACAGATTCTGACCACTGCTTGCTTCATTAACGTCCAAGTTGCTTACAATCAAACTGGGTCACAATCCACAGGCACTGAGTGCACAAGCCCCTCATCCACGGATACTGGCATGCAACCCATCGCAACCGGCATGGCATCTCTCTGGTACAGTTACCGACCACTCACAAAGCACAGACTTACATTGCAGAGAGCATTAGCAACTTGCACAGACAGGCTGCAGCAGGGGGATTTTTGTGCATAGGGACAGAGACCTGGCTCAGGGATTGGACCAGGCTGCATCTCAAGACTGCACGCTCGCTCTATTAGTGTTTGCACACTCACTGCTTACCTGCATACTCACAGCATCCATGCCATGCATTGCAATTCCATTCCATTCCATGCCTGTCAGTGCATTGGTGCCTCAGCCAGACGCGAAGGCTATCAGCACTGCCATATTGAGGTGCTGTTTTGTGCAGCCATACTGACAGCCTGCTTGTCAGTAAGGATCTGTCTGGACAGGGAGTCACTATGGCACACTGAGACATCAATCTAATACCTACAGCAGCTGCCTGTGAGGCAAACACATGGCGTGTTCTTTATATCAAATGTCCATGTTGGAAAATGGTGGGGAGTCGTCCTCAGTCCAGTGAAGGAGGTGGTGGAGGATGGAAACTATTGATGGTTAATGGGTGGGGTGGGGGGGGTTGGTGGTGCAATACATCAAACAATGGGCACAGTCCACACACAGTCCAGGGGCTTCTCCACGGTCAGTCATCCACTGGGCCGGTTAGGGAGGGGGCAATTGTGTACTGTCAGCTGAGGAGCTACAAAGGCAGCAGTCAGGGCTGTGGTCTGTCTTTCCCAGGGGCTGCCTATCAAAGTCAGTCAGAAGTCTGGGGTGAATACAGTCCTGAGGGAGAGCATAAAGGATCTGGGTGGACATCATTTACTAGAATATTGGCAGGGCTGGAGAATTGTAGCTACTAAGAGAGATTGGGGAGGGGCTAGTGTTGGTTTCCTTGGCTGAGACGGTGACATGATTAAGGTATACAAAATTGTGAGGGGTGGGGACAGAGTCGACAGGAGGACCCCATTTCCCTTGGTAGAGAGCTCCAAAACCAGGGGTCATAGACTCAACAGAAGTGACAGACTGTTTAGAGGGGTTGTGAGGAAAAGCTAATTGAGTGGTGGGTGGAATTCACTGCCTGAGTTGGTGGTGGAGGCAGAGATTCTAAACTCTTTTCAAAATGTACTTGGATCTGCACTTTAAGTGCTGTAAGCCGCAGGGATACGTGCTGTATGTGGGAAGATAGGATTAGAAAGAACATCTGGGTGTGTTTGGACTGACATAGACAAGATGGGCTGAATGGCCCCCTTCTGTGCTGTATCCATGGTGTAATGCTGGGGTTCAAAGGGGCATGAGGTAGGTAATGTACAGTCTGGCGGGTCTCCACATCGGGGGATGGGTGGAAATAGCCTGTTGGGGTACAGTGAGTTAAAAAGGCACATGGAAGCTCTGCAGGGTCCAGGTGAAGCCCAGAGCTGACCATGTCCACCACAAGCTGCTTTCCCTGTCATCACTTGCCATTGTCTAGACAGGAAATGTTATGAGAATTTGGCTGAAACAGCACCCAGGGTGGGTAGACTCAGTGTCATCCATCATGTAAGTGTAATGCTGGTCTGTTCCTAATGGAGTATAAAGTTGAGCATTTGATGTGGATCTGGAATAATGAGGGTCTCAGAGTGCTGCAGCCACTCACTTCTCAATGACACTCAGCCAGCACAGCCCCTTCACCAGACTGAGCATGCTGCACAGACTAAGCCTGAATGTGAATGGATGATGGAGACATGGGCTACTCACTGGCATCAATAGTGATAACACCATTGCCCAACGCCCTGACTGATCTGGAGCACAGACACAATGCTGCCCAGGCTTTGACCAGGGCTGTGGAGCAGACACTGGGACAGCTGAAGGTGCAGTTCTATTGCTTAGACCGGCCTTGGGTACAGTCTGCACAGAGTGCGTCACTTCATCCTGGCGTCCTGTGCTGTGTACAATCAGAGCAGACAATGAGGTGGGGGTGCTGAACCCTGAGGGACTGGGAGAGTGGGCGCAGCCTTTCAGGGAGGAGGAGGGGGACAGTAGGGAGGGAGGAGGAAGCTCTCATTATCCATGACAAAGCTCAGCTGTCTCGGGTTCTACAAACTAGACAGGGACTCATTGACAATACGGTGTAGAGCTGGATGAACACAGCAGGCCAAGCAGCATCAGAGGAGCGCTCATTGACACTCGGTTCCTCGAAATAGTGTCACAGATAATCATGGAATGTAGGACTGTTGCTGGTCTTGATGCCAACATTTGGTTTGCATTGTGGGGTCACACTGCTGTCTCTATTGGTTTTGTTCACTTTTGATTTTGCTGTCTGTGAATAAAAGCTCATATTTGTGTTTGCAGGATAGCTTACCTGCATGTGATGTTCCCCTATGGGACAGGGACAAAGTGTTACTTTGAGGGTGTTCAGACGAGATGTAGATATGGACAAATAAAGGGTGTGTCCTGGTGGTGAAACAGTGACTAGGGTGATAGAATTGGGTTGTTATGTGTGAAGGATTGGTCAGCTTTGATAGCTCTGTGCCTTGGGGAGTGTGGTTTTGTAGCTGCCCACGTTGACTGTGAGGGGCAACATCAACATTGCCGTTGCTTGTCAGAATGTACAGCAGCCTCTCAAAGATGGCACAGGCACTAGGGATGCCAGTCTTTCAATGGATAACTGCTGAGAGGTGAGTTGTTTCTGGGAAAGACGTGTGCTAAGATGAGGTGGAAATTGGACATGTGGGATGCCATATGGGCATGGTCAGTAGTTGCGGGGCTGAGTTTGGAAACATACAGAAGAACAATCTCATCAGGCCTCACAGTGAAAATCCCTCCAAAAAATCTGCAAATCGCACTTAGCAAAAACAAGGTAAGATTCAGCCCATAGAAAGATACCAGTGTCAGTATAAGACTATGGTAGGTTTGATGGTGTGTACAAACATCAGGGAGTTGCTCCAGTTTTATATATTATTTGGGCCCAAATGCAGGTAATATTTTTAGTGAAAACACACTCCCTCATAATACCTGCTAAAGAAAACTACACCTTGCAGTGTGAAGGATAAACACTGAAAATACTTTAAACCATTCATTCATTATAGTATGAAGTATTGATGAGAGATCACAGCTGGAGAGACATTCCCTTACTCTGACCTAGGAATATTACGAAAACACTGTCTGTAATGTTTATGGTACCAGCACTAGAGATCGCTGTCCTTCCACTCTGTGCTGCTCCACCTGGGGTCCTTCATTACTCATTGCAAAAGATGAATCTGCCTCATTCTATCAGAACACCAATGTCTATATTTAATAATCAATCAATCTCTGACCACACTTTACATACTCTTCATTCTTGCGAAAAGCTTTTAAGAGCAGAAGAAGCAGACGCTTGAGTAACCCTAACCCAATCCATTTGGTTTTTCAAACATATTCCAACCTTCAGCAAGGCTTGAAATGACCCTCTCCTGTAATTCCATGTTCCTGTACTTTCCCATGTACTTTAATTCCCTTCTGAAGCTGAACCGACCTTGTTCCGTGTAGCAGTTGCCACAGTCTGTGTATGGAACTGTCCTTAAATTGGTTGATATACTTCATTGCCACCACCTCACCTTTGCCTATACTGTGTCCAGGACCTGTTGAATTGTCAGTGGTAGGGGACAGAGCACTGGTGAGTCTAAACAGCAAAACCGCTTGTCTTTTCAATTTAATGTTCTAATCAACCTGTCCAGAGATGCTATTACACGCCTCTGGAGCAAGAGGTTATGCAGCATGGAAACAGACCCTTTGGTCCAATTCGTCTGTGCCAACCAGATATCCCAACCTGACCTAGTCCCATTTGCTAGCATTTAGTCTAGAGGTAGGGACACTACAACTTGCCACAAGAGCCTAAGGCACATATCTTAGTGAACAAAATGGTTTGTTGCATGGTAGTAATATTTGGAACTCACCTCATTAATGCAATATAATGGCTAAGGACTCTCAGGAGCTGCACAGAGTCTATCTGCCCCCTTCAAAGGCCAGTGTAGAACTCCAACCCCCCCATCCAAAGGCTGTGATGGCATTAGAGTGGGTGGAACAATTGCATCATCAACATTAACTCTGTCAGAACTGTTTCCTCATGCAACACCCAACAACTAAATTATTTCAAGCGTATACTTTTTCACACAATTCTACTTCACAACCATCAACAAGAAGTTCATAAAAATAAGCAGTGCGTAGTAAGATATGAATATGTTAATGAAGATGATATAGATGATGATGCTACTCTGACACCAGCAGAGCAAAGCGAATGAAAGGGTTTAGGCCCGAAACGTCAAGTTTTCCTGCTCCTATGATGCTGCTTGACCTGCTGTGTTCATCCAGCCCCATGCTTGTTATCTCGAATGAAATGTATAATGGAGAATCCTGATTGAGGCTCACTGACACAAAATGTAAGTGTTGTTTGTGGTGATGGGGCCTATAGGAGTTTGTGGCAGGAAATGTCAAAGACAAGCTCAAGAGGGTGGCTTCCAGATGGATAATCTTTCTGATCTCAGGAACTTATTGTGAGGACTCTTGCAATAATATTCCCCCAGTCATGAAGGACATGGATTTGATGAAGAGCCAAGGACTTTTCCATAGCGGGGAGGAGTCCAAAGCCGGAGGGCATAGGTTTAAGGTGAGAGAGAAAAGATTTAAAAAGGACCTAAGGGGTGACTTTTTCACGCAGAAGGTGGTGCGTGGATGGAACAAGCTGCAAGAGTAAGTGATAGAGGCTGGCACAATTACAACATTTAAAAGGTGTGTGAATAAATACATAAATAGGAAGGGTTTAGAAGGATATGGTCCAAATGCTAGCAAATGGGACTAGGTCAGATTGGGATATCCGGTCGGCACAGATGAATTGGACCAAAGGGTCTGTTTCCATGCTGCATAACTCTATGACTCAAAGAGATGCAAGAGAGGAACGCTGCACTGGAGAAGTCAATTCAGAATGATGTATATCGTGGTGTAAATACAGGGCTCATCGTATTACAGAGAGTGAGAGAGCCTTATTCTAAGTTAACGACAAACGAGGATGCAGGGAGTTCAGCATAGGAGTAGCGTTATAAGACAGTGCAGACTCAGAGTGCTAGCTTAAACACTCAGCACCCTAGATAACCAAGAGAGAATAGAATCCATGAAGGGACATCCAGTGGACAAGAATAATGAGAAATACAATCCATTGGTATACTCCATTTGTCCAGGGTCTGGTTACCACACTGTTCCCTCAAAGCAACAGGCTCTTTCATCATCAGGAACTCAACTATAATCTAATAATGAGTTGACTTAAGAATGGGCCCTGGCATTTTAGACTATGGTGGAGATGTGGTACAGTATTAATGTCACTTCTCCAAAGCTGTTTAATGGACTCATTGCCGAATATGTACATGTTTATTTAAATGTTATCCAGGAAGCAGCAAGCAATGCCAATTTATTAAGTGTCAGATATGACCCCCTCAGTAACTATTTCCAATTTCAGAAGAACTGCGAGATATGGTTTGTTAAGTTCGGCTTTTAATAAAAATTACATTCAACTAAAATTAAAAGGAATGTACAAACTGTCACAAAGCACATTGACCAGAAGCAACATTATTACAATTCTGACAAGCTGAAACCATCAGCATGGTCATTTTATCTCAAGGACACATCATCTGTATGATCCTCACTCAGAGATAGTCGGAACTGCCAATGCTGGAGTCTGAGACAACAAGGTGTGGAGCTGGATGAACGCAGCAGGCCAGGCAGCATCAGAGGAGCAGGAAAGCTGACATTTCGGGTCTGGACCGTTTTAACTGGAGCATTCTCTGTAGCATTGTCTCGACCAATCAAAGTCCACTTGCCAACCATTAAGCACTTTTGTATAATACAAAAGAAATGTTGAATTGATTCTTGAATTGGTATTCTTGCAAATAGTCCTGATGAGTAGACCTTCTGTGGTTCAGTGGTGGGAGTCCAGGAGAGAGCACGAGGGCAGCCGGGAAGGTAAGCTTTCGTTATAAAAGTCTTACCTTGCGTGACTCCATCCTTCAGTTGTTCAGTGGAGGAGGAGTCCCAGAGCGGGCACGAGTGGTAGGCTGGGTTACGGTTATCTTTCACCCAATAAATTTGGGAAGTAACTAATACCCGAGACACTACACGTGTAGTGTCTCCCACCCTTCCAGTGAGCAGGTAAGCTATTTGTATTTTTTTTTCTCATCTCTTTGTTATCTTTCAGGGAGGTCACCGAGACGCCTAATCCATTGGGAGCGGTTTGGAAGGCAAAACCGGAGTCTGTTTGAGTATGTCACAAAGTAAACTTACTGGTGCAGAGAACACTTAAAGAGAGAACACTGCAAATCTAAACAAAAAACTAATTAATTTTAAATAATTAACTAAGTAAAGATGGCAGGTCAGGTGATGTGTTGTAGCTGTATGATGTGGAAGCTGGCTGATCCCATTGAGAACGGCAGTGACCACATCTGCAGCAAGTGTTGGCTGCTTGAGGAGCTCCAGCTCAAAAGTGCTGAGCTGGAATCTGAACTCCAAAACTGCGGCATATCCGGGAGGGGGAGAGGTACCTGGATGCTGTGTTCCAGGAGGCAGTCACACCTGGTAGATTAGCTAATGTTAATTCGATCGGCGGGCAGGGACAGCAGTGTGTGACTGCGAGTGAGGCAGGTAGAGGGACCCTGCAGACAGGAACACAGGAGCCGCAGCCCTTGACATTGTCCCACAGGGATGAGGCACTTGCTCCCTGCGTGGATGAGGAACAGGGCTGCAGGAAGGATGAATCAACTGACCATGACATCATTGTTCAGGAGGCCATTCAAGAGGGGGGAGCTAAAAGACAGATTGTAGTTGTAGGGGATTCCATCATCAGGGGGATAGACAGTATCCTTTGCGAGCAGGATAGAGAATCCCGCATGGTGTGTTGCCTGCCTGGTGCCAGGGTGCGAGACATCTCTGACCGGCTCGAGAGGATACTAGAGAGGGAGGGGGAGGATCCAGTTGTTGTGGTCCATGTAGGTACCAACAACATAGGCAGGCCAAGGAAAAAAGACCTGTTTTGGGATTATGAAAAGCTAGGAACAAAATTAAAAAACAGGTCTTCAAGGGTCATAGTCTCTGGATTGCTGCCTGAGCCACGTGCAAATTGGCACAGCGAGGCGAGGATCAGGGGAGTAAACACGTGGCTAAAAGAGTGGTGTGGGAAAGAGGGTTTCCTTTTCATGGGGCACTGGCATCAGTTCTGGGACAGGAGGGATCTATCCTGCTGGGATGGACTCCACCTGAACAGGGCTGGGTCCAGTGTTCTGGTGAAAAGGGTAAATTGGGTGGTCAATAGAACTTTAATCTGGTAAGTAGCAGGGAAGGGAGGAGTGAGCGTACAGGGAGTATAACAATTAATGGAAGGCAAAGCAGCAGGTTAGCAGGTGACGAGGAAGCTTCGGCTCCAATGAAAACTGGGAAAAAAGTTAAAGGGAAGGAGAACTCAAGAGCTGTTAGTAACGGGGGTGACAGGACTCAAAAAGAAGGTGCAAAAACTGGCATAAGGGCACTTTATCTGAATGCTCGGAGCATATGGAACAAGGTGGATGAGTTGACGGTGCAAATCATGGCAAATGGGTGTGATTTAGTGGCCATTACAGAGAGATGGTTGCAGGATGGGCATGACTGGTACTTAAATATCCAGGGGTATCAAACTATTCGGAAGGACAGACAGGAAGGTAAGGGAGGTGGTGTCGCTCTGATTTTTAAGGATGATATCAGGGAGATGATATAGGTTCTACTGAACAAATGGTGGGGCGGGCAATAAACATAGAAATAGCTAATGCATGTAAAAATGGTA
>JAHRHZ010000026.1:6749834-6784031 GCA_024137785.1 Ginglymostoma cirratum | reverse complement strand
TTCAGCCTGTTACTTGAATGGCTGAATCTTGGAAGAGGTCCAGACCTCCCTATCACTTTAAAGAGGTTACTGGAATCTGAAACTTTTGTAAAATTACTTTTTATTCAATGTTCTATGAACTATTTACATTCTTGTTCTTGGCAAGATCTACACAGTAGCATCTCCCTTCATAGTGTCTCTCTCATGTGATCTATTATACTGCTACTGTATCTTACTATTTAAATATTTGACAATTAACCCTTTACTCTGCATTCGGAGCCTCATTTGCCCCCTGCTACTGTTCCTAGGGAGAAAAGACCATTTGACGTCCTAAGGGGCCAGTTGAAGCAATAGGTCATGTAATGAAACATCCAGGAATATATCCAACTAGACTTGGCAAATCCACTTGTGATTCCATTGGTTTGTTAGCTAAGAATCCTTCCCTGGCACTATAAACTTTAGCAGATGCATGTGCCATTAACTCTTATGTACTATTGTGAGTACTCAGCTCCAATATGTTTGGCAATATTACACAATATGACAGTAGCTTGTATTTATATATGACCCTTAATGGGATAAAGACATCACATGAGAGTGATACAGCAAAACTAAACAGCAACCACACAAAGAGATATTAGGGGCACGTGATCAAAGTTATTTTCAAAGAAGTAGATTTTAAGAAATATCTTAAGTTTTTAACGAATACCTAATTAATGTATATAGAATGCTAAAGGGGGTTCACAAAGCAGGCGTAGAGAGGATGTTCTCTCATGTGGGGCAATCTAGAACAAGAGGTCACAGTTTTAGGTGTGGCAGATTTAAAACAGAAATGAGGCGGAACTACTTCTTTCAAAGAGTCATGAATCTGTAGAATTCAATGCCCCAGAGAGTGGTGGATGGTGAGACATTGAGTAAATTTAAGGAGGAGACATGTAATTACTAACAGTGTAAATGGTTATAGGGAGTGGGCAGGAAAATGGAGCTGAGGGCAAGATGAGATCAACTAAGATCATAGTAAATAGTGGAGCAGGTTTCAAGGGCTCAATTGCCTACAGCTGCTCCTAGTTGTTATGTTCTTATGAAAGAGGTGTAGAATCAGAGATGTTTAGGGGGTGTACTTCAGACCTTACAACCAAGTTAATTGAAGGCATGGCTACCAGTGGTGGAATCATTAAAATCAGGGGATGCAAGATTGTACAAAAAACAAGAATTGGAAGAGCACAGAGATCTCAGAAGGTTGTGTGCCAAATTACAGAGATAATGAAGGTTTAAGACATGGGGAGGTTTGAAAACAAGGATGAGAATTTTAAAATGAAAACAATGCTTTACCAGAAGTCAAAGTAAGTCAGTGAGCACAGGAGTGCTAGAGCATGAGACGTTGCAAATTAGGATACAGGTAACCAGGTTTGGATTACCTCAAGTTAAGGTAGAGTAGAAAGTGAGAGGCCAAGGGGGAATGTGTTTGAATAGTCAATCTTGGAGGGTACAGAGACATGGATGAGGATTTCAGCAACAGATGAGCTGGAGCTAGGCCGGGACAATGTTACCAAGGTGGAGATGGGCTGTCTTAATGATGGCACAGATAAGTGGCCAAAGGCTGGCCTCAGCTCAAATATGATAGTGAAGTGAAAGTCACCATACTCACAGAGGACCATTGGCTGTTGTCTCATTAGAGAAAGATCTGCTGGGGTGTTTAACATGAGGGTCAGCACACCTGACAACAAAGTCTGGTTCATCCTCAGTCTATTACCAAGAAGAGAAACAGAATTCCTGGTGCAGACCCAAGGCAACAGTTTGGATCTTTGGGGGAAATTTCTGCTCATCTGGAAAAATATCAGACAAGGTGAATTCTTTGCTGTTTGAGGGATCTTGAAGCGTGGACAGTAGCTGTAACATTTGCCTACCACAGTTCCTGTTACAAGAAGGAATTCACTGTAGGGAACGTTTTCAGAGACATTTTGGAGATGTGATGATTTTGCTGCATTAAAAGAAAAATGTTCAGCTTGAAATAGGATCTTCTGAATAACCCTTGTCATATTTGCATGTTGATTTAAGTTTGAATGTTTAATCCTTCTCCTTCCAACTACACCCCATTGACAGAAGCAGATTTGATTTCTGTTATTTTGTGGAATGTAATTCCTTCTGCTTGACTGCTTTCTGTTTACAGAAGTGTGGAAATTGTCTGCAGAATGTAACTTTTCTATCTGATCTTCCATGTTAACAGCTTAAGAATTTTGATTTTAGTTCTTTGATGGAAGGGCCTTTATCTGTAATAGACCATTCCCTTCAAATTTTACATTTTTGTTTAACTAAGTACTGATGTCATACAAAGAAAGTATGCTAAAAATATAACAAATAGCATTTGTATTTTGCATGCAACGTGGTGACACATCACAAGGAGTTTCCAAAGAGCGTTATGAAACAAAATTGTCACTGTGTTACAAAAGGTGATGTTACAACAGGTTACCAAACATTTGGTCAAAGAGGTGAGTCTAAAACTGTCCTAAAGGTGGAAAGAGAGGAAGGAAAGGCTTAGGGTTGAGAGCCATTCAAGGTTTTCGGTGTCTAGATGACTGAAAGGGCACAACCACTGACATAATGATCTGAAGGTAATGGATAATAAACAACAGGCCAGAATTTGAAAGATGCAGAGTTCCTGAACCGCTATAGGGCTGGTCAAGGCCACAAGATAGAAGGTTAGTTACAAAGCCAAGACTTCAATCACAAGCTGTGATAACATTGAAAGCACAGAATTTGCACATGATACTGAAAGGGAAATCATTAGTAATTTTATATTTCTAGCTGCAGCACTTGAATTATTGAAACAATCAGTTTAAAGTTTAATGTTGCCAATAAGTTCACATTAGGACATTTTCATCTCCTGGTATAATTATATTCCAAGTTAAGAAATCATGCCAATCTCATTGGAACTGTATTCCTGATAATGGGTTATCCTATTGCGTAATTATTCATAGGTCCAGACACAGGGTCAAGGAGAATGCCAATGGTGGGAGTGGAAATTGGCAAGAAAGACACATTTTAAAACGACAGGAGTCAATAGAAACAGAAAGTTTAGAGCCCAGTGGAAGTTTTCGCAGCTCATCATTCTGATCAAAAACATACAGCCTAATCCTACGTTCTTGTTCTGGATCAGGAAACCTGCAGTTATCGTGTTTTGAGTAATTTTTAAGTGCAGTGAGAGCTTTGGTCTGTTGTGCAGTGAGTTCGAGAGCCTCACTGCCCTATATGTGATCAGTCTCCCTCTGACCATTCAGCCAGTTCCAGAAATTAATGCTTCCTGGTTATCGATGTCACTGTTAAGGAATGTAGCTTTATCTCTTCAGGGGATCTGGGAGTCACCATCAAGGCCAGCATTTCTTGTCATCATTAACTGTCCTTGGACTGAATAGCTTGTGTTTTTACAGACCGCTATCCAAAGGTTGGAGTAGCAGCAAAAGACCGAGATTTACAAGGGTTTTATTGTAAGTTAAGCACAAAACACCAGTTTCCACCTTTCCCTTCTTGACCCTTTCCTTGTCCAGAGGCCAATCCCAGCTAGTGAAGAACCCAATCCTGTTTTTGGTTTGGTAATTAAATCCAATCATCAACTCACCATATAACATGGACTGTTCACCAGGGACAGTGTGATAAGAACCAAAAATCAAAACCAGAAAAACTGAAAAGAGAGAAGACAAGGGAACTAAATCAAAATGGTGTTTGAGGCGGTGATAATGCAACAGAGTCCGCTCTGCACCCACCTCTCCCAAAGGGCTTCAAGGGTGCTGCTAGACACCGTGTGCTCCCAGTCCAAAAATACAAGAGCATGGATATAATATGAGAGGGATGCAGGCAGGAATTCTGATCCCCTCTGCACCATGGACATTTTAGACAGGCCCATGAGAAAAACCTGTTTTTTTTATATAGATCAAACTGTTCAGACATGTTATGAGTCATCTCTTGGGCAGGTGGGTCTTGAACCTGAACCTTCAAGTCTAGAGGTAGTGACACCATTACTTTGCCACAAATCCCTTCAAGAACTCAGTTCTTAAATAGCCAATCCAACAAGCACTATCTTCTCTCAGTCAACTCTGGTTTACACTTAAAGGGACCTACATACCCAACTCTGACAGCTTGTGGGGCCTTTTCAGAGGGCAGTTAAGAGTCAACCTCTTCGCTGTGGACCTGGAGTCATATGTAGCCAGAATGAGTATGATCACAGGTTTCCTTCCCTTATGGGTCATTTGTGAACCAGACAGGATTTTATGACAATTGATGCTGGTTTCATGGCCACTATTACTGAGGCTAGCTTTTGGTTCCAAATTTACTCATTCAAACTCTGCTCAAGCTGCCATGGAATCAGTGGACCATTAGCCTGGGTCTCTGGGTTACTAGTCCAGTCACATTACCATTATGCTGCCACCCCGTCCAATCTCCATCTCATCCATTTGGTATTTTTACACACATCAGGTAAATCTCTCCTCCAGCTCCTCTATTCCAAGGAAAACACCTCCAGCTTCTCACAGCTGAAATTATCTATCACAGAGAACAACCTTGTTAAAAAGGGCAACACATAATTCTGAAAGTCTTAAGAGAGGTCCAGTCGGCATCTCAAACCATTAGCCACCTTCAATAAAGGAGTGAGGGCCATAGATGAAGGGGATGGAAATCTAATGTGACAACTAGGGAATCCACAGATACATCCACCCCTTAAACCTCAGTGACCATTAATGAAGTGCCAATGATGCTGCATGAGGGGCTTAGCGAGAGGGCTATGCACTTGGCTGCTTCACCATACCATTCCCATCAGTATGCTAAATATCTGACTTTCTTCTCTGGCCTCTGTGCTTTCCTTTTATCAAACCCGTTCCCTTTCAGTCCACTGTCACATCCTCCTTCTGAAGAAAAAGGAAACTCCATTTTCAATCTTTCCTTCCATGTCTCTGCTCCTTTTCCTTGCCCAGTGTTCTCCTCTCCCAATTCCATTGAGAGTTGGAAATCCATCCGAAGGTCTGCATTCTGATTTCAATGCCTCCCCAGTGATATTACAAACATTATGCCAGGGATTTCCAGGATGACTTACATTAGCGTTCATGGCTGGATTAGGATAGATGGAGTTTTTGGCCCAGGTTAGCTCCCCATCCAAGACTCAGCAAGCTTGGTTTTCTCAGGGAAGGGAACATCCTGGCATTGGGCTTGGGACAGGAGCCTGGAAGGGGAGAAGGGCCTGATCCTGGACTTGGGAAGGTGAGGATGTTCGATCCATAACTCCTGGCTGAGAGGTTCAAGGATGAGGCACCATTCCTCAGAAGTGTCAGTTTTGATTTTATTTGTGCTCAAGTCCTGGAGGGGAACTTGAACCTACAACTTTCTAAACTCAGAGGTAAACGTTCGACATTCTGTACCATGGATGTCACCACACAGTGAACTCTCGATGAGTTAAATCCTGAGGGGGTGGGGTGCAGGTGGCCAGCCCAACTTCATGATGAGTGGAGTTTCGAGATAACTGAGGAGTCCTCTTTGTAACCCAATTTGCCTACAAATGCAGTCTGTGGCAAAAAATAATCCCAAAATGAAGATGCAGGAAAGCAGGAAATATGCGAATAATGTCTTTAACCAGTTTGTTTATGCTTTATAAAAGACATTGAAAAAATGGTGGAAATTAACTCCAGGAACAAAAAAGTAATTATTTTCTGCTCAGCTTGGTGTCTGCAGATGAGTGTGGTGCAGTCTGCCATGTTGTCAATGCAGTCAAATATGTTTCCGTGTTTTCCAGAGTCTCTCCTTGTCCTTCACTGCTTCAGGAGAGCAACAGGCAGATTAGAGGGGGAAAGCAGTCATCAGGGTCCTCAGGACCATCAATCTCCTTCTTTGAAGAATAAGCCACATTTACAACTGCCTCAGCTGGACTGTATCATCCACCTCTACTGGATGTCTGGACTGGTTCTCTCTTCTGGAATTTCCATGCCAACCAAACTCAGCTCTCGCGGAGTTACCACTTAGGAATTTCAGTTTGTCACGTCATTCTTTTGGATATGGTGCTCTGTTGGCAGGAACGGCTGACGACGTCAACACAACTTGATTTTTGTGCCATCCAACTCGCTGCAATTTCACTGCATCAGTTTGACCTATTAGGCTGGAAGAAGTCCCATTGTTAAAGGATACATCAAGCTACAAAGGAAGTGGCAGCACAGTTTGATACAAATTGAAGAGTTGGCACTGTTCTCCTTGGAGAGAATAAGGCTGAGAAGTGATTTCATAAAGGTTTTCGGAATTGTGAGCAGGCTGGACAGAGTCAATAGGGAGAAGCTGTACCCACCTGGAAAAGGATCAAGAACTAGAAGGGAATAAAAAACAGAAATTGCTGGAAAAGGTCAGCAGGTCTGGCAGAATCTGTGGAGAGAAATCAGAGATAATGTTTCAGGTCCAGTGACCCTTCCTCAGAAACTCCAACTCTGATTTCTCTCCATAGCTGCTGCCAGACCTGCTGAGCTTTTCCAGCAATTTCTGCTTTTGTTTCTGATTTTCAGCATCTGCAGTTATTTCAGTTTTTATTAAGAACTAAAAGGAATAGATTTAAAGTGACATGCAAAAGAAACAAGTGTGAGCTGAGAGAAAAACATGTTTTCACACAGCAAGTAGTTAAGTTATGGAGCACACTGCCTGGAAATGTGTGCAAGGGAATGCGGAAAAGGCAGGACGCCGGCTCAAGGTCCTCCCATCTCAGTGACCCACCCCCACCCCCGCTTCCTACCTACTCGCCTCATCCCCACCTCCTTGACCTGTCCATCTTTCCTCCCACCTACCTACCCCTCCCTCCCAACTGACCAACCCCCATCCCAACAACCCTACCTACACTCACCTTTACTGGCTTCATCCCTGCCTTCTTGACCTGTCCGTCTTCTCTCCACCTATCTGCTCCTCTATCCACCTTCTACCATCACCTCCCCCTCTCTCTATTTGGTTCAGAGCCCCCTTCCCCTCCAGATTTCTGAAGAAGGGTCTAGACCCGAAACATCAGCCTTCCTGCTCCTCTGATGCTGCTTGGCCTGCTGTGTTCATCCAGCTGTACACCTTGTTATCTCAGATTCTCCAGCAATGGCATTTCCTATTCGCCCTGGCTCAAGGTAATAATGCTTTCTTGAAGACCCAGTGCAGGCACCATGGCCTCCTTCTGCATCATTACAACTCTGCGATTCTATGCTGAAAGGAATTGTCAGCATAAAAGTAAGTGCAGTACTAATGTAAAAGGACATACCAGAAGGTACCAGGTTAATTGTAGTCTGACACTAAGCTTTACCACAAAAGAGTAAGAAATTTCATATTGTAAGCATTTGTACTCTTCTAAATGTTGAGGTACTTTTAACACCATTAGCATTCCATTGACTGCAAACAAGCAACTTTTCTTCCCTTGCTAACACTGCATTGTGTAAACCAATCAACTACAGTAAGCCAGCAGCATTTCAGACAATGGACTAAGGCCAGACACTAAGGGCCCGTTGCCATAGTGCAGTGAGGGGCTGGAACCTGTGTAAAAACCCTGAGGCTGTATGTTTGACATGAAATGCAAATTGTAAAGATAACTTGTAACGATAGTGACACACACTGTATTGAAGAAAATTGGATTGTATAGAATCTTAAATTTAAACTGGTATATCATGTACTCCTAAAAATATTTTGAATAAAGTATACACTTGGGAAAAAGATTGCAACCTGATGAAGAGTGTAAAGAGAGAATCCACCAAATAAAATAGAAAGGGCCTTCAGTTTGGGTTGTATGCTCACCCCAATGATTGACTGCAGGATTCAGTGTAATGCTGTGTGTTACACACACTACATCAGCCTGGCCTGCTCTAGCTGATCTCAAATGGCTGCAAAGTCACTTGGTTGGAGGTGGAGGGAGGGGGAAAGGAAGGTGATGCAGGTGTAAAAGCTCCTGGCCACACTGCAGTCACTCTGGAGGAACACAGCAGGTCAGACAGCATCAGGAGAGCAGGAGAGTCAATGTTTCAGGCCTAGACACTTCATCAGGACTGGGGAGGGGGAAGGGAGCTGGGAAAGAAAGAGCGGGAAGAGGGATGGGGCTGGGGGAAGGTAGGCGGGCTGGTGATAGGTGGATGCAGGAATGGGTATAGGAATTGGTTGGTGGGAAGGGTGGGGCAGATAGTTGGGGAACAAGATGGACAGGTCATGTCAGGTCAAGGAGGCAGGGATGAGAGGGAGGGTTGGACATGGGATGAGGCTGGGGGTGGAGAGATTTTGAAACTGGTGAATTCTATGTTTAGGCAATCAGGCTGTAGGCTTCAGAGGTGGAATATGAGGTGTTGCTCCTCCAGTTTGCATGTGGCATCATTGTGACACTGGAGAGGCCCAGGATGAACATGTCACACATGGCAGTGGGAAGGGGGAGCTAAAATGGTTAGTGACAGGAAAGTGTTGTTGATTACAGCGTACGAAGCGCAGGTGGTCTGCAAATCTGTCACTGAGTCTACGTTTGGTCTCACTGATGTAGAGGAGGCCACATCAGGAGCAATAGATACAGTAGACCAGGTTGGAGGGCATACAGGTGAATCCTGTTGGAAATGGAAAGTTTGTCTTGGGCTTTGGATGGAGGTGAGGGGTGAGGTGTAGGGGCATGTGTAGCACTTCCTGCGTTTGCAGAGAAAGGTGCTGGGTGTGGTGAGGTTAGTGGGGAGTGTGGAGCAGACAAGGCAGTTGCAGAGTGAGCAGTCCCTATGAAAAGCAGATAGAGGTGGGGAGGGAAATATCTCTTTGAAGTGGCAGAGAATGATACGCTGGATGCAGAGGTTGGTGGGATGATATGTGACGACCAGGGGGACTCTGTCTTTATTTTTGTTGTGAGGAGGGGGTTTGAAGGCAGAAGCGCGTGAAATGCAAGAGATGCAGTTGAGGGCAAATTTGATTAATGGAGGGAGAAAGTTGCGGTCCTTGAAGTAAGAGGGCATCTGGGATGAAGTGGAATGCTCCATCTTGGGAGCAGATGCAGCAGAATTGGGAGAAAGGGATCACATTCTTGCAGAATGGTGGATGAGAGGAGGTGTAGTCAAGGTAGCTGGTAGGTTTGAAATAGATGTTGGTTGGTGCTGAGATAGTTATTAGATTTGAAGACAGAGAGGTCCAGGAAGGGGAAGGAGGTATCAGAGATGGTCCAGGTGAATTTGAGGTTGGGGTGAAAGGTGTTAGTAAAGTTGATGAACTGTTCAAGCTCCTCATGGGAGCACTAGGCAGCACCGATACAGTCATCAATGTAGCGGAGGAAGAGGTATACTGCTGGCGTAATAGCAGAAGAGGAACTGTTCCACGTATACTATAAAGAGGCAGGAATAGCTCAACCCAAGAAGGTGCCCATAGCCACCCCTTTAGTTTGCAGGAAGTGGGAGGATCATAGAGTCCCTAACAGCATGGAAACAGGCCATTTGGCCCAACAAGTCCACCCTGACCCTCGGAGCATCTCACCCAGATCCATCCCCCTATTACCCACCTAATATACACATCCCTGAACACTACAGGAAATTTAGCATGGCCAATCCACTTAGCCTGCACATCTTTGAACTGTGGGAGGAAACCAGAGCACCCGGAAGAAACCCACGCAGACACAGGGAGAACGTGCAAACTCCACACAGTCACCTGAGGGTGGAATTGAACCCAGGTCCCTGGTGCTGTGAAGCAGCAGTGCTAACCACTGAGCCACCCTAGTCAAAGGAAAATTTGTTGAGGGTAAGGACAAGTTCTGTCAAGTGGATGAGGGTGTTGATGAAGGGGGACTGATTGGGCCTGTGGGAGAGGAATCCCACCTACCTTCCACCCCTCTTCCAAGTATTTCCCAGCTCCCTCCCCCCTCCCCAGTCCCGATGAAGGGTCTATGCCCGAAACGTCAACTTTCCTGCTCCTCTGATGCCGCCTGGCCTGCTGTGTTCATCCAGCTGCACACTGTGTTGTCTCTGACTCCAGCATCTGCAGTTCCCAGCGACTCCTGTTTATGGGAAAGTGCGAGGGTAGAATCTGTCATCGGAGGGTCTGACATGTCTGCGATGTGATGCTTTCACAGTGAAAGAGCTGGCTGAAGGTCACCACATGGAGTTACACCTGAAAAGTAGCTCATTTAGTTAGGGGGCGGAGGGGAGAGATTACTTTGTGCTTTTAAGGCCTGCTCCCCATCATGGCAGCATTCCCAGGGTAGTGGGGTTTAAGTTTGGAGTCGGGGGGCGGGAGGAGGAAGAAAGTTGGACGGGAACTGTGCACAACGACAGTAAAAGTGAATCCTGGTATACAGCAGACATGTTATTGTTAACTTAAAAAAATGCAAGTCATTTCATGTTCTGTAAAAGTGAGCACAAAGGTACTGGGTTCATTGTTGATGTTCATTACTAACTAGGGTACAATGTTGCTGGCTTTCTCAATTCCAGTGACTCTTTCGTGCCTGCTTTAGTCCCAAGACTTTTATTTAGGGGTGGTGTTTACTGTCAGGATCTACAGCAGCAGACTGTGATCCCTGGACGATTAGCCGAATTCCACTGGTCGAAAGGATCTTTTTGGGACTCCCAGCCCTTGTGTAAAGTGGTGCGGGTTGGATAGAGGCGCTGGGCTGGCCGAGGTGAACAAACAAGAACCTCCCCGGGCACTGTAGGAGCATTAACATGCGGAGCAGTGACACTGGATTACCAGAAAGCAAGTGTACATTAGGGGAATCAGTCACCTCTACATTCGAAAAGTTGTTGCACGTGAAGAAGCGCCTGTGACTTTAAAATAAAATGCGGCTGGAATGAATGAGCTTCCTCATTGTTGTTGCAGGGGGCTGTATGTCTGGAAGGGAACTGCAGTGACTTAGGAGTGTTACAGAAACAATGGCGTGAGAAGTAGCTCAAAGGTTTCCTCCCCACAGCAGCCAGAGTTGCTTCCTGTTGGAATTGCTGAGACTTGAAACGTTGCTTCAGTCTGGATTCCAGCTCCGAGTGGTTTCAGGAACTGTTCAGGCCCCTCCTTCACTGGGAGAGAGAGAGGAATCAGTTTCTGTACCAAATATGGCCATGAAATGACATCACTGCTTCAGGAGGCCGGCACTTTTGCACAGTAATCCCACCTTTCATTGTTAAAACACTTCACTTTGGAGGGGAGGGGTGGTAAAGAATGTGATGGTGAAAATGTTGGGGGGGCAAGTTTTGGGGTTGGCTGGGGTCAGCAGCAGGATCTGTGCACTGCTCAAGCTAAAGGGAGTTTACCGGAGCCTTGCTGCCCTGGACTCTACACTTCTAGGAAGGTAAGAGAACGTGGCTTTTCACTTTCTTCTGTTCGCTTCGGCGCTGGGAGTTAGGACCTGTGAGTGCGTGTTTTCCCAAAGCTGGAAGGGGTTTCCGATCTGGTCTCTCTATTGGCGCAGAGAAAGAGAGAGAGAGAGAGAGCAGACGGACAGAGAGCAAGATTAGAACACAGAGAGGAAGAGATCCGGATGGACAGAGCACACAGAGAAAGAGAGACTAGGATAGAGAGAGATCAGGTCACAGCGAGTGAGAACGCGATACAGAGAGAAAGAGATCAGGACATAGCAAGAGAAAATTGAGGCAGAACAGAACACAGAGGGAGAGGGAGAGAAACCAGGATATATATACATAGAGAGAGAGATTAGGATACAACGAAAGAATACAGTGACATAGAGAGCAATCAGGAAAAAGAGAGAAAAAGAACAGGACAGAGAGCGAGACCAGGATACAGATCAGAGAGAGATCAAGACAGAGAGGGAGAGAGTTAGAGATCAGGAAAGATAGCTATAGAGCAGATCAAAGGGAGAAAGAGAACAGGAAAGAGAGAGAGAACAGTGCAGAATACTGAGAGTGAGCTGAACAGAAGGAGAGAGAGAGAGCAGCAGGATGGATCAATTACATAGGATATACAGGCCATTCAGCCCAATAGCCCATGCTGGTGTTTGTGGCCCACTGTGCCACCTCCCCTCCTTCTTCATTGTTCCCTTCTCCTTCAAAGCCTACTCTAGCATTCCCTTGAATTCAGCTCCATTACTCACTCCAGCCACTCCCTGTGGTCGCGCGCTCCACATTCTCATCATGCCTTGGGTAAAAAAGTTCTGAGCTCCCAATTGGATTTTTTGGTGACTATTGTGTATTGATTGCATTTACTTTTGCTCTTCCCATCAAGAGGAAGCATCTCTCTGTATCCGCTTTATCCAGAGCTTTCGGAATTTTAAAAATCCCTCATTAGGTCACCCCTCAGCCTCCATTTTTCAAGAGATAACCATTTTGTGATAAGTCTACAAAGAGCAGGAGAGAGAGAGCAGAAGGAGAGAGACCACAAGACAGATAGGAAGGAATAGGACAGGAAGAAAGAGAAGGAGAAAGCAGGGTAGAGGGGAAGAGTAAGAGAGAGAGGATAGGATTGCAGGAGTGAGAGAGAGAGAGGCAGAGGATGGAGAAGCTGTGGAAAGGATACTGCAGTAAATGATCAGATCCAAGTAATGCAAAGCTGTGCTGTTTAATCAACTGGCTCTGCAGCTATCGCAGGGGTTTTAGGTTAATCTGGGGGAGCTCACAGACCTTTTTGTGTGATCAAGCAACTGTTCACACCAAAAGTGGCAGAGAAAGTTGTCATAATTCTTGCATTTCATAAGGAGTGAAGCAATCCTTACTTTTAGCATTGTTGAAATGAAACATCACATGAGTGCTATACCTGAGGGAGTTGACTGGGGGAGGTCAGGATCGGGGGATGTCTCGGTTACGCTGAGATTTATAATCATTATGTGTATGTTTTGTTTTCTGATCAGCTGTGAGCTTTTGCAGTCATAGTCACATTGTGCTGTGATGCTGCCTCTGCAGAGGAATTGTTCAATCATGCAGAATAGAGAAGGGAAAAGATCTCCAGTATTTTGGGTCCTGACACAAAGCGAGTGAGGGGGTTGGGAAAGCAAGGGGCATATCTAGCTTCTGCAACTGTTTGCATAAGCCGTTTTGGTGGGATGTACTTTCCAAGGTAGCTTTGGATCGCAGGTAGATTGAAGTAACCTTAATAGGTGCTGTATGTTCTTCTATTCGCCAAGCTTTATTCAAGCATTGAATTACTGCAAAAATAGATAAGATTTCAGAAAACAAGATCATGCAAGACATAATAAAAGCACATTGGCAAGTACCATGGTACTGAACAAAAACAGAAGTTGCTGGAAAACCTCAGCAGGTCTTGCAGCATCAGTGAAGAAGAAATCAGAGTTAACGTTTTGGGTCCAGTGACCCTTCCTCAAAACTCCATGATACTGATACTGACATCTACAGGAGCTAGTTAATTGGTGCTTTCTTGGTGAGAGGAGTTCAGACATGAAAGTCTTTCATCTGTGATTACTTTAATCAGAACTACTTCTGACTCAAAACAATAATAAAAAGGACGGGGAGATCTCTTTATTAAGAAAAAAGTTTGTCAGCCAGCCTATCCACTTATTTTGCTTACATTTATTGCCTAGCTACATTGTTTCCACAGTAAAAGGCTGGTGAAAGATGGTGTTGGATGCTGCAATGTGGCTCAGTGACAGCAGGTAGCTTCAATCTGACACACATCATGAGGAACTGGTCCAACTGAAGGAACAACATCATTTTTTTTGTTAACTGAAATAACATGACTTTTGCTTCTGACACAGACGAACTTGACCCACTGTGCACTGTCACCTGTCTAATCATTGATTGACTCTGACAGCAACCACAGAGAGGGTTCCTGAATATGTGGAGCTAACTGACAGTTAATAAGCATCTGGCATTACAACAGAAGTACAGGCTGCTTGTTCTGTCTTGTGCAATTTACCTGTGTATCTTGCTCACAATGACAAAAGAATGGGTTCAGCCTGCAGTCTGACCTCTGAACAGTACTGACGACTAAATTCTCAATTGCTTCAGTCGCGGACAATGTCCCCTTTATTGTCTCAGCTGGTTGGACGCATAAAGGCATCAGACTCGATCCCTCCTCTCCTGCTCCCGGTCTCTGCCCCTGCTGTACCATTAGCCCATTAAATGAGTGCTCGTCATTATTGAGGCTGTTCAATTGCAGGGCAGCATCACAACTCTGATCATGCAGACCCCTTGCATGCTGTTCCCAGCAAATATGGCTAGATACTGAAGAGGAGGAAAAATCCCAGGATTATTTCTCTTTTCCTCTGACCAGAGGTTGCTAAGGGCGAAAAGGTTGAGAAGCACCCACTTATCTCTGCAATCTGGATGCTTCCATTCCAGAGCTGGACTGAGCCACTGTTTTCCCTCCAAGAGGACATAGAGCAGGATGTTAGTCCATGAAACCCTGAAACAATCCACAGCACAGTGACTGCCTTACAGAACTGACTGCCCAGTTCATTCGTTAAAAACTGAGAAGGTGCCATTTATTTGTCCAACAAGCAAAATAATGTTGATCTCTGAATTATGTACCAGCAGGGACATAAACGTGGCACATGCCAGAAAACGTAAATCATGAACAGAGTGAATGTTTTGATGTGTTCACTTGGTAGCAGTACCTAATTCTTTTTAGTTCAAATTTCAGGTGACAATATGCTTTGCACGTTATTATTTACAGTATTTTCTCAAAGACCAAGAATGGCATTTTTCTTTTGAAGAACTAAGGTTCCATTTTAAAATAGCTCTACGCAGCATATCATGTTCTTAAAGACACTGTATCAGCCTTGAAACCAGACATTTTCTTACTTGGCCATTTTGTTCAAATTGCTTGTTCATCACCTGTATTGAAACACTGAAGAGCTGGAATTGTCACCATCAGTAATAATTGCATCTGTAATGTAGCAAAATTGTCCAACTCTGCTTTTCGTGCGTGTACCAAGTTAAAAAATGCTCCGAGCCACGGGAGCTCACATCAGGACAGGTGGATGTCAAAGAGATGGGCCGTTGGGCAAATCTTAAAGGAACGCGGAGAGCCCGAAAGTTTTTCCCATCCTAAAGTGCTCCTTTGCAACAGGTCCCATGTGGTGGGTATCAATGTAATAATTCCTTCAAGTGAGAGCTGGGCCTGTTTCTGATTGGGGCAGAAAATCGCCTCTTATGAAATTGGGGAATTCAGGGCGAGTGGGAACTTCTGGATGAGTTTCATTTAAATAGATGTGACCATAGGGAATTCCCCAGATGAGTTTTTTTTCTCTCCCTTGAGTTGATTTGTGCTTTTATCTCGTTCTTTTCCCCTCCTCTCAAATGAGATTGTCTGGTTTTATGTGGAGCGAGGAGGGTGTTTATTCTCGTCCAAACGTTATCACAAAAGTGTGTAGCACCGGCTAGAATCTTCACCTGTTTCGCATTTGAGCACGAGTTGGTGTGTTCACCTGACAGCCACAGTGTGCACTTTGTAGGAGGGTTCAGAAGCGGGACATTAGCAATAACAGCTTCCATCACAGACCATAGTTTTATGGCCTGTAGGGTACAGCTTATCCTCTGTTAGATGGTGGCACAGTGGTAATGTCACAGGGCTAATAATTCCCAAACTCCAGGCTATTGGTCTGGGAGCAAAGGATTCAAATCCCACCACAGGAAATGGTGAAATTTGAATTCAATATAAGTCTGAAATAACAAGCTGGTTCATTGGTGACCATGTAATCATTGTTGACTGTTGTTTTAAAAAAAAAAATCTGGTTTGTTAATTTCCTTCAGGGAAGGAAGTCTGCCATCCTTACCCAGTCTGGCCGACATGTGACTGCAGTTTCTCAGCAATGTGTTGGACTCTTGACTGCCCTCTGTGCAATTAGGGATGGGTAATAAATATTGGCCTGGCCAACAATGCCCATGTCCCATGAAGTATTTAAAAGAAACAGCCTGCTGAGTCAGTGGAGGTGGGGGGATATTTTTAAGAGTGTGTCAGCCATGATAACACACTTGTCTGTAAGTCACCATGTTTCAGTCTAAGGACTGAGCACAAAAAAACAAGATTCTCACTTTAGCCCTCCAAACGAAGCTGTCAAAGTTCTCCATGGTACTGTGTTGACAAAGTGCAATTGTGTTATTCTCATTGTCCTGCTCAATATTAATTCCTCAACCACAAGCACCGAAGCAGATTATCTGGCCAATATCACATTGCCGTTTGTGAGATAGTGAGAACTGCAGATGCTGGAGTCAGAGACAATTACAGTGCGGAGCTGGAGGAACACAGCAGGCCAGGCAGCATCAGAGGAGCAGGAAAGCTGAAGTTTCGGGTCGGGACCCTTCTTCAGAAGTGGGGTGGGGGTGTGGGTGCAGCGTTAGTTTGTGGGAGCTTGCTGTGCACAAAAGTGACTGTTCTATTTTCTGCATTAAAACAGTGACTACAATTCAAAAGTACTTAATTGGCTGTTTATAAAAGTGAGTCTTTCATTTTTCACATGATCTCCATTAAAGTGATGTTCTCACAATGGAATAGCCGGTTCCACCTCCTTTATGCCACTGATCCAAACCAAACCCAGTTCACCCTAATCTTGTGCGTAATCATGGTACACATTTAAATGCTGCAGAGATGAAAGCTCGCATATGGTAATATTTTCTTCAAAGCGGTGAACACCATATCTATTTTTAAATCAAGTGTACCCCTCAGAGTCAATTTTTTTTTTAAATATGCATTCGGGATATCAGTGCAATAGCAGATGGGTTAGTTCAGGGTTTTACTACCTCAGTCCTTGCTCTGAATAGATATTTTTGAATTATGTCTTGTGGTCTGCTAATACTTAAAACTAAAATTTTTTTTTTCACATGTTTTCTACTTCACTGGCGATCTTGCTACTTACGATGCTATGGGACCATGAACCATGGTCATGGTTCAGTAAGCTATCCATTGGCTAATCAATCAATGAAAGTGGACTATTCAACCATGGGAAGGGTAACTGACTCTTTTCCACCTTGTGCCCACTGGAGACTTTGGGTTAGGTTTAGATGTATACAGTTCCCAATCTCTGGCCATTGGGATTGAGCTCAACGTTTGCATGCCCCCCCAACCTATCGCAATTAACAAGCTGAAAAATTGAGTTGGAAATCACCAACATGCTTTACTCACCCTCTCCTCCAAACTGAACCTTTACATAGAAGCACTTGGACAAAGTTGGCCCTTTTACTTGGGCCTTACCCGGGGCTCATCAGTTTCGGGTTTGCCATCCATACTGTTTATACCACACCTGCTGTAATCTGATTGGCAAGGAGCTGTGTGTATGACTATGCATCCATCAGTGCCATAAACTCTACAGAGTCAATGTTGGAGGTTCCGCAGTGTCAGGAGCCCCAGCTGCTATTGAATTGGCCCGAGTAGCAGCAATTCCGTGATCAGAATTCTAGCCAAGTTGTAGTTCAATGTGGAATTTTCTCAGGGCATTCATTAGACAGAGTAAAGAGTTCACATCACACATTTTGTTTGTGTGTGTGTATATGTATGTGTGTGTGTGTTCTGTCCATCAATCTCACACACTCTGCTGTCGGTTGCTGATGTGCCTTCTCACAATGCATGGCACAGGTTTGAGTAAAGGTGATTAACAGCAGTTAGCCTGTGTGGACAGTACATGTGAACAGGGACTGATTGGGCCTCTGTGTTGTAGTTTCTCTGTGTGCAGAAGATCAGGCAAAATGGTTTATGGTGTATTCTCGGGAGAAGTGTGTTAGGAGGACATAACTCAGGAATTTCCCCATAGGTCTGAAGTAATAATAGTGAAGGTGAGTACATAGAGTTGAGAAATGTATCTAATCATGGACTTCATTGAATGGCAGTACAAACTCAGAGGGCTGAATGGCCTCCTCCTGCTATTAAAGCTCAAGCCAAATGGAGAAAGTTGTACAAGAGACTTTTAAACCACTACAAAGCACTCACTAATGAGAGTTCTAAACAAAGAAAGAAAGTCTTGCATCTCTGTAGGGTATTTCATGACCACTAGACATTTCAAAGGGCTTTACAGCCAATGCATTTGAAATTTTTAATGTAGGAAATAGTATAAAGAAAAGGTTGGAAAAGATTGTCATGGGCCACTCTTGAATCTTGCCTGGGTGGGGCAAACGCTTTCAAGAAATTCCAGGATTTTTTACCTGACATTGCCTGGGCCATATACCATGATTACATTCAGGGCCATTGCTTTGTTATGACTGAATGAATCAAATTCTATTTTTGGTCTGTGGGATGCCAGGGAGTTCATTAAGTGCCTTTAGAGCTGAACACCAGAATTGCATCAAAAGCTGTGTGGAGGAGAACCATGTCCATGAGGGACACCCTTCCAATTGCGAAACATGTCTGGGCCAGAAAGATAAGAAACCAAATAAAATATTTTTACTGGGACGATATCTAGAGATCACCAGCTTTAGTTTGTCGGAATCATCATTGGCAGTGGTGGGGGTGGGGGAGAAATTATTTTGGTACCTTTCCATTCACTGCCAATATCTTAAGCTTTGGAATTTGTCCCTAGACCTCGTCATCTCTCATGCCTCCTTCAGGACTTTGAACCTGTCTCTTCGCCTACCATAATATCAGTTTGTGGCTCCATGTTTCAATTCTAGTTCATACTGCTCCTGGCCGCAAAGTATCTTGGGACATTTTATGATGTTAAAGGCATTATATAAATAAAAGTTGTTGTTGGAACTGGATGCATTCCAGTCTAACGTTGTACTTTTAAATTGGAAGAGGAGGAAGAAAGGATTAAAATGTTGAAAATACAGTTTTAAAAGGTTGTCTATGCCAAAAATTATACAATTCCTAAAATTTATATAACTTAAATTATCAGCGCCCTGAAAGCTCACAGGGAGTAAAGTGTCCTGTTTGTAAACGTGCTTCTGTAAGATACAGCCTATCATGCCTTATTCA
Source organism: Ginglymostoma cirratum (assembly GCA_024137785.1). NCBI lineage: Eukaryota > Metazoa > Chordata > Chondrichthyes > Orectolobiformes > Ginglymostomatidae > Ginglymostoma > Ginglymostoma cirratum. The sequence continues at coordinate 6,765,254 of JAHRHZ010000026.1, read as the reverse complement.
CACACATCCTTTGTTTTGTTGTGGCTTTTCAGGGAGTGCTGTAAAAACAGGAACAGTTTGACTTAAAGCTGCTCTGCCCATTTAAACATTTATAATGCCTTTACTGATTAGTCCTGGCTTCTCGTTGCCAGGCAAATTGAGGGGCTGTTCGGGAGGTTTGCCTCCTTCTCTCACCATCGCCGAACCTATGACTTACTCAGACACTTACACCAACCCTGTCGCAGTGACAGGTCTGGTTAGAGTTGCCAGCTTTGGCTGGATGTATTCCTGGAGATTTCATCACATGATCTCTTGCCCCCAACTGCCCCACGTGGTCAACCAGCCTTTTCCCAGAACACACTTCCAATGCTCAGTTCCCCAGTATGTTTGAACACTTCTGTTTATTTGTTTGCATAGACAGTGAGAAAGAGACTCGGTTCTTTTATTGCCACTGTGATATTCGTTCTGAGTTGCTGATGGCACTGTAATTGTAGAGAGTTGTGTGCTAGGTTTAGCACAGGCATGAGAAGCTGACTCACCCAATGCCTCTCACACCAACCTGCCAATTATTGCACGTTGGAGATTTATCACCAGAACAGCCTTCCTCACTACCACCTCTACCAGTATGGTTCAGCTGTCCTTTCCTGATGGTACTGCCACACACTGGGTACAATTAACCCACCGTGACAGCACCGTCTTAACCAAATGCTTATCTGCCACACCCTGAGGGCACCTTGTTTCTTTTTGGCTTGTTTTTGTGACTGTAACCAAACAGTGCTATCTGAGGCACAACTTTGATGAAGCAGACAGGACTGACCTAACTGGAACAGGCACTCACCCACCACTGCTGGAGAGCTCATCTCTCATGTGGAGGACAGAAGCTGGTTTGGTTACAGTCACAAAAACAAGCCAAAAAGAAACAAGGTGCCCTCAGGGTGTGGCAGATAAGCATTTGGTTAAGACGGTGCTGTTACAGTGGGTTAATTGTACTCAGTATGTGGCAGTGCCATCAGGAAAGGACAGCTGAACCATACTGGTAGAGGTGGTAGTGAGGAAGGCTGTTCTGGTGATAAATCTCCAACGTGCAATAATTGAAAGCCATTGCCAGGGATCAGCGTTCCTTAAACGTGCCTTTTTACAAGTTACCATGAGCGAGACGGAGGATCCCAGCAACTTCCACTGAACAGCAAGGAGTGTATCTGTGCCTCACAAAAGGTTCAAGTCTCTGTGATGCTGTGTTGCCGGGGTTTCTATTGATAAGAATAGCAGCCCAACAGGCTGCCTTTTACAGTATTCACTGCAGAAGCTGCATCACTTAGCCACTGCAGTCTTTACAACAGTACTGCACGCAAAGGCTCTGCAGTGAATTTCATGCGTAGGATGTTTACTCTGTTTAAACCCCTCACATGCAAAATATTTCTTCGATTTATAGTCATAACTGTGCCTGTTCACTGTCTAAGGCTGACAGAAATTGCAGGGCCTGAGTTGGGCCATTTTAAAACCATCCACGCCCCCAGAATCACAATAAATCAGGACCTAACAACATTTTAAAAAAATCTTTCATGAAGAATGGCCAGTATTTGTTGCCAATCCATAATTGCCTTTAAATGGAATGGCTGACTGGACTAATTCAGAGGACAATTAGGAGTGAACCACATCGGTATGGGTTTGGAGTCACATGTGAGTCAGACTGATTAAGGACGGTAGATTTCTTTGCCCAAAGGTCATTAGTGAACCAGACGGGAGACTAACTTTATACATTACAGACTTATTATTGAGTTTGAATTCCACCAGCTGCCATGGTGAGATTCGAACCCTTGTCCCCACAGCAATAGCCTGGGTCTCTGGTTATTAAACCAGAGACTTCACCTCCCCTTGATATATGTAATCGGCACATCGGTATGCAGTGAACTGTACAACTCCTTCACATGAGCATACACCTTTATTTTGAGAAGCTGCTGTTCATTTACTCATGAATGTAAAGCACCCAGGATTTATTTACATACAAATGGCTACAATTGATCTACCACAAGAGGGTTTGCAAAGTTAGTACCTTTAGGACAGGAGGGAAGATCACTTCCCTAGACAAGAGGTTATTTAACAAAATAAATAACAAGAACTTTACTCGCAACATTCAAACTTCTTTGGTGAATGATGTGCACGCTCTGACTGCATGAGGGCCTCAGTTTTTATGGACATTGATGGATGTGAACATTGATAGGAAGGCTAGCTTTTATTGCTGTGGCTTATAGCTATTCCTGCCAAAAGTTAGACCATGGAATCCCTACAGTGTGGAAGCAGGCCATTTGGTCAGTCTGCACTGACCATCTGAAGAGCATCCCATCCAATCTAATCTCTATAATGCTGCATTCCCCCAGGCTAATCCAGAAAGCCTGCATATCCTTGGACACTATGGGCAATCTAGCATGGCCAATCCACCCTATCTGCACATCTTTGGACTGTGGAAGGAAACCAGATCACTTGGGGGAAACCCATGCAGACACAGGGAGAATGTGCAAACTCCACACAGTCACCTGAGGCTGGAATTGAACTCAGGTCCCTGGCACTGTGGGGCAACAGTGCTAACCACTGAGCCACTGTGCCACCCAAATTCTGTTATTGTGGTACACCATGCTCCTCTGCCGTATGTCATCCTCACACATACACCATAGCTTGTTTTCAACCAGCCTGACATTCATTGCCTATCCTTAATTGCCCTAAAAAAGGTGATGGTAAGCCACCTTCTTGAACCACTGCAGTCTTTGGGATGTGAGGAGGGAGTTCCAGGATTTTGACCAAGAAACCCAGGAATATGGTGTTGCAACTTGGAGGGAAACTAGCGGTGTTCCCATGCATCTGTTGCCAATGTCCTACCAGGTGATAGAGGTTGCTGGTATGACCAGTATTGTCCAGGGGACCTTGGCAGTGCAAGTTGCCACAGTAAGCCTTGTAGATGGCTCACAATCATGCTACTGAATGCTGCTGCACTGTGCAGTGAGTCACTCTGAAGGGCATCCCCCCTTTAGCCTTCTGTTCAACTAAATGCAGGTTTAAAAGATTTATTGAAATAGTTGGGCTCTTCTGTGGCAGAGCCACGTTAACTCATACCAGGATCACTTGTTTCCTGAATTTTGAGCCTGCCTTGAGGTTGAGCAATGCAAAAGGGAATATATTCTGCAGATCTTGAGGGATTGATCATTTTGGTGGAACAATAGCCATACTCCAACCCAGACAGATTAAATGGAAAGATTAGTGCTGCTGAGCCTTGAGTAAATGGCCAAAAGCAATTCCATTTAGATTGATCTGGTGAACGATGTTGGGCAGCTTTTCAGTGTTTGTCACCATTTGCACAGGAATTGGCAATAATTCTGCATAAATTTATTGAATGTACAACTTCAGTCTGTATCAAGAATTTAGACTCTCAAGTCAGAAGATATATAAATAAACATTTTACTTACCTTATTCAAAAATTTAACTTTAAGAACATAAACATCATTTCTCTGCTGTTTTCGTACCTCAGCTGTACACGCAGCTGAGTGGCAGAAACTTCCCATTTCTCTCAGTTTTCATGAGATACAAAAATGGGGGAAATGAGAATGCCTGAGAGAGAAACAAATTCTGTCCTTAAGTTTAAAGAGTCATCAAAAAATCCTAATTCATCAGTGTCCAACACGCCATAAACTGCGACGTTTGGCATTGTTTAAATACAATGCAGCACTAATTCACCATTTTAATTTCTGGGTCTATGAAGAATGCGCCAGACAATGAGACAGTTTAAAATGAATTGGCAGAATTTTTCTTGGCCAGGGACTCTTGCATTAACTGAACTGTAGGCTGATTTATTGGGATTCTGAAGGGAAATCCAGCAAAATCCAAAGCAGGATATCTGCCACTAAAACAGTTCTGAGCTTTCAGCACTGCAGTCTGTCAGATCGCTGCATGCTGATCTTTTCAGATTTAACTTTGAGGCCAATCTCATTGACTGCACTGAAGGGGTGACCAGCTGGACAGTGCTAGGCTCGGGGCCCTGTATAGGAACAATGATGGTAATGTCAATGGCCTAGCAAGCCAGAGGCTGAGACTAATGCTCAAGGTACATGAGTTCAAATCCTAGCTGGTAGAATTTAAAATTTGATTAATCACAAAAACTAGAATTGAAAGCAAGCAATGGTGACCATGACAACTATCAGCAATTGTCATAAAACCCCCATCTGGTTTATTCATGTGCTTTAGGGAAGGAAATCTGCCCCTCCCTTGCCTGATTTGGCCTCCATATGACTCCAGATCACAGTAATGAGGTTAACTCTTAAACTACCACTTAGGTCAAAGACAATTGGGGATGGGCAACACATGCCCAGCTTATCAGTGATATGGACATTTCATGAAAGAATTAAAAGCAAATTTACAACCAAGCACATTGGAATGTGGTATTTGTGTTTAATTGTGGTAAATGTGTTTAAAAGAATATAAAGTGTAACAGACTAGGCTATTCAGCCAATCGAGCATCCCTGCCATTCAGTAAAATCATGGTTGATCCTCAGCCTTAACATTACCTTTCCAAGGTACCTCCATATCTCTGGATATCCCATATGCAAAAATGTAAACTTTGACTCTGTCTTGAACCTTCTCAATGACTGAGCATCATTATCATCTGGCACAGTGAATTCTAAAGATTCGTTATCCATTGAGTGAAGAAACTTCTCCCCATCTCAATCTTAAATAATCAACGTCTTGAGACTGTGACCCTTCATTCCAGATTTCCCTGCCAGCGGAATATCCTCCCAACATTTACTTTGTCAAATCCTTTAGCAATTTTGTATTTTTTTCTCTGTGAGATCACCTCTCATTGCTCTAAGCTCTAGAGGACATAGGTCTAGTGTACTCAGTCTCACAGGGACAAGCACTTTAGGTAACAGGCTGGGCTTGTTGCACTCCTTCTAAAGCGATTATATCCTTCCTAAAGTAAAGAGTCCAATACTGCAAACAGTGCCCCAGAACTTACTGAGGCCCTGCGAATTCCAGTGAGTCTTCATTCTTACACTTTCTAATACAACAAATCATTTGCTTTCCTAATTGCTTGTCATGTGTACCCAACTTTGTGTTTCATAGCACCCGGCCCTAAGAATACCAGCCTTTCCCAGTACCTCACTTTTTAAAACAAAATCCGCTCTTAGTTTTCTCTCCAAAATGGATAACTTCTTCTTGCATGGGATGTGGGCATTGCTGTTAAAGCCAGTATTTATTGTCCATCCCTAATTGCCCTTGATGGGTTGCTGGGTGATTTTCAGAGGATGGATAAAGGCCAACCATGTTGTTGTGGGTTTGGAGCCACATGTAAGTCAGATGGCATGTGTAAGGATGGCAGATTTACTTCTAGCTTTTAATAGTGTATCCAATTATATTCCATCTGCTACACTCTTGCACACATCCTTAACCTTTCTATATCTCTTTGCAGCTTGTTTGCATCCTCTTCATTGTTTATTTTCTGTGTGAAAGCTTTATACAGCCAAATAAAAAACAACTGTGGGTGCTAGAAATCAGAAACAAAAATAGAAATTTCTGGAAAAACTCAGCAGCTCTGGCAGCATAGAATCCCTACAGTGTGGAAACAGGCCCTTTGGCCCAACAAGTCCACACCGAACCTCAGAGCATCCCACCCAACAACCCACACCTCCCTGAACACTACAGGCAATTTAGCATGGCCAATCCACCTAACCTGCACATCTTTGGACTGTGGGAGGAAACCCGCACAGACACAGGGAGAACATGCAAACTCCACACAGACAGACACCTGAGGCTGGAATCAAACCCGGGTCCCTGGTGCTGTGAGGCAGCAGTGCTAACCACTGAGCCACCGTGCCGCCCTGTGGAGCATCTGTGGAGAGAAATCAGAGTCAACATTTCGGGTCAAGTCACCCTTCTTCAGGACTGAAGAAGTTCTGTAGAAGGGTCACTGGACCCAACACATTGTAGAATGAACCTTCATTGTAACTTGGATTTGTACAGTGCCTTTCATGCCCTCAGCACATTGCAAATTGCTTCATGGACAATGAACACTTACAACAAAGAACTCCCATTGAAGTACCCTTGCATAAAAGTCAAGAGTTATTCAAATGAATAGTACAGGTGGTTGGAGATGGAAGGGTCTTGTCGGGCTTGGGTAAATTACAGAGACAAAAAGAGATGCAGGAATTTAAAAATCCAATAATTTTAAATTGGAGGTGTTGGGACAGCAAGTTTCAAAAACAGGGTTGTTAGATGAGTAAGTATTGGTGCAGGCTGGATTAGCGACAGTAACAGGGAAATGAGTTGCCAATCACATAGCATGGAGCTTGGGATGGGAACAGGAACTGATTAAAATAGTTACATTTGTGACAGAGGCACCAGGAGCCCCTCAGCCTGGAGCTGGCCTGACATACGGATGGGAACTGGTAATGTTACTCAAGTGAAAGTAGGCAGGCAGTCTTTGTGATGGGATTGGAAGCTCAGCTTCACGTTTGATAGGTTGCTAACAGCCCACTTTGGCCTGGGCTAGAGAAGAGAGATCGAATGCTTAGGAAGGGCTGAAAGGCACAATTTAAGTGCCCCCAGCATTTAACTGGAAGAAATTAGAGGTCATCCAACATTAGAATCTGAACATAGTGGAGAGAGATAGAGATGTGGGGTTGACTGCTTTCACAATACTGCTGACAAGCTGAAAAACTGACATCTTTTGACACGGTTTCTTCTTACTCTTAAGCGTGTTTTCTATGAACATGAATGCACTAAGTGCACAAGCTTGAAGCTAACACTAATATACAACATACGGCACAAATTGGCACCTGCAGCAATTGTAGTTCTTTGCTACAGTCAACCACAGTACATTATTTCCAATGCCAATAAGTCAGGGTAGGGTAATATGGCAAATTATATGGCAGGAGGCTATATTTTACTCATTTGCTGCACAACCTTAAATGTAATGAAGGGAATGTATCTGTACACTGTCAGTCAGTTCTTCTTGGTTTGTTTTATACTTCAGAACTGTTGCTAAGAGGCAGTCTGGGGTTAGGCAATTTTTTGATGTGGAGTTTCTCGTGTCAGTTCTGCTCCTGTAACTTCACACCTATAAAGATGGTCAAATGTGGACTGCATTTCCATAGTTTCCAGGGATGTGAGTGAGAATGGCTGTTCAGCTGGACTCCAGGGTGGCCTCCAGAGTGACTGATGCTTAAACCTTCCCTGTCTGGCAACCTGTGCTCAGCACATTCACAGTAGACACTGTGGTCAGGCTCGAGAAGCTGTTATCTAGGGGGTACCACCTACACCTTTTTTAGAAAAATAACTTGTGGATTGGATGCAAGGGTGGCAGCCACAGGGAAGAAGAAAACCACTTCAAGAAAGAGGTTGGGGGTGTTTTCTAAGGCCGTGGTGCCATAGTGACTGCTGGCAACACTGACTATAAATTCCTGGAATGCACTGACCACAATTTTCCAACCATTAATGCTAGCAGTGCAGAGTTGTACAATCGCCCCTATTAATGCCGTAACTCATCATTTACATGGCATCCAGTGCAGTATAAACCAAAAATGTGAGTTTGCAGTAAGAATGTAAAAAATGGGAGCAGGAGAAGAAATGCTCGACCACTCAATGTGATCAAGGCTGATCTTTGCCTTTACCTCCACTTTTCCACTTGCTACCCATAATTCCTTGATTCCCTTAGAGAGAGCAAAGATATGAATGTCCCAACTTTCAATGGTTCCACAGCTCTCTGAGGGAGGGAATTCCCAGGATTCACAATCCTCTGAGTGAAGACGTCACTCCTCACCTCAGCCCTAAGTGATGGTTGCCTCACCCTGGAACTGGACCCTCGTGTTTTAGGCTCCCGAGCCCAGAGTAAGGAACCTCACAGTGTTCATGCTTTCAGGAGCCTTCAGAATGCTTGCACATTTCAATGAAATTGTCTCTTGTGCATCTAAATGCCAGAAAATTTAAGCCCAGTTTACTCAACGTCTCATTAAAGGGCAAACTTCTCACTCTGGGAATGCATCTAGTGAACGTCCACTGTACACCACCATGATCCATTACCCACTGGGCAATTAGGTGACAGGCAATAAATAATGTCTTAGCCAATAACGGGCCCATATCCTGTGAATTAATGTAAAAAAAAACGATGCCCCACGAACGGCATCAACCATAAAATTATTCAAAATACTTTGCTGGCAGAATCCATGTGATTTAAATTCCTATTCAATATTAAGAAGGGCTGCTATTCCCACCATGTCATTCCCATTCGCAGTGAAACGGCTAGGACTGATAGCACCAATATTCCTGACCCCATCCCCTTTCTGTAAAGTTTCCCGTGGTGTCACAATGATTTGAGGAATAGGAAAGAGAGAGAGAGAGAGAGAATGAGAGAGAGAGGGAGACATTGAAGTATGTGATTCCTGCTCAAACAACAACAACCTATATTTATATAGTGCCTTTACCACAATAAAACGTCCCAAGACACTTTACAGGAGGATTATAAAACCAAACACAGCATGAAGCCACAAAAGGAGTTATTAAATCAAATCATTAAAAGCTCAGTCAAACATGTATGTTCTGAGGAATACCTTCATGTGACAAAGAGAGGTAGTGAGGTAGGAAAGGAATTCCAGAGCCTTGGTCCTCATCCAGGACTGACCAGTTAAAGTCAGAGGCCAGAATTGGAGGAGCTGATGCCTCAGGAGTTGTTGGGCTAGAGAAGATTCCAGAGAAACGGATAGATGCAGCCAGGGAGGGACTTGTAAATGCAGATGAGAGTTTGAAAATCAAGACACAGCTCGTCAAGGAGCCAGTTAGCTTAGGTCAATGGCCACAGGGCTGATGTGTGTTAGAACCACCAGGCAATCTGCAATGGATAACTTCTTTTATGTTTCAAAGACCTTTGAAGTGCTGATTTTATATTTATATGTTGCCTGGAAAACATATGTAATGTTTGGCTGATAGATGGACAGCCCCAGGTTAATGCTGAGATAACAAGGTGTAGAGCTGGATGAATACAGCAGGCCGGGCAGCATCAGGGGAGCTGGAAGGCTGACATTTCAGGCCTAGACCCTTTTTCTTCCTGAAGAAGGGTCCAGACCCGAAACGTCAGCTTCCCTGCTCCTCTGATGCTGCTTGGCCTGCTGTGTTCATCCAGCTCGACACCTTGTCAGTAGGGGAAACCAAACAGAGACTTGGGGACTGTTTTGCAGAACACCTAGGCTGTCTTCGCACTAAACAACTGCACCTCCCAGTCGCGAACCATTTCAACTCCTCCTCCCATTCCTCAGACAACATGTCCATCCTTGGCCTCCTGCAGTGCCACAACGATGCTACCCGAAGGTTGCAGGAACAGCAACTCATATTCCGCTTGGGAACGCTACAGCCCAATCGTATCAATGTGGACTTCACAAGCTTCAAAATCTCCCCTCCCCCAACCGCATCCCAAAACCAGCCCAGCTCGTCCCCATCTCCCTAATCTGTCCTTTCTCTCACCTATCCCCTCCTCCTGCCTCAAGCCCCACCCCCATCTCCAACCTACTAACCTTATCCCACCCTCTTGACCTGTCCGTCCTCCCTGGACTGACCTATCTCCTCCCTACCTCCCCACCTACACTCACCTTTACTGGCTCCATCCCCACCTCTTTGACCTGTCTGTCTTCTCTCCACCTATCTTGTCCTCTATCCACCTCCCACTCCCTCCCTATTTATTTCAGAACCCCCTTCCCTTCCCCCATTTCTGAAGAAAGGTCTAGGCCCGAAACGTCAGCTTTCCTGCTCCTCTGATGCTGCTTGGCCTGCTGTGTTCATCCAGCTCTACACCTTGTTATCTCAGATTCTCCAGCATCTGCAGTTCCTACTATTCCCCAGGTTAAGGCTACTGCTTTGGGTACCTGTGGGCAACTAGAGGCTAGTTAGAGGCATGGTGGCTCAGCAGCTAGCACTGTTGCCTCACAGCACCAAGGACCTGGGTTCAATTCCACCCTCAGGTGACTGTGTGGAGTTTGCACATTCTTCCCGTGTCTGTGCGGGTTTGCTCCGGTTTCTTCCCACAGTCCAAAAATGTGCAGGCTAGGTGATTGTCCATGCTAAATTGCACGTAATGTTCAGGGATGTGTAGATTAGGTGGGTTTTAGGGGGATGCTCTGAGAGTTGGTGTGGACTTGTTGGGCTGAAGGGCCTGTTTCTACACTGTAGGGATTCTAAGATTATTTAGACTGCTGTTGTTAGTTTTTGTGGATAGACCAGTACTCGGTCCTCTCTGTTTTCTTAACATGTGGGTTAGAAGGAGATATGCAAGTTGTTGTTGAGAGAGAAACGTTTCTTTTGTTTTTAGAACAGGAATTGTTCTATTCGTTTCACAATGATTCGCTGTGTTTAATTAAAAAAGTGTAATATCTTGAATCTGATGAACAAGTGCAGCAGTTTTATAGGTAGACTTGAGGACCATCCATGGCATTGTTGGTAGTGAATTGGATGATAATATCAGATCAGCCATGATCCAATTGAATAGCAGAACAGACTTCATGAGCTGAATGGCCTAACTCTGATCCTACATCTTGCGGTCTTATTAAAATTGGATCTCATATGGCCTTTTCAAAGGAGAGTACTGTCTCACCATCACCGTATTCTGCTGCTGCATTTAACTCATGTTGCATTAACATGAACATCAGAGCAACTGAGATAACAAGGTGTAGAGCTGGATGAACACAGCAGGCCAAGCAGCATCAGAGGAGCAGGAAAGCTTGACGTTTCGGGTCTGGGCAACTGGGATTCAGCTATTTGGTAATAAGCTATGCAGTTGACAAATTCGTTATAGACGTGTCTCCAAGTCAGAAGACCCCAGTATTAGTAACTAATGTCATTTGTTCTTTAATAAACAAAAAACATGCATCTGCAACAGAGTGGGAAATCTAGCATATGACTAGCAAACCCTTTTAGAATATCGATTGTAAAGGGGCTTTCCAAAGCGGGGCCTGGGATCAATAATCCCTCAAAAGTTTTGTTTTCAGTGCATGGTCCTCCAAGGTTCAAGCACGGCAGCAACTTCTGAAACTGGAGCTCAATGCATTGGCCAGCGGATCACACCAAATGGAGCACGTGGAACCTTAGAGGAACTGTGCGACCACTCAGCTTGGAGGCACCCAGTGGCTGGGACCATCGGTGGTTTTGCGAATTGAAATTTTGGGTTCATGAGTTTAGAAGCAGCAATGGCCACTGTCACTACAACCCACCTTCGCTCTCATAGATCTTCTTTCCCATCCTATCCCCGCTCCCCCTGCAACACTCAGTATTCGCAATTTCCAATGAGCTCACAGTGGGGAAAAGATTTGGGAAGATTATAAGGTATTAGAAATCTTGTGTTGGTACATGTCCTGTCAGCTTTTCAATTGTGACTCTCTATTTGTAATGGAACCTGGCCTCTGTAGGGCTTGTTGCACTTGTAGATAGTATTATGCAGATTCAGAGGTGAAATCCCTTTATTGCTAATCTCTATTTGAGGGATTTATCACTCCTTCCAACAATTACTTTGTAATCCAGATAAACTACAGTACAAAAGTTCGGCTGCATTTTCCAAATGGGTGTAGATGGCACATCATTCAACACAGTTTTTAAAAAAATGTCCTGAAACCACAAATGAAACATTAGAGAAAAAAATGCAGAAGAAAAGCATCATAGCCCATTGTTACAAGAAGCAGTTGGCCTTTGTATTTCTTTACCTTCAGTGCATACCACTGCAGCATTAAAATATTTTAGTTCGTTTTATTTCTGCTTGCCGATCGACGCAAACATTCACTTGCCCTGTCAGCACTGTTTTCATAATTGGCTCTCTCAGATGTTTATCAGTCCCGAGGGCTTTTGCTGAAGTTCAGAACAGGGAAGTTTCTCCAAAAGATTAAGCATTTTTTTTTTGGAAGTCAATAAAAGGAAAATACCGTATAAAATGTCCATATTTGGGAAGCACAGGGCCTGCAGTTGAAACACAGTGGTTTTCACTGTAATTGAAAGGCTGGCTGGTTTCTCAAAAAAAGATATTTTCGTTGCAGCATGTAACCTATGAGTGTAAGCAGAACGTTAGATACAGCTAGGGAAGGTTTTTTCACCATTAAAATTCCAAAGAACTGCGGATGCTGTATAATAGGATCAAAAACAGAAATTGCTGGAAAAGCTCAGCAGGTCTGCCAGCATCTATGATGAGAAATCAGAGCTGATGCTTTGGGTCCAGCGACCCTTCCTCAGAAGTTCTTGACCTGAAACATTAACTCTGATTGTTGTCCACAGATGCTGCTAGACCTGCTGAGCTTTTCCAGCAGTTTCTATTTTTGTGGAATTTATTACTGACTGCATTGTATTTCTGGCTGTAATTGTAAAAAGATACCAAGTAAGAGCTATAACATGAAGAGCAGTTAAGTTATGATAAGCAACGTTTGTCCTTTTTACATCAGTTGAGGGAATTTCCTCACTAAGTTCTTCAGGGCTATAAGAAGGAACAAATAAGTTGATGTATACTGTTTGGTTCAAAGGTTTAACACCGCATATTTTTATTGACTGAATTTAGCTCCTTCAAGATCACAGTAGCTGTTGAAATATAGAATCCCTACAGTATGGAAGCTATTCAGCCCATCTAGTCCACACTGACCATCCAGACAGCATCCCATCCAGACCCACTAACCTACCCTATCCCTGTAACCCTGCATTTCCCTTGGCTAAACCAACTATCATGCACTTCCATGGACACTATGGCCAATCCACCCTAACCTGCACATCTTTGGACTGTGAGAGGACACCAGAGCACCTGGAGGAAACCCATGCAGACACGGGGAGAATGTGCAAACGGACAGTCACCCAAGGATGGAATTGAACCCGGGTCCCTGGCGCAAGGAGATGGAAAACAAAATTACATATTTAAAGATAGGCAGGAAAGCAAATTGTCGATGACGGCGGCCTATGATCTTTATTTTCAACCCAGGTCTTTTTTCAAAAAAGAATTTTTAAAAAATTTTAATCAAATATTATTCCTGCAATGCATTTACTGTTGGCTCTGTTTCAGATCTGTCTGTGCCAAAAAACACCACCGCACTGACAGGCTTCAAACATCCAGAATTGATAGTTAGATTAAAGGGAAAATCCAGCTGCTAACTTTTCAAAGCTTTGCATGTTTGCACAGGCAGAACCTTGCAGCAATGCTCTAAGACTTATGCTGGAAAACTCTCTTTTTCTCACATGAATCTTAAGGCAATTTGCAGTAAGATTTGTTCATTTGAGTCACGCTGATTCAGATTAGTGTGTTCAATGCAGTGAATCAGGATCAAGTGTGAATGAATAATGCATGATATTGCAGTATCTTTATGGAAATGATCTGCAGATTTGATGCAGTGACTGCATAACGAAAAAGAGTTTGCTGTAAATTTATAACATCCGCTTTGCACAGACAGTCCATCCCTCTCAGTTTATTCAGGTTGTTCCATGAGGGTGGATTAGACTTCTGTGAGAATTGTGCCAAAAACACCATGTGTTTGCACGATGGGTAAAGTATATTAACACACAATCAGCAAAGCATTCAAGTGTTCTTAGGAGAAAGCTAGATAAGAGACTGAGGTCTACAGCTATTAGCATTACAAGAAATGGTGATAAAGATAGGGTCACATGCTAGGCAATTAGCTTATTATTTTAAAGACCTGTGAGTTTCAGAAGAAAAGGTGGAAACAGTGCAGTTTTGATATCCTAGGAAGGAATGAATTATTTTGCAAATTGGTCCTAATAAAAGTCAAGATCATCTAGACCCAAAATGTTAGCACGCTCTCTCCCTCTCTCTCTCAATGGCCTGCTGTGACTTCCGGCATTTTTTGTTTTCAGTACAGATTCCAGCATCTGCAGTAATTTGCTCCCAATTAAAGTCAATCTGGACACAACAAGAGGCCAACTAAAACAGAGGAAAGATAAAGCCAGCTCCTGGTCGCTTTTCAGTAACTCCTACTCTTCTATCAGTAACTACTGCTCCTGTATGCATATGTGTAAATCTCCAGTAGTGAAAGCTGTGAAACATTTCCATGGTTAAATAGAATCCAGCATCCATCCTTTCTCAGCTCGTACCTTACCTGTTTATAGATTCGCATACCAAAATCCTCTTGGTTGAATGGCAACGTTTTGCAATCTCTCCAGCTGGCATTGTCCGTTCATAATTCAGACATTCGAATGAAAACAACATCCTGTGAATGCTGGAGATCTGAATAAAAACAGAAAATGCGGAAAAACTGAGCAGGTCTGGCGGCATCTGTCGAGAGAGAAACAGTTAACACTTTGAGTCCAATGTAACTTCTTGAGATCTCTATCATCATTTAGATGCCATTGACATAGGAATTACAGGCACATTTTTCGTATCAAAAATATACTTTATTCATAAAAAATAACTTTGGTCACTAAAGCAGTTCGATTCTATGCTGTAGCATAAAATGGAACAAACAAACATTGGAGTTTGGCTCTATCCAACAAACAAATCAAAGGCATCTTTTACTTGTACAAGACTATATTTACCTAAATCTGAGGCACTGGGAGGGTCCAATAAGTGAACAGACCCCCATTTACCTTCAGCAGAAAGACCTCGGACAGTGGTCTTTCCCCACTGCACCTTGGCAGCAGCTGCCCCAAACTTTAGTGCGTCCCTCAGTACTTAGTCCTGGGCCTTGGAATGTGCAGTCTGCAGCATTTGGTCAGGGTCAGCTTCTTGTTCTGGAGAACAGCAGGTTTCAGTCCCGACACAACTCCCAGCAAACATTTCCCCTCCTTGCCAGGGGAAGTGAGCAAATGGCTGAATAAAACAAAGAGGAAATGATTCCAATGCACCTTTCTGTGCCTTGTACCCGCAGCATGGGCAGTGTTTGGGCTTTTGGTTAGGACCAGGGTCACATGGAAGCTGCAGTTCCTCACCGTATGTGGCACATTCGCCTGGATGTGATTTTTTCCCAAATCAGACAGATAGTGGTGAAAAAGCACACTGTCTGTCATTTTAATGGTGCAGGTTGATAGGCGAGCCTCTGGCAGAGGAGGTAATAAGAGACAGAGGATACCTCCATCTTAAGTTGGCCTCTCAGTGACACTTAACATTTGTAAACCAAAATCAGGATGGTGTCCAAAACCTGGCACCTTGGTCAGTGACACATATTCACACGTGGGTCCCACCCTCTGTTCCTGCTCCCTCTACCACCCTGCCCCCAGATACCACACAAACATTGAATCTCAACAATTTGCTTTCTATCTGTGAGTGTCAATGCGCAGAGACATATGTTCCGGAGTTTTTATTCCGAGAGCCTGCAACATTTGAACCTTCGAGATAACAAGGTGTAGAGCTGGATGAACACAGCAGGCCAAGCAGCATCAGAGGAGCAGGAAGGCTGACGTTTCGGGCCTAGACCCTTCTTCAGAAATGGGGGAGGGGAA
>JAHRHZ010000026.1:6697176-6749434 GCA_024137785.1 Ginglymostoma cirratum | reverse complement strand
TCTTCAGAAATCATTTCTGAAGAAGGGTCTAGGCCCGAAACGTCAGCCTTCCTGCTCCTCTGATGCTGCTTGGCCTGCTGTGTTCATCAAGCTCTACACCTTGTTATCTCAGATTCTCCAGCATGTGCAGTTCCTACTATCTCTGAAACATTTGAACCTTCCTTTGCTTGAAGGCCCCGTTTCTTTACAGTTTAATATTTAGTGAGACAGGGGAGTACTGGCAAGGCTGGGATTTATTGCCCATTCCTACTCATCCTTAATAAGGGTTTGATACAACTGAGTGCCTTACTACGCCACTTCGGAAAGCAGGGCCACTTTCTGAATTATTCTGGGGTCATCTTTAGGTCAAACTGGCTAAGGATGGCAGGTTACCTTTCCTAAAGGACATCAATCAACCACACAGTTTTGGTTTTTACAACAAATTCCAGATTTTGTAACTGAACTTAAAGTCTCAAACTGTCTAGTGGGGATTCAGTTGCTCAACCAGTCCAACCCACTGGATTCCGAGTCCAGTTGTGTTACCATCATGTTCTTGTGGTATTTCTTTTAAAAGCAGTCGGTGATTATAAACCATATGTGGAGAGGAAACAGAATTACAGCAAGTTAATTGAACTGTACCAGTCCAAATCTGTTTTATTGCACATCCTGCTGTGTAACTCTGGTCCTGATGTTCGCAGCTCTGGTGGCCCAGAGAGCTCCAAACTGATGATTATGAAGTAATTAGGCAGCAGGTAAATGCAGAACTTATCTCACTGTTTGAAGTAGCATTCTCTGCAGACGGCTTCACATTTTAACCTTCAAACTTCGCCAGACACTCGGGATAAGGCTGTGTCTGGGTGGCAGGTGAAGGAAATACTTTCCAAGTAAATGACTGATTATACTGGCATGGTTCACATTTTCATTTTGTACATGCTAACCAGGTTGATGCTTGGTTGTAGATAGCTTCTAATTTCACTGTCAGGATGTATAATAAAATCTGTCTGAGTATTTAAAAATAAGCTGCTCTCAGGCCCTCCATTATAATGACCAGAAAATGCATTCTTAGATTTTCCTTCTATTATTGAACATACCAATTTTGCTCACCATACACAAGGGAGATCTTGCATTTATATTGTGTAGTCCAAGATCTCAAGGCATCCCAAAGTGCGTTACAGCCAATAGAAAGCTCTTGAAGTGCAGTGCCTGTTTTAATGTAGGAGCAAGATCAGCCAGTTTGTGCGCAGCAAGCTCCCACAAGCAATAGGATGGGAATGACCAAATCACCCTTTTTTTTGTGTGATGTTGGTTGAGGGATAATTATTGGACGGGATACTAAGAGGAATGTGTCCTTTGAATAGTTCCATGGACTCTTTTACATCCAGCAGATTGAGGACAGTGAGAACCGTGGTTTAGTGTCTCATCGGAAAGCCAAAAGCTCTGACAGAGCATCACACTGCGATTCCACACTGGAGTGTTAGCAAAAGTCTGGTGGAGTGGCACCGTCTGACTCAAAGGCAAGAGTTGTACCATCCCCGGAGAAAGCTGCAGTTGCGAGAGCTTATTGTTTCACAACTGCTTCGAGCTTGGTTGAGGTATGGATCAAATGGCCTGCCTAAACATAATAGTTGTTATTAACTCACAAGTGATAATGTTCAGGTTAGTTCCCAACATGCACGCAATCCTAGAGACAAGATTATGAAACAAATTCGGTTTCAGTTCAGTTTCTGCCAGTCAATAGGTTGTGACTTGACATTGCTGAAGAAGGGAGTATTTTGAAATGTTACGTAATATCTAACGAGTTTTTCAAGATTCTTTACAGTGAGACTCATTCCCTCTCTCTGTTCTCAAGTGGAGATTTTGCTTTCTTGACAATTTTGTACCCAACTGGTTCAATGGGGGAAGAGAAAGCTGACAGTTCTGAGGTTGCATTGGCTTTCGTTTGACCTTTGACTTTCATATCCTGTCACTCTCACTTTTACCTTTCATCCCTTTACCTGATTCAGCTCCAGGTCTTTCCTATCTTATCTAGTCCCTCTAAGCATGAGTAACGAATGTTGATAATAGTAAGCAGTTTGACTATGGACCCACCTGATGAATGCACTGTCAGAGCTCAAATCCAGAACCAATACTTTTAAGACTTTTCTTTCTAAAAGATGTGTTTGAATCCCAGGATGGACTGCAATTTTCAATTCCCCTCAGGTCTATACTGATAGCTGTTTTTATACACTAGTTGGATTGTTCAGGAGATCAATTTAAAGTGATCGATTCTGCCTAAAGGTATATGGGTTGAAGAATGTGGGCCAGTTGTGCTTTCAGAAGGCTGAGGCAGGTTTCAAAATCATGAGAGTGGAAAGATTGAAGAATCAAATAGACATCTATTTCACGCAATTAGCAAAAGAAACAATGCTGACAAAAGGAAGAATGTCTTTTCCACAGTGACTGAGTGTGTGCGCGCGTATGTATTTGTGTGTCTGTGTGCGTGTGTATGCACGTATGTGTGTGCGTATGTGTGCGTGTGTGCGCGTATGTGTGTGTATGTATGTGTGCACGTGTGTGTGCGTGTGTATGTGCGTGTGTGTGTGCATATGTGTGTGTATGTATGTAAGCACTTGTGTGTGCGTATGTGTGTGAATGTATGTATGTGTGTGTGTATGTATGTATGCACTTGTGTGTGCATATGTGTGTGAATGTATGTATGTGTGTGTGTGTGCATATCTATGTGCGCGTGGTCCATCATGGCTTTGAGTAGAGAATTAGATCATAATGTGAACAGAGTAATCTGCTATGCTATGGGGAAACGGCTCGGGCATGGCACCAGAGGAATTGTAGTGCAGATTCAATGGACCGAGTGGCCTCCTGTTGTGCTGTGATTGTTTAGCGTGAGGTTTTGTCATTAAAAAGTAACCGAGTCCCACTCTTTCAGGATCTAACACTAAGATCCCAAAGCCCAGAGTGCAGTTGTTGATAAAAACTGTGCCAATTTCGCTTGGATTCTGAATGTTAGAACCAAAACCGGCTTCACAATCCCTAGACCGGGAGAAGGGCTTGAATGCAGACCTATCGATTGGAGTAGAGTTCATCACTCTCAAGTTGAACCCAGCATTGCTAGAGTGTTATTTTTAATCCCCATTTGCATTGTTTACAATATAACCTCACTAACTATACTGGCTGTCAGTTTGGATGGGATCCAAAGCAACAAGCCATTCTGAACAACGCTTTTGAGTCTTTATTATTTTTACTAGGAAATGCCTTGGAGGCTCTGTTTGACTAAGGGGGAAGGTATTTAAAGTATCAAACTCCTTGGAATCTCTCAGTGACTGCTCCAGCCTTGGAGACAGCAGCTTATTTTCAATGCAAAGACTTGTCTTGCACTCAACATCTGGACTTTAAAGGCCTTTTATCAGCACCATCAGCTCAGTATATTTCCAGCATTAGTTTTAAAGTAAGGATAATCCTGCGTACTTTCACAACTATTCCAGTCAATAGACCCTGGTCTCATGGCAATGTAAATAAAGTGGCCTTGTCACGCAACCTGATTGTTTTCAGCTGAATGGAGATAGGAGTGCTCCAACATTAGTGTAAATGCCTGTACATCACTTATAAAACATGTTTACTTGTAGTATTCTGCCTAGGTAAAGGCGAGTTTTTCCTTCCTGTGTACGAGTGCAATGATACATAACCAGACCCACATAAATATTTAAAATGAAATTGCTCTGTAGAATATGCTACAGTGCCAAACACAGCTAGCTGTGAGAAGTGTTAACAGTCACATACACAATAAATTAGAGAATTCATTTTTCCCTATGGACTGTAGACGCAGGATTCTGATTCTGAAAGCCAAGCAAATGCTTGCTTCTCCAGCACCAGCTCTAGATATTTTCCTCATCAACCTGTTCAGAGATGTTGTTACACTCGTCTGGAGGAGGTGAGATTTGAACCCAGGCCTCGGAGGTAGGGATACTGTCACTGGACCACAAGGCCCCTAAACCTTACCTTCTAACTTATTCCTCCTGGAGTGCTTACAAATAGTCTGCTGAGCTCTCGCTTAGCTATTAGCCTGGCCAACTCACCCTAACTACACACAGAGCTTCTAGTGACACCTGTCAGTTTCAGAGCTGCCTTTCTCTGGAACATTTCATTCAAGAGGGTTAATTTGAAAAAAATTAAAGACCTCATCAACCATAACAGTAATGTTGTGTTTGCTTTTGATCATTTATTCCAATTTCAACTTGAAACGGCTGTCAGAAATGACCATCATCACCATATGTTTGAGCAAGAGCTTTGACCCACTGGCTATGTTCCTGCTTCAGTTGATTACAGTTTCTGTAACCAGACCAGTCTGTAGGTTTCTTTATAACCTTTCAATTTTGTCCATTGTATCTGTCCAGTGACCTATAACTCCCTGCATCACCTCAAGCCTGCTGCATTATTCAGTAGGATCATGGCTGATCAGACATTCCTCACATCCACTTTCCTGCCCTTTGCCTATTAGCCTTGATTGCCTGACTGATCAACAATTTACCTATCTCAGCCATAAATATACACAAGGACTCTGCCCCCACAGCTATGTGACGAGGAGCTCCAAAGGCTCCCGACCCTCTGACAGATGAAATTCCTATTCTCCACAGTCTTTAGTTGGTGCCCTTTTATTCTGAGACTATGCCCTTTTGTCCTAAACCCTCCCATGAGGGGAAACATCCTCTAGGAATTACCATAGAATCCCTACAGTGCAAATACAGGCCATTTGGCCCATTGAGTCTGCGCTGACCCTCACTTACCTTTTCAAGCCCCGTAGGAATTCTATGTTTCAATGAGATCATCTCTCATTCTCCTTCTCTCTAGGCACATTCTAATAACATCACTTTCCTTTGGGTAGCTGACACTATCTCTGACATTGGGGCAGTATATCCCTGGGAGCACTCTTGGGGACTTCCTGAGAGAGTAAGGAAATTCCAAATGGTCTCCAAAAATAACAACAACAACTTGTAATTAGCAAACATTTTGTGGGAACACTATCAGAAACAGTTTGACACAGCCGCATTGGAGGACAAGTTGGTTAAAGAGAGAGGTTTCAAGGAGTGGCTTGTGATGAGATTCATTTCCAGTATTCTGGGAGAAGGTACTTTTTTGGATACACTCAAGTTTGAAATATTGCAGGTGGCAACATTCAATTCCACCCAGCAATCGGGAAGTTATGAGGTTTTCAATAAAATCCCTAAAATGTGGAAGTGGGCCATTCAGCCCATCAATACCACACTGACCCTCCAAACAGCATCCCACCTGGACCCACCTCCATAACCCAGTATTTCTCCATGGCTAATCCACCTAACCTGCACGTCTTTGGACTGTGGGAGGAAACTAGAGCACCAGAGAAAACCCACACAGACACAGGGAGTATGTGCAAACTCCACACAGACAGTCACCCAAGAGTGGAATCAAACCTGGGTCCCTGCCACAGGGAGGCAACATTGCTAACTACTGAGCCACTGTGCCACTCAGGTCACTAGTTAGACAAGCAGAGTCAGAGACTCCCATGTCAGGGAGTACTGCTGTTAACCGTGCTGCAAAACTACATGGGATTTGTGTAGTGAGAACTTGGGAAGTCCTACATTGGATGAATAGCTCTGTTTAGTGAGGTCTTTGGGAAGGCTAGGGTGCTAAGGGAACTCTGAAGAGGCAATGTGTTGCTGATAGTTCAGAACAGCCAGGAGTGGGCACTGAGCAGTGTTTGCTGGATGTAACTGAGCTAGATGAGAGCTCCGAAAATCCAGGAGTAGTACTGGCTGAGTGAAGTTTGCTATTGGTGAAAGGCTGGAGTTGTGCCTGCGAGGGAATGCAGTTTCCAGAGTCCAGACGAGCAGACAACTAGGGATTGAATGCGATTGACTGGAACTGGAGCAATTGCTAAAGCAATCTATAATGGAGCTGCTTTTTATTTTGGGAAGGAGTTCAGGGCTTAGGTAGTCAACTGTGAAGAGTTGAGATTGCTCGGGAAGGTTAATACGATTTGATGATCCACAGTGTTATTAACGTCTTCAGGGAGCTACTGAGAAATCCATGGGATCCCTCTCATTCACATTTGCAGTTTAATGTATGCTGCAGAGGTATTCAATCATAATCAGTTCCCCACGTTTTACCAAACGTTAATCTTGGGTGTTCAGAGTAAGTTGTGTATGTGTGGCAGGTTATAATCCTGTTCTAACATTATATGGCCACATGTTTTGTTGTTTGTTCAAAACCATGGAACCTTGTGGCTTTACTCTCTCAGCAAGTCTCCTGATCCTCTCACTTTTATTTTGTCAGCTCTAAAAATATAATTTACTGGGCCCCCTAGCTAGGTTGCAACTTAAATTTTGTGGCTGGACTCTGGATTGTAAGAAACTTAAAGGAGCGGTCTAGAGAGCTTAAGATCTGGGCAGCTGAGGTCATGACTCCAGGAATTGGACAATGAGACTTGGGGAAAGAATGGAGGGACTGACAGATCCTGGAGGGTTCTAAGGCAGGTAGACATTATGGAGATAGGAAGGGGTGAGACCATGCAGGGATTGGAAAAGATAAATGAGAATTTTAAAGTCAAGGCATTGTTTTAGCTCAGAGCTGATGTAGGTCCGTGAGTACAAAGGAGAATAGATTGACGGGATGGTGTTAGTATTTTTGTACCCATAAGAAGGGGCATGGGTCAGTCTTCTCAGGTTGGAGCAGGGAGCGTGGCTGTTCTGAGGGGCTTCACAGGTGCAGCTGTTTATTTTAGCAGTTTATGCCTCATAAAAGAATTGAAAAGCACAGTATGAAGGGCCGAGCAGATGTAGCTGAAATGTGTCTCACTATCAAAGCAGGACTATTGTTGTTGTTAACACACTGACACATGATATGTAATGTGAGATGGAGTTGAAACCCTTGATGTTTGTACTAAGAACAAAGCATTCAACACCAGGAATCAAGAGGAACACTGTAATGATCCCTTTTCATTACATGTAACTACAATGCACCTTTTCCAAAAAAAACAGTTACTGTACACTGTTGTCACCCATGAAGCAACAGCATTTCCAATAAGAGAATGAGAGACTAGCAAACAGTTGAAAGTAGAGAGAGACCTTGAGACACTAAGTAAGACTTTCATTTCCAAGATGACTCAAAGTGCTTCTCAGCTTATGATGACTTATTGAAATGTCGTCATTGTTGTAAAGTAGAGCATGTTTCAATTATCACTAAACAAAGGGAATTTAAAACTTGTACTCGATGCCCTGGTTTATGTCACCAGTTCTATTTGCAGCCTGGTAACTAATAACAAACCTCTTTGCCTATTTGTCCCAACTTGTTCCCAAAATCCTCAATGCCCAATAAGCCATCATGGGTTTGTTCTTTTTGTTGTCGGTCATGGGCATTCAGCTACCGACATGCATCCTGTAGTTATTTTCCTAAATCCCTCCCCTCCTTCATGAACCTTCTCAAAATTGGCTGCTACAACCAAGCTGTCAGCCGTCTGACCCACTCTTACATTCTCTCTCCGTTCTTCTGCCCCTTCTGTGAAAAGACCACAGGATGTTACTGGCACTATTTAAGTGCAAGTTATCCGCTCCAGCCAACAATCTTGAACTTTGGGCAAGACTGCACAAGCCTGGAAGTTAAATTATGCAAAGTAAGTCAGACAATAGATTTCCCTATCATTCCAAAGTCACAGAAAGAGGTATGGGCGCATAAATATAGCTTGCAGATGGATGTTTGAGATCAAAGAATAGGATTCTGTCATTATTAAGGATGGTGTTCCCTGTAATTCTGTACTAAGCTAAAGAACAGCCTGTTTTCACAGCTGTTATACAATTATATGCATAACAGAGACTTGGTAAAGGAAGTGGTGTAGAGTCTTATAGACACAAAGTCATCTGGTGAAATTATTTGAGCTGTCAAGCTGTCAAGCTGTCACCTGAATTGGGCCTTAATCAGGTAAGGGGAAGTCTGGCTTGTGGTCTCTGCTCCATACTCTGCTTGGGCACCACTTCCCAGGAAAATAAGGGGGACAAGAACCTGTCCCAAAATGTGGTCACTGAACAAGGCAGCATCGAAAATAGGAGCTGGAGTAGCCCATTTGGCCATTCGAATCTGCTCTGCCACTCAATAGGATCATAGCTAATCATCCAACTTAGTCCCCTGTTGCCACTCTCTCCCTATACTCTTTGATCCCTTTAGCCCCAAGAACTATGTCTAACTTCTTGAAAATATTCAATATTTTGGTCTCAAATACTTACTGAAACAGAGAATTCCACAGGCTCACCACTCTCTGGGTGAAGATATTTCTCCTCGTCTCAGTCCGAAATGGCCAACCCTGTATCCTTAAACTGTGACCCCTGGTTTTGAACTCCCCCACCACCTGAAGATGGATTATACTCAAAACGTTGACTGTTCCTTTCGTCCAGATGCTGCCTGGCTTGCTGTGTTCTTCCAGCCTCCTGTGTGTCTACCAGGAACATCCTTCCTGTCTTCACCCTGTTGTCCTGTTAGAATTTTATACACCTCTATGAGATTCCCCTCCCTCATTCTTCTAAAATGCAGTGAACATAGTCCTAAGCGATCTGTTCTCCCTTCATATATCAGTCCTGCCATTCCTAGGAATCAGTCTGGTGAATCCTTGTTGCATTCCCTCCATCGCCAGAACATTTTCACATAAGAAGACCAGAACTACACACGGTACTCCAGGTGTGGTCTCATCAAGGCCCTGTATAATTGCAGCAAGACATCCCTATCTCTGTATCAAATCCTCTCCTTATGAAGGCCATTTGCCATCTTCACTACATGTTGTACCTACATGCTCACCTTCAGTGACTGGTGTACAATGATACCAGGTCTCATTGCACCTCCGTCTTTCACAATCTATCGTCATTCATTGCACTAAGCTAAACTGGACAACATTGAGGAAGGCAGATCAATAATTAACATCAATTGACTGGCTTTTATTCCAGGGAGAAATTGTGGGCTGTGTATTATCATTGCCTCAAGAAGATTTGACCAATTTGACTTTTCTAAAAACATTCCAGTCTCTTTTTGACAGTGCTAATTTGCAAAATAGCAACTGTTCCCAAATTGGAGTTTTCACAGAGGAATAGATCCAAAAAATTTATTACGCTTTTGGTGAAAACTCCTATGAAGTGCGAGGATTATTTAGTAAGGCTGGTATTCAGTTTTGTTTATAGAATTACATGGAACATATGGCAAAGGAAAAGAAAATAAAACTTGTAATTGTGATTTCACTGACACTGAGCACCTCAATTTGCTTTATAGCCACTGAAGTGCTTTTAAACTGGATGCATTGTTGTCATGTAGAAAACATGGCAGCCAAACTGTGCACAGCAAGATCCCACAGAGACCAATGTAATAAGGAGTGGATAATCTGTTTCTGTCATGTTGATTGAGGGATAAATATTGGCTAGGACACCAGGAACAGCACCCCGATTCTCTTCAAAGGTGCATCATCAATCTTATCCAACAGTGCGGTGCTCCCTCAGTACCACACTGGAACAGCAGACTTGATTTTAATGGTCAAATCTCTAGAGTGGGACTTGAACCCAGAACTGGAGTCCCAGAGGCAAGAGAGCTACCATCAGAGGCAGGGCTGACATCTCATACAGGATGCGAACACACCATTTGGCCCAAATGGACCATGCAAGCGTTGGGATGCTGCGCGCCATCCTCCTTTCATCTCTCTGCCTTATGCGGTTATCCTGCTTCCTCTGAACGGCATCTCTGCTGCTCATCTCAATCAGTCATCGTGGGAGCAATTTCCGCTGTATACCTTGATCTCATTAGTTGCTCCAGCCGCACCCCAGTCACCAGATGAGCAGCTGAACTTGTCACAGTGCGTCTGGTAAAAGCTACAAGAACAGACTGCCCTAGAACACACAATGCAGACCATGTGATGCTCTTACTGAAGGTCTCTCTTTGGGCAGAGGCTGAGGTAGAAATTGCAATGGTACAATCACGGGGCACATTGATAAATGAACTCTTCAATCAAATCTACAATTATTCCAGTTCCCAGTAAACAGAGAAGAAAACTGAAACTTGCATTTATATAGCACCTGCCATGACTTTGGGGCATCTCAAAGCATTCTACAGCCAATAAAGTACATTTAACTGTCGCAATGTGTGAAACACAGCATCCAATTCACGCACAGCACAATCCCACAAATAGCCAAGAGGTAAAGACCAAACAATTAAACTTTTAGATTGGTAGGAACTGCCGATGCTGGAGAATCTGAGATAACAAGGTGTAGAGCTGGATGAACACAGCAGGCCAAGCAGCATCAGAGGAGCAGGAAAGCTGACGTTTCGGGCCTAGACCCTTCAACAAATTAAACTTTTAATTTTAATTAAATTTTTAGTGTTGCTGATTGAGGGATCATTATTGACTTAAGCACCAGGATTAATTCTCCGACTACAACAAAGGCAGAAGTTGCCAGCAAAACTCAGCAGGTCTGTCAGTATGTGTGGGAAGAAAGCAGAGTTAATGTGCCAAGTCCGGTAACCCTTCATCAGAACACTTAATTCTCCTACTGTTCTCCACAATGGAACCAAGAGATTATTTTGACCCACTGAGAGGGCAGATGGGAGTTGTGTTTGACATCTCATCGAAAATACACTCCCACCGTCATGTCAGCCTAAGTTTTCGGCTCAAGGCTCTGAAGTGAAGCTTGAACTTTCAGACTCAGAGGTGACCATGCTCCCCAATGGGCCACAGCCAACAGAGACTAGACGTAAGAGGCCTTGCACATATGAATATTCTAAACTACAACAGCTAGTCCTTAGTGGTACAGTGGCTCAGTTGTTAGCACTGCTGCCTCACAGCACTATGGGACCCAGGTTCAATTCTAGTCTCAGGTGACTGTGTGGAGTTTGCACATTCTCCCATGTCTGTGTAGGTTTCCTCCCTCAGTCTGAAGATGTGCAGGTTGGCCATGGGGAATGCAGGGTTACAGGGGTGGGGTGGTATGGTTATGATCTTGTTCAGAGGGTCGGTGTGGAATCACTGGGGCAAATGGCCTATATCCAGACTGTAGGGACTCTGTGAAAGGCAGTAAGCTTTCTCATTGGTTTCAAAACGTGTGCATGTTTCAGGTTCATACTGAGAGGAGAGAACACGAGCAGGGTGTCAGCACGAAGCAAAGCTTTGGACAAAGTGACTCATGCAAACGAGCTGTTTGCTAATTAGACCATTTTAGAAAGCTGATGAGATGATTAAAACACAGCTGTTTATCGCTGTTACTGTGAAAACTGTTCCTGTTATCAACTCTATTCCAAGTAGCAGGATATAACCCTTCCAAAAACCATTTGGATTATCCATTAGTGCTTCCCAAGTTTCCTGCACTGCCACATGAACCTCTCAAGTGAAGATCTTTGACGACACAGAAGCAGTTGTTGAACTCCAATCATTCAGTTTGAATGTCAGTTCAGTATATTTTTGCAGCAAAGATGTGTGAATATGTAAGCAATGGCTCCTTTTATTTGGGAGGTGGAAGGGTGTATCTGTACCTGAGGAAAGATCGCACTCGGGGTAACAGAATCATAAACCATGTGGTTTTAAACATTAGGAGGACAGGGGAGATCTTTCTGTCTTCACATTGTTTAAAGAGCTGTCTGTGTGTGAAAGGCTGTGCCACCCCTTCAATCACCAATCACACCACACTGTCCACAGGCACATCAGCCTGCCCTGTGATTTGCACTTAGCATCACCCAGACTACATCCCGAAACCTCTTTCAAAACAGCACTGATGTGAACGACTCGACATGAGATTACATTGAACCCTCTCCTTGTAGTCTTTCCCTGCAGTTATTATCAGTGCATAATGTGGTTCAGGAATTGGATTTTCAATTTATTTAAGTGGTTCTGAGGGTCACAGAAAGGGCAACGACATACTTTAATAAAGAAAGAGGAAAAAACATTGACAATTGTGATGCATGGCTCCCTGAGGGAATGGAGCAGGTTATCAATACTATCATCCTGATACTTTAGTTTCTACATTTGCTAATGAAGCTATTTATCATTCTCACCTTTCTCCACAACACCTGCCTGTTTTTCTCTCTGCCCCATTTTGAAGATGTTGACCTTTTGTTGGCCTATACTGTCCTCCATCAGGAGTAACTGTACAACAGGGGATGTCATCAAGAAATGTAACTGCTCCACCCAATGTGACTGCGTTTGTCAAACAGCCCAGGCATGTTCTCTTTCACTTGAGAATTCCCAGTAAGAATTGCAGTTGGGACCAGCAGCAGATCATTCTCCTCTCTTGGGATGCAGAGATTAACTATAGCAGCTAGATTGGTAACCATTGTCCAGCTCTTTAAAGAATTTTATATGTTTCAATGAGATCACTTCTGAACCCCAGAGAATATCACCCCATTCTGCACAATCTCCCTCTCACACAATCACCTCACATGTAGGTGCAGTATGAACATTTCTCGATAATGGTTGGATGTTACAGTTCATTCAGGGTGTGCACTTTTACACGCAGATTGTGGTCTGAAGCTGTGGACAGTGATGGTAAAGATTCCAACATTCTTCCCAGCAACTGGCAGCCCAGGAACCTCACCAGCTCTTACTGCCTGCCAGTAGTGTGTACTGGAAGGATTTGGAGGTTGATACCTCCAACTGAACACATTATGAACACACCTTCCTTGGCCATCATGCCCTGGAGTGGGGCTCCAACACAGAGCTTCTGATTCAGAGGCAGGGACACTGCCCACTGTGCCACAGGATTTCCCATCCACCAGCTGGTGAGTGACTTGCTGTGTATTCACAGCTGCTTTATTTTCACCCCTTGATAGCTTTGTCCGTGTCACTCCTGGAAAAAGTGTAGTCCAGCAGAGACCTGTCAGGCTGTAGTAATGTTATTTTTGTTCATGTGGGCGTGGGCATCACTGACTGGACCACCATCAAGCCACAGTGCCATCCCTTCTTGCCCTCGGGTGGTTGTGGACATTCCAGGATTTTGACCCAGCAACAGAGATGGAATGGCGATATATTTCCCAGTCAGAATGGTGAGTGGCTTGGAGGGGAACGTGCTGGTGGTTGTGTTCCGTTTTATCTGCTGTCCTTGTCACTCTAAATGGAAGTGGTTGTGGGTTTGGAAGGTGCAGCTGCTGATGGTGGGGTGAGTGCATGTTTGTGGGTGTGCTGACAATCAAGCGGGCTGCTTTGCCCTGAATGGTGCCAAGTTCCTTGAGTGTTGTTGGAGCTGTGCTCACCCAGACAGGTGGAGGGTGGGGAATGGGGTGGGGGGAGGGGTGTGGTATTCCATCATCCTTCTGATTTATGTCTTGTAGATGGTGGACGGGCTCTGGGGAGTCAGGAGATAAGTTACTCGCTAAAGGATTCCTAGCCTCTGACCTGCTCCTGTAGCCACTTTGTTTACATGGCGAGTCCAGTTTCTCATCAGTGGTACCCCCAAAGATTTTGATAGTGGGGGATGACTCACCTAAGATCCTCTGCAGTTATGTCTCAATGTGAGAATGTATTTTGGCAGCTTACTGAGCCACAAGGACTGATCCACACACATCAAAATAAAACAAAGAAATTTGCATGCTGGAAACCTGAAACAAAAACACAAATTGCTGGAAAAGCGCAGTGCCCCTGGATGCTGTCTGACCTGCTGAGTTTCTCCAGCAATTTCCATTTTTGATCCACACCTCATTCCCTTCTAACAAATTCTTATAGGGGGTTCCAGCAAAAATCAGAACTAAATTACATTTATACAGTACCTTTCACTGTTTCAGGGCATTCCAGTATTTTGAAGTGTAGTCATGAAGGAAATGCAACTGCCAAGATTTTTCAGCCCCCACAACGAGCAAAGTGACAATGATCAAAAAAAATATTTTAGTTATGTTGGATTGCGGGGCAAATACTGATCATGAGATCAGGAGCAGGAGATCTTGAAGAATCTCCTCCACCTCCTTTCCAATTTCAGGGAGCTGTGGCCAAACATCTTAATCTAGTGCAGCAAACTTACTTAGATAACAAGGTGTAGAGCTGGATGAACACAGCAGGCCAAGCAGCATCAGAGGAGCAGGAAGGCTGAAATTTTTGGCCTAGACCCTTCTTCGGAAAACTTCCATTTTCTTCCATTTTCTGAAGAAGGGTCTAGGCCCGAAACGTCAGCCTTCCTGCTCCTCTGCTGCTGCTTGGCCTGCTGTGTTCATCCAGCTCTACACCTTGTTATCTCAGATTCTCCAGCATCGGCAGTTCCTACTACCCCCAGCAAACTTAGTGTCTGTTTCTGAACTCTTGACACACACAATACCCTAACGTTACAAAATAATAGACTTTTTAAGAATTAATGCTCTGAAACTATCTGTATTTATTAAAAATACAGCATGCAGTTTACTTTCTAAACATGCAGCTATCATGAAATGAGAACATAATCAAATGGAATCTCACAAATTAGTCACATAAACAAAGCTTCTCCTGTTCCAGGTTAATTCATTTAATTGACTTGGCTTTGCTGTACAGAACATACAGTGAGTACATGTCATCACCTTGAGTTGCCCTCCTTCTATTGTCATAGAAATTGCCAAATGCCCAAACTTCATGTTATTACCCTCCCTCCTTTGTGAATCATATTTTGGTTCCTTAAACATCTTCCTATTCTCCACAGTTCAGGTCCTGAACCACATTCAATTGCCCAGTTTCATAGGCAGGTAGATTGCCTGTTCCAAGCCTTCTGCTCGCGCTGCCATTGAGCCCAATAGAGTTACTTTTGCAGAGATCCTATCTGTCAGCCAATAAGTGCCTTTTGTGTATTCACCCCTTTAAAAGTAAAATACTACGGTTGCTGGAAATCTAAAGCAAATAGAATATGCTGGAGAAACTCAGCATGAATGGTATTGTGGCTTAATGGTTAGCACTGCTGCCTCACAGCACCAGCAGGGTCCCAGGTTTGATTCCACCCTTGGATGACTGTGTGGAGTTTGCACATTCTCCCTGTATCTGTGTGGGTTGCCTCTGGTTTCCTCCCACAGTCCAAAGGTGTGCAGGCTGGGTGGATTGGCCAAGCTAAATTGCCCATAGTGTCCAGGGATGTATAAACTAAGTGGATTAACCATGAGAAATGTGAGGTTACAGGGATAGGGTGGGATGCTCTTCAGGAGGTTGGGTGCAGACTTAATGGGCTGAATGGCCTTTTTCCACACAGGGATTCTCTGATCTGTAGAGAGACAAACAGGGTCAATGTTTGGAGTCTAATATGACTCTTCTTTAGAAGTGAAGCAGTGTCCTATTGTTTGGCAAAAGCTGCTAGACCTGCTGAGTTTCCCCATCATCCTTCGTATTTGTTTTTGCTTTCACCCTGCCCTATAACTTCTGAGGAGCTCTAACCCAGTAACCAGCTGTCAGGTCTGGTAACCCACCAGTGATTCCTTCTGCCTGCAGGTGAGACAGGAAATGTTGGTATCCTACAGAACCATAAAGTGCTGGTCCACGCTTTCGGCTGTGTCCGTACATTCATTCACAGGATGTGGGTGCAAGCATTTACTGCCGAACCTTAATTGTCCTAGACATGGTGGTGCTGAGCTGGCTTTTTAGGTGAAGTGGGTTGCTACACTGGCCCCAGCATTAGAGAGTTGGCATTGCCAGGCATCCTCCAGGACACAGTCCACAGGCAGGATAGACCAGCGCATGAGGATTGCCCGAGAGTCTTCAGGACTTGAGATTGGACACTGCTACAAGCAAAGCCAGGAGGACATTCCCAAGAGTGCCAGAAAAGCAATTTATTTGTCTCATTTTCTCAGAAGGTTTTAATGTGAAACAGGAACGTAGTTGGACTGTCACTGGACTCGGAATTCAGAGGCCAGTCCTAACGCTCCAGAGACACAAGTTCAAATCCCGCTAGAGGAGCTGAGGGAATTTAAGTTTAAATAAATCTGGAATAAAATGTTATGAATTGACTATGTAATCACTATATATTGTATAAAATCATCTCCTTTAGGGAAGGAAATTTGCCATCCTTACCAGGTCTTCCCTATCAGAGACTCCTAGCAAGTCACCTGTCTCTTATCAAGAAAATGGCTCAGTACCATCACCTCAAGGACAATTATGAATGGCTAATCCTTGCCAATGATGTTTGTATCCTATGAATGAATATATTTTTTTAAATTGTTGGGTGGGGTGTGGGGATGGGAGGTAAAGGCTATTGAACAGATATAGGTTGGAGGGCAGGAGATGGAACCTCCAGGAGTATCTGCAGGCATTGTTGTCAATCTAGGATTAAGGTGGAATGTATCCCTCTCCTACTTCCCAATAGCTGTTCTTCAGATGAAAGTAGTTCAAGTGCTAAATGTCAGGCTGACATGTTTCCATACGCAAGGTTCGTTTCTCCTCTGACATGAACTAGAATATTTATTTTTGTTTAGGTGACATCATCAGTGCATCACATCAGTCCTACTGAAAACGGAGACATATTGCCAAAACTTTTCATCTTGCAATCATCAGGACAAATGCGAGAGTGCCAAATTTTGGCCAGACACACCAATTTATACTGCAGGAGAAAAGGGTACTGATTGGTTGGCAAGTGAAGACTCCTTATTTTCATTACTATAGCTCTCTCTGTCTCTCTGCTCAGCTGCAGCTGAAACCTTTATCATGAGGTTGTTGCTTCTAGTTCTGACTGTTCCAATGCACTAGATCAGTCTCCTAAGTTCAGGCCCCCACAAGCTACGATTTGAAACATACTCTATTCCTCTTTTCAGATCCTTGCCTGAGCTGCTGGAATGATGGGTGTCTCCAGACCAACCTTACTTACCAGTGGCTTACTCTTATCACAAATACACTGCCCAAAAATGAGAAACTTCTGGTTTTTCAGAGCCGCTACACTGGCTGCTAATTGAGTCAACTTAACCGACATGACCAATCATTGTTTACCTTTCATTTCCTTCTTTATTGCCAAATAAGACAAAGGATTTTCTTTTTTGAAATTCCGCCATTCGTGTTAAGCGACTCGTCAGGGCAATTTTCCTTCGACGGCTGCTCGCTCACTTTGTTTTCCTTGCATCTGGGCTTTCTGGGTTCACAGTGATCCTGTGTTCCGTATTGAGTTGGCAAGGAAAGGAATTTGAGTGGCCAGGACTGCCCAGGTTATCTTGGCTTGAGAAATGGGTTAAATGCATGTTATGGAGCAAAGCGTCAGGCTGCCAGGACCAGAATAAAGGACACAGTCATATCTGTGTGCAGGAAGGAAAGAACACCGGAGGCTGCTGTAGACCAGAATAAGAGGAATCTGTTGGTACAAGATTCATGAACAAGATAAAACATATAATTTTGAGGGCGGCGCCTTAGTTAGGCACAGACTCTAACATGCCAGACCTTTTGAAATCTCAGAATGTTCCTTCATCAAACAAGCCATCAAGCAAGTGCTATGAACTGTAAATATGCCATAAATTAACATGATTGCGACTGACTCCGGTTCACATCATCTGGCATCCTGTAATCATTATTTTATTTCAATTTGCCATTACTAGTATGCAAATTCTCCTATTTTTACGTTAACCCCCTGATTGCTGGGAAAATATCACAGCAAAAAAGAAATATTAGTGAGACACATGGCTGTGTTCTTTGCGTGCGATGAACCGAACAGTCTCCACATTTTCTCATACCATTGGCCTTTTATAAAAAGAATTCCATTCTCATTGTACAGAGCCACTAAGTACCACAGAGGCATGACCTCTAGCTCACTGCCCTCTTCATTGAGTTACTCGAGCTCTGTTGAGCTATCTTCCCATTCAGCATGGGTCAGATCAAGATTGGAGTTGAAGACAGACCCAAACCTCAATTATCTCTCAAACTTGCACATTGGGCAAATAGTACAGAATTGTATCAAACAGACAGCAGGCCAACAGGTTCCAGCAGGATAAGCCTGTTTCTGTACTCCACACCAGTCTCCTCCTTTTCCATCTCACTTATCACAGCCTTTCAGCATTTCTTTCCACTTCCTTTTCTCTCAAGCACTTGTCTAACTTCCTTTCAAAAGCATCAAAACAATTTGCTATTGTCATTTCCATGTTCCAACCACTCTCTTGAGTGAATAAACATCTGCCTCTTTCCCAATTTGTGACTATGTTGTATTTGTGGCCCCTAGTTTTGGATTCTCCCACAGATGGGTATATTCTGTTCATGTCTTCCTGGTCCAACCCATGAATGATTTTCAAGCTGCTTTTAGCGTTTCATAAAATCCCTACAGCAGGCCATTCGGCCCATTGAGTTTACACTGACCCTCCAAAGAGCATCCCACCCAGACACACCCCCCTACCCTATCCCTGTAACCCTGCATTTACCATAGCCAATCCACCTAACCTGCACATCTTTGGACTGTGGGAGGAAACCAGAGCACCCGAAGGAAACCCACGCAGACACGGGGAGAATGTGCAAACTCCACACAGTCACCCATTGGAATCAAACTCGGGTCTCTAGCGCTGTAATATTGAAATATTGAAGTATTGTAATATTGCAGTTTATTGAACCCTCTAATAAAAGTTTCTTCCTGTTGATACCCCTCATAATTCTCCAATCTCAGTAAGGTCCCCCTCAACCTTCTCTGCTCCAAGGAAAACAACCCTAACCCTTTCTGAAGAAGGGTCTAGACCTGAAACTTTAGCTTTCCTGCTCCTCTGATGCTGCTTGGCCTGCTGTGTTCATCCAGCTCTACACCTTGTTATCTCTAACCCATGTAGTCTCTCTTCACAAATATAGATAACTTTATATCCTGAGAATTAAATCCAGAGCTTTTTTATAATCACTTTCCTGACCTGCAAAGCTGTTTCTCGTAAAGTACTTACCTGGATTCCGTTATCCCCTTCATTCCCAATCCAATCTCTGATTTTCTAAGGGGTAGCTGATATTTTGGTTTTCCTGCAAAGTGAACTTTCTTCTATGTTAAGTCATTTGCCACTCAACCATCCAGACTGCAAGTTTTCCAATATCGTTTTGCATTGCATTGTATTCTTCCTCACAAACTAAACCGTGACCCCCACATCTGGTATCATCTGTGAATGTTGATATTGAATGATTTCTTTTACATGTTGAACTTGAGAGTGAGAGTTCACTACTTATTCGAAATTCTCACTGCTGAGACCATTTTAGAAAGCCTTATTAGCATTGTAACATTCAGCTCCATCTCATCGCTTAGGGCGGGTACAACCATAAGTTACTTCTTCATTGATATTATGATAAGAACAGAAGATGCAAGAGCAAGAATAGACCCCACAGCCCCTGAGCTTGACCCCTATTCAATATAATCAATGGTGAACACCTCTGAGATCTTCAGAACTTTCGATGTTTCAGTGAAATCACCTCTCATTCCACTGAACCCCAAAGAATATAGGTCCAATTTAATCGACTTCCTATCACAGGAGAACCCTATCATCCCAGAGACCAATCTGATGAACCTTTGATGTACTGCCTCCAATGTATATATATTCTTCACTACAAATGGAGATCAAAACAGTGTACCATGTTCCAAACCTGGCCTTATCCTTGTTCTCCAATCCCCTTGCAGTAAAGATCATTTACCTTCTGAAATGCTTGCTGTCACTGCATGTTCTCTTTCTGTGTTCCTCAAATGCCCATTGGAGTTCAGAGGAATGAAAGGTGATCTTACCGAAACATGTAAAATTCTGAGGAGGCTTGACCGAGTAGATGTGAAGAGGTTATTTCCCCTCGTGCCACCCATTTAAAACAGAGATGAGGTATTTCTTCTCTCAGAGGGTAATGAATGTGTGGAATTCTTCACCACAGAGGGATATAAAGGCTGGGTCATGAAATATATTCAGGGCTTAGATATATTTCTAAACAGTTAGGGAATCAAAGGTCACGGGGAAAAGGCAGGACAGTGAAGTTGAGGATTATCGGCCACATTCTCATTGAATGTCAGAGCAGACTACTCAATGGGCCGAATGGCCTACTTCTGATCCTACATCGTATTTGAATCAGGTGATGTTGAGTGGATACTCTGCTTTAAGTTTACCCACAAAAGCCCCAAGTAACAGCCTGTCATTTCAGTCTCAGGATAGCACCTCACTGGATAATGCCGTGCGACAGGGGCAGTTTTTAGTAACTGGGACAATAACAGTGAGGCATCGTCTTGATTTCTTTACAGCGCCTTCGAGAAACAATGGTTAAACTCTGTAGAACACCTGTAGTTAAAAATACTGTAGTTGTAGTGCGGTGTACATACGAACATGTGAATTAATAAGAGAAGTAGGCCATTCAGCCCCTTGAGTGTGCTTTGCTATCCAAGGTCATGGCTGAAAGTGTTTGGCTCTGAATTCTACCTTCTCATGTACCCACATTAACCTTTGCTTCTCCTGCCTAACTAGAATCTATCTACCACTGCTTAAAACATATTCAATGACCCCGTGTCCACCACCTTTTCGGGCAACAAGTTCCAAAATTGCACAAACCTCTGTCCTAAAGCAGCAAATCTGAATGTTCAAGCGTGCGGCCTGGTTTTGGACTTACCCATGAGGGGAAACATCCTTTTCACAACCTCCTTGCCAAGGCCATTCAGGATCTTATACACTTCAATTAAGTCTCCCCTCCTCACTCACAAAACCCAGTAGAAACAAGGCCAGACTGTCCAAACTGGGCGGGTGTTTTTTAGGGT
Organism: Ginglymostoma cirratum; assembly: GCA_024137785.1. Classification (NCBI taxonomy): domain Eukaryota; kingdom Metazoa; phylum Chordata; class Chondrichthyes; order Orectolobiformes; family Ginglymostomatidae; genus Ginglymostoma; species Ginglymostoma cirratum. Next base: position 6,728,819 of record JAHRHZ010000026.1, on the reverse strand, counting down.
TAAGATTAGATCTAAAATAGGAAAGAAAAGGAAATGGGAGGCAAGTTATTTGTTACAGGTCCACAACACAAATGTCTCATGTAAATTGTCCAAAGGCATTCAAAAATTTGGACAATGGCTATCACTGCATTTACATAGCACCAGACATGACCTCAGAATAGCCCCGAAAGTGTTGACAAGGGAGCTGTAGTGCCTTGGTCCATTTAACAGCATCATAGGTGCTACACGAATCCAAATTACTCCTGGAAAGTTAGGGAAATGCAGCAGAGTATTTGTGCACAGAAAGATTCCGAAGCAACATTGTAATATCTTGATACTCTGGTGACTTGTTTGCAAAGTCTTTTTTTAATGCTCACCTGCTTGAATTCAGTCAATCCTGATTTTAACCATTAAAAAGCATTGGAAGTAAATTAAATGGATAAGGTACAGTGGACCAAACAGGAAAATGTGTGTTTATGTAGATTGAAATTGAATGGCGTCATCAAAACCCGCTACAGAACAAGAACAGCAGGTGTTGGGGAAGACCTTCTATATTTTTAGAAAAATACTTCAGGAAGTTCTGCTCTCTGCCTGCCTTCCCTTAGCCCATTTAATCTAATGCCTACTGCCCTTCATCCTCCAGGGCAAGGAAGTGCCTGGTTCATAACTAGTCGCAGTAGCACTTCCGCCAGTCAGTTGTAGTGATTCAAACACTCCCAATGCATTGAGAGAACGCCTGGAGAAGCAGTAAATCAATATAGTGGCATTGTCTGACAAGTTTAGTCTGTTACACAGAGTGACACAGTACTCGGGAAATGTTATTGATTCCTATGGGTATAGGCACACTTAAAAGTGTTAGCAGTTTGGTTTTGCCATGGACCCTGGAAATGTGTTAAATCCTGCAAGCCTATGCTTACATAATTGTAACAAAGACTGTAGTCTCTTGTTTCTGAGGAATAAGAATGTATATTTTTACGGGAAATAATTAACTGCAGATTCTGTGAATAGAATTCAGTGTCTTGCAAGACTGGTATGTTTGTTTAACTCCTTATTCCAGCTCCCAGTGCAGGATTACACTGTTTGTTAGCTTCTCTATCTGTTCGATTTCTGTAGGTGATTCAAGTTGCGAACAAACCCATTTAATACTTTGGCCTGTTCTGAACAGTACCTGACTTTGTTGATACTGTTCATCTTTCTGAAAGGATGTAAAATATATTCAAATGCTAAAAGAAGTTTCGACCAGCAAAGAAAATACCACTTTACATTCATACAGTATCTTTCACAACATTTTTCAATGTTGCGGCCAGAGAAGAGCTTTTAAAGCGTGGTTGCTGTCATCATGTAGGAAATGCTGATGTCAGCTCTGAAATAACTCCACGGGGGCCGGTATCCCATCACAAGTTACCTTTTTATTTACACGTGGAGAGTCCTTAACACTGATCCAACTCTCTCAGAGTGAGCAGAACCTCTGACAGTCCTGTTTATATCTGTCAGCCAGGGCTCCCTGATTGGACCACATTAACAGGCCTATGAGATCTACCTGTCTGACCTTGCTCCAATCGCTACAAACTCATGCACAGCAAGCTCCCACAAACAGCAATGTGATAACAACCAGCTAACAGAAGGATAGGATTGAGGATCAGGAGTAGTCCTTTCAGCCATAGAAACTGGCTCTAATGTTTGATGAGATTGTGTCTGCTCTTCTTGTGCTTTCAGCTTCACTTTCCTGCCTGCACTCTCTACCCTTGATTCCACTGTCCATCAAAAATCCTTCTGATTCAGCTTAAAATACATTCAATGACCCAGCCCCCACCGGCAACAGGATTCCTTCGACTAATGACCCTGTGAAAGAAAAATATTGTAAAAAAACTTGTCCTCAGCACCATTTTTGAGACCTCTTATTCTTTGATAATAATAAACAATAATCTGTTTTGTTGATGTAGGTTGAGGGTTAAATATTGGCCAGGAGACTGGGGATAACTCTTTTGTTCTTCAAAAATAGTCGAGGCTTCAGTTTAATGTCTCAGCCAAGAGAAGCCAGCTGGCAATAAAACCAAGGATCATTTACTCTGGAGCTGCTTTCATGACGATGGCACCAGCTCCCACCACAGGCAGCAAAAGTGTGCCAGCTTAATTTATGCCTGGCCTCATCAAAACCACTGTCGTCAACGTTGTTTTGCAATGTTGATGTTTATGTGCTTAAGATTACAGGTGGAATTTAATGTCAACGGGGCACAGCACCCACACCATTCCAGCCAATCCCACCTCCTGGAATTCTGATGGAATGAAGTTCCTTTTGCTCAGTAGGGACCCCATCACAGTTGCTCCGGTTTCCCCCAGGCTGTGTATCGTGGTCCTATGTAGTGGCTGGATAGCCAGAGGCTGGCAGCTCTACGATACCAGCAACACCACCAGGACTGGTGCCCAGTGCCAGTATTGCACTCGGGCTTACCCAGATGATCAACAATGGACCCGCAACAGGGGTAAGCACAGTGTGAGATGAGTCAACAACAGAGATGGGGGAGATGTCTGGAAGGACCTCCATCTTCCTGGTGCCGGGTCACTCTATCAGGCGCCGGGTGCCTTTGAATCAGGGGTACCCAAACCCCAGCCCCCAGGCTGCAGGCAAACCCTGGTTTCCCAACAAAGTGACTTTCCTCCCTCCCCTGGTTGAATGCCAGCAGGGGTTAGAGATTTAGAGGCTTCAGTTGGCCTCTGGGTGGGAAATCTGCCAACAAACCTTCGCGGTCAGGACTTCATCAGAGAGAGGTTGTGGTGTGGTGAATAATGTTGCTGAGTTAGTAATCCAGAGGCCCAGCATAATGTTTTGGTTTACAGTTCAAATCCCAACAGCAGTTGGTGGAATTTAAACTCCACTCATGGAACCTGGAATCAAAGGCTAGTCACGGTGACCACAAAACCATCATCTTTCAGTCATAAAAATCGATCTGGTCAGCTCATGCCTTTTAGGGAAGGAAATCCATCTCTTTTACATGGTCTGGACCACATGTGACTCCAGACCCACAGTAATGTGGATGACTCTTAACTAACCCCTGCAATTCCACTTGGTCCGAGGACAATTAGAGAGGGACAACAAAGAGACCATGAAAGAAACAGCCACCGGCCATTCAACACTGCCACTCTCCATCTCTGATTATTTAGTTCCTGCCTATATTTCTAGTAATAGCATGCAGAATGAGAGTGAGTAAAATGAATCAGATCTGAGTAAAAGGCTGTGAACCTGAATCTTAATGGTAGACCTTGTAGTGAAGGGAACTAAAGCAGGAACCTTTTCTGGTAGACACATAGAAAATAGGGGCAGGAGTAGGCCATTCAGCCCTTCAAGCCTGCTCCACCATTCAATACAAACGTGGCTGATTATCCAATCCTATTCCCGGTTTCTCCCTATCCCTTTGATCCCTTTAGCCCTAAGAAATGTATCGATTTCCTTCTTGAAAATTCTTTACTTTGGCCTCAACCATTTTCTGTGACAGGGGTTTCCAAAACTCGCCCACTCTCTGTGTAAGGAAATTTCTCCTCATTTCAGTCCTAAATGGTCTATCCCATATTTTTTCAAAGAGGTAGCCAAGAGGATGGATGAGGGTAAGGCAGTGGATGTTGTCTATGTGTGACAAGGTCTCACACAGCAGGCTAATCATGAAAGTTAGGTCACATGGGATCCAGGGAGAACTAGCTAATTGGATTCAAAATTGACTCAATGGTAGGACAAGGTCAGAAATCACACCAGGTGGTGTGCAACAGGTTTTTTTGAAAACACAAGCTTTTGCAGCCTCAGGTCTTCTTCAGGTGTTTGTGAGAAAGGTGGTATCAGACACAGAATTTATAAGTGAAAGGTCAAAGGGTCACACCACTGATGAGGATGTATTAAACAAACCTAAGATGCAGTTGTGTTCATCCAGCCCCATGCCTTGTTATCTAAGATGCAGTTAAATCTTTAATCAGTTAGAAGGTTTTAATTGATTAATATGTATATGTGAACACCTGAATTTCTTTCAAGTCACTGTTCTGAGAAAACTAAAGGATTTATCAGTGTAAAGAAGAGGTGACATTTTAGGTCAGACAATGCATGCTAGGCGTGAGGCCCTGTTTAGAATCTGTTCTTATTTTGGTTTGGAGTCAGGCTATTTCTAAAGTAGGAATTTATAAAATGCCACATTGACTGACTGTCTATAAATTGTGCACTTTTTGAACACAATAGAAGTGTCTGCAAGTACAAATTCACCCCATAGATTCACGTGTTTGTGTGTGTGTGCATGCGCGCATGTTTGTGCGTGTGCGTGCGTTTGTGTGTGTGTGTTTCAGAGACAGTGTGTATATGAGAGATGATCTGAGTGAATATATGTGTGTGTGCACGTGTGTGTGTATGAGAGAGGATCTGTGTGAGTGTGCACGTGTGTGTGTGTGTGTGTATGCCATTGTGAGTTTGTGTGTATGTATGCGTGTGTGTGTGAGAGATGCTGGAGAAAATGGTTGAGGCAGGTGCAATAGCAACATTGAAAAAACATTTGGATAGGTACATGGATGAGAGGGTTTAGAGGGATATGGACCAAATGCGGGCAATTGGAACTAGCTGAGAGGACTCCATAGTCAGCATGGACTAGTTTGGGCCGAAAGGCCTGTTTCCATGCTGTGTTACTATATGACTCTATATCCTTAAGATGTGACCCCTCATTCAGACTCCCTGATCATTCTTCTCATGTTTACGCTGTCTAGTTCGGTTTGAGTTGTAGGAGTTTCTATGAGACTCCATCTTATTATTTTAAACTCCAGTGAACATAGTCCAAATTGACCCAGTCTCTCATCACATCTTTGTTTCTCTCTCTGTCTCTCTTCTCACTCCTCTGCACTCGACATCTACAGAATCGCCTTTGCCAGTCTCTAACCCCTGTGGACATTAAGCTTATTAGTTCATCGACCGCTGACTGAGCTGAAATCTCCTGACTCAGCACAGACTAGGAGCTGAGGCTGGGACTTTGCTGGTCTGTGTTCAGTACTGCATGACATCCACGCCCATCCTTTATTCTTACTAACCCGTAGCCGCAGAATAAAGTTAGTAGACCCTCAGTTCCCGCAGTGGGAAGCATCCCAATGCCCTAACATTGATTCTGTCTGGTTCACTAATGTCCTTTAGGGAAGGAAACTGCCATCCTTATCTGGTCCAGCCTACATGTGACTCCAGACCCACAGCAATGTAGTTGACTCTAACTGCCCTCTGGGCAGTTAGGGATGGGCAATAAATGCTGCCTGGCTAGCAATGCCCTCATCCTGTGAATGAATAAAGAAAAAAAAGACCTTCTTGCAGCAGTTGGATGACATATCTCGGAATGTCGTTGTTCACAATCTATAATCTAAGCAAAAACATATTTACTTTACAGGAACTTCAAACCACAAATATTTAGTTGCTAGGGATAAAAATATGTGCGGCTATGAATTCATATAATCATTTGTGTTACCGGAAAGCAGAGAATCAACAGAACCTATGCAGCAATTCACTTCTTGACTCCTGAAACAACCAAATTGGCATTCAAACCAGTTTTCTAATATACACACCACTTCATTAATGGATTTTAATCCCTCCCCATACCCCCTTTCATGTTGCTTCTTTGTTCTTGCATAATATTCCAAAGGGGCTTTTTTTTTTATCTTCTTGTTTGTTCATTGGATATGCGCATCGCTTGCTTGGCCAACATTTATTGCCCACCCTAAATGGGAAGACATGATAGAAACTGAAAGACAAAAGGCACCAGTGCGGAGGATGTTGGCAATCCAAAATAAAAACAACCAGAGGGTCAATAGTCAGGAATAGCCATTAGCCTCAGATGGGGGCAGCACTGCCAGTAACCACTGACCTTTGGGGGCGCTGTTGTGCTATCGTCTGATTGACTTCCACCTACAGCGTAAATGATCCTAGAGAATGGCTGCCACTGTCCTAAATTAAGTTCCTAAGTGCCACTTAATTGGGAAGACCATCCCTCAGAAAGATATCACAAAGCTTCATTCAGACTCGAGACACCCAGTACCTCCATTAAATCCAGCCCAATGTTTTATATCAGAGGTTTCTCCTCAGGATGCTGAGAAATTATTTCCTCTCGCTGGAGAATCTAGTGCATGTGGGTAGAGCTTCACAACAAGGAATCCATCATTTAGGGCTGACAGGGGAGAATTTTCCTCACTCCAAGGATTTTGGAATTCTGTACTCTATAGTGTTGTGGATGCTGCAACATTAACACCATCCAGGACAAAGCAACCCACTTGATTGGCCTCACATCCACAAGCATCCACTCCCTTCACCACTGGCACTCAGTAGCAGCTGTGGGTACCATCCGCAGGATGCACTGCAGAAATTCGCCAAGGCTCCTTAAACATTACCTTCCAAACTCATGACCACTACCCTCAAGATGGACGAGGGCAGAAGATACACGGGAACATTACCTCCTGCAATTTCCCCTCCGAGCCACTCACTGTCCTGACTTGGAAATGTATCGCCGTTCCTTCACTGTCGCTGGGTCCAAATCCTGGAACTCTGTTTCTAACAGCATTGTGGGTCTACCTACAGCTTGTGGACTACAGTTCACCACCACTTTCTCAGTTAACAATGGGCAATAAATGCTGGGTCAGCCAGCAAAGATCACATCCCCTGAATGATTTTTTTAAACCAAAGCTAGATAGATAAATTTAGAGCATGGGCGTGGCTAGGAAAGTTGAGCTGAGACAGGACATGATCATATTGAACAGTGGCGAAGGCTCAAGTAGCCATTTGGTCTACTCCTGCTCCTATTTTGTAAGTTCTTAGGTTCTAAAGTTAGGTGGGCTATAGCAAAGCCAACTGAAGCACCTCCAGTACAGCGCCTATAGAGATTGCCAGCCTCAACACTGAATTAAACCTGAAGACTTGCTGGTCTGTCTGACTCCATTCCACTCAATGGGAGGGCTCATCCAAGTAACCACACAATCCAAAAAAGTTTCCTGTCCATCACAGGATTTTGAAAACTTACCTGTTAAGTGGCAGGCCTTACGGCAAAATCCAACTCCTTATCACTAGATGGGCACAGCATTTTGTGAGCTGCTGCTCAAATCTGTTCATGTTGTCATAGCTATTATCCTGTTTTGCCAAATTGCACAAAGCCAGGCTGGCTGAAACAATTACTGAGCACAGAGCAGCTGCATACAAACCACAACTTGACTAGAATCCGCTTCAAATGGATGTCTGGATTTCTTTCTGTTGCACAATCATGCGAGCTTGAGAGGACCACCAGAGAACAGTGCCTTGATACCAATGAATTACACTATTGATGGATTGGGCAGAGCTGACCAAATCAATGAGATTGTGACGAAGATTTCATGAACTGTATAAATCTTCCTAGTAATCTTCCTAGCAGTCCACTGTTCCACTGATTCTTATTCTATACCTTCCCCTTCCCTGCCTCCAATATTTTCCCTTCCCATTTTTGTTGATGGCATATTTTCTCTCATTTATTCATTCATGGGACGTAGGCATTGCTGGTAGGATATTGACCACCCTCAAGTGTAGGCATTGCTGGTAGGATATTGATCACCCTCACATGTAGGCATTGCTGGTAGGATATTGACCACCCTTACATGTAGGCATTGCTGGTAGGATATTGACCACCCTCACATGTAGACATTGCTGGTAGGATATTGACCACCCTTACATGTCCTGATGAATGTGCTAGTGAGCTGCCTTCTTGCACTGCAGCAGTGTAGGTACACACACGGTGCTGTGTGTACATGGGAACATGGGAAGTTCCAGGATTTTGAACCAACAATGCTAAAGGAACCATGACATATTTCCCAAGTCAGAAAGATGGAACTTGAAGATGATGGTATTCCTGCTGCCCACTAGCCTTCTCAGTGACAGAGATCGCAGGATTGACAAATGTTATCAAGTGCTTTTAGCCTCAGCAGTACTCCAGTACCGAACTCAGTTGGTCATTCTTTATCTATAAGCCTAGGCAATAACTATCAGCACACTAACCATGGAGAGCATAACAATGCAACCCAATTGTACCCTGAGGTTTGTCCAAAGTCTCAAATCTTCCAGAAGCTCCAATCAGAAAAGACAATCTAACTTCTGTAACCCCCTCATGGCATAGAGCTCAGCTGGTTATTTTACAAACCGTGGGATTTTTCAGATGTCTTCAGTACCCAAGGAACTTGGGCAATATGCTTATTCTCCATTGTCCAATTTGTTATGTCACCCACACCCAGTTATATCCACTATGTGCTGGCTTCCTCAAACCTCCCTCTTTCTACCACTATGTCCAGAGCCTAACCACTTTACATAAACTACCTTTTCTCATTCTTCACATTTCTCAATCATCTACATTCTCCCTCAGGTGCTCATGCCCCATGCTCTGACACCATTGAAACATTCCAAGATTGTTTAAATTATTTCTATAAATGCAAAGGAAATATCATTGACAATGAATCAGGTTACATAACCTTAACATCACAGGCAAACAGTACTGTTCCGGACTTTATCTAGCATTCACCCAAACACACTTGGTATGAAATAGAGTTCAGGAATGAGTTCCCTGAAACTTCCCTCTTGGTATGCCAGGATCAATGATAGTGTCCTTAACACATCTCTAGTTGAGATCAGTTAATTCAATGATGACCCATAATCAAAACTACCATTTTTATTGTGTCTGAGAATCTTCAAGCTGTACTTTAGTATCCGGCTATGAAATCCTATTCATTCTTTCTCACCCTTTCAGGAGTAATAGCAATGCACTGTTCAGGCAACATTCTTCCAGTAGGTTTTCATGATCACACAGTGACTTGAATTACTGAATAGAGGAGTAATATGTTAAGGATGTTGAGTCGTATCTGTCTGTACTTCACGTATCACATGAAGATGAATGGGGTGATTAACCCTTGTGAAAACTAATTCAGTTTCCTCCATCAAACCCATACAATGGCTGTGTTACATCTAGTTTTTTCAAATGCAGGATTTGCTTACTTTTTGAGAACTACAGTGTTACAGACTACTGATTGATTGATTTTATTGTCACGTGTACCAAAATACAGTGAAAAGCTTTGTTTATGAGCCGTACAGGCAGATGACAGCAAGCAAAGGATGTACAGATCAAAAAGACTTAGAGGCAAACAGGTTACATTGCAGGTTACATTATTTGAGGCTAGAGTCCATTCAACAGTCTGATAACGGCTGGAAAGAAGCTGTTCCTGAACCTGCTGTTGCGTATGTTCAGGCTTCTGTGTCTTCTGCCTGATGGAAAGGTTGTAGGAAATCATTACCAGGGTGCGATGGGTCTTTGATGATGTTGGCTGCCTTTCCATGACAGCGAGCCATGTAAATGGAGTCCATGGATGGAAGGTTGGCTTCCATGATGGTCTGGGCTGTGCACACAACCTTCTGTAGTTTCTTACAGTCCTGGGCAGAGCAGTTGGCATACCAGGCTGTTATGCACCTGGACAGTATGCTTTCAATGGTGCATCTGTAGACGTTGGTGAGGGACCTTATGGACATGCCAAATTTCCTGAGCCACCTGAGGTAGAAGAGGCGCAGTTGGGCCTTCTTGACCGTCACATCTATGTGGGAAGTCCAGGACAGGTCATTGGATATCATCACTCTGAGGAACTTGATGCTCTTCACCCTGTCAATCTCAGTTCTGTTGATGTAGATGGGGGCATGTTCTCCTCTTTTCTTTCTAATGTCAATGATCAGGTCTTTAGTTTTGCTGATGTTGAGAGAGAGGTTGTTCTCATTTCACCACATCACCGAGCCCTCTATCCCCCTTCTGTACTTTGACTCATCGTTGTTAGATATCTGTCCTGCTATGGTGGTATCATCAGTGAACTCGTAGATAGCATTCGTTTTGAATTTGGCAACACAGGTGTAAAGGGAGTACAGTCGGGGGCTGAGGATGCCTCCTAGGGGGGCTGCAGTGTTGAATGTTATCATGGAGGCAGTGCAGGTGGGGACTTCAGCTTGTAGGACAGAGCGGTTGAAGACATCGGTGATATTGGCCCACACATGAACTGAAAACGACATACAGAAATATGCTCATCAGCTTCTTGGTGAGCATGAAACTGTATTGTTGGGGCCAAGTGGAAAAAGCTTTGTTTTCCCATTGGAGATGTAGTATGCTCGTTCTAAACAGGGGCATAGCAATAAGATAAAGAGAACATCTATACAGTATAATACAGCATAGGAACAGGCCCTTCAGCCCACCATGCCTGCGCCAATTCCTATACTTATTTAGACCCTCTGCTTGTTGCCCAAACGTGGTTTCTATCCCTTCTGTTCACGTCCCATTCATGTGCCTATCAAGATACACCTTAAAACATTGCTAACATGCCTGATTCCACTTGCAGTGAGCTCCAGGAACTCACCACCCGTTGTGTGAAAACTTTCCCCTGTACTTCTCTACTAAAATTTCCCCCTCTCAACTTGAACCTGTGCCCTCTTGGAGTTGACTTTTCCACCTTGGGAAAAAGCCTGTGCATTTGCATTTTGTACCATTTCCAGCCTCTGGACACACCAAAGTGATTTACAACCAAGTAATTCCTTCTGTTTTGGAGGTGTGGTCATCATTGAAATGTAGGTGATGTCATTCACAATGTAGCCCATTTAAGACTCAAGTAGGATTCACAACGCAATGATACTTCATCACTTGTAGCTCCAGAGGGAATTTTTTTTATTCGTTTCTTGCCCCATCCCAAATTGCCCAGGGGACAGTTAAGAGTCAACCACATTGCTCTGAGTCTGAAGTCACATGTAGGCCAGACCAGGTAAGGATGGCAGTTTCCTTCCCTAAGAGACGTTAGTGAACCAGATGAGACTTTTTCCAACAACTGGAAATGGGTTCATGGTCATCATTCAATTCCAGACTTTTTGTCATTGAATACAAATTCCGCCATCTGCTGTGGCGGGGTTCGAATCTGGGTCCCCAGAATATTACCTCGGTCTCTGGATTAACAGTCCAGTCATGCTACCACTGGGTCACCTGCCCTGGTAGAGTCTTTACTGATAAAGTCTTTCCTGGCCTGAGAATATTAGTGTTTAGATTTTCAAACAACAAGAGTCAGATGGGATAACAGAATGCTTCATAAATCTGGTTGCACATTTTCTTTACAGTCTGCCTGGCCTGCCATTGTAATAACATACTGGACAGCTTGATACAATTGTGTCTGATAGGCTCAAGTCACTTGTGTTTACTGGCCTATAGACCTGTCATCATTTTGGGGAAGTACCACCATTTATTTTTGAGGTTTTTTTGCGTGTCTCAATGGGGCAGTTGCCACAGCATTGCCCCCCGAAGCACTATGGCAGCATTGCCTCTGAAAATGAGTCTGTGTGAGAAACACATCATTTGTGGAGTCTCTTTGTTGATCATACACCAGCTGCAAATTGCCGCCAACAAAATCAATAAGGTGCTGGAGAACTGCAGTAAAAACAAGGATGTTTTAAGGCCCTTTTTTATCTAAGGGGTCTGAGAAAATACTGTTCAAATATGGATTAACCAGCAGTCTATCTCTTATTTGCCTTTGTTTCTGATGCTCTGCATTGGGATCCATACATTTTAGGTATGTGGGAAGCCACTATTGGATCCACACAGATCCCCAATCACATGTAGATCAGACTAGGTAAAGACAGCAGTGTTTACATCAGTGGGAAGTGTTACCCATAGTAGCTGAGCCTCATGTCTACTGTCAATGACACCCTGTTTCCTTTTAAATGCACCTTTACATTGACAATCTAAACACAAGATCATTTCAATAGAATACACAGTGAAAGATTATCTCCTTTGTAATCAAGTCTACTGTATTGTGTTCAGTGGCATTCTGCTGTTTATTTGATTTGTTTGTGGGATGTGGACAAAGTTGTTACTTATTGCTTGTCAATAGGTACCGTTGGATGGTGATAAGACTTGGATTGTTGGTGTCATTGTGGTGTAGGTGTTCCTACAATGCTGTTAAAAGGGACATCCAGGATTCTGACCATGCCAAGTCAGGACAGTGTGTGGCTAGTAAGGAACATGCAGGTGGTGCTGCTTACAAGTAAGTGCTACCCTCATCCTTCTAATGGTCATGGGTTTGGAAGACGCTGTAGAACAAACTTTGGTGAGCCTTGCTGCACTATTGCAACTTTGCTACTTCATAGGTGGTGCGCACCGCTGATACAGTGCACTGGTAGCAGAGAGAGTGGATGTTTCAGACATTGGATCAAATGTCAATCAAACTGACATTATTTCCTTGGACAACATCAAGCATCTTGAGCTGCACCCATCCAAAAAAGTGGAGAGTTTTCCATCAGTAACCAGTCGAGGGAGGAAGAGAACATTGTCAGAGACCTCTCTCTTAATCCAGTCTTGTGGTCGCCCACCCTACATTCCTGGGGTAGGCATCTCCTAGTTCACCACAGTTGATATGACATCCTCCATGAGACATGGTTCACATCTTGTGAAGAGTTTGTGACTGGTGGAGGGATTTAAGAACCTTTTGGAATCTAAATTCAGAAGGTTTTATCCCTGGCCTTCAAGGTGCCCCACCCATTCCCCACAGACCCTCCACAAATTCCTGGGACACTTTGCTATGTCCACGCCAACTCATATCCAGCTCAGCATAAAAAAAATCCATCTGCCCACCCCTAAGCAGATAACTATGACTGGCAACAGACTATTTTATATTAATTTCGGCAACACAGGTGGAAACCGTCCACTTTGGCGCCATTTTGTTTATATCTAAGCTTGTTAAAACTGTGAGCTATAATAACCCATGATGCATATATCACCCCATCACAGAATGATGACTCATACATCAGACAAAGGTATAAATGGCATTCTTTTCATAAATGGAAGAAGTATTTTGAATGAAATATTATTTGCTCCCTGAGCTTGTTTTAGAATGTAATCAATGCAAATCCTGGCTGCATTTTTGAAATATTCTCTTTTGAGTTCTTGGTTTTCATTATCAATGGTTATGTGACACAAGAATTAAAACTCAGGCTGTGGTGCCAATGGTATTGAATGATTATGGATGAGGAATGAACTTCTATACTTGTGTAAAATTCAATTCATATTGTGCTCACAGATAATCATTTTGAACACTCCCTTCACTGTTGAGTCGCTGACACACAATGCTGTTTACACCTTTGTTGCTGTACCTACCTCCTTGCAGTCATGCAAACTGAGTGGATGATTGGTTGGGCACAGCTGAGTCAAGCAAATAGTATGTCACCTTTTAGTTTAGCAACTGTGAACTTACCCAGTGTGGGCAGACTAAAGGTCTCCTCTCCCTCAAGGTTGATCAAAACGCACAGTCAGACTGAGAAGAGGAATGGATATCGTAGTATCAGAATAACAGGGCCTTCATCATTGCACTACACCTGTTCCGACCAATCCCCCACTTCACAAAAAGGTGTGGTAATAGATGAGGAAGCAACGATAAGATGTGGAGCACAATGAGAAATACTGTGAGCATTGCTGCAGGAAAGCAGATGCACATGTATGATCTGTTCGTGGCAGTGGGGCTATGCTGCTTGGCCTGCTGTGTTTATCCAGCTCTACACCTTGTTATCTTAGAAGCAATGCAGTTGGGTTTCCGAGACTCCCACTCAGGAAGTCAGCAATCTTTGCCTTGAGCAATGAGAGCGAGCATCAAGCCCCTTTTGAATGAACAACATGTGGTGCTTGCTGTCACATGGATGAAGAAATATTTTAATCAATCTGTTCAGACATGTTGTGACACACCTCTGGAGTGGGTGAGGCCTGAAACCAGGTCTTCTTGCGGCTGATCTTTATCTTTCAACTTGGCATTCTGCAGCATTCTAACCTCAGCCCTGAGTTTGACGATGTTGGATCGTAGGCTCCATCTCCATCTTATTCCTTATCATTTTTCTCTTCTGATATTTTTACAATTTTCTGGCTTCATCTTCAATTTTTTAACCTTCCCAGTCTCGACCCTATCACAGAGCTTCTCCTTTGTTCTACTTGTCCTCTTCAACTGATTTAAAAATGTTGATGTTTCCATTTCTCTTCACTGTGCTGAAAAGGTCATTGACCTGAAAGGTTAACTCTGTTTTTCTTGTCAAAGGTGCAATACAATCTGCTGAGGATTTTCAGCAATCTTTGTTTTTGTTGCAGTATTCCAGCATCTGCAATATTTTGCTTTATGGAGTTACTGGACCTGCATTGACTGAGTGAGGTCTGTGCCTTGGACACTCAAAACAGGGGGATCCAACCTCCTTTACATGGGATGGGTTAGATATTGATAGAAAACCCACATAGACCAAATATTTAGGACCAGTTTCTCCAATGATCATCCACAGCGCTAAGGAAAATGGGCAGGGTTTAGTAATCTAGTGGTTATATTATTATTTGAGATTTCTAGAGGCTAATGCTCCAAAGACATGGGTTTAAATCCCACTACCTGCAGCTGATGGAATTTCAAATCAATGATTTAATCAATTTGGAATAAAAAGCTAGTCTCAATAATGTTGATCTTGGATTGTCATTAAAAAGCTGCCTGGTTCATGCATGTCCTTTAGGAAGGGATATCTGTCATCCTTCCCTGGTCTGGTCTACGTGTGACTCCAGACCCACAGCAATGTGATTATCTCTTAGCTGCACACTGAAGTGGCCTAGCAAACAGTCTGTTGTCCACACAGGCTCCAGCAATTTAAGAAGACAGCTGACCATCATCTTCTCTAGGACGTTTAGGAATGGGCAGTAAATGCTGGTCTTGTCAGTGATGCCCAAATCCCATGAATAAGTAACAAAAGAGGACAACAGAGGGAAAAGCACTCATTTGTTTCCCTCTACTGCAAAAGACCCTCTCGGAGAAGGAGACAAAAGGAGAAAAATGTGGGTAAAAATTGAACTGAGCTTGAGGGTGTGATGATGTAACTAGGTATTATCGAAATATCACTGTGGCTTTAGGTTTCCTGACTGAATTAATTGACTTTAAGAAACAGTAAATACTTGATGGAGAGTTAACAGCGGGATACAGGATGGAGAGGGAGATTGCCTTTCACTTTAGAGCAAGAGAGAGAGAGAAGCTGAATGGTTACCACGAGCAACACCAACTCCCTGTCGATTAAACATATGATTTATAAACTGCTGAATTGTGGGGAAATGGCACGCTGTGCAGAGATAAGAATTTAATCCCTCGTGTTGGCAGTGGTGAAAAGAATGGTTTAGCTGGCACCGTGCTGTCCTTTCTCCACAGAAATGCTCAGGATTAAACTTTTTAACCACTGCTTTCCAGTGACTTCCTCTCCATTTCTGCTGAAGATAATAACTCACGCTGGATCACAGATTCTTGGCGGTCATCATTCCTGTGCAGCTTCACATCGGCGCCAATTTCTTTTGTGTTTCAGACTCAGCAGCTAAAGCCAACCAGCCAATGGATTGTACAGGAAATCACAGGCAGGTTTGCTGATCAAACTTGCAGCAGGAACCCTGGATAACCAACCTGTCTGTAACCCAGGGAGCACCAAGGAATGAATGAGTGATTTATTTATTGTCATATATGTCTTGAAGATACAGTGGAAAGCGCATTGTCGCCACAATCCAGTGCCGTTTTGAGTTACAACAAGGATAAAAATAAATTCTTAAATAGAGTTCATCTTCTGTTCAAATTGGGGTCTCAAGCACACCTTCCTGCAATGTTTCTGGAAAGTGTTTTGGTCCCCAAAGAAACCCACTCCGGGAACACAACCATGCCAATGCCCCTGGACACCAAAACTCTGCTGCCACCGCCACCTGGCTGATACAACCAAGAGCCCTAGTCCCATGGCTACAGCCAGCAAGGGGTCCAGGCCCCAGGCCTACTGCCGCCAGGAGTCCAGGCTCCAGGCCTACTGCCACCAGGAATCCAGGCCCCAGGCCTACTCCCACCAGGAGTCCCAATCCATGCTCTGGCCACTTAAGATGAAGAAGAAAGGAAGAATAAAAAGATAAAAGATGAGAAAAGAAAAAGAGAAACGATGAAAAGTACATAGAGAAAACGATGCTGTAGGCCTGGAGCGGACAGGCTCCAGGCAGATTGAAAGTGATTTGCAAAGGAGCAATTGTGATGCAAGATTACACCATTTCATACAAAGAGCCGGCACCAACTTAGGGGTCCAAAGGCCTCTGCCTGTGGTCTATCCAGGTTAAAATTCACAGATCGACTAAGAGAAAAACTTACATTTATATAGCATCTTTCACATTCACTGGACATCCAAGGTACTTTACAGCCAATGAAGTGCTCTAGGATTGTGGCCACTGTTGTAGGAATGCAGCAACCAATTAGCACAGAGGAAACTCCCACAGACAGCAGTAGGATAATCAGTGGGTAATCTGGTTTTTGATGATGGTTGAGGGATAGCTATTGGCTTGGGCACTGGGGATAATTGTCCTGCTCTTCAAAGGAGTGCCATAGGATATTAGCCAACCCTCAAATAAACCTTTGAGTTTTTCTTTCACGAAGCCCTGTCCCCGTTGTTGTGCCCGTTTAGAAACATGAGTGATTACTGGGTCCCAGCTACAGCAGCTGACATGCTCACATCCTTTGAGCACAGCACTGTGAGGGGCTGCAGTAACACTGCTGTTAGGTTGTGAGAGGATAAATGAAGCAGCTCCAGAGTTGCCAGTGCTGACTGGATATGTTGCTGGTGGTGGCGTGCCTGAGTTTTGCCTCCGATAACAATACCCCCAGACCCCCTTACTTCACCTCTAATGGTACTGTAACCTGCAGCCTCAGTTTGCACACTGCAACATCATGCCCATATTTGGCAATATCTTTATTGCTAACACGTGTGGGGAAAGGCAGTCTGTCTGGAAAGTAAATGCAATAAGATGCCTGATCTATGAAATCAAATACATATAGATGTAATTAGCTCAGTGACAATTACCTTCTTAATGTTTACACTGTAATTGAATTCAAAGTATTTTAATTAAGATCAGAGTCTGGGAATTCTGTGGTGAGTAACTCAACTCCTGACTCCTCAAAGACTGCACACCATCTACAAGGCATAGGTCAGGAGTGTAATGGATTCTGCACTGTCCACTTGTTTGCATGAGTGTAGCTCCAGCAACACTCAAAAAGCTCAGCATCATCCAGAACAAAGCAGTCTGCTCACTCATCACCACATCTGTCAACACTAAACATTCGCTCCTTTCACAGTGGCAGCAATGTGTACCATTTGCAAGATTTTTTTTTCCCTTTGTGCTGAAGAATCTCGAGCACAGAAGCACAGTTCTCAGGATAAGGAGCCATGGGCAGCACGGTGGTTCAGTGGTTAGCACTGCCGCCTCACAGTGCCAGGGACCCAGGTTTGATTCCACCCTCGGGTGACTGTCTATGTGGAGTTTGCATATTCTCCCCATGTCTGCATGGGTTTGCTCCAGTTTCATCCCAGGTTCCAATGATGTGTAGGTTAGGCGGATTGGCCATATTAAATTGCCTGTAGTGTTTAGGGATGTGCTGTTTGGGTGGATTAGAGATATATAGCACGGAAACACACCCTTTGGTCCAACTCATCCATGCCTCCCAAATAAATCTAGTCCCATTTGGCCCTTTTCCCTCTAAGCCATTCCTATTCATATACTTCTTCCTCTGCTATATTGATGACTGTATCAGTACTGTCTTGCGCTCCTACAAGGAGCTCAAACAATTTATCAACTTCGTTAACACCTTCCACTGCACCCTCAAATTTAGCTGGACCATTTCTGACACCTCCCTCCCCTTCCTGGACCTTTCCGGTAACTGACTCACCGTTGACATCCATTTCGAACCTACTGACTCCACATTTACCTCAACTACACCTCCTCTCACCCACCCTCCTGCAAAAATGTTATCCCATACTCACAATCCCTCCACTTCCGCTGCTTCTGCTCACAGGATGAGGCGTCCTACTCTAGGACATCCCAGATATCCTCCTACATTAGGGACTGTAGTTTCCCCACCCCTGTAATTAAGGATGCTCTCAACCACATCCTCTTCATTTCCCGCACTTCTACCTTCAAACCCTTTACCCCTTCCAACAACAATAAGGATAGTGTCCCCTTAGTCCTCACATACCACCCCACCAACCTCCAAAGACAACACATTATCCTCCGACATTTCTGCTGCCTACAGTCAGGCCCCACCACCAAAAAGGTATTTCCTTCCCCACCCCATCCATTGTCTGCAGGGACTGTTCATTCCAGGACTCCCTCGTCAGCTCTACACTCCCCGCCAACTTCTCCACCACACCCGCTACCTTTCCCAGCAACCACAAGAGGTGCAACACCTGCCCCTACACCTTCCCTCTCACCTTCATCCAAGGCCCCAAACAATCCTTCCAGATCCAGCAGAGACTCACCTGCACTTCAACCAACCTGATCTACTGTACTGTTGCTCCCGACGTGGTCTCTTCTATGTCGGACAGACCAAGCGCAGACTCGGGGACCAGTTCACAAAACACCTGCGCTCTGCATCCACCAATCAATCCGACCTTCTGGTTGACATCTATTTTAATTCCTCCTCCCACTCCCCTGGCGACATGTCCATCCTTGGCCTCCTCCTGTGTCAGACTGAGGCCAAACGTAAACTGGAGGAACAATACCTAATATTTCAAAATCTCTCCTTCCTCAACCTGTCCATCTTCCCACTCACCTCTCCACTCCACCCTTCCCACTCTCCAACGGCAATAACCCCCTACATGCATCCGCCTATCTCTAGCCCCGCTACCCTCCCCCAGCCCACCCCCACCCTCTATTTATTTCTAGGCTCCCCTCCCCCTCCCCAGTCCTGACGAAGAGTTTTGGCCTGAAAGTTGACTTTCCTGCTCCTCAGATGTCGTCTGACCGGCTGTGCTTTTCCAGCTCCACATTTATTGACTCTAGCTTCCAGCGTCTGCAGTCTTTACTCTCTCCTATTCATGTACCCATCCAGATGCCTTTTAAATGTTGTAACTGTACCAGCCTCCACCACTTCCTCTGGCACCACCCACTGCATGAAAAAGTTAACCCTCAGGTCTCTTTTAAATCTTTCCCCTCTCACCTTAAACCTATGCTCTTGAATTTTTGACTCCCTTACCTGGGAGGAAAGAGCTTGTCTCTTAACCCTACCCATGCCCCTCATGATTTTATAAACCTGAATAAAGTCACCCCCCAGCCTCTGACACGCCAGGGAAAATAGCCCCAGCCTATTCAGCCCATAGCTCAAAACCTCCAACTCTGGCAACATTCATGTAAATCTTTTCTGAACCCTTTCAAGTTTTGCAACATCCTTCCTATAGCATGGAGACCAGAATTGAATGCAGTATTCCAATAGTAGTCTAACCAATGTCCTGTACAGCCGCAACATATCCTCCCAACTCCGATATGCAATGCATTGAACAATAAAGGCAAGCGTACCAAATGCCTTCCTCACTATCCTGTCTACCTGCGACTCCACTTTCAAGGAACAATGAACCTGCACTTGAAGGTCTCTTTGTTCAGCAACACTCCCCAGGACCTTACCATTGAGTGTATTAGTTCTGCCCTGGTTTGCCTTTCCAACATGCAGCTCCTCACATCAGACACAGGAAATGTGAGGTGACAGCAATCGGGTAGGAGGGTGGGCCTGGGTGGGAGGCTCTTTAGAGTGTCACTGTAGACTCCGTAGGCCTGCTTTCACAGTGTCGGTATTCTAACTTTCTAACTCTCTAGAACAGCCCTGTGTCAGGGATTTTTGGCCTTAGATTTGATGCGACTGTCCACGGGCACAACGCTGTCCTTTGCTATTTGCCAAAAAGGTGGCGATGAACTGTATTGGTTGAACAGATACGGTGTCAATGCCCCTCAGTGCTAAGGACGGAGCTCCTGGATTTTGACCCAGAGACGGGGAAGGAATTGGTGGCATTGGTCCAAGTCAGGATGTTGTGGAGGTTGGAGGGCAACTTTGTCGCTTAAAAGATTTGTGGGATCTTGCTGTGCACAACTGAGCTGTTTTTAATATCCAGCATAAGAGTCTGTGCGCTGATATGATTACATTTTGGATTCACTGCAGTAAAAGAAACTGTAACTGAGGAAACGAATGTTCACTTGCCACAGAAATTACTGTAACAGTATAATGCTTCGGCACTTGGATGGATTTTGTTCACATCAGACTTGCTTTAAACGAGCTGAGTTGCTGTATCTGGGCAGATAGATATTTCACAAATGCACGTTTAATTACAGTCTGGCCAATCAATACAATCTACACTGATTGCACACTGCTGCTGTCCTTAAAGCTACCTTTGAACCAGGAACTAATGTTACAATCGATAATGCAACTGTAGGTCATGGCTGTTTTGTGAACTGAAAAGGAAAGTGCCTAAAGAGGCATTTAAGAGCCTCCCAGACTGCTGAGGTTGCTGTTCAGAGCAGCCTGAAAACAAATTGCTCACACAACCTGGCAGCATCACAAATAGTAATGGAGCTTCTCACTCTGTATGTTGCTGCTAAAAGCTTACCCCATTTGAGTTCACTTGTGGATAAACAGTTAGATTTCACATCTGATACCAGAAACCATGGCATTTAGTACTTGCTTGAGCTACAGATATGAACTCTCTCCTGGCCACTGATCTGATGGCTGCCAATACTACAGATGACTAGAGCAAACCTGTTATTGACTGCTCTACAGCCCTAATTTTTTGATTAATTTTCCAACGCCAACCAATTCCAGAATGAAATAAGCTTATCTCTGTGCGAGGAAGTAGAGGTTTGGTTTTCTAACTCAGCTTCAAATACAACGCCAGGGAAATTAATCCCCCAGTGCCCGAAAGTTACATAATATCACAACATGTGCCATTCCAGTATAAAGGTCTCCATATTCAGCCTCTCTCTCCATGTCGTGGAATTAGTGTAGTTGGTCAGCTGTGTATGTAAAATGTCAGTAACATCAGTATGCACAGACACCAGACTGTGTAGCCTTGTAATAATGTTGTAAATAAACTTCTAGATACTTGACTCATTAAGAATATGTCACTTTTTGATATACTTTACATGGGCTAACATATAGTCAACCACAAATCGCATCAACCATCCTTAAGTCTCCCTGTCTCCATTGCCTGTCAACCCTCAGACCCCCTGTCATGTTTACTAACCCCACCTTCTCCAACTGCTCACTGGGTAATGCCAGCTTGACATCTGGTGAGCCCCAGAACACTTAACCAAGTTTGGACCCAGCAATACAAACCTCTGTCCCAACAGTGCCAGAGAGCTTTCAGACTGTGATTGTCTGGCAACTCTCTCTGAGATTGGGAATCTTCATCAAAAAGGAAAGTAACCTGCCTCTGGCTCCCTGGGTCATCAAAGTGGCTGCATGGCAGCTATTACTCTTTCACTGACTTTTTGTCTAGAGGACAGAGAGTGCAGGATATCTGGCACCTTGTAAAATTCAGCCTGATATCCCCATCCTGTCAGATTAGGATGTTAACCTGTGTGTGGTCACTCTGAAGCCTTCTTTTCTCTAAGAGAAAGCCTTCAGCCTGTTCAGTCTTTGTGTATCCTCTCAGTGCTGCTATCCTCCCTGTAAATCATTCTCGTACATCTTCCATTGTCTCCTAAGCTTTTGGGGCAGCACGGTGGCTCAGTGGTTAGCACTGCTGCCTCACAGCACCAGGGTCCCAGGTTCAGTTCCACCCTCAGGCAACTGTCTGTGTGGAGTTTGCACATTCTCCCTATGCCCTCACAGCTTTTCTCTGGGTGCTCCAGTTTCCTCCCACAGTCCAAAGATGTGTAGGTTAGGTGGATTGGCCATGCTAAATTGCCTGTAGTGTTCAAGGATGTGTAGCTTAGGTGAGTTACAGGGGGATGGTTCTGGGTGGGATCCTCCAAGGATCAGTGTAGACTTGATGGGTTGAAGGGCCTGTTTCTACACTGTAGGGATTCTATATATCGTGGAAATCAAACTGCAGACAGTACAGTTGTGGTCTAACCAGAATTATAGACACTTTTGTCATAAATTCTGTTATGAACATATGTTCATGTTACCTCCTTGACAAAGTGACAGCTCATCAAGGGACTGCTACAGTCAGAAACAAAAACAGAAGTTGCTGGAAAAGCTCAGCAGGTCTAGCAGCATCTGTGAAAGTAAAAACAGAGTTAACGTTTCAGGTCCAGTGACCCTTCCTCAGAACAGCCACAGTCAGATTCTGATAGGCAAGCAGTTACTTTTGATAAAACAAAACCTTTAGATTTTAAATTCCTGAAATTGCTGGGATCAGCATGTTTGTAAAATATGGATGAAGGAAAAGCAAGGAAATATTTAGGCAAATCCTATTCTGTTATTCATTGAGGACAGAACTACTGGCAACATTTTTTTTCTATTCTTTCATGGGACGTGGGTGTCACAACAAATGTTGCCCATTCCTTATTACCCTGTAAAAATCAAACAGTTGGGCCATTTCCAAAGGCAGTTAAGGGCCAACCACATTAATGTGGGTCTTCACAAGTAGGCCAGACCAGAAAAGAATAGCAGATTTCATACCTTAAAGGACATTAGCAAACAAGACAGGCTTTTTTACAGCAATGAACAATGATTTCATGGTCATTGTTAGACTAGGTTCATATTCCAGATATAATAGTTGAATTTAAACTGCACCAACTACCTTGGTGGGTTGTTTTCCTGACCATTAATTAATTAGCCCAGTGACATTAACACTCCCCCAAAAAGCACTGTGCAAGATTGTATTTCTTACCTCTGCTGGTGTCACTGGCTAAGATGCTGCATTAAGCTGTGATAGGGTTTGACAGGTGTGCAGTATTGTTTCAATAGCTGGGAATATTTTTATGCTCAGACCAAGATTTTGCTTGTGTTGGGATCTATATGTCATGGGAAGGAACAGGGTGTGATGCAGTGCATTGGAATTTTGCATTTGCGTCAGTCTTGTGTTGGAATGAGGTGTACCTTTAGCTGGAGGCAATTTTACTGCTGCTTTCCCATTTTACATTATGCTCTTGCCATCATTTCAGTTATAAGTTGGATCTGATTTTAGCTCCTGATTTTCTTATGTATTTCTCTGTAGGATACTAACATTAAGAATACATAACAATATACATAACATTCTTTAACTGTTCAAACTCAGATGTGCACATTTTATTGGACGGTTTGCACTCTCATTGTTATCCTCAGTTTGGGAGCAGCCTTATTGTACCACTGAGGTGACAAGGTGTAGAGCTGGATGAACACAGCAGGCCAAGCAGCATCAGGGGAGCAGGAAAGGCTGACGTTTCGGGCCTGGACCCTTCTTCAGAAAGAGTCTAGAGATTTGTTGTTGTTTCTGACCTCCTCACCCATACAACCCATTCACTTGGACATGGCAATGACTCATTGTTACAACAAGATGTAACAAATTATCACAGGGCTATACATAAATCAAGTCAGTCTCTGTTCTGCTGTGCCTCTGGTTGTTTTGTTCTCTATCTTTTGTTGTTAAGCTGCTCAAAGATCTAGGTTCACCTTTCAGTGCAACGCTGAAGGAGTTTCAGATGATCCTGTATTTTGGATGAGACATTAAACCAAGGACCTTGTTTGCCTTCTCCAATTGACACAGAAGATCCCACGGGACTTTTTCAAAGAAGATTGGAGATGTTCTGCACATTTCTTGGCCAGTAATTATCCCTCAATCAACATCACAAAAATAGATTATCTGATGAAATTGGATTTGGCTAAAATACAAGGAACACTTTAACACAGTGACCTCAAAAGCCAAATGCTGTATTCAGTTACTTCCTCACTGACACCATCTCTTTCTACTTTGGCCAGATGTGCTCTTCATTACTGGGTCAGCCTCACTGCCCTTCACACACTGGTTCTCCACATTAACCAGTCTCCAAGGGAACCAGGATCCAGTGTAAATACAAAATAGTGGAAGGTTGGCCTCGATCACAGATGCTCATCTGTTAAGGTTTTGACCAGGGAGTGCATGGGTCCTGCAGCAGCATTACAGATACATAGCTAAAAGCAAGGAGAGACTCTCAACAGAGAAACCTGAGACGTTGGAATGTAAAGGGATGTTGGTTAACGTCGGTGAAGAAAAGACAAGGTGTGTCGTTCTAGGTGTGTTCTCTTTATCTGATGACTGCGGAACAGAGAGGCATGTTCATAACGTTGTGACAAAACAGAGAGACTAAAGGGAGGAGGCAGGAGTCAATCAGTGACAAAGAGAGAGTGGGTTATATGACCCTTCAAATACCTTTAGTAGAAAATAATTTATGTTGTTGAATAGTAAAGAGACAAGAACTATGCAAAGTTAGGGGTGTAAAGGTGCACACAGGCAACAGGCCTGAAGGACTGAATGAACTCGCTATAGAAAATGTAAGGATTCATATGCACATCGCACCACAGGACATCAAAGCACCTTATAGCCAATGAAGTACTTTTTGTAGTATAGTCACTGTTGTAGTTTAAGAAACAGATCACCCGACTGGTGCATAGCAAGCTCCTACAAACAGCAATGTGATTAATCTCTCTAGGAGAAAACAGAGTTAACCGTTTCAGGTCTGGTGACCCTTCCTCAGCACTTGAGGAAGGGTCACTGGACCCGAAACATTAACTGTTTTCTCCTTCACAGATGTTGCCAGACTTGCTGAGCTTTTCCAGCAACTTTGTTTTTGTTCCTGATTTACAGCATCCACAGTTCCTTTGGTTTTATTTAATCTGTCTGTTTTGTCACAATGTTATGAACATGCCTCTCTGTTCTGCAGTCATCAGATAAAGAAAACACACCCAGAATGACACACCTTGTCTTTTCTTCACCGACGTTAACCAACATCCCTTTACATTCCAACGTCTCAGGTCTCCCTGTTGAGAGTCTCTCCTTGCTTTTGGCTATGTATCTGTAATGCTGCCTGCAGGACCCATGCACTCCCTGGTTAAAACTTTAACAGATGAGCATCTGTGATCGAGGCCAACCTTCCACTATTTTGTATTTACACTGGATCCTGGTTCCCCTGAAGACTGGTTAATGTGGAGAACCAGTGTGTGAAGGGCAGTGAGGGTGACCCAGTCATGAAGAGCACATCTGGCCAAAGTAGAAAGAGATGGTGTCAGTGAGGAAGTAACTGAATACAGCATTTGGTTTTTGAGGTCACTGCCTTAAAGTGCAGCGGTTGCCTTTGTGTTTGTTGTATTTTAGCCAAATCCAGTCTAAACATTAGCACAACTGTCCCCAGCTGTTTGAGGAGACAAGATAAAGCATTCATGGTTCAGAATGGACACAGTCAAGTTTGTCAATGAGTACGAGACTTTGTCTCAGTCTCATTTCATTCACATTATAATCACAAGAATGAAGGAGTAACAAAGTCTTGAAAAAGTTTCCTACTCACAATACACTCAATGATGTAGGAAGCCTATATTTGCATCGTTGACCTCTTTATATGGTTGTAGATGGACTCAAATTTTCTTGAAGGAAATGCAGAAGCTGCAAGCGATGCCTCAACATGTCTTTCGCAAGAGAATGAGGTCAGCGTGCATCTGGCCCGTGGAAAACAAGGCCATTATTTCAATGGCAAATAGAGCCTAGTGATAACAGCACAGAAAACTGGGTGTTGACTCCAACACAGCACTTCCCATGAGTGACCAGCACAACACGAGTGAAGCAGAGTTCAAATTATCTGGAATGCGGAAATTCAGGGAGCGTTTTGGCCAGTTAACATCTTGCAATTGGAGGAGGTAGAGCAAGGCAGATAGGAGGAGGACAGTCAGTCCCTGAAGCCTGTTCTGCCATACATTCCATCACTGGGTCAGTAATCCAGAACACCAAGTGAATGTTCTGGGGATATGGACTCAAATTCCAATGTGGCAGAAGGTGAAATTTGAATTCAGTTTTTAAAAAATGACAAACATGTAACCGCTGCCAATTGTTGCAGGGACCCATCACTAATGTCCTTTAGGGGAGGGAAATCTGCCATCCTTACCTGGTTTGGCCTACATGTGACTTTAGAGCCACAGCAATCTGGTTGTGGACAATAAATGCAGCCTAGCCAGTGACATTCATATCCACAATAAAAAAAGCTAGATTATAGTTGATCTGTATCTGAGCTCCATCTACTAAAATGAACAACCTGCCAAGCCCAGGTTTGAATCTTTTAAGTGACTTTAAGTTATTAAGAGTGGTGCGGTAGC
The DNA here is from genome assembly GCA_024137785.1 of Ginglymostoma cirratum. Lineage (NCBI taxonomy): Eukaryota > Metazoa > Chordata > Chondrichthyes > Orectolobiformes > Ginglymostomatidae > Ginglymostoma > Ginglymostoma cirratum. Next base: position 6,702,713 of record JAHRHZ010000026.1, on the reverse strand, counting down.
TCGGTTGTTAGCACTGCTGCCTCACAGCACCAGGTAACCAGGTTCAATTCCAGCCCTGAGTGACTGTGCAAACTCCACACAGACATTCTCCCCATGTCTGCGTGGGTTTCCTCCAGGTGCTCTGGTTTCCTCCCACAGTCTAAAGATATGCAGGTTAGGTAGATTGGCCATGCTAAATTGTCTGTAGGGTGTAGGATAGGTGGGTTAGCCATGTAAATATGTGGGTAAGGTAGGAGGCTGGGGCAGGGTCTGGGCGGGATGCTCCAGAGAGTTGGCGCAGACTCAGTGGGTCAAATAGACTCTGTAGGGATTCTATAAGTCCCCTTTTGGGGGTGGCAACCTCCAGATTTCCATTCCTTTATTGGGAATAAGTGTTTCCTGACATCACCTTGAAATAATGTCTGGGATGGACCTCCTTATTCCAGCACTCTGTAGCCCGGTATCTGCAATACCTTCCATTTTCCATAAAACTGCCAGTCTGTCCGGCTTTCTGAATGGGGCATGTATTACCCGTGAGGGGAGGAACATTAAACTCAGCATCTTCAGGATGGTAGAAGATAGGGTAGGAGTACAGCAAGGAATAGTTTAAAATCTCCCATGCTGACCCTGACACAGGACTTCCCCCGTGGTCTGGCAAATTTTCTTGTTCCATGAGACCATAAGACACAGGAGCAGAAATAGGCCATTCAACCCATCGAGTCTGCTCTGCCCTTCAATGAGATCATGTCTGATCTATTAACCCGCAGCTCAATTTTATTGCTCTTTTTCCCTCTCCATTATATGTGATTCCCTTTCTGCATAAAGGCAGAGTCATAAGGCTGCTGGCTCAGGGAAGAACCCATCATTCTAATTTTGAACTTAGACATTTTCTAATCAACCTGTTACAGAGATGAAATTAAACACTTCTAGAGCAGGTAGGACTTGCACCCCAGGTCTCCTGGCTCAGTGGTAGGGAGACTACCGCTGCACCACAAGGGACTCTTAAGTTTTAAGTTTATACTTGCTTGTTCTGGATATTCCCACGACAGTTTAATTCTTTACATTCTATCCTATCAAATCCTTTAATCATTGTAAATATCTCAGTTAGATCACCCGTTAATTTATAATATCCAAGAGAAGTCTAATACAGTCTAGTTTCGACAACCTAATCTCATCATTGAAACATTTTTGCTTGCTGTGATTCATGCTGGAGAAATCTAGTTTGATTTTCAGTTTGACCAGGGACTAGAGCTGGTATTACAGTAGCAAAACCTTATCCTCTCAACAACGGTGGCTGATCCACAACTCCAGTCTTACACCATGTTGGCTCACATGTTTTGGTTCCTGAGGTAACTGCAGATTTTGGGGAAGCTGGCGGGAAACAGTATGGAAACAGGCCCTTCGGCCCAACAAGTCCACACCGAACCTCAGAGCATCCCACCCAGACCCATACCCCTGAAACCCACCTAATCTACACATCCCTGAACACAATAAGAAATTTAGCGTGGCCAATCCACCTAGCCTGCACATCTTTAGACTGTGGGAGGAAACCGGAGCACCTGGAGGAAACCCACGCAGGCATGGGGAGAATGTGCAAACTCAACACACACAATCGCCCAAGAGTGGATTTGGACCTGGATCCCTGGCGTTGTGAGGCAGAAGTGCTAACCACTGAGCCACCATGCTGCCCCCAATGTGTGTGGCTGTGGTCTCCCAACCTATTCACCTAAGCCTGGGATCTTTTAAAATATCGTGCTGCAAATGGCACTCAGTTCTGTAAGCTCTGTGTGTCAGAAGGCTTTACTGATTGAGGATTGACCTGTTTTGCCATGTCACATTACACCTTCTGCAGCCTTCGAATCCTGAAGTGGGATTTGAATCTGGACGTTTCTGGTCAAGAGACAGAGATACCATCACTGTGCCACAGGATCGCCTCCTAGTGGTACAGTGGAGTTCAGGCCCAGGGTTTTATAAAATGGCGGAACTGGTTCGACAGGCCACATGGTCAACGCCTGCTCCTAATTCTTGTGTGTTCAGGTTCCGATTGAAATTCCCTCCTTGAAATATGGAGCTGAGTTTGAGGAGAGATTGGGATTTGCAATGAGATGATGGGTTCTTTTATGGACATAGATTGGATTTGATTGATCTGGTCTGATTTTGTTCTTCCCTTGTCAGTAGCTGGTTGCTATTCAATGTCCAGTGTAATTAAGGATTGTAGGATCAATGTGGAACCTGGCTTATTCAGCGCGCAGCTTTACATTCAGTTCTGAAAAGACCATGGGCAGAGTCTCAACAAATCTTACTGAGGTCAAAGGGAATGCAACGCAGACCCCACCTTCACACCAGTCTCACCTCCTACTCCCAGACTGACACATAACTGGGTACAGCTAGTTCTACCTTAAAGCAAGCAGTTAGAATGAGTGAAGGATCAAAGAATCCTATCTGATTTATTTCTTTCCAGATATTGTGCCACCACTAACTTGCAGTGAAGCTGAGAGCAACTTCTGATCTGCCTTGGAAGATAGCATTCCACCTGTGGTAATGGACTAAGTATCTGTCTGTACAAGTCTTGTGCATTTCTCAAAGACAGCACTCTGTTTCCCCATGATTGTCTGAAGCAAGCTCTAATTCAGATCACAAACCTGTAAGTTTGATGATCATCCTATATTACAGGAATGTGCAGAAACCCGATCTCTGACTTTGTTCATGCCACGTACAAAGAGTAACTGTGCAGTTTCAGTGCCAAATGCGTTGCCCCGTCCCCGTGGTTCAAATGCCGCAGAATATCTTTGTCATTAAAATGGTGACAGCAAGCAGTGCTGTTAGTGAGCCAGTGACTAAATTCATCACCCAACGTGAAACTGGACTCTTACCATCCTGGGGAATTTCACCAATAACCCATGGTCATCAGCTTGTATTTTTTGGAGTAATGGGGGCCATGGGGTGGGCGTGTTACAGGGGTAAAAGAAGGGACCTTCATTTTACCTTGGAGAATAGAAATGGGCTTTGCTGGCATGGGCCACAATTATATGGAAAGTGAAATCCACGCAAGTGAGGCAGGGTGCCTTCATGGAACGCTATCCCAAAATATACTAGCAGAAGGAAAGAAAAACACCAAAATTACAATGACAAATGGTGGCAATGCTCTTGGTGCCCATAACCTGTTGAATTATGAATGATAACACAGGGATATTTTCCACTGTCAACAATGTGGCCTCTTTTCCATTCACGGATGTGAAAATTTGCTTTGTGTGATGACTCAGGCTGAGGTGTTTCGGGCAGCTGTTCCTTCACAGCATTTTGTTCAAACAATGGCAATTAGAGATCCATGGTGTTATCTATCTATAATACACAATCCAACTGCTTGTACTCTGCAGAGTAGGGTTTCTCATTTCTGCTACATTGGTCAGTTGACTAATTCATGCCATTGAACCTTTAGACACAGATTTATTTTACCCACCCCAGTGAGATGACACTCCCTGCTGGAGGGGGCTGCCCAATCTGCAATGATCAGCCCATAGAGTCATAGAGAAACAAACCCTTCTGTTCAACTCATCCATGCCAAACAGATATCCTAAATGAATCTGAGATAACAAGGTGTAGAGCTGGGTGAACACAGCAGGATGAACATCAGAGTAGCAGGAAAGCTGACATTTCGGGTCTGGACCCTTCCTCAGAAATTCCTACTATCTCCTAAATTAATCTAGTCCCATTTGCCAGCATTTGGCCTGTATCTCTCGAAAGCTTTCCTACTCATATACCCATCCTGATGCCTATTAAATGTTGTAATTGTACCAGTCTCCGCCACTTCCTCTGGCAGCTCATTCCACACACACACTACCCTCTGTGCGAGGAAGTGCCCTTTCAGATCTTTCCCCTCTCACCTTGAACCTATGCCCTCTAGTTTTGGACTCCCCTAACCTGAGGGAAAAGACCTTGACTATTTACCCTATCCATGCCCCTCATGATGTTATAAATTCCATTTTTTTCCCCCTATATTTGTTAATGGGACGAGGGCATTGCTGGCTAGACAGCATTTATTGCCTATCCCTAATTGCCCAGAGGGCAGCGTTAAGAGTCAACCACATTGTGTTGGGTCTGGAATCACATGTAGGCCAGACCAGGTAAGGATAGCAGTTTCCCTCCCTAAAGGACATTAGTGAGCTAGATGGGTTTCCCCCTGACAATTGACAATGGATTCATGGTCATCATTAGACTCTTAATTCCAGATATTTTATTGAATTCAAATTCCACCATCTGCCATGGCAGGATTTGAACCCAGATCCCTGGGATGTTATCTGGGTCTCTGGATTAGCAGTCCAGCGATAATACCACTAGGCCATCCCCTCCCCTTCTATAAGGTTTATCATGACAACTATCATCAGATTATTGCAAAGACCAATCTGGGCCATGAATACCCTTTAGGGAAGGAAGTCTGTCATCTTTACCTTCTCTACTCTACATATGACTCCAGGCTGGACCCAGAACCCCAGGCAATTGTTTGAGGGACATGGGTTCAAAGCCCACCATGGAAGATGGTGAAATAATCAATAAAAATCTGATATCAAAAGCTATTCTAATGATGCATATGTAACCACTCACTGTCAATTGTTATAAAAACTCATTTTGTTCACTAATGGTCTTTAATGAAGGAAATCTGGCTGATATGTGACTCCAGACACATCAATTGGGTTGACTCTTAGCTGTACTATGAGCTGTTAGGATTAACCAAAATAGCCATTCATTGCCAGAAATGCCCACAAACTATTCCTACAAATGAATAAAATAAAGAAACTGGAATGAATATCATGATGTTGAAGAATACAGCAGACATTTGTACGACTAACTGTTACATACAAACAGTATATTCCTCAGTCACATAAGTGGCTGGGCTAATATTAAGCTATCAGTTTACAACAGAGGAGCATGCTTTCAATAGCATGTCATATTTAAAGTGATCAAAGTCAGATGGAGTATAAGACCCTATATATCCTCAGCTCGCAGGCTCTAATTCAATGCTGATGTCATCAGCATGTCTCCTAAAAGCACACTAACAGACTGAATGAAAGACAGACTAGGGGACACTTTTCAAAGGTGAGAGAAGAGAGATTTAAAAAAGACATGAGGGGCAACTTTTTAACAGAGAGGGTGGTTAGTGTGTGGAATGAACTTCCTGAGGAAGTGGTGGATGTGGATACAATTACAACGTTTAAAAGACATTTGAACAAGCATATGAATAGGAAAGGTTTGGAGGGATATGGGCCAGGAGCAGGTGGGTGGAACTAGTTTAGTTTGAGATTATATTCAGCGTGGACTGGTTGGACCAAAGGGTCTGTTTTCATGCTGTATGACTCTATGACTCTGTAACACAATATCCCCTTAATTCGAAAGTAAAAACTAATCCCAAACAGAGCTACCCAATTGTAAAAAGGGACTTGGTCAACTCAGGGATAACAAGGCGTGGGGCTGGATGAACACAGCAGGCCAAGCAGCATCATAGGAGCAGGAAAACTTGACGTTTCGGGCCTAGACCCTTCATCAGAAATCTGATGAAGGGT
>JAHRHZ010000026.1:6668097-6692176 GCA_024137785.1 Ginglymostoma cirratum | reverse complement strand
CAAACCTGAAATGTCAGCTTTCCTGCTCCTCTGATGCTGCCTGGCCTGCTGTGTTTTTACCGCTCCACCCTGTGTTATCTCTGACTCCAGCATCTGCAGTTCTTACTCTCCCTTGTGATAGGTCTGAACGCAGTGAAGCCTGCTTCGTGGCAAAAGGCCAAAAATAAGAGGGTGGTTATCTATTCCACAGACTTGCGTGATTTTCACTTTTGGAGATCAGATGTATCATTGATCAGATGGGCTGATAGACCGAAGAGTGGCAGATGAAGTTTAATCTAGATAAATGTGAGGTGCTACATTTTGTAAAGGCAAATCAGGGCAGGACTAATAGACTTAGTGGTAAGGTCCTGGGGAATGTTGTCGAACAAAGAGACCTTGGAGTGCAGGTTCATTGTTCCTTGAAAGTGGAGTCGCAGGTAGACAGGATAGTGAAGAAGGCATTTGGTACGCTTGCCTTTATTGGTGAGTGCATTAAGTATGGCAGTCGGGAGGTCATGTTGCAGCTGTACAGAACATTGGTTAGGCCACTATTGGAATACTGCATTCAATTCTGGTCTCCCTGCTATAGGAAGGATGTTGTGAAACTTGAAAGAGTTCAGAAAAGATTTCCAAGAATGTTGCCAGGATTGGAGGGACAGGCTATAGGGACAGGCTGAATAGGCTGGGGCTATTTTCCCTGGAGTGTCAGAGGCTGGGGGGTGACCTTATAGAGGTTTATAAAATCATGAGGGGTATGGACAGGGTGAATAGTCAACATCTTTTCCCCGGAATGGGAGAGTCAAAAACCAGAGGGTGTTTAAGGTGAGAGGGGAAAGATTTAAAAGGGACCTGAGGGGTAACTTTTTCACACAGAGTGTGGTGCATGTAGGGAATGAGCTGCCAGAAGAAGTGGGGGAGGCTGGTACAATTACAACATTTAAAAGCCAGTGGATGGGTATATGAATAGGAAGGGTTTAGAGGAATTTTAGACAAATGCTGGCAAATGGAATTAGATTTATTTAGGATATCTGGTCAGCATGGACAAGTTGGACTGAAATGTCTCTATGACTCTATAACCCTCTGCTTGGAGCTTAAATTGTTAGTGCAGTCTCAGTAGCATGGTGTGGCACACATGCTGTGAGGGACTCTCTTCTGTTCCGAAGTCTGGACATTTTCACACCATTCTTTTGGGCAGACAGACAATGTGTTATGCCTTGTCCCATTTACACTTGCCTGCACCAAACAGCAGGCAGAACATTAAAGCATGCAACAGCTCCTAAATGCAGACAAAGGCGACTTCTGTTGTGGAAGGACAGGATTGCTGATTAGGTGCTGACCGCATTTTCTATGAAGTCCAGAAGCATTCTCAAGTCTTTTCCACTGAGAAGACACAGTTGGGTGTCTTCTCACCCAACTGACAAATGACTGAAAACTAAAACAATGCACACTCCACCTCAGTGAATCCTCAAATGGGGAAATCGAGGTCTTAACTTCATCACAGCTCTTTGAACTAATAGCGCTTAAAAATGGCCTCCCTTCTTTACAGCACTGTGGCTATTCAGAGGTGGCAGTAGTCTAGCGGTATTACTGCTGGACTATTAACCCAGTGTTTCCAGTACTGCTTTGAGACCTGGGTTCAGATCCCTCCATGGCAGGTCGTGGCATTTGAATTCAATAAAAATCGGAATGAAAACATTAATGATAACTATTGCCAGTTGTGAAGGAAAACCCATCTGATTCACTGATATCCTTTGGGGAAAGAAACTACTATTCTTACCTGGTCTGGCCTGCATGTAATTCCAGACCCAGAACAATGTGGTTGATTCTCAACTGCTGTCTGAGCAATGAGGCATAGGTAATAAATGCTGGCCTAGCCAGCGACACCCACATCCCGTGATAAAAGAAGCTCTCTCGTTAGAGATAGTAGGAGCTGCCAATGCTGGAGAATCTGAGATAACAAGGTGTAGAGCTGGATGAACACAGCAGGCCAAGCAGCGTCAGAGGAGGAGGAAAGCTGACGTTTCGGGTCTAGGGCCCTGGCAGGGCCAGCATTTGCTGCCCATTCCTAATTGCTGCAGGACCTGACTAGCTTTCTAAGGTCATTTCAGGGGGCAGTCAAGAGTCAACCCCATTTTTGTGAGTCTAGAATCACATGTAGGCCAGACCAGATGAGAATGGCAAATTTCCTTCCCTAAAGGACAATGTTTTTACAACAATCAACAGTTGCCATTAAGCTTGCTTTTAAGTTTAGAGTTTTGAACTGGATAGAAGGGAAGTACCCTCACCATCAGTGGGAATGGTGTGTAACTTGCACCGCAGCATTTTAAGAGCATCCTTTCTCCCCATTTCTGCTTGCTGGGAGGCTGCAAGGTTATCCCCAATATTGCTATTCACAGGCCTCAGAGGAAAAACTTCTATCTAAAACAACAGCCATTATCTGCAACATGAACTCAGCATGATGCAGTTTCTGAAGGCCAAAGTAGCCTAAACATGAGGTGTAGCACCAAACTCCAAGTGTTGTAACTGCCACTTTATTTCCTCTGCAACATAAACATGCAGATGTGGAATTGTAGCTACAAAAAACAGAACATGAAAAATGGATGCTTTAGGCTTCTTTACTGATAGTGAGTTCCTTTTCCAGGAATTCTGTTAATGTCCCACAAACGCTGGTGCAATATAAAGTTGACATGGGATTGTACAGATGCAAATGTTTAAGATTACTCTGGTCCCACTGTCCCAAAACGAACCCCTCTATCTCTCCCTATGCTTTCAAGGTGGATTCTGAGCTCTTAATTTGAGAAACAGTTACTCAAACTCACAAAAAGCTCAGTGAATGGATGAATCTTCTGAGAGATAAGCGTTTCTCTGCCTCTTATTTTCAGTCACGTACATCTCAAAGCTCCTATTTCAGATTTTGCCATTAATAGCAATTTGTAGAAGTGCCTGGCACTGACATTGCTAAACTACTGAACTGCATACCAACGGATGTACTGGGATTAGCTCCTGCATCAACAAATAACAGGCACAGGATGAGGGGTGCCTCGTGTATTCTACTCACAGCCAAGGACGTGGGTGCAGTTGGAGAAGTTAGTCATTTTCATGCTAGTAACCATCCAGTGATCCCGCACTAAATGTATGTTTGTTCTGGGCATCAGCAGAGGCAAGGATTGCACTCATAGAGCCATGCAGTCATAGAGATGTACAGCACAGAAACAGGCCCTTTGGTCCAACTCGTCCATGCCAACCAGATATCCTGTATAAATCTAGTCCCATTTGCCAGCATTTGGCCCGTATCCCTCTAAACCCTTCCTATTCATATACCCATCCAGATGCCTTTTAAATATTGCAATTGTACCAGCCTCCACCACGTCCTCTGACAGCTCATTCCATACACGCACCACCCTCTTGTGTGAAAAAGTTGCTGCTTACGTCACTTTTATATATTTCCCCTCTCACCTTAACCCTGCCCACTAGTCTTGGACTCCCCCATCCTGGGAAAAAGACCTTGCCTATTTACCCTATCCATGCCCCTCATGATTTTATTAACCTCTCTCTATTAGGTCACCCCTCAGCCTCCAATGCTCCAGGGAAAATAGCCCCGGCCTATACGGCCTATCCCTGTAGCTCAAACCCTTCAACACTCGAAACATCTTTGTAAATCTTTTCTGAACCCTTTCTAGTTTCACAACATCCTTCCTATAGGAGGAAGACCAGAATTGTACACAATACTCCAGAAGTGGCTGAACCAATATCCTGTACAGCCGCAACATGACCTCCCAACTCCTAAGACATTGAATAGCTCACAAGCATGTGTGATAAGGGAAAGGCGACCATTTATGTGAGCCTCCAGTCCCGAAAGAACTGTATTCTGTCTGCAGCTGTTTCCCTCCCTATCCAAACGTGCAAACACACACAAATACATGTGCACACATGCTCACAAACATGCACACACACACGTATATGCACGTACACCTCACACACAGATGCATGCATGCACACACGTGCGTGCACATGTATACACACACATTCACATGCGCATACATAAACACACACTCACAACTCAGAATGGTCAGGCGCTCAGAGACCACAAGAATATAAAATGCCATTGTGATGAGGTGCAGCTCCCCTTTGAAAACTTGGTTGTCACACATTAGTGTTAAAATCTGGTTTCCTCTTTATTCTTTCATAGGGTGTGGGTGCCACTGGCAAGGCCAGTATTTGTTCCGCATCCCCAACTGCCTTTGGTGGCTCGCTGGGCTACTCTGGAGGGCATTCTCTTCCCCCATACTAGATCTCACTAACCAGTTCATAAACTTGGATTTGTATGGTAGTTAAGGAACCCGACCGAGCAATTTCTTCTTATTAATTTGTGGGTGAGGTCATTACTTGTAAGGCAAAGACTTAATGTCCATCATTAATTGCCTTTAACTGAGTGGCTTGTTGGGCTAATTCCAATAGCAGTTAAGTGTCAATTACTTGGTTGGGAGTCATATATAGGCCAAAACCAGGTAAGGATGTTAGATTTCCTTCCACTAACAATGTTTGGGAAACAGGTCACGTTTTAAAACAAGCTGGTAATTATGTGGCCCCCATTACCGGGACTAAACTTTTTATTCGGGATTAATTTAATTAACTGAATTTAAATTCTCTATCTGCCATGATGTGGTTTAAGCTCCTGTCTCTGTCCAGGCCTCAGAATTACTAAAGCTGGAACACTCACTCTATCATGTGATTTCACTCCTAAAACTTAGCTTAACATGAAGTTGATTTTAAAAACACAAAAGCAAACATTCCAGTAGGAGTGACAGTGCCACATCAGCGAAGCTGTTGCTATCATTACAGATATATTTTCACACTGACTTGAAGCAGCCAGTACCTCTTTTTCGAGATGAGGGAAAACTGCAGCAGGCGTTTTGTCACTGACAGAGATGACAGACTGTTGGTTGAGGTGGCTGGGAAGCTGGCGATGGCGATGGAACAAGGTTTTTAATTAGGGGATTTCATAAAAGCAAGGCTTTCCTGGCAATGGAGCAGAGGATTTCTCTGTGTCAGTGGGGTCACGTTGCATTCTACAGCAAGCTGGGGGGGGGGGGGAGCGGGTGGGGAAGGAAGTGAAGAGCATTTCTGCATCTAGCAGTGCCAGCAAACACACTCTCCATCAGCTGGTGACAAAGGATTACAATGGACTCCCGAAGCAATAAACAGATGCTCTCAGGTATGTGAGAAATATCTATTTTGATGTACTGCCTGGCTAGGATAATCAGTGAATATAGCACCTGGCATCAGTGACTGAAGCACTATTCTGCACATTAGGAATGCTGTGCTAAGATGCTGGGTTTTCTCTTTATAACTAAGTTAAAACTCTACTGAATTTACCATTGCACATTCATAAGAACATTTATGTCAACCTGAAATGCATGCAGTGTTACAAGCAGATACTGGTTCTTCAATCCTGCAAAGTAGCAACTGAAAGGAAGGAGTCTTGCAGGATTGTCCTGGTTCTTTATTGATCCAGAGAGGCTTAAGCATGAATCGATTGCAACACAAATCAGGACTGACCTACACTGATTGTTTTCAGTTGCCTGCAGTGAAGCATATGAAAATTGGAACACTGCAGTCTCTGCGGAATAGGGGTGACCTTGCAACACAGAGAGAGAGGAGAGAGAGAGAGAGAGAAGCTGTTCTGAGTCTGTTCGAACAAGATGCAGACTGGAGCACAAAACAAGCAAGACACTGCCACAATAAACATATCCAGCTATAATCCAGAACAGGTCATGGAAACCTAATACTGGGTCTACAAGCCTTGAAGATGCTCATTTTGTTGCAGAGATTTCAAGTTTTAACTAACTCAGTAAAAAGAAATACACCTGGTAATGATAAGGTCAGTCTGCTTTCATGATACCTTGTGAGCAAATAAACTGCAAATAATTTAAGAATGTATGTATAATCTTGATATTTTCATACATCAGTCGTAAGCCCATGTTTGCACTCACTGCTGGGCTTACTCCATCTCAGCTGGCCTGCCCAATCATCCCCACTGTGCACTGTGAGGCTTCTTAATGCACCCTATCTATATACCCTGGACCACAACTTTTTTCTTGCTCAATGTCCCAAGGTATTGCAAACAGCATTCTGCAGTGAAAAAGAACTTTTAACAAAAAGAAAGACATGGATTTTCATGAGATCTTGCATCATCTGAAGTCTTCCCCAAAGTCTTTTACAGTCAATGTAATTCTGGTAATCACAGTTACAAGGTAGTATCTGTGGCAGCTAAGTTACACACAGCCAATCTCATGAGTAACGATGTTATGATGACCAGATAATTTTTTTTAATAACTTTGGTTGAGATAAATATTGGCCAGACAACAGAGGATAACTCCCCTCCTCATCTTTTACCTCTGCCCGTGACGGTATATGGAATTTTGGTTTAATGTCTCATCTGAAAGATGACACCTCAGACAAGATGACACTTGCATAGTGCTGCTCAGGAATGTCAAGCATGGCATTGTGTTTAAGTCTCTGGTTTCTGTCCCCTTATCCCCACATCTATAGGTGAGCGCTGAAAATGCTTCCAAACCACCAGCCCCCTGCCAACTCCATTTTGATTTAGCCCCTTCCCTTTATCCCTACCCCCACCCCCTCACTTGTGATATCGCCCATAATGGGCTTTGCATGTAAATATTTGATTGGCTACATGGGTGATTACTGGTGGTAATTAATAGGAAAAAAGCAGAAAAAATGTTCACGGTGATTGTGGTGGTGGGAAAGTCGCTTAGTTGTGTGGGATTACACTTCGGAGTATGGAAAAGCGGAAAAAAAGGATTTCCCCACCTGATGTGGAGGAGTGTGGGCAAGGACCTCCACATGGGCCTACTCCTGGGCCTGGCTAAAGTGGCCATTAACAGGTCCAGACAGAGGGCCATGAAGAGGGTTATAGTTCCCAAAGGCCCGCCCTCTTGCACAGGTATGGTTATGCCCAGATGTCCTTGGATAGGCACCATACAGTGTTCACCAGCACCCTGCAGGCATTAGGGAGAGGTGGGCATCACAGCAGCTGAACTGCAAATCTTTCCTTTTCCAATTCAATTTTGATTTAGCCCCTCACTTGTTCCTTAACATTCCCTTTTGTTGTCGCTAATCTGCCCCTGTTGACCAGTGCTTGTAATTCGTCAAAAGCTTAATTTGCCAAATGTGTGATTTGGTGGTGGGTGGTCAAAATATTAAAATAGTTTTAAAAAAACAATTTCTGCGTTCTTGTGGCACAATTGTAGTGTCCTTACCTCTGAGCCAGGAGACCTGCGTTTAAATCCCGCGGTGTGTATTAGAAAATACCTAAAAGAAAGTTTCTTTTCTTAAATTTTCTCACATGGACTGCTACCCTCCTGTGCTTCCAGGCTTAAGATGGGTCATGATTTCACCACAATATCTTTGTCGCAATGCCGTGACACTTCTCAAAGCCGTTACATCCTCTGTCCGCGTTCCTACAGGAGATAGAGGCTGTGGGTTTGAGATGTTGAAGGAGGTTTGGCGAATCTTTCCTCACACACCTGCCTTCTAGTGGGGATCACTGTGTTGCAATCAGGAAAGGCTGATTACATTTTGTCCCCCTCTCCAATTCTGCTCACCCTGAGATTAAATCTCCACCTCAGGGCTCCAGGCCATAGAATTCTGACCATGAAGTTCAAACAGATGCATCCAATCAGATTAGCCTATTCAATTTTCTTTCTAGATCTGGAAGAATTTGGAATGAGGGGTGTGGATAGGATGAATAGCCAAGGCCTTTTTCCCGGTGTGGGGGAATCTAAAACTAGAGGGCATAAGTTTAAGGTGAGAGGGGAAAGATTTAAAAGGGACTGAAAGGCCAACTTTTTTGCACAGAGGGTGGTGTGTGTGTGGAATGAGCTGCCAGAGGACTGTTATGGGCCAAATGCTGGCAAATGAGACTGGATTAATTTAGGATACCTGGTTAGCATGGACGAGTTGGACCAAAGAGTCTGTTTCCATGCTGTACATCTCTATGACTCTGTAACCCACTGTTGCTTCATTGATGTCAAGTATGACAGGTCTAGTTGTAGATTCATACTTCAGGGGTTGAACCATTGGAATATTGAGTGTGCTTCACTGCATGCCACCAGGATTCCAATTATGAACCACAAGTAAATTCTGGAATTCTCTCAAGTGAGTTCAATGCTGAAGTTGTTGCAATATAAGCTGTGCTGACCCTTTGGAGGATTGGATTCATACAGTGTGCAAATTATGTAAAAGTATTGCATCCCCAGGTCAACTGACAATGTGGGATTCCTACCACATGATTAGTACAAGTTATGATTATGCATAAGGTAACATTTCTGTAAATCACAATGTATATGTCACTCCAGCATATAAGTTGACCCCATTTTACTGCTCCCACAACCCATGTTTTTGCATATACTCAGCATATCAGTAATTTTCCTTTATAGCCACAATATGTTACAGTTCCCCAAAGTCCCATTACCACAACCTCCCCAGCCCACCATGTATGGCCCATTGGCTATTCTGCTACGATGTTCTGGTGGGTATCTGGAAGCTGCTGGAGCAGAGGGGCTTCAAATTCATGCTCAGTCTTTTTCTTACCCAGTAGCCTCACACTCTTGTACCAAATCAGAGACACTGAGGCCAGCTGCAGTTTGTGTTTCGACTGTTTGATCCACTATGGATCAACGACTGGAATTTTGCAATGTTTGCTCCTTGGGCTTTGGGACCCTGAAATCAGGGCAAAATGCAAGTCAGAAGCTTCTTTTATGTGGGAGACAGACTCTGGGCTGCAGTTTACCCAAAATTGACCAATGGATAGCCAGAGGCTGGACGTGGCATTCAGTTATAGAGGGCTCTCAAAGCAGGAGACGCAAGGCCAGACAGCTGCACTGTCACCTCTGGGGACCTGGAGGAAAATTCCAGTCAGCTTCCAAAGCTATGCTCAGCCTGACCTTTATCCAATTGAATTGACAAAATTCAAATTGACAAATTGACAGAATTGACAAAACTGCTGCAAACTGCCACTTTCTGAACCCCGCTGCTGTGAAAATGGCCTGGGGTCACCATGGATCTTTGAAATCTACTTGCCAATGGCGTAAACATACCTACTCACCGGCCTCTGTGCCTGCCCTTATGAGGGCCTAAAGTATAAGCCATTTGAAGTCTACCTTGGAGACTTCCTGTGTGGCATTTTCAGGAAGAATCCATCAATAATCCATCATTTTTGCCCCTAGCTGAGACTGCCCACCTTTCAGCCAAGAAAGAGCTATTCCCAACATTGCTTTTTTGGAATAAGCTGATTTTCACAGGGGTGGGTGAGGTCAAAATTGTTGGAGTGCAGAGCTCCCTCATAGATCACACAGCATGGAAACAGACCCTTCGGTCCAACCAGTTCATGTTGAACATCATCCCAAACTAAACTAGTCCCACCTGCCTGCTCATGGCCCATAACCCTCCAAACCTTTCCTATTCATGTACTTATCCAAATGTCTTTTAAATGTTTGTAATTGTGCCCATATCCACCACTTCCTCAGGAAGTGCATTCCGCATGCAAACTACCGTCTGTGTAAAAAAAATTGCCGCTCATGTCTTTCTAAATCTAAAATGCGCCCCCGGTCTTGAAATCTCCCACCCTAGGGAAAAGACAACTACCATGAACTCTATCTATACCCCTCATTATTTTATAAACTTCTATAAGGTCGGCTGTCAACCTCCCATGTTACAGTGAAAAAGTCCCAGCCTTTCCTTAAAACTCAAACCTTCCATATCTGGCAACATCCTGGTATATCTCTTGTGAACCTTCTCCAGCTTAATAATATCCTTCCTTTTACTGGACGACCGGAACTCGATGCAGTACTCCAGAAGAGGCCTCACCAATATCCTGCACAACTTCAACATGACTTCCCAACTCCTATACTCAAAGGACTGAGCAATGAAAGCAAGTGTGCAAAATGCCTCTTTAACCACCCTGTCTATATGTGATGCAAACTTTAAAGAATTACGTGCCTGCACGGTTAGGTCCCTCTGTCCTACAACACTACCCAAGGCCCTACCATTAATAGTATAAGCCCTACCCCTGTTCATTGCACAAAAATGCAATACCTCGCATTTATCCAGATTGAACTCCATCTGCCATTTTTTAGCTCATTGACCAATTTGATCAAGATTCTTTTTAATTGTAGAAAACCTCCTTCATTGTCTACTGTGCCACCAATTTTGGCATCATCTTCAAACTTACTAACCATGTCACACCCTGGAAAATGTTAAATTGGAATGGTAATGTTCTCAACTTTGATCTGGCATCCCAGTCTGATCTGTCAGCAGGTTAGAGCAATAAATTTCACTCTGGAGGAATCCTGCACCAACTTTCAGTAAAGATGCTAGACCAAGGTTCTGCCAAACATAAAAGATCCCAGGGCATTATTTTGAAGAGAGCAATGTGTCTCTAAAGTCAGATTATCTGATCATTATCACTGAGCTGTTTGCAGGAGCTTGCAGTGTGCAAATTGGCTCCCCACTTCCCTACATTTCAGGGGCAACCACACTTCTAAATTACTTAATTAGCTGTGAAGAGTATTGGAACAGCCCAAAGTTATGAAAGGTACTAGGCAATTGAGTCTCTTTCCCCCTTTTTCAGTTAATGGACCTAACCTAGTCTTGTAGACCGTGATGAATCAACTGAATGACATTGGTGAAGTATTACTGCCTTCCCTTCCTCAGATGAAAACATTGTCTCCTGCTATTCTGCTCACGTGCATCCATTGCTTGGTGGATTGGTCCTGGCTGTGAAGACAAGCCTAAATAAGTCATACTCACAGCTGTATGTGTAACATAAAAAGGCACCACTAAGTTTATTATGAGACACAGAGCCACAAATCTATGATTTGCATTCAAGACACAACATACAATAGATTACCCAGTGGTTCCACAAGACCCAGTACATAGGAACATTTGAGTTAGGAGCAGGAGTGGGCCACGTGGCCACTTTGTTTAACTGCATCTGGTTAATGATGGGTAAACCAAGTTTATTCGAGCAGTTCCTCCCATCAATTTCCAAAGGCACTGAAGGATCAATGAGCAAAATGTTTGAATAAAAAGTTGAATGGAACGAACCAAAACTGGACTCTTGTAACAGTTGAAAATAGCTATTATAGCAAAGAAATTAAACTTGTAAACTTTTAAACAGGAACAGTTTATATCTAATAGGGAGATGATATAATTGCAAAACACTAGGACTTAAATGTAAAGTTAATATATTTTGCAAATGAGTAAATTTTATTGGGATTAATGCATTATATTAATGTCCATTTTTAAGAGTGTTTGAGTAGAACATAAACCTCTCTAATCTAATACATTCTTGCTTTCCAAAAGCTTAACCTTCTTCTCCAGTATCTATTATTGGTTTTGTTCCTTTTCTGTACCCACAGTAATTGCTTTCAGCAGGTTTCTGAGCCAACAACGACACTCTTTAAGTATCTTCTTTAATCTCCCTTGGGATGTAGACTTTGTTATAGCAAATCAAGCAGTTGTTGCTCATCTCTAATTATCCTTGAACTGAGTGGACTGTTTGGCAATTTAGGTGTCTGGAGTCACACAAACTAAACTGACTGAGGATGAAAGATTTTCCTTCCCTAAAGGATATGAGTGAACCAGATGGATTTTTATGTAAATTGACAAAGATTTGCAATAGGCTAACCATTTTTCTTAAATTCCAAATTTATCAATTGAATTCTAATTTTAACCATCTGCCATGGTAGGATTTGAACCCATGCCCTCAGAACATCAGCCTCTGTCTCTAGATTACAATACCACTACTCCAATGCTTCCCCCTACTGCAGTTGGGCTATTTGACCCCCTGTGTTAAATACAAAAGCTGGATGAACCAGTTGAGACCTTCATTCTCCCACAGAGACCTTGTCACCTTGACAGTGTCAGACTGTTTGCATTACATTTTGTAATACTATCAATGTGTTGTGTGTGGTTTGAACCAAAAACCAATGGTAATAATGCCCTGGTAATCCACAACATACCAATTGTGGTCAATTTAATGGA
The DNA here is from genome assembly GCA_024137785.1 of Ginglymostoma cirratum. Classification (NCBI taxonomy): domain Eukaryota; kingdom Metazoa; phylum Chordata; class Chondrichthyes; order Orectolobiformes; family Ginglymostomatidae; genus Ginglymostoma; species Ginglymostoma cirratum. The sequence goes on along the minus strand of JAHRHZ010000026.1, from coordinate 6,680,131 downwards.
GCACAGTATTAATCATGATATAATCCGTGTGTTGATATTTGAGAATTAATATTACTTAAGGAAAGCAGTCATCATTTGCATCAACTGTAGTGTTTTAAGTGTCCTGAGGATGGTAAGGCTGGTTCTGCCAATCTAAACAGCATCAACAAGAAAGACACAATAAGCTTTTTGTTAGTTGTACAGAAATGTGGTTCCTTAGGCTAAACGCGAGACAGATTTGGCATCATTCTGTGAGACATTTGCAGGTACAGGCATCTGCAGGGCTGGTGTTTTAATCTTATCTGCTGCTCAGGTGACAGAACTGACAGCTCAGCAGCCCCAGGTAATAGAGTCAAGTCTGAATACAGGACTGCAACACAAAATCTGGGTAAAGTGTCGGGTGCAGTACCGGTGCAATGCGAAGCAATCTGAAAATGCTGTTGTGCAAACCAGTTGCTGAATGAAGGTCCTTTCTACTGTCTGAGCTGGTTCAGGTGAACTTTTACAATCCAGCAGCACAAAACAACAAGTTCTCCAGCATCCTGGCCGACATTCCAACACGCTGTCTGCAGTTTTTAAAAATAAAAAAAATGACAGCTGCTGTAATCTACCTGAGAACAGTGACTGAGATCTGTTGCATGTGAAGTGTGTTGAAATACTTCCCAAGGGAAGTGACAAGACATTAAGGAAACACAACAAATTTGTTCCTGTGAATAAGGCAACAAAATCAAAATAACTCCAGAGATAATAGGTACTGCAGATACTTCACAAGCTTCAAAATCTCCCGTCCCCCAACCGCATCCCAGAACCATCCCAGCTCGTCCCCGCCTCCCTAACCTGTCCTTCCTCTCACCTATCCCCACCTCCTACCTCAAGCCCCACCCCCATCTCCTATCTACTAACATGATCCCACTCCCTTGACCTGTCCGTCCTCCCTGGACTGACCTATCTCCTCCCTACCTCCCCACCTACACTCACCTTTACTGGCTCCATCCCCGCCTCTTTGACTTGTCTGCCTCCTCTCCACCTATCCTCTCCTCTATCCATCCTCTATCCGCCTCCCCCTCTCTCCCTATTTATTTCAGAACCCTCTTCCCCTCCCCCATTTCTGATGAAGGGTCTAGGCCCGAAACGTCAAGCTTTCCTGCTCCTATGATGCTGCTTGGCCTGCTGTGTTCATCCAGCTCAACACCGTGTTATCTCAAAATAACTCCATTTGTCTGCACAAGGTAACAGATTATATTCCTTTGATTTCAAGATCAGAAACTATTCTAAGGAAGGAAGCAGGTTGCTGTACTCTCGTTTATCACAATAGTCAGCAAAGTTTTATGATGAGTTAATCAAAGTTTCCAGATTACTTGAGCAGAATTAAATGCTCGTTTGAACTATTGTCCATTAGGGCGCACAGGCTATTACGATTCTTTGTTGAGTTTATTTTTGTTCAACCCTTGGTATGTGGGACAGAGAGGTCACATAAAAGCTCAAATTTTCATCTTGAACTCTAGGCTGTTTCTTTTCTTTCTTGCCTTCTGTCCTGAAGGCAGGGGTTAGTCCTAGGACCTGTCCCTCAAGATACTGGTATCAAAACCCCGTGACCAGTCCAAATGTGTGCTCTTCATTCATAAATCCAGTTTTTGATTGCTGGAAAGCTGCTTAGACGGTAAAGGAGGGAATAAATGTGCATCACAGATAAAAATATTCTGGTGCCCTCCTGTGACATTTACACTGTTCCATCCTTTTCAATAGAATCACTACAGTGCAGTTGGAGGCCATTTGGTCCATTGAGTCTGCACCAAACTTTTGAAGAGTATCCCACCCATACCCGTAACCCCACATTTCCTATGGCTAATCCACCCACCCTGCACATCCCTGGATACCACAGGCAATTTACCATGGCCAATCCACCTAACCTGCACATCTTTGGACTGTGGGAGGAAACCGGAGCACCCAGAGGAAACACTGGGAGAATGTGCAAACTCCACCCAGCTACCCAAAGTTAGAATCAACCCCAAGTCCCTGGCATTTTGAGGCAACAGTGCTAACCACTGAGCCACTGTGCTGCCCAAATGGGGAGTGACCAACCGTGGGAATTTTGTTTGATTTTTCTTTTGTCCAGTAGATGGATGATGTCACAGATAGTAGCATTCCAACTGAGACCAGACAATGCAAATTTGACATTTTCCTGGCCTTTGTCATATAATGTTGTAAGCCATGCTCACACTAAACCATTGGGGAAGCCAATGGAAATCATTAGCAGATGTAAATGCACACAATGCAAAACATAGAGCTGGTTTGTCAGTGCTTAAATGTAAATAATATGCAAAAGTGTCTCCATCTTTTGGCAACTACTCATGCACAAGTCATTTCTCACATTAGATTTACTCCATACCTGCCCAGTCAACTTGATGTATTCTCAGTTTACACCAACATAAAGATTGAAGTTTAAATGCAGTCCTTGAACTTGCTCCTTGCTTCTCTTGACTCTAGTTGGAACTACAGGAATATCATCACTACGGTTGTTTGCTATAGTACATGCAAATAAATAAGTCTGCATCCTCTATTTCCATTTAAATAGGATACATTAAATAAGATTATTTAACATTAAATAACATTAAATAACATTAGCATTAAATAAGATACATAAGATAAATAAAATACATTTAAATAAGTCCACATGAATCCAATGCCCCCAGGAAATTCCTGATGACAGTTGAGCAATTCCAGTTTCAATCTTGTCTCCTGCAAGAAGAACCATTGAATCATGGATTACCAGAATGGAAAGCCCTTACTGCTCCAATATATTCCTTATCCTATCAGGTCTATTCAGGTCACAACTGAGCTAAAGGCTCTGCTACAAATCCATGAATCAGAACCATTCCCATTTCTGATAAGGAAGAGTCTGGAAATGGAGGTGAGCGCAGGTCCAGTAGAAATGTTTTGCGCCAACATTTGGTGCATAGCCCCTGCTTCAGACATGCATGCATTGTCTTTAGCTGTTGTGGAATTGCATTTGTTGAACTTGTTGTAGTTTGACCTAAACTGAAGTATAATGTTGGATCTCAGCTCCCCCCACCTCACTTCTTTAATAAGTGAAAGCAAGGTTAGTTAATAATTTGTTTTAATTTGAATATGAATTTGAGACCACAAATCATTTATTCTTGGCCGTAAACTACTACTTTTAAATGCCAAGTCATAAAACAAAACCCTTCTAGTGTTGATGCTTTCCTGAAATAGGCTACGGGAAGGTTTAAGCAGAACCATATGCTTTTCCTCAAATGTTTTAAAACTCGTGGATGTTGCAATGGAAGTTTTCTAATTACTGGAAATGCATAATGACATCAACAGCAAGTCTAGGAGTGTCATATTTAGAAAGTCTTGAGCATTCAAAATACTGCATGCATTAAGAATGCAAGAACCACATATTGTTACATTAAGTTAAAATTTATTGACATCAATCAACCTTTTAGCTTGAGCCCTTGAATTCTGCAGGATCAGGATAATTTCATCACTGGAACACTGACGTTAATTGCGCAGGTGTAAACTATTGGCTTATTTTGCGGCAACATCCTCTTAATTAGCACGATATCTACATATAAAGATTAATGCCGGTAATATGATTTGTCAGACTTGACCACCTGTGGGGTCATGAGCTGTTATTGGCCCCAAGTGAGCTTCTGGATATTGTCCTTCTAAACTTCCATCATAGAGGATGAAGCCAACAGTATATGCAGCCAAGACCAGAATGTGATTTGGCGTGAAATGCAATTCACTTTGGGAATTTTTAACTGCAAGCAGCCCGTTTCTGTGAACACAGGCCAGTTGCAGAGATAGTGAAAATAATATCCATTTTGTGAAATTGAGGTAAAGATCGCAGCCCTGTCATTGTTTGCTGTATTGCTTTACTTCCTCATAACTTACTTATCCATTGCTTCTCGTTTCAGTGTGATGACGATTACATTTCCAAAGTATTACCATATGCAAGCTGTTTCAGTTAAGGTCTCAATGCAATTTCTTCCTTATTTCTTCTTCTGTTTCTTTTCTCTAACCACTCCTAAACCCTACCAGTAAGGACGGGCACAAATCGTGTTCTTCTGCAGGTATTTTGGAAGATGTAAGGAAAAGAATTTACCTTGGTTTCACTCGCCCAAGAAATAGCTTGTTTAACGGTAATCACTCTTGTGGCATTGTGGGCAAGAATTTGAGTCCTTCCGACAAGATAATACCATTGCTACACCAGGTGGCTTCACACTCAAGTATTCCTGGTGTGCACTTATTAAATATTCCCCTATCACACAGCAAAGTTTAAACTTGGCATCTTGTGTTTTCGGAAAGCTGCAAAATGCAAATGGAACAAACTGTTTGGAAGGGCCAGAACGGCGGCAAGTCTACAAACATTTGACCAGGTTGGTGAGGGTTAATCTTGTGCTCTGAGTTTCCAGGCCTCTGACAAAAAAAAAGGCCTTTTGCTCATTATAAGGCAAAGCAGAACAATTGCACATCATATTTGTGAATTTGTTTCAGTACTTTCTGTGCTGTTTGGTTCTGCCAGTTATTAGCACATGCTTCTGAGACACAAGGTTCTACCTTCATTCCCTACATCTGTGGCTTAAGTGTTAAAATCAAGACTAATATGTCAGTATCGTACTTAGAGTGTGCTGCACACTCTGAGATACCATCTCTCACGTGAGTCATTAAATTGAGACCGCATCTGCCACCTTAAGTGAATGTAACAAATCCCCTGGCACTTCAAGAGCAGGGGAGTTCCGCCCAGTGCCCTGACCAATATTTATCTCTCAATCAACTTTGCAAACAAAAATATCAGGCCATTATCGCATTGCTGTTTGTGGTCTAAATTTTAACAAATTGGAGCTAAATTTGATAATGACACAAAGGTAGGTAGGAAAGCAAGTTGTCAAAAACGTCATAGAGTTGACAAAAGGATCTGGATAGGTTAAGTGATTGGGCAGAAAAACTGACAGATGCAGTATGATGTGAGAAAATGTGAATCTATCCATTGTAGCAGGAAGAACAGAATAATAACACATTATTTAAATAGAGAGACTGCAGAATTCAAAGGGATCTGGATGTCCTGAATCATACAAAGCTAGAATGAATCACAATAAGGTAGAATGCAGGTAGCAGCAAGTAATTAACAAGGCAAGTTGAATGTAGCAATTACTGCAAGTACAAAAGTAAGGAAGTGTTACAGGGCTTCAGTGAGACTGCATCTGAAGTACTATATACAGTTTTGGCCTGCTTTCTTAGGAAAGGCTATAATTGAATTAAAAGCTGTTGAGGGAAGGTTCGCCAACTGATTCCTAGCATTGAATGAGTTTGCCTAATGAGGAAAAGTTGAGCTGATTGGGCCTGTAACCGTTGGAAATTAGAAAAATTTGGGGTAATCTTATTGAAAGATATATGATTCTGAAGAGACTTGAAAAGGTAGATGCGGAACAAATATTTTCTATCATGGGAGAGACTGGAAATAGGGACAATGTTTGAAAAAAAAGACAACGCTCATTTAAGACTGACTTGAGGGAAAAGCATTTTCTTGGAGGGCCATGAAACCGTGGAATTCTCTTCCCTGGCGTTCAGTGGAGGCTGGCACGTTGAATATGTTCAAGGCTGAGAGGTTGATCGGCAAGAGAGTTGAGGGTTATTGAGGACAGAAAGGAAAGTGGAGTTAAGGGCACAATCAGATCAGCAATTCAGTGATGGAGCAGGTTCAAGGGGCCTACACCTGCTCCTGTTTTGTGCATTTATGTACTTGTTTCTGCCATGTTCCCAATATTACAACAATGACTATATTTCAAAAGCACCCCATTAGCTCTGAAACACTTTTGAGACAGCCTGTGATGGTGGAAAGTGCGAAACAAATGCAAATCTTTTCTGGGGGATCTTGGGAAGATGTTACAGTGTGGTCTCAATTCTAACATTTCAGAACAAATTAAGGACTGATTAAAGTGAAATTGTGCATATTATTTGGCTGTTGATCAATTGTTAATGTACAAGACTGAGCAGTTCAGCTGGAAAGCTGCTTGGATCACTTGAACATATTTCAAATATAAGTGAGCGTAAAACAAGTCAAGGCCAAAGTGGAGTGGGCTTTGGAAATTTCTGGCTGCCAAGAAATCTTCCTTGTGAACTTGTGCCAGTTGTAGAGATAGTGGAAATGCTATCCATAATTTGTGAAAATTGGATAAGAATTTGACCTTAGTTGGCATTCTTGATACCAGATATCTTGACACACATAAATCCATGGTTACTTGTGCCCCATTGCCATTTCCCTGGAGACTCCCAAACCCTGCTGTGTTCCCATAGCAATGCCCTGACTAGTCAGAGTCTAGCTGCCTCCTTCAAAGTCAATCAATTAGCATCAAAGATTGGCAGTTAACAGTCCCTGCTTCACCTCAATACCAAATCATGGCCCAATCAATCAATACTGTCTTTGCATGCCGCATAAATTGCTATCCCTTTTCCTTATTTAGCTTCTTACAGATCAGTCCTGACAGGTGCAGGACAAAAAGCTTCAATTTTGTGCCTCTTTTTGGCAAGGTTTAAGTTCTGTGTGACCCTGGCTTTTTGAGTTATCAGAAGATACAAAATTTGGAGGATAACTGAGAAAAGATGGGGGAGTGGAACTAGTTGAGTCACTCTGACAGAGCTAGCATGGAGAGGGAGGGCAGACTGGCCTCCTTCTACGCTGTAGCAATTTTGTGATTCATTGACCCTCAGTACCTAACATTGAGCAAAATCCTGTAGAGTTTTTGAGTTGACACACTATTAAGCTTGCTCTGGTCACAAATTGCCAAGAAACATTCCAGTCTTCTTGCCTTTGGAGGGAATGTTCTGTATAAATAATATCTGCAAGAATAAAAAATGTGATACAGTTTGGAGCACTGTGATGTCAGTTGAAGTGGAAACCATCCATTTAATGATGGATAACTGACTCAGAGCAGGAAACCTAAAGCCAACTCGCCCACCAACTCTTGTGCTAACCAGTCCAGCAACACGTTTGAGTTTAAAATTCATGTTCTTGTTTTTAAACCCCTGTCCCTCCAACAACACAATGAGATCTCTGCGCTTCTTCAGCTCTGGCTTCCTGTTCATCTCAGATTTCAATCACTCCACTATTGTCGGCTGAGTCTTCAGTTGCCTAGGTCCTGCCCTCTGAATTCCCTGTCTAAACCTTATGACTTCTCTCTCATCTCCTTATATCTTCATTTTCTGAAGAACGGTCCAGACCCGAAACGTCAGCTTTCCTGCTCCTCTGATGCTGCTTGGCCTGCTGTGTTCATCCAGCTCTACGCCTTGTTATCTCAGATTCCAGCATCAGCAGTTGCTACTATCTCTGAGTTGTTCATTTAGAAGCCTCTCATGCTGGAACCCGTCTGGCTGTATTGGATATTTACAACAGCTCTGATCGGATGGAAAGAGCTATTGTTCCCACCTCCACACCCCTAAGGCTCTTTGATTTAATTGGAGCCCAACCTGCATACTTTAGATTGCTCTGGCTTGGACTGAGGATTCTTCTTGGCTGAACGTTCAAAGTGCAGTCACCCCAGCCTAGGGCAGGACCAGTGTGACTGGGTCCCCACTCTATTTTAACCACCTCAGAAATGAAATGGAGGCAGCATTGGAAGTTAAAATCAAGCCCACCACCTCAGAAGTTGAGGCATGAAATCCCTGGGAGCCTTATCAGCATTTGGCAAAGATTCCCCATCTTCAGGCCTTTTTTTTAACCTATAGGTTTGGTGTCCTCAGTCACGGCTTGTTCTGAATGTAACTTCTTCCTCACTCTCATCATTGGTGGCTTTAGATCTCAATGTCAACAAAATAAAATGAAATGATAAAGACATTTGCACAAACATTTTCAGATGAAATTTGTTTGAGGTGGTAACTTTTTTTTTTGTTGTTGACGGATTGCGAAAGCTGTCTTCAACCAGTTGAATGCATGGAGATGTGGGAGGCAGCAAAGATGGAATATTGTTGAAGATTTGTTGGAAAGAGGGTTGGGGGGAAGGATTAAATCAGACAGGAGGATGGCAGGACAGCACAGTGCCCCTTCCCACCTTCATCCTGATCGCATTTGTGGCAAGAAGGCTTATGGACCATCACCCTATCCTGTCACCAATTCAGGCCCCTTAAGTTGTCAATCAGTGCCCCACCGGTATTAACCCTCACTCTCCACAATGTGGCCAACTTTAAATGCCCTCAAAAATGGTTGAGCAAGCCACTCAGTTTTATTTATTACCATATGGACTGTAGTTCTCTCAGAAGACAGCTCACTACCACCTTCTCAAGGGTAATTAGGAATGGGTAATAAGTTCTGACTTACACAATCACTTGCAAATGAGTGGCCTATTGCCTGTTGTCGGACTCTGCAATGCCAACTTGGGCAGCCCAAAATCAGGTCTCGTCCCCGTGATAAGTTCTTCAAGCATTGACTCCCATCAGCTGGATAGAACAAACGACCTGAAAATTTCCTTCAAAATATATAAGAGTCCATGAGGCTGAGGCAGCTCACCCACAATGAGACCCAATTTCTGGCCTTTCTTTTGGAGCACCCCAAATTTCAGACTCAACAGTTAGATGTAAAGCAATTTGCCACCAGCTGATTCCGATCTGCTCCAAGTCTCCATTCCTGCTAGTCACCAATGAGTGAAAGATCATTCCTCTCCAAGGCAGAAGGCATTACAATAAAGTTCAATCCCGGTTTTTCTCCAATATCCTCATTCCTGAATTGGTTCAGCCTGCTTCCCATCCAGCCATACCTGATGAAAAGTGGGTCTGCCAGCTTTTGGAAGGGAGTGTTGAAAATGCCTTCTTCAAAGCTTGCACTGGGTTTGTGAGGGGTTTCCAGTGTAATCTCCTCAGCAACATTACTGGGCAACAGTTACAGGGGAGCTTTCACTCCCTAACCGAGGTGGGATGGGGTGTGTGATGCGGAGGTGGTGGTTGGTGATGGTGGTGGAGGGGAATGATGTTACCCTTTACGTGCCACTTCAACATATGATCATTGCCACAAAAATCATGGCATTTCTGGGATTAGCCAACACCTTTACTGAATGACAAATCCAAGCTCCCCTATGTCGGACCTATTTGGTCCCATTTACCTTGATGGTTGGTCCCAGATAAACGTAACAAGCGATTTGCTGATCAGCTTGTTGACTCAGCGTATTAAGCTCTGAACCTCGTAAGTACTCAGCGTAAAGAGGTGAAAGAATGTAGGGGTTGGATTGACACTCGCACTTCCCATCCCCATCTCAAAAGATATCCCAAATTCGGATTGATCCGATTGTGTTTATTCCTAATTCCTGGTTAAATGGTTTCTGGCTGGTGGCCAACACTCAAACCCAACTGCTTTGACTCCAGTTAGGCCGCACCCCCACCCCTCCACACCCCCGCTCCCAGACTGAAATTGGTTTGCCCCCATCCTCGCTGTCTGATCCAGCAGTGAGTCCTCGGTACAAGGTCATGCAGTAGTCATTGTCTCAATCTATTTTCTTTTGATTCATCCGTAGATGGGGCCATCACTGGCTGGCTCAGCATTTGTTGCCTATGCTGATTGCCCTTGAGTAGCTGGTGGTGAGCTGCCTTTCTGACTACGCTCCTTGTGCGGGGTATCCACAGCACTTACAGGAGGGAGTGCCACAGTTTTAACCCATTAACACTGAAAGAACAACAACATAGATCCGAGTCAGCAGAGTGTATGAATTGTGAGGGGTGGTATTGGGTGTTGGGAGTTGGGGGGGGAAGCAGTAAGTGGTAGTATTCCCATATCTGCCTAGGTGGTAGAAGTTGTGGATTTGGCCAGTTAATTTATTGAGGGCCAGTGCTGTCGTATGAAGGAAAAATGGAGTCATACAGGAAACAGTCCCTTCAGTCCAACTTGTCAACGTCAACCAGGTTTCCTAAACTGAACTAACCCCATTTGCCTGTATTTGGCCCATATCCCTTTAAACCTTTCCTGTTCATGTACCTGTCTAAATGTGTTTTAAATGTTATAACTGTACCTACACCTACCACTTCCTCAGGCAGTTCATTCCCAATACAAACCACACTCTGTGTGAAAAAGTTGCCTCTCAGGTCCCTTTTAAATCTTTCCCCTTAAGACCTTTGCTATGCATCTTACCTAAGCCCCTCATAATTTTATAAACCTTTATAAGGTTACCCTTCAACCTCATTTGCTCGAGGTTAAAAAGTCCCAGCCAATCCAGCCTTATAACTCAACCCCTCCAATCCTGGTAACATTCTCGTAAATCTTTTCTGCACCCTTTCCGATTTAATAACACCCTTCCAACAGCAGGGCAATCAGAATTGTACACAGTACTCCAAAGGTGGCTTTACCAATGTCTTGTATAGCTGTGACATATGACATCCCAACTCCAATATGCAATGCTCTGACCAATGAAGGCAAGCGTGCCAAATGCCATCTTCACCACCCTGTCTACCTGAAACTCACTTTCAAGGAACTATGTACCTGAACCTATATTAATAACAGAAAAGAAAAGTAGTAAAAGCAAACTGAAAGACAAGAATATTTATGAAGTGTCTCTGCCTGGCAGGTCCTGACATTCTCTATGGATGCAGCAAAATTGGCATTGGACCAGTAAGTGACAATTTGGAGTCATGACAAACAGTGGATTTATGGGAACAGCATTTTGTCCCAGGTCAATAATATGAGGGTTGTGGCTTTTCAAATGGTATACATTACAGAGCTGAGAGCTCTGGCCTTGGCCAGGAGAATGAACTGTTTAATGTATAAATAATTTAAGGACCAGCCATGATATAGTTGCATTTTCAGCAATAAATGATTAGATCGTCATCATTCACACTGACTCGGAAATTCATTGAAGAATAATAAGGACAGGTTTCTCTCCCAATGTCACAGGGGACTGGTTCTCTTGGGCTTAAATGTGAATTTTGATAAGAAGTGTGGCAGCAATCTATTTGTTTTCTCAGATTCAAATCTGATTTTCCTTCTAGAAAGACATTCGCTGAGTAATCGTCTGGGTGTGTCTGAGGAGATCGCCTTGTATTAGAAAGGGGTGGCGCTGATTTTCGCGGGAAAGACTGATTAACAAAGCAAAGAATCACACACAGAGCCATAAAACACCAGCTGCCTAGGTCTGCAATTCATTACCGCTAAACTCAGCAGCTCAAAAGAATTGGGTAATCAGTTTACTGAGCACAAAGTGATCAATGAGACAACAAAGGAACCAGACTCAGCAAGGCATTGGAACTTCAGGTATGATATCTTAAAAAATGTACTGACTGTTTCAGGGCTCACCAGAGCAGCAGGAGGCCTAGGAATGATCAGATTCTGCACTTTAAGATAGGAAGTGATTTTAAAGTATTAGCTACAAATTCCTGCCGGTTACTGTTCAGTGGCTGCTGCAGGGAACAGTGAATGAACAGTGAGCAAGGCAACGCCAAATTGCTCTTGAGTTTAAAGATGTTCTTTGAAATTTACTTTCACTGGGGCTGAAAGCAAGCAAGTGCTTTTTCACTGTGGCCCCAGCACTCAGCATCAAAACCCTTTCTAGTGTTGTCCCTCTGGCAAACAACTTCATGGTTGAGACTAACACACAGCAATTGGTATAATGATCCACATAGCCTCATTTTACAATGCTTTTTAAAAATAGGATGCACTTCAACAAAATGTGCCCCTAGCTTTGCTTAACTTTTGTCTATCTTTGTTTACTTCTGTTGGATTTAAGCAGTCAGGTGAAGTGGGCTACCGCAAAATATATACTAAACCAGAAAATTTTACAAATGACACAGACTGGTCACCATCACATCTATAGAACATAGAACATTACAGCACAGTACAGGCCCTTCAGCCCTCGATGTTGCGCCAACCTGTGAAATCAATCTGAAGCCCATCTAACCTACACTATTCCATTATCATCCATATGTTTATCCAATGACCATTTAAATGCCCTTAAAGTTGGCGAGTCTACTACTGTTGCAGGCAGGGCATTCCATGCCTTTACTACTCTCTGAGTAAAGAACCTACCTCTGACATCTGTCCTATATCTATCACCCCTCA
>JAHRHZ010000026.1:6628996-6667997 GCA_024137785.1 Ginglymostoma cirratum | reverse complement strand
ATGTTGCAGGCAGGGCATTCCATGCCTTTACTACTCTCTGAGTAAAGAACCTACCTCTGACATCTGTCCTATATCTATCACCCCTCAATTTAAAGCTATGTCCCCTCGTGCTAGCCATCACCATCAGAGGAAAAAGGCTCTCACTGTCCACCCTATCTAATCCTCTGATCGTCTCGTATGTCTCTATTAAGTCACCTCTTAACCTTCTTCTGTCTAACGAAAACAGCCTCAAGTCCCTCAGCCTTTCCTCATAAGACCTTCCCTCCATACTATTTATTATTGGTCATTTGTTTGCTTTTCTCTCCAATTAACAGCATAAATCCCGTTCAGTGTCAAATCTAGTGCTGTTTCCTCAGAAGCATTGAAAGATGCTTGTTGGGTGATTCAGTAAACAGGAAAACAAACTTTTTGGATCGTTAGCCCAGTTTAGTGGGATAATAATTATCCCTGAGCTAACTGGAAGGTGGCTAAGTGAAATAGGTTTCTAACCAATTCCCCATTGGTGAGAAAGTGCCCACCAATTGAGCACAAGCTGTCAAACTGTCCAGTGGACTCAGCGCTACAAGGATGGCTGCTCCAGGAAGTTGGAAACATCCCGCAGATGTTGTTGAGGAATTGGGTTGAGGTACAGTGTTGCAGTGGAGTGAAAGGATTTTGACTGTACATCACACTGCTCAATTAAGCTGCAAAAGAAGGTGATGGATATTTGAAAACTTCTGAACAGAGAGACATGTCGCTGAAGTATTACTCGTGCATTTATTGGAACACATGCAAGAAAGCTAAATTTGAAACCGTCGCAACAGTTTATACTGCAAGACAAATGGGTGCTGATTGGTTGGCACTTCAACTATGACTGGATCCCCCATTTCCCATTGTTTTCTCCATAGAAATGCCTCAGCCAATCACAAATAATTGCTGCGATCAATTGAAATTTGGCATTCATGTTTGTCCTGATGAATGCAAGGCAAAGTGTCTCTCTGTTCAGCAAGACTCAAATTGGATATTTGACATTCTGAAACGCATCAGTTGTTCTCAGTACCCCAAAGCCACAAAGAGAAAGAATGGGCCGGATTTACTGCTGTCAAATGCTATTCAATAATTTTAAATGCTATGTATGTGGATTGACACCAGGAGGGAAATGGTTGAGGTTCAGTTGCGATGCTCTCTGTGCCAGGTCACACAGGAATTGGGGCATTGTAAGCAAGATACTGGAGGGCTGCGTCAGCCGTGGTACAGTTAGTAATACCTTTACATCTGAGTCAGAAGGTTGCGAATTCAACTCCTGTGATTTAAGTGCAGACACTTTGGCCGACTCTTGAGTGTTGCACTGTCAGAGGTACTATCTTTCAGTTGAAACTCTGCCCCATTAGGTCCAATTAAAAGAACCCATAACCCGTGAATTTTTGAGAAAGCACAAGAGGAAATTTCCCAAAGTATTGGCCAAGATCTATCCCTCAACAAAAAACACTGAAACACGTGATGCTGCCGTGATCCCATTTGCTACTTATTATGGCAGCTTGCTGTGTGCAAATTGGTTTCCTATGTCACAGCAGTGGTTACACTTCAGAGATGACATCAGTGGCTGTAAGGCATGATGGGATAGCCTAAGGTTGTGAAAGGTGCTATGTAAATGCAAGTTTGTTCTTCTTTCATTATTTTATACCGTACCAAGAGCCCAGAGAGCAGGAGTGGGACAGTATTGGTTCATTGTGGTCTCGTCTTTTGAAACTAACAGTGACACAATCGCTGAAAATTTGCTTCGAACCAGTTGGTATAACTTTGGCAGATATCGCGTTTACTGCTGTACCTGGGATTTCTGTTGGATTTTCGGTATCCGATCAGGAAAATCCCAGAGGCTGTTCACAATCACCAGCTATTCTCAAAGGGTGCCTAATGACTCTGTGCGCGAGGATATGCCTGACTGAGATAATTACAGTGAGCGCTTGTTAATTAAAACCCTGAAAACCATCTTGGCAAGATCTCTCAAGCTTCTTCTCTCTTTTCCTAACAGGTTAAAATGCTTTTGAATCTGAAAAGAGCGCTTCAGACGCAAAGGGAAAGGGGATTTTCGTCGAACTGAAAATTTGCGTTTCAGGATATTTTGGGATTGAAGGAAGAAGGTTTGGCCACAGGAAGGGGCTTTGCATAAATGCTCAAAAGAAGGAGGAAGAGTCCAAATAAGAAAGATAAATCCTTCCCCCTCCCAACCCCCTCCCCCATCCCTTGATCTTGGGTTTCAGCAAGGGAGCGGCGATGACCGACACTATGAGCCTCAAAGAGACTTCAAACCGGCACTTGCGGCTAAAGCTTACCAGCTTGGGCCGCCGTGTGGATGAACTGGAGGAGGCTACAAGAAATCTACACCGAACAGAGGATGAGTTAATGGACCTGCAGGACAAAGTGATCCAAGCCGAAGGCAGCAGCTGCAGCCTCCTGACTGAGGTGGACAACCTACGCAAGAGGGTACTCACCATCGAGGGGAAGGACGAGGAGGTCAGGAAGGCCGAAGACATGTGCAGGAACTTGAAAGAAAAACTGGAGGCTGAAGTCAAGCTGAGCCAAGAGCTCAAGGCCGAGATTGAGGAGCTGCAGGACAGGATGGGGGAGCTAGAGAAATTGGAAGAAGCCTTTAACAAGAGTAAATCGGACTGCACTCAACTGTGCCTGAGCTTGAACGAAGAGAAGAACCTCACCAGGAAACTGATCACTGAACTGGAGGTCCTCCGAGCCAAAGTGAAGGATCTGGAGTCCACAGAGGGTCGGCTCGATAAGTCGGAGAAAAGTATCATCGAAGAGCTGGAGAAACTAAAATCTGTAACCGTCGTTTTAGCGGAGGAGAGGAAGACCATGAATGAAACACTGAAGCAAAAGGAACAAGTTATCCAGGAACTTACAAAGAAACTAGAACAAAATAACAAGATAAATGAGACAGATCAAAGTTGGAACTCCTCAAATCTCAGGACAAATGTCAATGAGAAGACATATAACTATTCAGGGGACAGAGGTGATCTCAGGATTGAGGACGACTTGTCCTCAGGCCTGTCTCCCAAAGGCAGTCTGGCAAAGAAAAGTTTAGACTCTCTAAATACAACACACAATGTTGGACTCAGAAACAAAGGAGACCACGAACGTCAGGAAGACAACAAAATTAAGGATCTCACTCAGGAAATCGAAAGGCTGAAGAAACGTCTGAAGCTGCTGGAGATGGTAGAGGAAGACCTGAAGAAAACAGAAGCCAAACACAATGAGTTGCAAGAGAGGTTTCTGAATGAGCAAAGCAAAACCAAAATGCTAGCCGATCAGATCGAGGAGATGAAATTGCAAATGACGAGGAGCAAGGCCGTGGAAAATGGCGAGAGCGCGCACCAGGAGATTCGTTACAGGTCTCGACAGGACAAAGCAAAATGCAAAAGTGTAGCTGCAGCAGAGCCGCAGATCCTGAAAGAGAAGACACATGAGGTGTCGTATCAGCCACGGTCACAGAGGGAGAAGGTGAGAAACAGAGACTTGTTGCTGGATGATGACAACACAGGGAAAAGTTACAGACGCCCCCTCAGTCCCAGCGCAAGGCGAAGATTTCAACGGCCTTCTTCAAACCCAAGAACGGCTTCCAATGAAAAGAAGTCCGAGGATAAATCTTTAACGCACAGCTACATCTCTGCACAGAAAGATCAGGACCTGCAGCCAGAGAAGCTTAAAAAAACGAGGGAGCCCCCATCAGTACTCAGTCGCTATCCTCCAGCAGCTAATGAATCCAGTGTGAAGAGACCCTGGAACACTCAAAGTAAACAGAGTGAAAATGGACCAAAGAGCAAAGCAGATACAGCGTCCAGGGACTACAGTGACTTGGAACAATCGTCTGTACTGCCTGAAAGACAGAGAAAAGCTGTCAGCTATTTACACAATTCTGAAAATGAGAATTTAGCAGCTCAAGATGAGGTGAATGATTCTGGTGAGGACTCATCATCCACGAGTACTACTGCCAGCCTTTGGAATGGAATGTTTCCCTCTTACAGGAATCACACAGCTTCGCCAACGTCCAGTGGCGAGTTGAAGGATGCTGACCTGCTCGAGGGTGAAGTGCCAACGAGCACCAGTAGTGAGCCGACTGCTGTAAAGATTGCTGAAAAGTTGCCAATACATGAGGAGCCGGAAACCACGACGGAAGTCATGCCAGTGACAACGAGACCACGCAGGTCAAAGTACTTCCATTCGGCAAAGTCCCAGGACATGGACAACATAGACGTGAGGTATAACACGGACAGACAGCCGCTCCGCTATAAACCCACTGAAACCATCGCCTCTGAAGATGTGGCTGCGAATCAAAGGCCGGGCCTGGAGCTGAAGAGGATTTGTAGCCCAAGAGAGGGCCTAAGATCTAAAGCAATTATTAAACCTGCTATAATTGCCATTGACAAAAAGGAAATAATGACAACTGGGGCGGAGCCAGTCGATGAAGAGCATGGGCTCTCACCCAAAACTGTGCCAAATAAAGTGACCAGTAGCATCACTATACCTCCATCGAGTTTGTCCTCTCAAAGGATCAATAGTACTGTGATACCTAAGGAAAAGCACACTTCCACAAGCAATATTACAATCAGTTCAAGTGAGACAACTTTACAAAGGAGCAATATTAGTATTCCCTATGAAATATCAATCCGTAGGAGTGATATTACAATGAAGCCATCGGAATCAGACAGCTCTGATGAAGATGAGACTGAATCAGGGGCTGAGGTGTTGGTGAGCAGCAGTATTACAATCAAATCTCCCAGGTATGAAGAAGGTGACAGTGGTGTAACTTCCTATGAAGCAAGGAGGAGGAGTCGTGTGGCTAACCAGGCAGAAACGGAGTCAAAAAGTCTCCCAGTGGATCCACCGGAGAGGGCTTCATGGAGGAAGAGCCGGAGTGGGGCCCAGGCGGAATCCACTTGCTACGGCACCGATCTTGGCACGGATTTCTCCCGAGTGACTGTAAGGAAGGCAAGCCGTGCCCTCGCTGCCAGTGAGGTGGCTGAACCGAGTGGTAGCTCCAGAGGAGCCTTAACTGACGGGTACACAAAGAGGGTAAATAACTTTTCCAACTCTTCAGACTCAATGGAATTTAAAAGTAGCCTCATGTCAGACACGGCTCCTCATCGGAGCTACTACGGCACTGCGGAAAATCTCCGAAGGAAGCAGAATGCCACTGTCGCGTCCAAAGTAGCAGATTGGAATAACACCTGTTCACTGGTGAGTCCCAGTTACAAGGCGTACTTCGAGCCACTCCTTTCAAATGGGTCCTACATCAATGAATTTAGACAGATTAGAGGTAATCTCACCGAACATAGAGAATTCCTAAGAGATTTGAGAATGGTCATATTGAGAGAAGATGTTACCCCCTTTTTGAGGGATTAAAATGGCAAAGAGGCTGGAGGACATGGTCTCAGAATTGACAGGGTAGGTGGGGATGGGCCTGAGCTGTTTAGGGCTGATCCAAAGAGCAATTTCTTCACTCAAAGACCTGCAAATGTTGAGAAGCCTCTGCCCAAACAGCTATAGATGCTCAGTCACTGAGTAGTCACTGAGAGCTCAGTTGATGATCAGGTACTTGGTGTCACTTGCAAGGCTCAGACCAAGTTGTGGGATGAGAACTGGAGGCTAGTTTATCTAACCAGTGCAGACACAATAGGCTGAATGGCCTCTTTCTGTCCTGTAACTTTTTTCTGCGGTTCTCATCAAGGGATTGGAGTGGTGCGTCAGCTTTCAAATTTGTGCTTGACCCTTGGAGCGTGACTTGAATCCAGAACTTAGGGATCTGGGGACATGCATGTTACCAGCTGAGCCAAGGCTTACACCAGTAAATACTGGACGAATAATTCAAAGGCCTGGAAGATGGGAAAAGCAAGGAGATAGGAGTTCTGATCCTAGTATGGCAATTCGTGAATTTAAATTTGGTCTGAAAGATTTGGAGGTAGAAAAAGTGGCCTCTGTGTAAGTTACTATGAAGCACATTGGATTATCGATTAAAAATTCAACAGATTGTTTAGGAAGTAAACCTGCCCTCCTTATCCAGCCTATATGTGACTGCAGTACCTCTATCACCATATCAATTAGGATGGTACAGGGTCAACATAGGAAAGATGTTCCCATTGACCAGGGAGTCCAGAACCAGGGGCCTATGAATACAGGGTCAGTTATTTAGGACTGATATGAAGAGAAATATCTTTACCTAGAGAGTGGCAAGTCTGTAGAATTCTTTACCACGCAAATCAATTGCAAACAAAATATAGAATGGTTTCAAGAAGAGATGGATATCATTCTAAGGGCTAAGGGCATCAAAGGGAGAAACTGGGAATGGGGCACTGAGTTGGATGACCAGCCATGATCATATTGAATGGCGGAACAGGCTCAAAGGGCTGAATGGCCTCCTCTCTGCTGCAAATTTCTGTTTTAATCCATTGTGATGAGCACTTAACTGAAACGGTGTAGTAAGCTCCTTAGCTCAAGAACCACCTCCATGTTAGAATCACAGAGACATACAGCACAGGAAAGGGCCCTTTGGCCCAACATGTCTGTGCTGATCTAAAACAACCACCTAAATATTCTAAGAGACAAAAAAACTACAGATGCTGGAATCCAAAATAGACAAACAGGAGGCTGGAAGAACACAACAAACCAGGCAGCATCTGGAGGAAAGGAGCAGTCAACGTTTTGTGATTTACCTTTCTTCAGGACTGGATATGGGGTTAGGGGGAGCTGCAGACAAAATGGGACGGAGTGGGTTGTGGAATGTTGGTGATAGGTGGGCACCAGTAGTAGCTACGGCCTGGTTGGTCAATGGGATGGATGAATCCGGTTGGCAGTTGGAAGGGAGGGTCGGAAGGAGGAATGGAAGGGAGGAGTTGGGGCTGGAAAGGGAGCCGGGGGATGGGTGGGAAGGTCATCTTAAATGAGAGAACTCAATGTTGAGTCCTGTGGGCTGGGCCTAGGCGGAAGATAAGGCTTGGTTCCTCAAATTTGCGTTCTGAATCGCAGTGATATAGGTGGAGGCCGAGGACGGACATGTCAGAGGAGGGGAGTATGGAGGGTTGGGTGTGGGGGTGGGGTGGTGCTATTTGAAATAGGCGATGACAGGAAGTTTAGGCCAGCTGAGGATGCTTGGCGAAACAGTCACCTCATCTTCGTTTGATCTCACTGATATAGAGAAGACCATCAGTAGACCAAACGTAGATGAGGTGACTGTTTCGCCAAGCATCTCCGCCTGGCCCATAACAACAAGCCCATCCTTCCGGTCACCGCCCATTTCAACTCCCTGTCCTACTCTCGCTCTGACATGTCCGTCCTCACCCTCCTCCAGTGTCGCAACGACTCAGAATGCAAATTTGAAGAACACCACCCTATCTTCTGCCTGGGCACCCTACAGCCCGGAGAAGTCAACATTGAGTTCTTCCATTTCAAATAACCTTCGCACCCATCCCCCAGCTCCCTTTCCAGCTCCACCTCCTCCCTTCCATTCCACCTTCTGACCCTCCCTTCCAGCCACCAACTGGATTCATCCCTCCCATCAACTAACCAGGTTGTACCTACTACCAGTGTCCACCTATCACCACCGTTCCACCACCCCCCTCTCCCCTACCTTTATCTGCAGCTCCGCCTACCCCCACATCTAGTCCTGAAGAAGGGTAATACCTGAAACATTGATTTCTCCTTTCCTCCAGATGCTGCCTGGCTTGCTGTGTTCTTCCAGCTTCCTGTTGTCTACCTAACTATTCTACCTAACTAGTCTAGTCCTGTTTTCCAGCACTTGGCCCATTGCCTTGTATGCCTTGGCATCACAAGTGCATATCTAAATACTTATTCAATGTTAAGAAGGCTTTTGTGGCTCTACCCCTTACAGGCAGTGAACCTGCAGAACCCCAGCATTCTCCGGGTGAAAATGTTTTTTTCTCACATCTACTCGAAACCTCCTTAAATCTACGCCCCCTGGTTATTGATCCCTCCATTAAGGGGAAAGGCTTCTTCCTGTCTACCCTATCTATGGCCCTCAGAATGTTATACATGTCCCTGCTCAATTTCTTCTGCTTTCAGGAGAACAACCCCTGTCTGTCCAATCTCTCATCAGAACTGAAACTCTCCAGCCCAGGCAACGTCCTGGTAAATCTCCTCTACATCTAAAACCTCAGTGGCAAAACAGTTCCTTTCATTACAGCCTTGATATAATTGTTGGCATCTTCTCTCAACTTTTCAAAAAATTACTTCTCTGTCAACTGTTCCTTTGGCTCTTTACTTCTGAAGTAGAGCCAAGCAGCAGTCAAATTATCTACTGGCTTAGGTCATTCAAGTCAGAAGATGGAGGGTCCAAACTCCCCCTTTCGGGAGCTCCATTCAAAACCCCATACTCGTGAACAGTATTAGTGAGGGGTTGCTGCAGTTTGCGTGAGATCCCAAAGCAAGTACAAGAGGCCAGAAACCAAATCAGAAAAGCTGCAACACATAAGAGGCTGGGTTGTCTCCTTCACTCATGAGACGTTAGTGCCATTGGTGAACTCAGCATGTCCTGTCTTTGAGGGAAATGCTGGGGAACTGTCTCTCTAACAACTGAATGCCTTTCTGGGGCTATTTCAGCAGATAGCTAAGAGTGAGCACTATTGCGTTGTATATGAGCCAGACTGGGTAAGGATGATAGATTTCCTTTCTTAAAAGACCGTAACAAACCAGATGACCAAGACAACAATTTCATAGTTTCACTTAATTAATTGAATTCAAATTTGACCGGCTCCAGTGGGAGGGTTATTGAATGCATGCGGCCTAATCATTAGTCCACGCCTTTAGCTGACTCATACAGCAACTTAACCACTATGAAGGTAAGGTGGATAAAAGGCATTAAAGTGTTTGATCAGCTATGAATGGTGAAACTAGCTGATCTGGCTGACTAGCCCACTCCTGTTCCTATGTTCCTACACTATAATTGCCAATGAGGCTGTGGTCTCTTTTTACCGTAATGACAAGTTCCAGATTTCCAGCTGAGCCATTAAGCAGCCAACATGAGGTTTCCCGACAGGAAAACAAGAAGGACGAACAATGTCAGCAGCAGGTAACCTGGTTATGTCTCTCTTGTGCACCTCCTGGAGGCGAGATGTGGAACATCTCTCAAAGAATCATTGAAAGCTTGCTTCTGAGGAAAGGTGCACAAATTTCAACTGTTTTTTTAAACAACCTGAACGTATTTTAATTTCCAACAAGTGTGTAAAACTATTATTTAGTCTATTCAATGTGGTTGTCATTGACCAGGTCAGCATTTGTTGCCCATCCAAATTACCTTTGAACTGAGTGGCTTGCTGGGCCATTTCTGAGAGCGGTTATGAACCAACAACATTGCAGTGGGTCTTCAGTCACACGTAGGCCAGACCAGGTAAAGATGGCAGATTTGCTTCCCTACAGAGAATTGGTGAACCAGATGGTTTTTAGAAAACAATTAGTGTTGGTTGTCATGGTCACTGTTGCTGAGTCTAGTTTTCAATTCTAACTTTATTGATTGAATTTAAGTTCCACCAGTTACCGTGGTAGGATGCGGCCTGGGCCTGCAGGATCATTAGTCCAGTGATATTACCACTAAGCCCTCATATCCCTTAACCATCAGGAATTAAGTCCAACCAAAGTCAGGAATGAATGATCTCAACCAGCATTTGTAAATTGAGGTGGGGGCTAAGGGTGCCTGAAATATTTTCCTTTCAGCCAACTATATTTATCACCACTTCCGTGCCCCTTGGAAATGGTGGTAAGGGACGCGTAATGGCTTCCTATTCCTCAGCGCCACACCCAAAACTGCCAAAGACTTTGATGTTAGTCAAAATCTTAAGTGATCTCAGACAAGCTCAAGGTCTTCAGTGAGATATTATTAACCTTGGGGCATTTCTACTTGTTTTAACGATGGATCCTCTGGTGCTGCAGTGTGTTCTTTGGTACACAGGCCACCAAAGAGGCTTTTCAAGACCAAGTGCGTGCATTTGTCAGAAGGCGGATTGCAGCAAACCTGTAACAGGCGGCAAACACAAGAGTTCTGTAGATTACTCAGATAGCAAGAACTGCCGATGCTGGAGTCAGAGATAACAAAGTGTGGAGCTGGAGGAACACAGCGGGCCAGGCAGCATCAGAGGAGCAGGAAAGCTGACGTTTTGGATCAGGGGTCATAGGTGGGTTATAGGGGGATAGATCTGGGTGGGATGCTGTCAGGGTCAGTGTGGACGTGTTGGGCTGATGAGCCTGTTTCCACACTGTAGGGATTCTGTGAAATGGGGCTAGAGATTATGGTCTGAAATCATGTTGGGTCTGGAAGACTATGAAGTAACTAATTGGAAAGTAAGCTACTATTTCGTAAGCTTGCATTGGGCTTCACTGAAAAACAGCAGCAGACTGAGGACAGAGAGATCAGTGTGGCAGTGAATTTATATGATAGGTGAACAGAATCTCAGGGACCATGCATGTGAACTGCAGGCTGCTTTAAATCTCTCTAATGCAGGGGAGGCTACATTATGAACAGAGAATCTAAATGACTGGAAATACATCAAGGCACATTCCAAACCTACATCTGCCAGCTTCTCGAAAGACAAGGGCAGCAGATACATAGGAACATCACCACCTTCAACGTCCAGACTTGGAAATATATCATTGTTCCTTCACTGTCTGTGGATTAAGATCCTGGAACTCTCTCTGTAACTGCTGTAGATGTATCATCATGGGGTGAGGGCAATACTGGTTGGACCAGCATTTATTGCTAATCCCTAATTGTACAGAGGGCAGTTAAGAGACAGCCACATTGTCTGGAGTTGTGTGTAGGCCTGGCCAGGTCAGAGTGGTAGCTTCCTTCCCAAAAGGACATTAGTGAACCAGATGGATTTTCCAACAATCAACAATGGATTCATGTCATCATTAGATTCTTAATTCGGGATTTTCAATTGAATTCAAATTCCACCATCTGCTGTGGCAGGATATTAACCCGGGTACCTGTACATTAGCTGGGTCTCTGGATTAACAGTTCAGCGATAATGCTGCTTCAGCAGTTCAAGAGGCAGCTCACCGCCTCTTCCCTAGGGCAGTTAGAGATGGACAATAAATGCTGGCTCAGCCAGCAATGGCCAGGCCCGGTGAATACTTTTTAAATAAAACTGGAAGAAGTGCGTGTAAATTTACTATTTGATCTCAGAAAGTGTTTGGGCCCTTAGAATAGAGGGGAGAGAGGAGGTAAAGAGGCAGGCATCCTAGATAAGATCGAGCTGGTTAGCTTGGATGGCTGGTCTGTAATGTAGAGGGATGCGAACAGCATGGGTTCAGTTCCCACATTGGCTGAAATTACTGTGAAGGACTTGCCTTCTCAACCTTGCCCCTGTCCTGAGAGGTGGTGACCCCCAGGTTAAACCGGCACCAGTTGTCTCTTTCCAACGAGAGAGCAGCCCCGTGATCTAGTAAAATTATGGTGACTTATCAGACCTGAGCCACTTATGTTCATTTTTTTTTAACCCTTTCCCCATTTCATCGTTACTAACATTGGCTCGTTCTTGTCAGTTCTGATCAAGCTGAAGCATTCACTCTATTTCTCTCTTCACAGATGTTGCCCAACCTGCTGATTTTTAGAACATTTTCTACCATTAACCCCAATTTCCAGCATCTGTGCCTGTTCCTTTAGCAGAACAGTAGGTGTCCCTACACCACACAGAGAGCTATGCTAAAGCGATGCAGCTAACCACCACCTTCTCTAAGGGGAATTTGGGATGGATGATAAATGCTGGCGATTCCCATATCCCATTTAAAAGTAAAAATAAATTTTAGAAGAAAGGTCTTGGTGTCATTAGATCTTTGTCGGTCATCATGCATTTACAGTCGGTTTTGTTATCTTGTCTTCCTTGGACTCATGAGCAAGTAGTGCACTGATAAGAGTGTTTCCTTTGGAAAGATATGCTATGTTTGGGAGGTTGCACTGCAGGAATGTGTAGCTATTTGTAGGTTAAGGGGGAGGATCATTTTGAACTATCAGATGCTTTGAGATGCCAAATATGAGTGGTGCCCAATGACAGTAAGGGTCAGTATCAAAGTTTGCAACTCCATGACCTAATATCACAGTAGTCTTACAACCAAAGCATCCGAAATGTTCCTTTACATCTTTCCTTTAAAGAGTTGCAAACACAACATCACTTATCATCATTATTGATAATCTATTTTAACCCGTCCCTAACAAAGTTAAACAGCGGAAGTTGCTTTTGTCTCAAGTGATTGATGGAAATGTCTTTATTGGGAGGAAAAAGCTCATTAGTAAAAGAAAGAAAAGAGCAAATCAGGAATTTTAATTATTCTGGCAAGGCCAAAACCAATATTATTCTTAATGCAGTCATTCATCATGGTCTCACTGACTTGAGACAAATCCTTCACGAGTCCTTTCTTGCGGTGTTTAACAAGGGTCATAGAGTCATAGAGATGTAGAGCACCAAAACAGACCCTTAGATCCAACCCATCCATGCCAACCAGATATTCTAAATAAATCTAGTCCCATTTGCCAGCATTTGGCCCATATCCCTTTAAACCCTTCCTGTTCATGTACCCATCCAGATGCCTTTTAAACATTGTAATTGTACTAGCCTCCTCCACCTCCTCTGGCACCTCTTTCCACACACGCATCACCTTTTGCAGTAAAAATGTTGCCTCTTTCCCCTCTCACCTTTAAACATATGCCCTCTAGTTCCTTTCCTTTATTCATTAACGGGATGAGGACATCGCTGACTAGGCAGCATTTATTGTCCATCCCTAATTGCCCAGAGGGCAGTTCAGAGTCAACCACATTGCTGTGGGTCTGGAGTCACTTGTAGGCCAGACCAGGTAAGGATGGCAGTTTCCTTCCCTAAAGGATATTAGTGAACCAGATAGGTTTTTCCAACCACCGACAATGGATTCATGTTCATCATTAGACTCTTAATTCCAGATATTTGACTGAATTCAAATTCCACCATTTGCCATGGCAGGAGTCGAACCTGGGTCCTCAGTACGTATGCTGGGTCTCTGGATTAACAGTCCAGCGATAATACCACTAGGCATTTTTGGATTCTTCCCCCAACCCTGACCCAGGGAAAAGACCGTGTCTATTAGTGACAACTATTTAGTTCTGAACTGAAAGCAAGAAATCTTTTTCCCCAGCTACTTACATTTAGTGATTCTCGGGATGTGGAATCAGTGGTGGGGGCCACAATTATTGCCAATTGAACGTATATATTAGGTGCAGTAGGCCATTCTGCCCGTCAAGAATGCTCTATCATATAATCATCGCTGAATCTGGTTGTATTCTGAATTCGACTTTCCCATCAACCCTCGATCCAAACAGAAATATTCAAAGGTCCCACGTATACTGTCTTCTGAGACAGAGAGTTCTAAATGACCCATTGAAGAGAAAAACAAATTCTCCTCCTCTCAGTTCGAAAAGAACTGCCCCCGATTCTAAAACTGTTCCTCCTCATTCTGGACTCAACCATAAGAGGAAACTTCCTTCCCACATTCACTTTGCCAAGACCACTCAGGATCTTGTAAATTCGATCAAACCATCTCTTATTGTGCTAAACTCCAGTGAAAACAAGCCTAGCCTGTCCAATCTTTCCTCATAAGACAAGCCATCATTCTAGGGGTTAAATAGTAAACCTCCTCTCAACTACCACTAGTGCATTTAAATTATTCTTTAAATACAGAGACCACACCTGCACACATTAGAGATAAAAGGTACTGCAGAATCTGCAGCTGGAGAATCAGTCAGAAGTTATGATCAAAGTTATTGAACTTAGCGCTGAATCCATAAATCTGTAGATTGCACTTCCATCTTGCACTTAAGTAGTTGTAGAGTCATACAGTACGGAAACAGACCCTTCGGTCCAACTCGTCCGCGCCAAACAGATTTTCTAAACTGATCATTTGCCAGCATTTGGCCTATTTCCTGATAAACCCTTCTAATTCTTGTACCCATCCAGATGCCTTTTAAATGTCGTATTGTACCACCCTCCAACACTTCCTCTGGCAGCTCGTTCCACACACTCACCATCCTCTACGTGGTAAAGTTGCCCCTCAGGTCTCTTTTAAATCTTTCCCCTCTCACCTTAAACTATGCCCTCTAGTTTTGGACTCCCCTACCCTGGGAAAAAGGCCTTGGCTATTCAACCCATCTTAGATCAAATCTATTGCTTACATTAAAGGGAGGATAGGATGAGGGAAAAAGGAGTGGTGTGGAGGAGAGAGAGCATGTGCCACTCAGCTCTGGACCTCATTAAAGCCTTGGTCCAAAAATGAAGTAAAGAGCTGAATTCTCAAAGTGCGGTGAGAGGCAGAGTTTGACCAACTGCAGTGTGCAGGAGTCCCAGAAAAAACTGAAGTCAGTGGGGATTGAGGGTAAACTCTCCTGTATTTGGGCAAGTTCACTAACGTGGTTCACTGATGTTCTTTCAGGAGGGAAATCAGTTGACCTTACCTAATCAGGCCTATGAGACTCTAGACTCAATGTGGTTGACTCTTAACAGCCTTCTGGGCATTATGGATGGCCAATAAATGCTGGCCAAGGCAGCAATGCCCATGTCCCATGAGTGAATATGAAAAAGAGGCCCACTGAAAACTACATCTCAAAATACGAGCTGGCCATCGAGACTGGAAATGTGCTCACCCACAGAAAGTAAAGGGACCTGATTATGAAAATGGTTCTGACTTCTAGCTGAACATAGCAGGTGGGGATCCTGACTGCTCCATCTACCGGCCACCTGACATCAAAAGCCGAAAACGCCAAGACATTTTGAATGAAAATGCGAGCATGAAGGACTAAATGTAAAACCATGAACAGGAGACTGCATTACATCCAGCTCCTCAATCCTAATTAGCCCTGCCTTCTTCTAACCCGCTTCGCCTAAAGACTCTGTGTATTCTCAACAGCCCCATTCCCCACACCCAACCTGCCGCCACCATTTGCAATGACTGGGAGGTGAAGTGGTGTCTCACTGAAAGATTGCAAGATGGGAAAGAGAGAAAAAAAACTTTGAAGATGAGGATTCAAGTGAAATGCTGGCTGAACCGTGTGTGGTTGCTAATACAATACCAAACTGGAAAGGAGATCTGTGCCTAAACTCTGTGCAAGATTCCTTTTGCATTCCAGCAAGTGACACATTGACATTTGTTACATTTCCTTACTTCTGTGCTTGTGCATCAGGAGTTCAGAACAAGTATTTTAAGTTCACGTATAAATATGTTCTGCTAAATGTTTAAACTTTGTTCTCTTACAATCTTCTGACATTCAATATATTTAAAAAGCAAAGATAAAAACAATGTTTTCACATTATATTTGTAATGTATGGCACCCCTCCCTTACTAAGTATCTAAAGTCGCGGGTTACGTTCACATATTTCTTGCTAACAGCTTTCTCTTTGTCCAGGCAGGGCAGGACAGCTCAGACACGCAGTCTGCACTCAACTCCAACCTGCTGTCAAAGCGAAAAGAAATAGCGAAGCAGATCCTGTCAGATATGGCCACAGAGCGAATGCCGAGGAGTGAAACTGTAGACAAGAGGCAATCAGTGAAACTTGAACTGAGGAGGAACCCTGCAGGCAGTCCCACCCATCAGAGTGGTCCCAGGACTGAGGAGAAGACTCCTGTAGTATGTACCCTTTCTGGATGGTGAATTGTTGGGAGGGCTAGAAAGAGTTTCAAACTCCTAAAAGGTCTTCCATTTGTACTCAAAATGCATGTACAAAGAGAGACCTGAGGCATTGTTAACATAAATCATCCGACAACAGACATTTTTTACAGAGATGCTGCTTTCATTTACAGAATTTCAGTTATTTCTTTAATCTTTCACCCCGGTAGGCTACTCTATAATGCAAGTTATGCTTCTGTTCGTTTCTTATATATCAGAAAGGGGAGGTGACGGCCTAGTGTTATTATTGCTAGCTTCAGGAAACTCAGGTAATGGGCTGGCGGCCAGGGTTCAAATCCTTCCATGGCAAATGATGGAATTTGAATTCAATAAATAACTGGAATTAAGGGTCTAATGAATGTGGAACAGCTGTCAGGGGAAAAACCTATCTGGTTCACTAATGCCCTTTAGGGAAGGAAATCTGCCATCCTCACCTGATCTGTCCCACGTGTGACTCCAGACTTACAGCAATATAGTTGGTTCTTAACTGCCTCCTGGGCATTTAGGGCTGGTCAATAAATGCTGACCTAGCCAGCAATGCCCACATACTGTGAATGAATTTAAAAATAACATTGATTTACATGGGATAACAAGGTGTAGAGCTGGATGAACACGGCAGGCCACGCAGCATCAGAGGAGCAGGAAAGCTGATGTTTTGGGTCTGGACCCTTCTTCAGAAAATCTGAAAATTTCCTTTCCTGCTCCTCTGATGCTGCTTGGCCTGCTGAGTTCATCCAGCTCCACACCTTGTTATCTCAGATTCTCCAGCATCTGCAGTTCCTACTATCACTGATTTATATGGACTGCTCTGCTGGCCCACAATTGCTCCTGGGACTGGGGAAAGCAGAAGATTGTGTAAAGGAAAAAGAAGGAAATTTGCATTTGTACAGCTCCCCAGTGCACCACAAATCCCTGGGACAAATGAAGTACTTTAGTTTGAAGGCAATCACTGTTTTAATGTTGGAAATTCTGCAGACAAGCTGGTACAATCACTAACAAAATAGCAGACCCCAGTCATTAATTCTGATATTGGCTGAGGTCCACAGCACTGGGGAGAATTCCTCTCTCTCTTCTTAGAATCATGCTCTCAGGTGGAAGCAGCAGCATGACCAAGGGGTTTGAATGATCCCTGGTAACATTCTTTACAAACCTCATATGTCTCGCTGCCTTGAATAAAAGTTCCAGACTTGTTTATATTATTTGTAATATCCACAGATTTCCATTTTCATTACTCGGTCTACAGCCGTGCTTTTAGAGTTTACTGATTATGAGTTCTCTTGCTCTGTTGTTGCCAGTTTGTTAGACACTAATTGCTGCTGAAGGTCTGGCTGGTTTTCTCAGTGGGAGCTGACAGCAGAAGAATAGCATTCCTTAATGCCCCCCCTAGGACTGTCCTGGAATCTCCAGGAATTAGACTTCCACTGCGGCTCAGTAAAAGGTTTACCTTCATCTATCACCCAAGAGGGCAGAGCAGGCCACAGTTTAGTGCCTCATCAGAAAGGCAGCACTCCAACAGTGCAGCACTCAGGACTATAGTTGCCTACAATAGACCAAAGATGGATTAATATTTCCCAGAGATCCCCAAGGATCATTGATTCTAACCACAGGCTGATGATGAGCCCTCTTGCAGTTGGCAGCAAACCATGTCTTGTGATTACTGACCAGCAAACAAGCCCAGGATACTAACTGGAAGTGATGCCAACCACCCCAGCAAACCGAGGCATATAAATAACAAGCAGGATAGAGCACCAACGCTTCACTGGAGGCGCACTGTGTCACCTAGCAGGGTGATGAAACGTTTGCAACCAAACACACCAGCTCAGTGAGCATATCTACAACCTCATCCACAATCCGAGCAACAAATCTTCTCAAAAACTTTAAATTATGGATTCCAGGATCATGACAGTTGAAAGTTGGGTCATGACTGAAATTAATTCCTGTTCTATGAGCATTGCTGGCTAGGCCAGCACTTATTACCCATAGGGCAGTTAAGAAGGAGCCACATTGGTGTGCAATCACATGAAGACCAGACCAGATGAGAATGGCACATTTCCTTCTCTGGAGGACATTAATGAGCCCATTTATCCTAATGATTGACAATGGTTTCATGGCCATCATTAGACTCTTAATTCCAGATTTCCTTAGAATTACAGCTATTTGAATTCTACAGCGATATTAGAACCCTGGTCTCCAGAACCTTACTGGGGTCTCTAGATTAAGTCTAGGGACACTACCTCCTGGCCATCTCCTCCCCCTGGCACCAACAAAGTAGAAGTGTTGAGATGTTAGTCTGTGCTGTTTGGCTTCTTGGAACAGCAAGCCATATTGCAGAAAGGCCTCAAGCAACTTGCACATCTGGGATTAGGGAAACATTGAGCCCATCAATTCCCACACAAAACGTCCTGCTTTTTGCCTCCATCATTTTGGTGAGTCAGCAAAGGATTGCCAACTCTGGCTGGACACGTCCCTGGAGGTTTCATCACATGACCTTCTACCCCACCTGCCCCACCCCTACTCTACTGCCATTTGTTGCTCAACATGCCCATCCTCACAGCGCCTCCCTGCATCATCCAGTTGGTAACAGGCCCGATTCCTCATTATCCAATCGAACAATTCTTTTTCTGGTAAACGATTCTCCCCCAGTGTCAAGTATTCTTCTCTTGAGTTGGTCATAGCCAGTGCCTTTAAGAAAATAAAGACTTGCATATTTATTGCATTTTTTTTCCACATCCAATGACACTTTACACCCGAGAAAGTTTTTTTGAAATGTAGTTCTGATCGTAATGCAGGAATTGGCAACAGCACGCTCCCACAAACATTATGACTAGATAATCCATTTCTAGTGATTTTGATTGAGGGATGAAGATTGGCCTGGACTTTGGGGAGAAGTCCCCTGCTGTTCCTCAAAATTAGTGCCACCAGATCTTTTACATCCTCGTCGTTACATTTCATCCACATGTGTGCACCTCCATCAGTGTGGGGATGTCTCAGAACTCTGTATTGGGGTGTTAGCCTTGGATTTTGTGTCAAGAACTGAGGCGGATCTTGAACCTGGGAGCAAGTGCATTCACAACCGAGCTGCAGTATAAGACAAGTCTAATTCCCGGAGATTCAGGACAGTCCTAAGGGGGTGTTATTCTTCCTTTAACTGTCAGCTCCCACTGAGAAAACCAACTGTACCTTCATCAGCAATTAGTGTCTAACAAACTAGCAACGACAGAGCAAGTGGACTCACAACCAGAAAACTCAAAAAGACGCAACTTTAGAGCAAGTACAGAAAATGGAAATCTGTGGACAAGTCTATCTAAACAAGTCTGGAACTTTTACTCAAGGCTGCAAGACATTTGAGGCTTTTAAAGAATGCTACCAGGGATCATTCAAACCCCTTGATCATGCTGCTGCTTCCACTCTGTTAATTTCTGTTTGACCACAGAATGCATTGTATTGGAATGATTGAAAGAGTTGCCCAGCAACTGACGTGACCATATAATATATTATATCCCTGCATTTAAAGCTGTCAAGATACAGCCCTCTGGGTATAATTGGGCCTGCGCACGCATGCTATGTGTGGAATGTGTGTTATGCAATGTCAAAGGCAGCCTTGCAGACTTAAGTGACGTTCAACTGGCCACATCTGGCTAATGCTTTTCGATTCACAGCTTTCTTTAGACTATTGCTTTACCAAACTGAGCCTGTTTAAACACAAGGGCCCATTAACCACACAATTATTCCCTGAATCGAGTGGAAAGTTAAACAAAATATGAAAAGGAAAAGGAGGCGACGTCTGATTCATGTCCCAGTTTCATCTTATAAGATGCATCAGGGATTTTGCAAGGGACAGCGAATCTGAAATAAAATCTTGCCTTTTGTCTGTTCATCCATCTCACCTGGTGCTCGAAAGAATCCCCACTCTCTTCGAAATTCTAGTGGAAACATTACCCTCCTGACAGATTAATGAGTTCAACTCCAAGATTGCTGGACCATTATTTATGAGAGTGTATTAGGGATAGAGGGGGAATCATTAGCCACAAGGAGTCTGCCCACAGGATTAGTAATTAAATGACTGCATGGGTTTTAGAGCAGCGTGTCCCAAGCTTTGCCCTACTGTAACCAGGCTTGAAAGTTGTCCAAAACCCCCCCAAGTGAGAACTGTTGGGTGTGAGGGAAGGTCTATGTCAGTGACAGTCTCTCAGTTCACAGATCTAACAGTCAGTAGGAGCTTCATGGTGACTCCACTTGGGGTCCTGATGCCTACTTTGGGAAGCTCTCTGCTGTCCTACATTTCGAATGGACAGTGGGCCAGCAGAGGGGGGCCGACTGACCCAGAGGGGTTGCATCCAAAATTCCTGGTGATCTAGTTGGGAGTGGGGCACGGGGAGATGGGAGGGAGGAATGGTGTGTCCAAGTCATCTGGCAAAGTAGTTTTCTTTTTGCTTGCCCTCTGGCCTGTCTGGGAGTTCCTTCTTTAGTTATGCCTTTGGTGGCGTAAGTACGAAACCCAATTCAATCCGGGTCCTTTTTCCTAGACTTATTTTCAGTTCATTTGCTACAGTGCAACAACCAATGGAATAAATGCTTTTCATAGAAGGAACAGCAGATGCACAAACCTGTGGGTGTAGGGGAATTTTCACTTCCTTTAGCTGATGAAAATGGGTTGGTAACAGAGTTTAAATGTTGGGTGGAGGGGAGCGGCTCCTGATCTGTCCTACACTAAATCCATCTCCACACCACCACCACCACCCCCTCCCCATTTGCAGCCTTTCGCTGGGCTCCCAGGGATACCTGCCAGAATCAAACTCTCCAAATAGAGCCTGTGTAATCATCCTGCCCAGAGAGTCAATCTGGCAGAGGAGCAGAGGCCAAAATCTCAAATCGTATTTTGTTTTGAGCACAACAAGGATTCTGCCAAATGCCTGCAGACTGCTATCAGCTGCTGTCACCTGGGCTCTACCTGAGGCCCTCTCCAACCCTCACCCCAGCTCATAAGAATAAGATCCACTCCTCCTCCATATACGTCCATTCCAGCCTCCCTGCAGCTGGAACAAGTCTGCGGGCTGCCCAATGTTGTACCAATCCGCAACTGGAATCCAGCACTGCTGACTGCATTGTAGTGACACCCAGTTTGTTCTCGGGGGTCAGGCACATTCTTGCTGAGGCTAACATCTCCTCAAGGTGTATGACGTCGGGGAAGGATTTTTCTGCCTGTTCAGTGCAACATTTCTGGAATACAAATCATACTGATCTCACAACCTCCAAGTCAGAGAAAACAGGACCATTTTCCTTTCTTTATTCTTTCATATGATGCAGGCATCACTTTCAAGGACAGCATTTGTTGCCCATCCATAATTGCCTTTGAACTGAGTGACTTACTACAGCCATTTCTGAGGCTGGTGCAGATCTGGAGACAGATGGAGGCCAGACTCAGTAAGGGTGGCAGATTTCCTTCTGAATTATTAATTCACAGCTCCACAAATCAAGGTTGTAAAACCTCATTAAAATGCATGTATAACTAAACAGATATCTAGACTCTTTGGCACCAGAGTCCCAAGCTCATAAATGAAATTCTAAAATGACTAAACTTTCTTAACAAATTATGATTTCAACTTAAAGTCATACATTGTTCTAAGCGCTTGTCCCTTTTGAGGTGTAGTATTCTTGTGTTGAACCTCATGGTTGCAGGTTTAAAACTTCAGCAGTGTGCCTGCGTCTTTCCTCAGTAGTACCCAAAAACAAATTTCTTTGATTTTCAACTTTGGCGCAATCTTAACTCTAAAACACCATCGCATTCAATTATTTTTTGGCAGCAGATTATGCTTCAGCATCCTATTCGGTTCAATAATAGATTTCAATATTTGGATTTGACAAAATAAAATTAGCCCTGTAATTAAACAAAATCAGTTGATGTCTCATTGCGTGCCAATGATTTCAGTATTCAGAGTTCCCAATAACCAAATAATTTTAAATTGTTACCTTCCACTTTTGCCACCCAGAGATTAATAAGAACCTTCAACTTCAAGTAAAAGCGAAACAAAAACTGTGGCTGCTGGATATCTGAACTAAAAACAGAAAGTGTTGGAGAAACTCAGCAGGTCTGGCAGCATATGCGGAGAGAAACGCAAGAGTTAATGTTTCTAATGTGTGATATGACTCTTCTACAGAACTTATATTTAAGGCTGAGATGGATAAATTTTTGATCTGTGGGGAATCGCCAGGTTGGAGAAGGGATTGGAAAGTGGATGTGAGGAATGTCAGATTGTCCACAACCCTGTTGAATGGTGGAACAGGGTCGAGGGGCTGAATGGCCTACTCCTGTTCCTATTACTTATGGTTTTATGGTCTTAAAGCTTCAATTTCCAGTACTTTCTGTAAATCAGTGCCACACAAAGTGAGGTTGGGAATCCAACATGGGGTCACGAGGAGAAATGTTTGTATTGTGAGCTCCAACATAGCCATAGCTAACCCCAGTATCCCCCTTTTCTAATAAATCCTCTTCTCCTCCCCCATTTCTCCCTGAGAGGCCATGATAGTTTTCAAGCCTTCAAATGGGGTCACAGTGAGCAAAAAATTGGGAAGTACTGTTGTGAGTAGTTCAGAATTCCACTTTGTACAGTCTAATCACCATTTTCACCCATATATGTTCAATTTGTTTTTAAACCAAGAGCTTATTAATTAACTGAGAGAAGTGCACCAGAAGCCCTGATGTGTAATATGTATGCTATATATATATATATGTTATTATACATATATGTTATTTACACTGAAGGAGCTCTTGAAATATTTTCAGCTCTAATTCCATCTGCTGCTGACAATTGGACAAATAATATATGGACACATGTACATGTACACATTTTTCTAGAATTTGGGACAAACGTAAGGTTGCAAATGGTATCAGAGAGTGAAGACAAAGTGAAAAGGTGACAGTGGGCTTGGGTTTCAAAAGAATGTCAATTGAAGGAGTCAGAGTCTCTAATAATTGCCTTCCCACGAGGCTGTAAAACCTCCAAGAGGCAGCTAAGCCTCCAAGAATAGACCCAGTTAACAACAGAAAGAATGTTTGAAAATGCAAGATTAAAACAAAATCTTACACCTTGCAAACAAAGGACTAACATTGTCTTCCTTTGATTTCCAGGGCATTCTCTCACAAATAAGGATGACGTCCAGACGGTGAAGCCTCTGGTACTGACCTTTGCGGTCGCACTACAGTTTTTAGTGTTAATTAAGCACTGTATAAGCTTCTGCAATATAGGGATCATTTTCATCCTGTACACTCTCTGAACTAAAGCAATCATATTACACCTATATTTTTCTAGAAATGATTACATTTGGAGGTAGTTCTACTGGCTGTTCGCAGTAGAGGATGGTGGGGCGAAGGCAACAGTTGCCGACCTCTCTCGGGGTAAGGAGACATCGGTCCTTCCTCTGTCACAGTGTGGACTGAACTGAAGATAGAGCCTGTAAGAAATTCGCTGAGCCTGGGTGCACCCGGATGCCCTTGTAGCCATACTGCTACTTTGGGCGAGAAGTAAAACGCGCAGGAAACCCAGATTAATGCAATAGAATCCAAAGTTCTAGGGTCAATTCAGTCATCCAATAGCAGATGCCCTGAAGTGAAAGTTGTACAATTATGCATATCTGATTTGAAAAACAAAATGAATCAGTACGGGCCTCATTGAGTATTAACACCCCCCCACCAGTGTTGCAGTATCATTCAGTGCACTGAATAAGCAATCGGTATGTATATAGCTGTTCTTTGTACTTAAGTGAAAGTTTTCTTTCAGATAAATGGTTTTGAAAATATTTCTTATTTATAAAAAGCAACAGGGGAGACAAGGTAAACCAAAACATGCCGAAGTACCACAATCACTGTCTCGCTGTTTACAAAGTGAAGGTAGTTAGAATGGCCTCCAAAGTTTAAAGATCAAAGGAATCTTAAAGGGATCAGAATGCTCAGTCTACTGTTCATCAAATCCTTAATATTTATCGCTATTAGCGTGTCAAAGGCCATTCTAACTTCTGTTTCTTTTATGTTGTATATTCAGTGAGCAGAAAGAAGCAAAAAAGTGCTAATTGCGATTTAAAGTTTAGTCTTCCTTGTCTGTGAGGTAATTTGAAATGATTAACCTTTGACTTTCTCCCTTCAGACATTCCATAGCGAGACCAGCTAGATGAATCGCAGTCGTCTTTTCCAGCTTTTTACATTCCTATACCCCTTTGACAAATGCTTCCATCATCCCTTCACTGTCCCTCCCGAGGAGAAGGGTACAGGGGGAGCACATCGTGGCCCTTGGCCACAGTCAACTACAAATGCTAAAGAGCATATCATGACAGCGCAACTCCCTAACATTGTGGAAGCAGCTAGTATCAATCGGTGCCACATTACACAGACAGCCTGTCTACTTCAGTGCTCTGCATCCACTAGAGTTAAAAACCAAGTACCTTACAGTTCGGGTAACCCCTTTGTAAAATTTGAATCTCTTTTCTCCTGCTATAATTGACCAGCCCCAAATTGAAACAGCCACTCTTATGTTGTCCACCAGCTTTTTCTTCTCCTGCAACAAAGGAGAGTCAGGATCTGGACTCTCACAATCTCCACATTGTTCACCAGTGCCACATCCGTCTGAAATCAATTGGTCATGTTTGTGAGACAGAATGACAACACAACCTTCAGCCTCCCTCTGAGGTGACGAATTTGAACATGTTGGGGACTGTAGCCCATAATCTGTCCAAAGTGCCACCATGTCTGATTTGCACAAAAACCACCCCCTCTCATTGCTGCAGTGCTGCTGTGTTCATCATTTCAAAATCAGCCTTAAGTGATCACTGAGGATGCTGTTCCTGCACATACCTGATGCATCTTACAATGTGCATCTTCCTAAACCCACTGTTCCTTAAAGACAAGGTATCTCTGTTGCAGATGGAAGCCACACTCTTTCAATCTGCCAATGCAGCTTTGAAAGGTTTATTACACACCCTTAGCAAAATTAATATTAAACTTTTGGTTCAGGTCAAATTACTACTGGAAGCAGACAGACACATCATGGTGACAGCGTGGTGGTAGATTCAAATCTTTGTGGTACTTTAAGCATTTGCCTCTTCATAGTCATAACTGTCTCAGGAATAACCAATGTACCACAACATAATCTCCCCACATTACATACCAACAGGGAACTGAAGGCACCTTTGTGATCTATGTAAAGTTCACAACCAAGGTAACAAGCGGTTTATATCTCAGTCAATTACTTTTAGCAATTGGTGAACCACAGTCATGTCTGTCCAGAAAGATTTGAGGATATTAAGTGGTTTCATTTTTTTATAAACCTCCCAGTTTAAACATAGCTCAGGTTGTAAAACTGTGACAGTGTGTGTGTCCAGTTAGCCATTTGGCCCTCGAACAGTAATAAATAATTCCCAAAATGATAATTGATACCGTCATCAATTAAACAATTAATCCATTCATTCAGGTCGAAGCCTGAGAAACCTGGTGGAAGTACCACAATTTTAACAAAAAATGTGCAATATTTGGTATACAAAGTGCACTTCAATAGAGTGCACCCATTAGCCTGACCTTTAATAAGGTGTTGACTGGAGTATTAGCATGTTTTAGCAGACACAGCAGTTGGAACTTTCATTATGGGTCCCATGTGAGCGCCTGAGGAATTTGCATAGTGAAGAAGTGGAACAAAAATAAAATCAGCTAGACTACACAGTGTCTTTCGAATGCATGACCATCTCCAGTGAAAACAGCAGCTGGTACAATGTTTTCTGAGTGAATGGCCTTACTGTGCCTTAAAGTCACAAATGACCAACAGCTGACTGGGGAGGTCAGAGGGATTTTTAACAGTGTCCGCAGAACAATACCACTCCCAGAATTAATAGGGACTGGACGGAGTGAATGGCCTCCTTCCACGCTGTAATAAGGGAATAAAAGTCACAAGGAAATCTTAAAAGATTTCTGAACGTCCCAAGATTTTACCTCCTTGACAATTGAAAATTTAAGATTTGATTTTGCGGCTGCCTTCTGAACATTCCGTGGGCAAGAACCACCCTTTTTTCTTCAAATAAATTATCACTAATAGGTCCAAAAATCTAGAAGAATCACAATCTCACTTTGAACTGGATGTCTTCTTAAAATGTATACAGTAACAACTCCAAACATGCCACCTCAGTGAGGCAATTCTGAGGCGGTTTCAGCTTCTGGAGCAGCTTGCCATCGAGTGACCACTACTGTTGCCTCTGGCCTTTTCCCAAAAACAGGATCAAGCTGGACTGTGATGCAGTCTACAGTCAAATAACCAACAGAGGTGCAAGTGAGACCTGACCAGTTGGCTGAGCTCATGAATGATGATGGTCAACATTAAGCACCGATCTCAGCTTGACTTCTCAATTTTGGGAAATGGGAGGTAGTGGTGGGGCACAATAAGAGCAAACAAAAAACTAATTTTATGCTCTAATACTGATTACACTTTGTTATCTGTGTAACAAAGTTTGTGATTGTACTTCCTCATCCCTATGCCCATTAGCATGAGTCACAGTAAGTGCAGGACCCACCAACCGTGTGCCCCATATGATCAAACTTACTTTTTTATTCATTCATGGGACTGGGGCGGGGGACTCGCAGGCTGGGCCAGCATTTATTGCCCATCCCTAGTTGCCCTTGAGAAGGTGGTGGTGAACTGCCACCTTGAATCTCTTGACACTCACCACCTTAGCT
The DNA here is from genome assembly GCA_024137785.1 of Ginglymostoma cirratum. Taxonomy (NCBI): domain Eukaryota; kingdom Metazoa; phylum Chordata; class Chondrichthyes; order Orectolobiformes; family Ginglymostomatidae; genus Ginglymostoma; species Ginglymostoma cirratum. The sequence goes on along the minus strand of JAHRHZ010000026.1, from coordinate 6,641,604 downwards.
TGTGCATGATCCAAGAACGGCCTAGCCCCTGGGTAATGGTTTCATATGGTCCCTGGTTCAAATGCTGGCTCTGCTAACATAGCATCTACCATGAAATGGCAGCTTCTGGTCGGCAGCTTGTTCTAAGCAGGTGATGCCAGGCCCAATTGTGCTGAAATCTTAAAGCACACAAGGAGGCCACTCAACTGTCACGCTTGTGCCTGCTCATTTGGAAGAGCTATCCCATTTTCTCCCATTCCCGCATTCTCTTCCCTAAAGCCCTGCAAGTTCTCATAATTCATGCCATTTAGGTGACCTCAATAATGAGGAATTGTCACATGTTTAGTATTGATTGAAGGAAGAAAGAAAAATTAACTAGAAATACTTCCTAGCGAGACAAAGGTAAGGTAATGGCAACCAGTGTGCCACATCCAGGTTATGTCTCCAAACCACCTCTTGTTGTAAATTGCCCACAATATGGATCTACTCAACTCAGCAATAGAGACGACGTTTATGCCAATTAAAATCTCCGTTTCTGTGAACCTTGTACCATTGTAGAACCAAAAACCAGAAGAATTAGATAGAGAGCCTTTACTTCTGTGTAACAGCTCCAGGTTGAAAGCTGAAGTATTTGTGAATGTTCGCCCATTAATGAACAGGAAATTGTGTCCAGTCACAGAAAGGGAAAGGAAATGCAGGCTCAAATGCCAAAATTAAATCTTACATTTCATCGTATTTTTAGGTTCTTAACGTTAGAGTAATATTCACAGTATTTGCATCAAACTAAAAGACAAAATCAGTAGAATAGCAGTGGCCATCTTGTTTCAGTACTTTATCAAATTCAGTCTGTCATACAAAACTTTATTCCTCCTTATTTTAAAAAAAAGCAGATGACATCAGAAGCTGGCCTTGTATTAAAGGACACAGCTATAGAATTCATCTTGGATACTACTGAATGAGACTTTCACATTTGTATTGGGCATGCTCAATAAAAGACCTCAATGCATCATGAATATTATTCTTAGAGACTGTCCCTTTGCTCCAACTGAATTGTGAAGTGTCAGCATATTTGTGTTTATACAAAGAGCTACACTTGCAGTTAAGCCATACTTTGAAAAGGTTTTGGCATGTGTCAGGAGTGCTAAGTAAAAGTGGATACCAGTCAGATAGAAAGTGGAAGATAAAGACATGACTGAAACACGAGAAGTTTTCCTTTACACCAAAACCGTTAGCTCACAGGTAATCTCTCCAATTCAGTCCACATTTTTGAAATCCAATTCCCCCATTCTGGACTTCCCCTCAGCATTTTCACCATGTTGATGTGAAGCAGGATTTAACGCTGTGGCTTTTGCTGTCAGCTCTGTTCCTTTTCATGACTTCAGGTGTGTAAGTCATCACGTTCTCCCTCAGTGTTTCCTACAACCAACATGCTTTGGAAACCAAAGCTTGGTGCTGTTTTAAGCCTGCTACCTGGTTCGGCCTACCTTCACCCCCCTGTACTTTTCCATCTCGCTGGTGTCCTGAATTTTGCTCAGCCTTCTCAAATGAGATAACAACGGCTAGATTCAGCACTCCTGGTGGGTAGTTCAGCTCAAAAGGGTGTCCCAAGTGGAAGAGCTTGGAGTCTTAACCTCTTCTGATGTGGCTCCCCCATCATGGACCAGATTTACCCTGTAGTGGTGCTGCAGTCGGTGCAATATTTGACTGGAATGAATCTCTGGAGCTGCGAATAAGGATGTTTGGGAATGTGGCGCATGACTTAGCCATAATTTGTACAAGTGTGCTATTCACTCTGCACGCATCCCAGTGATTGGCCAAGCCCTGAAACGTAGAACTCACTCACTTCTGTAGAACAAAACTTGCACAATTGTTCTTTCCTATGAACAGCGTCTAAAAATGTCATATAAAATGTATCATGATATATTGAAAAGATATTTTAAGATGAGATTATGATAATGTTGAATAGCATTACAGCCTTAATTCACACTGGCCTTGAAATTATATCCATGTGTTCCTCTGGCATTTCTCTTTCTGCTGTTTTAGGTAGGGCAATATTCCATTTACTTTAAGGAGATTAACCCCTCCACTATAATGATAGAAAGGGAAATGTCTCTCAGTGTAATTTCAGAGCCATCATAGACTGGTACAGCAATGACATTCAGATTAAGCAGCGCTGGTGTCTGTTAATTGCATAGATGCACATAGCCAGAGATTGGCTTTATGTAAAAGATTTTCTTTCAAAGCAGCAATTTTAATAGTTTAAAATAAAAGACCGTAAATGTCATTATATGATGTGTAACAAAGTAGTTACAGTAACATTATTTATTTGGTAAAATGCATTCTATGTATTTTAAATGGCTTGCGATATCATACTGTACTGGTCTATTCCACATGTGTCTGCAAGAACTTCAGAGCAAGCAGCTTACACTTGGTGTCCAGTGCATGTTTACCAGGTTTGCTCCTCCGGTGGAATCTCTGCATGTTTTCCTCCTGACTTTAAACTGTCCACTGCACAATTAAAAAAAATATAATCATAAAATATTTGGTAATCATTTACTTGTCTTTTCAGAATATGAATGAGGGTAATACAGTTGTCACTTGCACCTTATTTAAGGAAAGGTATCATTTCATTGGAGGCAGTTCAGAGAAGGTTCACAAGGATGATTCCTGGTGAAGAGGGATTGTCATATGAGCAAAGGCTAAACAGGTTGGGACTCTACTCACTGGAGTTTAGAAGAATGAGAGGTGATCTCATTGAAACATATAGGGACTTGATAGGTCAATGCTGAGACAGGATGTTTCCCCTCATGGAAGAATCTAGGACCAGAAGGCATAAGAATAAAAGGGGCAGCAATTTAGGGAGGATCTTCTTCTCCCAGAGGATTGTGAGTATTCAGGAACCCTTGCCACAGAGTTCTTGTGTATGTTTAAGGCTGAGGAAGAGAGATTCTTGATCAGTCGGGAAACCAAGGGTATTGGCGAAAGGGCAGGATAGTGGATGTGAGGAATGTTCGGTCAGCCACGATCCTATTGAATGGCAGAGCAGGCTCAAGGTGCAGAAAGGCCTACTCCTGTTTCTATTTTGTTGGTCTGATAGGAGTTCCACAGTGTACTGCGCCAAAGGGTGACAGGATGCAACTCAAATCCAAAAGTTCTCCACAGCTCTGTTCAGAATTCTGTTTGTTATTTACTCACAATCACAAGCTCCACGCGGTGAGGGAAACAACCTGAGAACCACTTCTCTGAGGCCACACACTTCATCTCACCCTTCTTTTTATTCATTTGTGGGATCCAATCATCGCCTGATCCAATTGTCAGCATTTATTAGCCATCGCACTCCCTAACTGTCCCTGCGAAGGGGCCAGGGAGCCCCCTTATTGGAATTGCAGCAGTTTATGTGTTGAACGTACCACCAGTGTGCTGACTTTCCTGTACAACTGAGTGGCTTGCTGAGCCAGTTAAGAGTCAATCACATAGCCATGGGACTGGAGTCACGTGGAGGTCAGCCTGGGTCAAGACAGCAGATTTCTCCTGTGAAGCATGTCAACAAACCAGTTGGGTTTTTTACACAATCTAATAGTTTGCTAACCAAATGGAGGGTTGGAGTTATAAGGAGAGGCTTGATAAACTGGAGTGTAGGAGGTTGAGAGGTGACCTTATAGAAGTTTATAAAATCATGAGGGGCGGAGATAAGGTAAATGGCAGGTGTCTTTTCCCTAGGGTGGGGGAGTTCAAGACTAGGGGGCATATTTTTAAGGTGAGAGGAAAAAAATTCAAAGAAGACATGAGGGACAACAGTTTTACACAGAGTGGTTCATGTGTGGTCGTGGTGGATTCGTGTACAGTTACAATATTTAGAAGACATTTGGAAAAGTACATGAATAAGAAATATTTGGATGGATATGGGCCAAATGCAGGCACGTGAGCCTGGTTTAGTTTGGGATTATGTTCGGCATGGACTGGTTGACCGAAGGGTCTGTTTCCGTGCTCTATGACTTTTTGACTATAAAATGATGAGACTAGCAACCCCCTCTGTGATTTATTAAGTAACTGGATTGGAATGCCCTCAGCTACCATTGTGAGATTTGAACCCACATCTGGGTTGTTGTCTAGACTGTTAAGCCACTATGACACAATTCCCCTGTGATTTGGTGCACTCGGAGCTAAGCACTCCTGCCAGTTTTCTGTTTTACATACAGGAAAAGAACAGGACATGTGTGCAGGGTTTAAATGTTGGGAAAAGGGGGAAGGGGGTCAGAAATGAAGAGGCCAAAAGTAAAAGAAATTCACACAAAGATAAGAGCGCTCCTGAGAGCATTCGGCTTGCCGATTGTCTGATTCAGAAGCTACCTTCCAAAGAGATCTCCTAGAGAAGAGAGTGATGTGTTCAGCAAAAGACTGCACCAATCAGCATCTTGTGAATTCAATCTGAGATGATTTGTCATTCCTTCCAAGAGCAAGGAGACAACAAGAACTTTTTGTGTTCAAAAGCTTCCAGATTTATCGAGTGTCTCTTTGTCTCCAGCATTGGAGAGAAAGGAAGAGGTGAAGAACAGTAGGATCATTTGGATGGACTGCATAGGAAATGTGCCATGCCAACACCTTGAGCTCAAAGCAACCAAGCTTCCTCCTGGACTTAATATAGTGAATATAATCAATTCTTCATCAATGACCTTCCCTCCATCATAAAGTCAAAAGGGCAAATGATCTTACTGATATTTGCACAATGTCCAGCACCATTCCCAATTCCTCAGCAGTCCAAATGCAGCAAGATCTGAATGATATCCAGGCCTGGACTGATAAGTGGCGAGTAATTTTCACACTATTTAAGTGCTAGGCAATGGCTATCCCCGACAAGTGAGAATTTAACCATCTCCCATTAATGGTATTAAAAACAGAGGGAGTTGGGAGTCCTTGTCCATGAATCACAAAGATATAGCAGCAGCAAGTAATAAGGTAGGCCTAAAAGGAATGTTGGCCTTTATTTGGAAAGGAATGGAGTATAACAGTAGGAAGTTGTTTCAGCAGTGGGAGTCCGGAAGGAGGCGCGAGGGCAGCCTGGGAAGGTAAGCTTCTCCTTTAAAAACTTACCTCATGAATAGGCGGAGTGCGCGTCGAGCAGGAGCAGACACGGGACGGTTGAGTAAGTGAGGTAATATATTTGGGCGGTTGCTTTACCCGAAACACTACTTAGGTAGTGTCTCCCACCCATCCTCCTCCTCTAACCAAAAAGGGTCTGAGCGCCAATTTGGTAAGTTACTAGGTTTTTTTTCCCCATAGTCTGTTTTTTGGAATTCAGAACAATGGGAATGGATGTTAGGGCAGTTGCATGCTCCTCCTGTAGAATGTGGGAGGTAAGGGTCACTACTAGTGTCCCTGCTGACTTCATCTGCGGGAAGTGCACCCAACTCCAGCTCCTTGGAAACCGCGTTAGGGAACTGGAGCTGGAGCTGGATGAACTTCAGACCATTCGGGAGGCTGAGGGTGTGAGAGGAGTTACAGGGAGGTAGTCACACCTCAGGTACAGGAAAAAGGTAGATGGGTTACAGTCAGGGGACGGAAAAGGAACAGGCAGACAGTGCAGGGATCCCCTGTGGCTGTTCCCCTCAATAACAAGTATACCATTTTGGATGCTGTTGAGGGGGATGACTTACCAGGGGTAAGCCATGGGGTATAGGTCTCTGGTGCAGAGTCAGTCCCTGTTGTTCAGAAGGGAAGGGGGGAGAGGAGGAGAGCATTAGTCATTGGGGACTCCAAAGTTAGGGGGACAGAGAGGAGATTCTGCTGGAACGAGAGAGACTCGCGGTTGGTGTGTTGCCTCCCAGGTGCCAGGGTCCATGATGTCTCAGATTGTGTTTTTGGGATCCTTAAGGGGGAGGGGGAGCAGCCCCAAGTCGTGGTCCACATAGGCACCAACGACATAGGTAGGAAAAGGGATGGGGATGTAAGGCAGAAATTCAAGAAGCTAGGATGGAAGCTTAGAGCTAGAACAAACAGAGTTGTTATCTCTGGTTTGTTACCCGTGCCACACGCTAGCAAGGTGAGGAATAGGGAGAGAGAGCAGTTGAACACGTGGCTACAGGGATGGTGCAGGAGGGAGGGATTCAGATACCTGGATAATTGCAGCTCATTCTGGGGTAGGTGGGACCTCTACAAACGGGATGGTCTGCACCTGAACCAGAGGGGTAGCAATATCCTTGGGGGGAAATTTGCTAATGCTCTTCGGGATGGTTTAAACTAATTCAGCAGGGGGATGGGAACCTGACTTGTAGCTCCAGTGTACAGGAAGTTGAGAGTAGTGAGGTCATGAATAAGGTTTCAAGGTCACAGGAGTGTACAGGCAGGCAGGAAGGTGGTTTGAAGTGTGTCTACTTCAACGCCAGGAGCATCCGAAATAAGGTGGGTGAACTTGCAGCATGGGTTGGTACCTGGGACTTTGATGTTGTTGTCATTTCGGAGACATGGATAGAGCAGGGACAGGAATGGTTGTTGCAGGTTCCAGGGTTTAGATGTTTCAGTAAGATCAGGGAAGGTGGTAAAAGAGGGGAAGGTGTGGCATTGTTAGTCAAGGACAGTATTACAGTGGTAGAAAGGACGTTTGATGAGGACTTGTCTACTGAGGTAGTATGGGCTGAGGTTAGAAACAGGAAAGGAGAGGTCACCCTGTTGGGAGTTTTCTATAGTCCTCCGAAAAGTTCCAGAGACGTAGAGGAAAGGATAGCAAAGATGATTCTGGATAGGAGCAAAAGGAACAGGGTAGTTGTTATGGGGGACTTTAACTTTCCAAATATTGACTGGAAACGCTATAGTTCAAGTACTTTAGATGGGTCAGTTTTTGTCCAATGTGTGCAGGAGGGTTTCCTGACACAGTATGTAGATAGGCCAACAAGAGGCGAGGCAACGTTGGATTTGGTACTGGGTAACGAACCAGGCCAGGTGTTAGTTTTGGAAGTAGGTGAGCACTTTGGTGACAGTGACCACAATTCGGTTACGTTTACTTTAGCAATGGAGAGGGATAGGTATATAAGAGTTATAGCTGGGGGAAAGGCAATTATGAGGCGATTAGGCAAGACTTAGGATGCATAGGATGGGGAAGGAAACTGCAGGGCTGGGCACAATTGGAATGTGGAGCTTGTTCAAGGAACAGCTACTGCATGTCCTTGATAAGTATGTACCTGTCAGGCAGGGAGGAAGTGGTCGAGCGAGGGAACCGTGGTTTACTAAAGAAGTTGAATCTCTTGTCAAGAGGAAGAAGGAGGTTTATGTGAAGATGAGGCGTGAAGGCTCAGTTAGGGCGCTTGGGAGTTACAAGTTAGCCAGGAAGGACCTAAAGAGAGAGCTAAGAAGAGCCAGAAGGGGACATGAGAAGTCTTTGGCAGGTAGGATCAAGGAAAACCCTAAAGCTTCCTATAGGTATGTCAGGAATAAAAGAATGACTAGAGTAAGATTAGGGCCAGTCAAGGACAGTAGTGGGAAGTTGTGCGTGGAGTCCGAGGAGATAGGAGTGGTACTAAATGAGTATTTTTCATCAGTATTCACACATGAAAAAGACAATGTTGTCGAGGAGAATACTGAGATACAGGCTATTAGACTAGACGGGACTGAGGTTCATAAGGAGGAGGTGTTAGCAATCCTGGAAAGTCTGAGAATAGATAAGTCCCCTGGGCCGGATGGGATCTATCCTAGGATTCTCTGGGAAGCTAGGGAGGAGATTGCAGAGCCTTTGGCTTTGATCTTTATGTCATCATTGTCTACAGGAATAGTGCCAGAAGACTGCAGGATCGCAAATGTTGTCCCCTTGTTCAAGAAGGGGAGTAGAGACAACTCTGGTAATTATAGACCAGTGAGCCTTACTTCGGTTGTGGGTAAAGTGTTGGAAAGGATTATAAGAGATAGGATTTATAATCATCTAGAAAGGAATAATTTGATTAGGGATAGTCAACACGGTTTTGTGAAGGGTAGGTGGTGCCTCACAAACCTTATTGAGTTCTTTGAGAAGGTGACTAAACAGGTGGATGAGGGTAAAGCGGTTGATGTGGTGTATATGGATTTCAGTAAAGCGTTTGATAAGGTTCCCCATGGTAGGCTATTGCAGAAAATTCGGATGCATGGGATTGAGGGTGATTTAGCGGTTTGGATCAGAAATTGGCTAGCTGGAAGAAGACACAGGGTGATGGTTGATGGGAAATGTTCGTCCTGGAGTTCAGTTACTAGAGGTGTACCGCAAGGATCTGTTTTGGGGCCACTGCTGTTTGTCATTTTTATAAATGACCTGGATGAGGGCATAGAAGGATGGGTTAGTAAATTTGCGGATGACACTAAAGTCGGTGGAGTTGTGGATGGTGTGGAAGGATGTTGCAGGTTACAGAGTGACATAGATAAGCTGCAGAGCTGGGCTGAGAGGTGGCAAATGGAGTTTAATGCAGAAAAGTGTGAGGTGATTCACTTTGGAAGGAGTAACAGGAATACAGAGTACAGGGCTAATGGTAAGATTCTTGGTAGTGTGGACGAGCAGAGAGATCTTGGTGTCCATGTGCGTAGATCCCTGAAAGTTGCCACCCAGGTTGATAGGGTTGTTAGGAAGGCGTACGGTGTATTAGGTTTTATTGGTAGAGGGATTGAGTTTCGGAGCCATGAGGTCGTGTTGGAGTTGTACAAAACTCTGGTGCGGCCGCACTTGGAGTATTGCGTACAGTTCTGGTCGCCGCATTATGAGAAGGATGTGGAAGCATTGGAAAGGGTGCAGAGGAGATTTACTAGGATGTTGCCTGGAATGGAGGGAAGGTCTTATGAGGAAAGGCTGAGGGACTTGAGGCTGTTTTCGTTAGAAGAAGGTTAAGAGGTGAATTAATACAGACATACAAGATGATCAGAGGATTGGATAAGGTGGACTGTGAGAGCCTTTTTCCTCGGATGGTGATGGCTAGCACAAGGGGACATAGCTTTAAATTGAGGGGCGATCGATATAGGACAGATGTCAGAGGTAGATTCTTTACTCAGAGAGTAGTAAAGGTGTGGAATGCCTTGCCTGCAGCAGTTGTAGACTCGCCAACTTTAAAGGCATTTAAATGTTCGTTGGATAAACATATGGATATGGATGATAATGGAATAGTGTAGGTTAGATGGGCTTCAGATTGGTTTCACAGGTCGGCGCAACATCGAGGGCCGAAGGGCCTGTACTGCGCTGTAATGTTCTATGTCCTATGTTCTATGAAGTTCTGAGAAACGTTCATCGGACCTGAAACGTTAACTCTGATTTTTCTTCACAGATGCTGCCAGACCTGCTGAGCTTTTCTAGCAATCTCAGTTTTTATAACAGCAAGGAAGTTTTGCTAAACTATACAAGGCACTAGTCAGATCACAGCTGGAATACTGTGAACAGTTTGGGGCCCCTTCTATAAGGAAAGATATACTGCATCGGAAGAACTCCAGAGGTTTACGCATCTGGTACCAGGTATGGAGGGACTGTCTTCTGAGGAGAGGTTGAGTAAGTTGGGGATGTACTCATTGGAATTTAGAAGAATTTACTGAAACATGCAAAATTCTTATAGGACTTGACACGATAAATGCGGAAATGTTGTTTCCCCTTGTGGGAGAGTCTCAGACCGGAGGGCATAATCTCAGAATAAAGGGTCACATATTTAAGACAGAGAGGAGGAATTTCTTCTCTCAGGCAGTAGTAAATCTGTGGATTCTTTACTGCAGAGGGCTGTCGAGGTTGGGTTGTTAAGTATTTTTAAGGCTGAGATAGAATTTCAGTCAATAAGGAATTCAGCGATGATAAGGAAAAAGCAGTAGAGTGGAGTTCAGAATTATCAGCCATGACCTGATTGAATAGTGAAACAGCCTTGATGGGCTGAATGGCCAACTTCTGCTCCTACATCTTATGGTTACCATCACTGACTCCCCCACTATCCATATCCTAGAAGTTATCATTAACCAGAAACTGAACTGGACTGGCCATATAAATACAGTGGCTACAAGAGCAGGTCAAAACAGGGTCTCCACACTGAGCAACTCACCTCCTGTTTCCCCAATTCCTGTCTACCATGTACAAGAACAAGGTAGCAGAATGATGGGATACTCTCCACTTGCCTGGATGGGTGCAGCTCCAATGCAGTCCACTTGACCTGCACCTTACCCACTACTTTCATCATTCACTCCCATCACAACCAATGCAAAGTTGCACCAGTCTATAGCACTGCAAGATGCACTGCAGCAACTCACCGAATCTCCTCTAACGCACATTCTATGACCTAGGAGGACAGGGCGACAGATGCACGGGAACACCACCCACCTGCAAGTTCCTCTCCCAGCCATACACTATCCTATCAGCACTGTACATCTCCCTACACCCCAAAGATTGCAGTTGTTCAAAAAGTCAGCCCACCTCTACCCTAAAAAGGGCAGTTAGGGATGGGAAATAAATGCTGGCCCAGCCAGCAATGTTCACATCCCTTGAATGAATAAAACAAAATGTACAGGAGTCAATTTTGTTACATATGGAATCATGGTGGTAGATATCAGATACAGTTGGATGAAATCTTGACACCACTCCCAATTTGACACCATTCCCCTACAACATCTGTCTTGTTTCAATCATTCAGTTGCCCAGAAAGGTCCGAGAGGTAGTTCAGAGACACGATAATGTAGGAAGAAAAATGTAGCACCTACTTTTACCCTGCACAGTGCACATTTTTAAACAATTTGGGATCACTGCCCCCAAGAATAACCATAAGGCTTCCAGTGTTCCCAATTCTTTAAATGCAACAAATTACTCATTCCTAGTTGGGAACTATTGTCAAATTTGCAATGACTACTTCAGAAGTTTTAAACGTTTAGTGTTCAGACATCAAAAGCTGGCATGTTTAGCAGTTAGTCCTGCCAAAATACAAATAGACTCAGTAGAGTCTATTCCTGATGATTTTGAGTGCTGGGACATTTTGAGTTATTATGGTGGGACAGAATTGAATCTTCCTGGAAAGAGAGCCATTATGCTAAAGTTTTTACCCGACACACATCAGAACCAGCTCATGAATGCCACATCTCAAATGGTCACAACAATTTATACTGCTGGAGAATAAGGTGATAATTTGTTGGCAAGTCAACTCTGATTGGCTAAGGCATTACCACAGAGAAAGTAATGGGGAACCACAAAGCTCTTCAAGCTCCCAATTATTTCAAAAATTGCAAGGTATGAACATATTTATATTTATTTGCAGATAAATAATTGTCATTTGACGTAAGCAACGTCAATAACCCAGTTAGGAAATGAGCACAGCAAAAATTATTTATCAGAGCATTGACGTTATGAACATTGAATTAAGAGTATACTTTAAAATCTCATGAGTTACAACATGGAGCTGGCCTGCTGTGATATCAGGGCCAATATCTTGTTAAATATTTCACCAACTGTTATACTTTACCGTCACTCTCACATTTTACAAAGTTTCATAAGCTTTTGACCGATGCTCAGTAGCAGCAGTGTGTACCATATACGACAAAAATAGAGATTGCTGGAAAAGCTCAGCGGGTCTGGCAGCATCTGTGGAGAGAAATCCGTTAATGTTTTAGGTTGAATGATCCTTTCTCAGAATTGGAGCTTTGATTTCTCTCCACAGATGCTGCCAGACCTGCTGAGCTTTTCCAGCAATCTCTATTTTTATTTCCGATTTACAGCATCTGCAGTTCTTTCAGTTTTATTTTGTACTGTCTACAAGATGTACTGCAGAAATTCACCAAATATCCTGAGACAGCTCCTTCCAAACCCATGACCACTTCCATCTGGAAGAACAAGGGCAGCAGATATATGGGAACACCAGCACCTGCAAGTTCGTCTCCAAGCCAATCACCATCCTGAATTGGAAATATACCGCAGTTCCTTCACCGTCAGTGGGTCAAAACCCTGGAATTCGCTCCCTATCAGCATTGTGGAACACAGCACGTGAACTGTAATGGTTCAAAAGTAGTTCACAACCATCTTCTCAAAGACAGCTAAGGAAGGTCAATAAATGCAGATAACCAGTGACTCACATGTCCCACAAAAACTGCGACCATTCTCAGCTCACCATCTTTCTCTGCATTACCTACTATTTTTAATTGACTTATTTCAGTTATCTCATTCAAAAGAAAAGCAAGTGAGGACTAACTCTAACCACAACTAAAGATAAAAGAGCTTAAAAAAGTTATAAATCTCGAGTCTAATCAAACATTTGTGTTCACAAACCATAAATGAAGAGATAATGTTAGTTGACATGAAAATATGAAATCATCAATAACTCCAAACAGAGTAAAAGGAGCATGCAGTGAGAAAACAGACGGACCTTTTCAACAAATGTTATTTACAAGTTTCAGTACAATATATCTGTGGAGTTAGTACACAAATTACACACAGACCACACACACAGACAACACACACCGACCATACACACACAGACCACACACACACAGACCACACACACATCCCACACACACCACACACCACACACACACACAGACCACACACACAAACACACACCACACACCACACACACAGACCACACACACACAGACCACACACACACAGACCACCCACACACACACACACCACACACACACACCACACACACCACAGACACACACACAGACAC
>JAHRHZ010000026.1:6614046-6626943 GCA_024137785.1 Ginglymostoma cirratum | reverse complement strand
TGACTGGAAGGTGTTGTCAATTATCACGTACAGAGCGCAAGTGCTCCACGAAATGGTCCCTGAGTCTGCGCTTGGCCTCACCGATGTAGAGAAGGCCACATTGGGAGCAATGGATACAAGAGACCAGGTTGGAGGATGTACAGGTGAAACCCTGTACGATATGAAAGGTTTGCTTTGGATGGAGACCCTGCACCCATCTATCACCACCCCACCTCCCCAGCCCAGCCCTACTCATTCTCCCTCTAGCCTCCTTGACCTGACACAACCTGTCCATCTTCTCTCCCACCAATCTGCTCCACCCTTCCCACCAACCAATTCCCACCACTCCCTACCTGCACTCACCTGTCACCATCCCACCTACCTTCCCCAGCCCGACCCCTCCTCCCTCTATTTATTTCCCAGCTCCCTTCCCCCTCCCCAGTTCTGAAGAAGGGTCCTGACCCGAAATATTGACTTTCCTGTTCCTGTGATGCTGCCTGACCTGCTGCGCTTCTCCAGATCCACACTGTGTTGACTCTGACTCCAGCATCTGCAGTTCTTGCTATCTCAGTTTATCGACAGATTTTGGATCTCCTGCCAGAACAGAATGTGAACAACTACACTAGTGAGGGATGTATTTTGTGCAAGAACCAATTCCATGATGTAAACAGACACAGTTGGACAGATCTCACACCTTGTGCTAATGTCTGAATTTCATTATTTCCTCAGTACTATTCCTTACTGGCTCAACTGTAGCTAGGATTAGAGTGTGCCTATCGGTACATATTAAAAAAACTAGTCATTATATTAACTGTTCTGTCAGAATAAAGATATTTAAACAGCCAGTTGGGAAATAAACAAACAGTCATATCAGATTCAAAATGTTGACTGTTTCTCTCTCCACAGATGCATCCAGATTTTGAGTTTCTTCAGCATTTTCCTTTTATTTCAGATTCCCAGTGCACGTGGCACTTCACTTTAATGCATTTGGGAAAGATCTTTCCCATTAAATTTGACAAAGTGCTGATTGAAGTGTGCAATAGTCGCCTATGCTAAAGGAGAAAGGTTCCTCCCGGAGATGAGGCTGACTAACATCATCACTATTCTCAATGTTGAGCATGACTTTAGACAAAATATACATAATGCCCCAACGCCCCCACCTCCACAGTGGAAAACACACAAATCTAGGCTGGTGCACTAGATTACCAAGATACAACCCATGTAAGGCCATCAGAGATGCCAAGAGGCCATGCCAAACTAAGCATGAGGCCCAGACTAATCATACAGACATCCTTCGCTTGTGGCAAGGCTTACACAACATAACAGGCTACAAAGTGAAGCCGAACAAAATTGCTGGCAACAGTACACCCTACCCCGCGAGCTCAATGCATCCTACACTGGCTTTGAACAGAAAGTCAGTAAAACAATGTCTCCCTGTCCCAATAGCTTCGGATGCACCTGTATCCATAGTCACTGTCACAGACGTTAGATCAGCCTTCTTGAGGGTGAACCTGAAGAAAGTGACTGGCCCAGATAGAGCCCCTGGCTGTGCACTCAGATCCTGTACGGACCAGCTGGCAGGAATACTTGCAGACATCTTTAACCTCTCCTTACTATGATCTGAAGTCCCCACCTGCTTCAGAAGACCACCATCATCCCAGCAGCAAAGAGAACTCATGCAGCGTGCTTCAATGACTACCACCCGGTGACTCTGACCTCCATAATTATGCAGAGCTTTGAGAGGTTAGTCATGGCTCACATCAAATCCAGCCTCCCAAATTGCCTTGATCCTCTGCAATTCGCTTACTGACACAATAGGTCCATCTCCCTGGCCCTACATTCACCCCTGGAACATCTGGATAACAAGGACACATATGTCAGAATCCTAGTTATTGACTACAGCTCCACTTTCAGCGCCATAATTCTAAACAAATTCACCTCTACTTTCTGAAGCTTAGGTCCCCTCTAATCCTTGACTTCCTGACCCATAGACTGCAATCAGTAAGAATAGGTGACAACACCTCCTCCACCATAATCCTCAACACCAGTGCCCCACAAAGCTGTGTACTCAGCCCCCTATTATATTCCTTTTACACTTATGCCTGTGTGGCCAAATTCCACCCAAATTCCATTCCATTGATGACACCGCCGTTGTAGGTCAGATTTCAAACAACGACAAGACAGAGTACAGGAAAGAGATGGAGATCTTAGTGGCATGGTGTAAACACAACAATCTCTCCCTCAATGTCAGCAAAACAAAGGAGCTGGTCATTGACTTCAGGAAGCAGAGCCAAGGGCACGCCCATGTCCGTATCAGTGGTGCTGAGGTGGAGATGGTCGAGAACGCCAAGTTCCTAGGAGTGATGATCACCAACAATCTGTCCTGCTTCACCCACATCACGCAACAGTCAAGAAAGCACAGCAACACCCCTACTTCCTCATGAAGCTAAGGAAATGCGGCATGTCCACAAGGACTCCGACAAAATTTTACAAATGTACCATAGAAAGCATCCTACCTGGATGCACCACAGCTTGGTATGGTAACTGCTCTTCCCAAGACTACAAGAAACTACAGAGAGTTGTGTACACAGCCCAGTCCGTCACACAAACCAGCCTCCCATCCATTGACTCCATCTACACTTCCTACTGCCTTAGGAAAACAACCAATGTAATCAAAGACCCATCTCACCGCAGTTATACTATCTTCCACCCTCTTCTGTTGGGAAGAAGATATAGAAGTTTGAATACAGTACAAATAGATTCAAGGACAGCTTCTTCCCTGGTGCTTTCAGACTTTTGAACAGACATCTCAAATGTTAACCTCACTGTACCTTCTCTGCGGCTGTAACATTGTATTGCGCACTCTGTTCTGCTATCCTGATGCACTCTGTATAGAATGATCTGCCGGTAGAGCACTCAAAACAACACTTTTCGCTGTATCTTAATACATGTGACAACAATAAATTAAGCAGATGTTACTTGTACATGCACTTACTCAGAAATGGAACACCAGCTCATTGGTCAACTCTTTTTCTGAAATGTGAGAGTTTTCTGGGTGCTCCATTTATTACGGTCTTCTTCCATCCAGCTCCCACAGCAAAATACCCGCCCTTTGTCAGTAAGGCAAGATCCTAGAAAATGCAGAGCATCTTGACACATTCTTCTCTCATCGAAGGCAGACATAGATGACAAAACTTAATCTGTACCAGCTCAGCTTCCAGCTGAATTTGAGGACCAGGATTCAAAACTTGAGGTTAAGATCATGAGCAGCAGAGATCCCGGCATCCCGATAGGCTTCAGAGACTTGGGCAACTTACTGCAGGATCATCAAAGCGTGGGAGAACTACCATCAGCAGTGTATCTACAAGATCCTGCAGTTCTGGTGGCTAAAACAATGTTTGAACAACAGTGTCCTCTCTCAAAGCAACCTTCCCAACTTCAAAGTATTAATCACATGAAGCCAACTCTGCTGGATGGGGCATGCAGTTCACTGGTCTGACACCAGACTCACTGAGTAACTGGTCTATTCCAAACCCCGAGGACAATAGAAACATTCTAGGGATGTACTCAAAGCTTCCCTGAAGAGATCAAACATTCCGTGGTGAGACATTGCAATCCCAGGTGTGTGACCAACCAAAATGGAGATTTTCTTTTCCCCCTCGAGATGCTCAACTCCTGGTTTGATTTTTTTTTGCTGTTCCCCTACACTAGTGCCATCTATCAGTAGTGCTTATCTTCCCCAGCACCCTTGTAAGAGTGCGTGTGTGTGTGTGAGACATGGTAAAAAAAAACACAAGGTGTGCAAATAACTTTATTAACATACCACCACCAGGAAAATCACCCATGTGACTAAATGCATCAGTACCAAGCAGAGCCCCTGTAGGGGCAATGTCTATTTGAAAGGAATGGAGATGGTTTATTCAGAAAGATGCTGAGCACATTAAGAAAGCTCATTGGGAGCACGTAAGAAGGTGAAGCCAGGTATCAGAGAGAGTGCACAGACCTCTAAACACCTCACTTACCCGACTCTTCCAACACCACCTGTTCCATATGTACACGACCTGCAGACCATGCACTGGACTACCAGCCATCTCAGAACCTGTCCAACCACATTGGAAACAAATCACACTCCCTCTAGGCATGCAGCCACTGGGAAGTTCTGCATCTGTTAATCACCAAGCAGGTGAACTGCTTCCATTTTTACAAGGGAATGCAATGTATACAACCTTGGAATTACAGGGAACATTGAAAGCAAGTAGTCTGCAATTCCAAGGAACTGCTTAAGATGGAGAAAAGAAATTGCAGAATTATTCATGTTCTCCCCATTTCTTGGCTAACACTTAGAGAACATAGAACAGTACAGCACAGTACGGGCCCTTCGGCCCACAATGTTGTGCTGACCTCTTATCACTCTACACAACACGGTAAAAAGAATGACTTCATCATTCACCCTAATGCTCTTAGTGAGATCCAGCTGTGTGTAAAATGGTCGTTATGTTTGCCCACAGCTATTAACGTATTTCAAAAAATCATTCATTGTGTGAATTGGTCTGGGATATTTATGATGAAGAAAATAGTTTTACACAAACAATATGCAACTGTCTGATCAAGATACCATTTTATCAGGCGTAAGAGAGATACAGGATTTCAATTTGAATCAAAGCGCTTACTCTGAAGCCTAGAATCATTCGTAATAACACTTTTGAGTTCTGAAGAAGTCACTGGACTCAAAGAGTTGACTCCGTTTTCTCTTGTGCCAGACCTGCTGAGTTTCTCCAGCAAATTCTGTTTTTTGTTTGATTTTAATATTTTAAGAGTATTGCAGCCCTGCAGCACTCCCAGACGTGTCTTTCTGCACTAAACAAGTAATCGAAGTGTGCATTATTAAAACTGCAGGTCATCACAATCTCATTTAAAAGGTGAAATCCCTCCCAAAATAATCATACATTGTCTGAGGTCATGAACAGCTATCAGATTGAAAACCATTCTTATAATGGTTGATTGACAGCCACGCTTTTAAGTAATTGTTCCCTAACAAATACTTTCTCAAGCTATAGGTTATCTTACAGACTGATTTAGAATTTAAAACAAAATTACACCTTATCCACATTACATGAAGCCACAAAATAAAAATCATATACTGCTAATGAATCCATCATAAACCCACAGGGACATCAGCAGCAAGACTCACAAAATATATGGCTGCCAACTCAAGTTTAGCTATTAAACTCACCAATGCAAGAAAAATGATGATAATCAGTGCATGTTGGCTATGTGGTCAAGTTCACTTGTGGTTCAAAAGAAGTCATATGCCACAGCTGGGAGCCACATGTATTCCATTAAAAGAAACATACAGTTCAAAGAGCGCTGCACAGAAATTAAATGCCTTGGGAATAGTTTTAACACCACACTAAAGGAAAGCCAAAACAAGTAGAAATGAACATTTCTTCACATTGAAAGGTTTTGACTGATCTGTAACCAAATCCAGTTATCTGCCACAATAAAATGATTAAGATACCAACACAAGCAAAATTATAAATCAAAAGGAGGAAATATTTAAAGCCTTTACCATGTATATGGTGTGTGTATATCATTCATGTTTTAAGCAATCCTATTGTCATAAATCATAATGAAACTGTTGAATTCACCACTCCCATTTTTAAAGTTGAGAATTGAAAGTGAAACCAGATTGAAAACTATTCTAATAGTGTTGATTGATCCCTAATAAATACTTTCTCAAGCTATAGGTTATCTTACGGCCTGATTTAGAATTTTTTTAAATATTATATTTTATCCACATACCAGGAAGCAATGGAAAAGTAGCATAAAACACCGCTGAGATTGAAAAGATCAAACAACCTCTGTCAGGTGTTAATGCTTACATGAGACACACCTCATGATGCTAGAATCTGAATTTTTACAATGAACATGTTCCACTTCAGGCTATGACTGCTAGTCTCTCAAATCTGCATATTTCTTTATGCGGCTTGCGAGGGATGGCATGCTCCAGATGATCAGCTCTCTGTTCTTCATGGTTAAAGGTGCACTGGTAGTCACTCTGCCATGCTCTCCTGCTTCCTACGACAGATGGAACTTCCAATCTACAAAGGTTCAGACCTCCAGCTAGAAGCAAAGTTGAATGACCAAAGCTGTAGTGTGTAATGACCATTCCTTCCATATACAATCAGACCATCAAAATGACCTCCCCCATCTCATGAGTCGGAATGATAAATTTCAGGTTATTTCCATTTTACTGTGGCATATCTAAGAGCAAAACTTCAGCAAATTTCCCCCAGCCAGAAAGCTGCCAGCCATTAACTGCAAACACAGTGCCATTCCTTCACAATTGGCATTGCCACCAATTTTATGGCAAAAGATTCAAAAGATTCCCCATGAAACTGGCAGTTCCACAATTGAATAGCACACACAGAGAATCCTGAAGAAACTCAACAGGTCGGGCAGCATCAGTATTCTCCCACTACAGCTGTTGCCAAACCTGCTGCGTTTCTCAAGCATTCTCCATGCTACTTTGAGATTTCCAGCATCTGCAGTATTTGTCTTTATTCATAACTGAATATATTTTGCTAATTGAGGGTCTTAACCTTCACTTCAAGTTCTCCACAGGAAATCTGTTTAATTCCAAGCATGTGACAGCTCAGGTTAGACTGTCCATTCATGAGCATTGAATTAAAGATGGATAAAGCCTGGGATAGATATGTCTTCTCACCTTTAAATGCTTTGTCAGGAATTCGGTAGGAGATTCAAAGTCGCAGCTGCACTTGCCAATATGGCCCAGTGACGTTGGATTCTACTGCGCGTGTCTCAAACATGAGAGCACACAGCTATCCAAACATCCATTAGCATCTTCTCAGCCCCTGTACTAATGATCTCTGCAAGGTCCTGTGCTTTTTCTTCAGGCGTACTCTCACAGTCGTTGATAGCACAGTCTGTCCTCTTTATTTGCTGCTGTTCATACAGGAGAGCACACTGTGATGAGCTGTTTGGCAATGAGGGGCATCACAGCTGAGCAGGTACATTTCCTCACCCAACTTCACACACATGTACTTTCCAACCAGCAATCCCCTCTTCACCGCTCCCCAATTTATCCACCCTTAACCCAGGGCATATGTATCACCAACTGTGCAAATCAACATAATGATATGGAGTGGAGGGTAATTGAGGGATCACTTGGCCTGTTTTCAGTTCAGT
This sequence comes from Ginglymostoma cirratum, assembly GCA_024137785.1. Taxonomy (NCBI): domain Eukaryota; kingdom Metazoa; phylum Chordata; class Chondrichthyes; order Orectolobiformes; family Ginglymostomatidae; genus Ginglymostoma; species Ginglymostoma cirratum. The sequence continues at coordinate 6,619,755 of JAHRHZ010000026.1, read as the reverse complement.
GCAATTCCATAGAATTTAGTTTTACTGCAACCTCTATTTTATAAATTCATCCATTTTTAGCTATCAATGTTCCCATGTTAAATACTGAGTGGAAGACTAACATATGATGGTTATTCGAAAGGACCAGAGCAGTGAATAGCATTGAGTAAAAGGAATTGGTGGTTGTCTCAGACCAACATTATGACTAAAGAATTCCAGACACATACAGGGGCTGACCTAGGATTGACCTGCCAAAGGGGTCTGGGTGCTCGAAACCACATTGAAAAATCACATGCAGAAGACCAAGAAAGAGATGACTCACTGGAACAACTGAGGACTAAGTAAAACCAAATGGATTCACCAATGTGTAAGGTTAAAAAAATAATAATCAGCATTTCAGAAGAGATGTGAACCAGACCTGGGAATCTTGCCCTTTGCTCTTTTGTGTATGCCTTCCTTCCTTATCATGTGCCTGCTCTGAGACTCTCCTCACCTTGTCCTATGTCACCAAAGACTCCACTCCGAGGGTGTGAAGCTCACTGTAGGCAATGTATGCATTTAATTTCCCGAAGGGTTGGCTGGTACCTCGCAGTTGGTCATTAGCATGTACTTCACAAAACCCAAAGACGTTGCCTTGACAGAAGCATCCTGTAAGGTTTCCAACACTCTCCACTATGCTGTGGGCCAAAACCCTTTCTCCAGATGCAGGAGCTGTTAGGTGCCGGCGAATTGCAGGCTGAGGAAAAGCCTCTGGCGGACTACCATCATCAGTGCTAGAAGCAAAATTCACTTGTGGTTTTCAGTTTGATCTTTTTGTTGGTTGAAAACATAAAGCATTTTGTCTTCTGTTAGTCTCTCTGTCATTTACATCAGGAATTTGTTTACATGCACATGCTGGAGTTTGTGGTCTGACCCGTTGTGCTTTTTGAGAAATCCATTAGGTGAACAGGCTAAAATGGTGCATCACAGATGAGGCTATTGAACCCATCATGCCTTTACCAGCCCTTTGATGGGCTTTTGTGGTACTATGGTAATGTCCCTACCTCTGAGCCAGGTAGGCCTGGATTCAAGCCCCACCTGCTCCAGAAGTGTGACATAACACCTCTGAACAGGTTGAATAGAAATATTTACCAGCCCTTTGAAAAAGTCAATGGGCAATTTGATATTTACAGCTATTTCTGAGACTTTCCTTTAATCATAATGTTGGTGCATTGTCACCAGATGATTTGAATCAGTGCAAATTAATTCACCATTAACAAGATGCAAGACCTGTTTAATTTCTGGTGTTTCAAGCAAGGTGTTTTTGTAGCACATTAGTAATGTCCCTACCTCCAAGGCAAGAGGCCTGGGTTCAAATCTCATCTGCTCCAGAGATGTGTTTTGGCATCTCTATAACAGGCTGACCAGGAAACAGACAGGCTCTTGTCATACAGTAGTAGTCCTCCTAACTCTGAGCCAAGAGGCCTGAGTTCAAGTCCGACCTGCTCCAGAGGTGCATAATAACATCTCTGAACGGGTTAATTAGAAGATACCCAGAGGATGTAAATGACACCCAATAATATTGCCACATGTGCGACTATTTTCTGCTGCTTTATCATTTAAATAAAGTAGATGGGATGAAGTCACAGGAACAGAAAGTGCTGGAGAAATTCAGCAGGTCTGGCAGCATCTGTGGAGAGAAACAGGTAATGTTTTGAGTCTTCAAAGAAGAATCACATTATTTTAACTCTGTTTCTCTCTCCACAGATGCTGTCAGACCTACTGATTTTCTCCAGCATTTCCTGCTTTTATTTCAGATCTCCAGCATCTGCAGCGTTTTGTTTTTTTTTTGAATGTCACAGTGACACAAGCTTAGGTTTATCATCGAAAGGCATTTCTCGCCTGTAGCTTCTTAATTGAAAAATAAGGTAAGGTTCAAAAATCATCTTCTGGGAGACAAAATGATGACTAAGCCATGATGTGCTGAATTTTAATCCTGATTACGTTGATTTACCTTCACCCCTGCTGTATTGCTTAAATAAAAAACAGCAGCTGCCATACAACTGTGGGAATCTTTGGACAAAAAGACAAGGTCCTTATCACCTTCCACCAACATGCCAGCTGACTGGCTGATCATAGAACAGCACAGGACTCAAACAGGCCCTTCAACTCACCATACCTGTCCCGACAATGATGCCATTCTAAACTAATCCCATCTGCCTGCACATGACCTGTATCCCATTATTCTCTGCCTTGTCATGTGTCTGTCTTCTACAACCTCCCCTGGCAGAACTTCCCAGGCACCTACCACCCTCTGTGTGAAAAACCTGCCTCACACATCTCCTCTAAACTTTCCTCCTCTCACCTTAAACATCTGCCCCCTAGTAGTTGACATTTCCACCCTGGGAAAAAGACTCTGACTATCCACCCTACCATGCCTCTCATGTTTTTATATAGTACTGTCAGATCACCCCCTGAGCCTCTGACACTCTAGCGAAAATAATCCAAGTTTGTCCAACTTCTCCTTACAGCTAACACACTCCAAGCAAGGCAACATCCAGGTAAACCTCTTTTGCACCCTCTCCAGAGCCTTCCCATCCTTCCTTTAGTGTGGCGACCAGCAGTGCACACAACAACTCCAAATGTGCCTTAAACGAAGTTTTATACAGCTGTGATCGATGCAGAAATCATTGTGTAATTTTATTTGCTTTATTCATTAACAGAATGAGGGCTTCACTGGCTAAGCAGCACATATTTCCCAATCCCTAATTCAATTCAGAGTCAACCACATTGCAGTAGGTTTGGAGTCACATGTAGGGCAGACAAGTAAGGATGGCTGTTTCCTTCTCTAAAGGACGTTAGCGAACCAGATGGGTTTTTCCAACAATCAACAATAGATTTGTGGTTACCATTAGATTCTTAATTCTAGATATTTTATCAAATTCAAATTCCACCATCTACCATGGCAGGATTTGAACCCTGGTCCCCAGAATGTTATCTGGGTCTCTGGATTAACAGTCCAGTGATAAAACTGCTAGACCACCACCTCCCCAGTATCAGCACCACCAAGTCCTGTCTATGGGTCAATTGTACATTCAGACAGGATGCAAGAAAGCTTTAATGTTCAACAGTTTTGGAAACCAAAGGTCCAAAAATACCTTCTTTCCAAAGATGCGGCATTCACCACAGATCTCGGACTACAAATGTACTAGATCACAAGTATCAATTTCTGACAGAATTCTATCACAATTTGAATGAACCAGTGCCCATTCATTTCCTGTAGAAGATTGTCCTATGGATTAATCATTCACTCGATGAAATATTGAGAACAATTTTCCCAGCTCCGGGATGGCTAGAGACTTCTTGACACATTCCCAACACTGGGGCAGATTTCCATGGGTGGCCAGGGGACAGGGAGTCAGGCCGCCAATGAAGCCAATTACAGAGAAAATTACGTTCAATTTTGCAGCCTCACCGATCTCGCGTTCATGGTAAATCTGCCCCTTGCCTCAGGCCATCAGGGGGCTGAGACCCCATGGCCCAACAAGGGAGGTGTTGGGGCAGAAAATGCTCTTTTCGCAACTCAAATCGACTACCCAGAGGGACTTCCCCTCCAACAATAGGCTTGCTTGTCACATTTGTAGATCTATGTCACCAAATGCTCTCACAGGTACCAACCTACCTCAACAGCCCCCACATTGTCCCCTGTTTGAACTGGCAGTCTGCCTGCCTAACATTCTGGAGACAAGGGAGGAAGCTAACTAGGACACCACCTCCCAGAAGATCTTGCTGTTGAGTGAGCTGCCTGTAAGTGGGGTCTCAGGGCTCCATTTGATCTCAGTATTGGGATCACAAAGCACCTGAGAAAACCAAGGCTATTATTTTCTACAGTTTAATATTGAGTTTACAATAACTGTTATTTATTTTTGTTCACAATTGGACAATCATTGTACAAACTCAACTGTTCTAGAGAAGGTGATGGTGAACTGACTTGAACTGGTGCAATCCTTGGGCTGTACCGTTGGTGGGAAGAGTGGCCTGCAGTTAGCATCGCGGTGAGGCAGACTGGGAAGAGCAGCCTGCAGTTAGCATCGCAGTGAGGTAGACTGGGAAGAGCGGCCTGCAGTTAGCATCGCAGTTAGGCAGACTAGGAAGAGCAGCCTGCAGTTAGCATCGCAGTGAGGCAGATTGAGAAGAGTGGCCTGCAGTCAGTTCTTGTTGAAAAAAAATATAAGGAGTGGGGAGGAATGTTACCTGAATTCTTTGTACCAGGAGGCAGGCACACTCCACAGGATAGGGTGTGCTGATGTAGTCAGTGGTCAGAGGCAGGAGGGTATGACTACAAGTGAGGCAGCTAAGTGGACACAGAGGCCAGGAGTGCAGGATGTAGGTATGTCCACAATGCTGTTAGAGAGGGAGCTCCAGCATTTGATCCACTGACAGTGAAGGAATGGCAAGATACGTCCAAATTGGGATGGTGTGTGACTTGGAGGGAAATGTGCAGGGAGCCCATGTCCTTCCAGGTGATAGAGTTTATGGATTTGAAGGTGAAATTGGATGAACCTTGGTAAATTTCACCAGTGCATCTTGTAGATGGTACTGCATTGACTGTTCACTGGTAATGGAGGGGGTGAATACTGAATGTATTGGATGGTGGATCAATTAAGTGGGTTGTGTGTGAAATCCACCCCATTTAGCTCAGTGGTAATGCCACACAACCTAACACCGTATCCTCTGCTGTTACTGCTCTGGACTCTGTGAAATACTTTGTTATGGTTCACCATTCTCATGGGTACCCACCATAACTCTGCCACTCCATCGCCCCTGCATCTTTGCACAACATCCCTAAATACATGAGGTGAGCAAAATTCTTTCTCAAATTTAAGAGGTAAGAGGGAATCTATCACCCTGACATTCAACAGCACTATCATCGATGAACCCACCATTATCAACATCCTGGCAGTTACCATTGACCAGAAACTGAACTGGAATACCCATTTAAACACAATGCCTACAAGAGCAGGTCAGAGGTGAGGAATATTGCAGCAAATAACTCACTCCCTGACTCTCCAGAGCCTGTCCACCATCTACAAGGTACAAGTTAGGGGTGTAATGGAGTACTCCCCACTTGCCTAGATGAGCATAGCTCCAGCAAGAAGCTTGACACCACCCTGGGCAAAGCAACCTACTTGATTGGCATCATATTCACAAACATTCAGTCCCTCCACCACCAACACTCAGCAGCAGCAGTGTGCACCATCTGCAAGATGCACTACAGAAATTCACCAAAGATCCTTAGACAGCACCGTCCAAACCCACAACCACTTCCATCTAGAAGATCAAAGGCAGCAGTTACAGGGAAATACCACCATCTGCAAGTTCCATTCCAAACCACTCACAGTCCCAATTTAAAAATATATCACAGTTCCTTCATTGTTGTTGGATAAAAAATCCTGGAATTCCCTCCCTTGGGGATTTATGGGTCCATCACCTTCTCAAGGGGCAACTAGGGACAAGCAATAAATGCTGGGTCAGCCAGCGATGGCCACATCTTATGAATGAATTTTTACAAGATCATTTAGTCCACATAGAATAATGAAACCAGTGTACAGTCAATGAAGAGATAATAGGTACTGCAGATGCTGGAGAATCCGAGATAACAAGGTGTGGAGCTGGATGAACACAGCAGGCCAAGCAGCATCATAGGAGCAGGAAAGCTTGACGTTTCAGGCCTAGACCCTTCATCAGAAA
>JAHRHZ010000026.1:6603313-6613646 GCA_024137785.1 Ginglymostoma cirratum | reverse complement strand
GGCCTAGACCCTTCATCAGAAAATTCTCCTATGATGCTGCTTGGCCTGCTGTGTTCATCCAGCTCCACACCTTGTTATCTTACAGTCAATGAAGTTCATCTCCTGCCTATTTCTGGGCTTTCATGGAGGTCAAGATGGAAAGAGGTTAATTACTGAGCCAGGACTTGTACAATTAATGGTAGGGCCCTGGGTAGTGTTGTAGAGCAGAGAGACCTTGGCGTTCAGCTACATAATTCTTTGAAATTTGCGTCACAGGTAGACAGGGTGGTTAAGAAGATGTTTAGCGCGCTTGCTTTCATTGTTCAGATCTTTGATTATGGGAGTTGGGACGTCATGTTAAGGTTGTACAGGACATTGGAGAGGCCTCTTCTGGAATACAGTGTGCAGTTCTGGTCACTCTGTTATGGATAGGCTTTTCTTAATTTGGAGAGGGTTCAGAAAAGATTTACCAGGATGCTGCTGGGAATGGAGCATTTGCGATGTAAAAATAGACTGGAAAGACTGGGACTTTTTCACTGGAGTGTAGGAGGTTGAGGGGTGACCTTTTAGAAGTTAATAAAATCATAAGGTGCGTAGACAAGGTGAATGACAAGGGTCATTTCCCTAGGGTGGGGGAGGTCAAAACTAGGGTTCAATATTTTTAAGGTGAGAGGAGAAAGATCTAAAAAGGAAATGATGGGCAACTTTTTTCTTTTACAGAGAGAGAGTGGTTCATGTGTGGAATGAACTGCCAGAGGAAGTGATGGATACAGGTATAGTTACAAAGTTTAAAAGACATTTGGATAAATACATAAATAGGAAAGGTTTGGAGGGGAAAGGGCCAAATGCAGGCAAGTGGGATTAGTTTAGTTTGGGAACACAGTTGGCATGGACTAGTTGGACCGAGGGACCTGTTTTCATGCTGTATGACTGTGATTCTATCCAATCTGTGCTTAAAATATGATACTTGCTACTGTAAAGGAAAAATGAGGAAAGTAGCATTTAAGAAGAGACTCAATAAACACAAGAGAAAGAAAGTTAGATGAGGAAGTTCTTGTGGAGCATGATCACCGTGGACTTGGGTTAAATGTTACCGACACTGTCTATTCTATACCATTTGCCTTGTGAATGTAGAACACCTTGCCACTTGGGATTGTTGTAGGTGGAACATATTTCACAGACTAACCAGATGAATAGAGGTTGAATTCCTAGTGAAAGGAATTGAATTCTGGAAAGTGGTTTTGAACACCCTAATTTATTTCATTCCAATATTCCTAACCTAGCCAGGAGAAACTTGTTTTGACCTGACATGTAAAATTACAATGAATCCATTTCTCTGAGTGGGGAGTTGGGGAAGGAGAAGAGCAGTGGTGACAGATATTCCACTAGTCCTCTGGAAAGTGACAATCCTTTGCTGCCATCAGTCACACTCTCAGCATCATAGACTGACCTTCATGTGTCAGGACACCAGTCCTTCAAGCTGAAGCAATGATCCAGCCCAGTTGATCAGATCAGTTTGAATGGGTCTCCCGCCTGTCCATTTGAATGAACATAAAGAAATTTGTAGCACACGAGGATGATATGCAAAGAGCTCTCCTGATACACCTGGCAAACATTAACTTTGCACCGAAGAACAACAAGTACACATCGATAGTTCATTCATCTTGCTACAGTTTGTAAATTGACGGCACAATAGTTTGTGTGTTTACCTGCACTGTGATAAGCTATAAAAGTCTCTTGCTGCTGTATCCTTGAGCTTTTCCATTGTGTTGTAAAAATAATGGATATTGCTATAGAACTCCAGCCAACCGCAAAACTTCTCTTTCCTCCTACAAGGCACTTGTAGAGTGATAGAGCTGTAGAGCACAGAAACAGACCCTTCGGTCCAACTTGCCCATGCTGACCAGATATCTCAACCTGATCCAGTCCCATCTGCCAGCATTTGGCCCATATCCCTCTAAACCCTTCCTATTCATATACCCACCCAGATGCCTTTTAAATGTTGTATTATACCAGCCTCCACCACTTCCTGTGGCAGGTCATTCCATTCACACACCATCCTCTGCATGAAAAAGTTGCCTCCCTAGGTCCCTTTTAAATATTTCCTCTCTTAGCTTAAATCCATGCTGTCTAGTTTTGGGCTCCCCCACCCTAGGAATGGCTTGGCTAGGCTATTCATCCTCCCCAAGCCCTTCATGATTTTATAAACTTTTATGAGGTCACTCCTCAACGTCTGACACAGGTTAAAAAGCCCAAGTCTATTCAACCTCTCCTTATCAGTCAAACCCTCTAGACCCAGCAACATCCTTGTAGATCTTTTCAGCATCCTCTCAAGTTTAACAACATCCTTCATATAGAAGGGTGACCAGAATTTAATGCATCATTCTAAATGTAGCCTCACCAATGTCCTGTACAGCCACAACATGATGTCCCAACCCGTATACTCAGTGTTCTGACCAATGAAGGCAAGCGTACCAAACTCCTTCTTCACCACCCTATCTACCTGAGACTCTACTTTCGAGGAACTATGCACCTGCACCTTTAGGTCTCTTTGTTCAGCATCAGTCCCCAGGGCCCTACCATTAACAGTATAAGTCCTGCCCTGGTGTGCCTTACCAAGATGCAAAACCTCACATTTATCTAAATTAAACTCCAGCCGCCACTCCTTAGCCCATCAGTCCATCTGACCAAGGTCCCATTGTTCTCTGAGATAATCTTCTTCACTGACCTCTACACCACTTATTTTTTGTGATCTGCAAACTTACTAACTGTGACTCCTATACCCACATCCAGACTGTTTGACTGAATCAGGTTACGTGGCTCAGATACAAACATTGCTTCATAATGCTCCTGTGAAGCACCTTCGACCACTTTACATCTTAACATTGCTGCTGCAGACATTTGAGGAAGATGCATGAAATCTGATGGAAATATACATCCTACACAGCCATTCATTAAATCCTGATGGAGTGGGTTTTTTTTAGTTGTCCATGGGATGTGCACATTTCTGGCTAGGCCAACATTAATCACCCATTGCTACTTGCCCAGAGGGCAGTTAGAAGTAAAGCACATTGTTGTGGATCTGGAGTCACATGTAGGACAGACCAGATAAGGATGGCTGACTTCCTTCCACCAAAGTGAACGGATGTGTTTTTACTACAAGCAACAATGGTTGCATGGTCTACATTAGGCTAGCTCTTAACTCCAGAGTTTTAAAATTCAAATGTAACCATGGAATCATACAGCATGGAAATAGACCCTTCAATCCAATCCCAACCTGGCCAAATCCCACAGTGGGGTTTGAACTTGTGTCCCCAGAACATTAACCTGGGTTTCTGGATTACTAGCCCAGTGGTTACCACGACACTACCATGTCCCATTGAACATGACTACATTGTCCACTACTTTACAAGAACATTCCAATTTTTCTGGATGCGTCTTTCAATTCTGCTCTGCTCCTTTAATTTATTGCCACAGGCTTCAGTTCATAACCTGAAAAATATGTTTAGCTGAATCTATCATCTCTCTTTCAGTTCAGCCCCTTCTGCTCACTACCTTTAAACCTGGAGATATACTGAGGAACAGTTCTACAGCTCGTGGCAGCTGCTTTACCAGCCGCAGTACCCGGGAGCTCCTTGCCAATCGTCAGCCTATACCAGCTGGTAACCCGGGAGAAACTGTAGCTCATACTGCCCTCTCTCACAGCCTATTGACCAATTAGTGAAAAACAAAGCCCAATGCATTAATTTGTTGAATGCAGTCAGAACTTTTTAAGAAAAAATAGGAAAAGGAAACACAAAATATCTTTGAAAAACGGCTGCGGTTTTTGTGAATAACAATTCAGTATGTCATAAACAGAGCCCAGTACGTGTTCAGACAATATAGAACAATAGCTCCTCTACGAAACGCAACCCGGCATGCATTTGCTTGACAGGGCATGCTCAGCCTATGTGTATCATATCTGTAAAACTGACATTTGTGTATTCCACAGACAACCTTGCTGAATCAGATTATACAAGTCGTTTAAAAATAAAATCTTCTTGTTTCTGGGCTACATTCATTCTATCACCTTGCTAAAGTTGATTGCTCTAAAGAATGACTGAACCTATTTGGTTTTGTACACATTTTGACCAGTCCAAGGGATGTAAAAATTAACAGCAGGGTTTGGAACAAGTTCTATCTTGAGCTCAGGGATAAAAGGTGAGGTGGTGTCTGAGTTCTAGCATTGATCAATCCCAGTCAGGCACAGTCTGCAAACCTAAGGTTCACATTGTGTTGCATCAGAACGATGTGTTTAGTTCTTGTAACTGACCTCTGTCTCTCCTACGGAATGTGGAGGCCGCTGGGTGGGAGAATGTTGAACCAAGTGGTTTGCTTTCAGAGAGCAGTTCAGAGTCAGTATTGGAATAACATATAGGCTCTGGGCATGAGGCTCAGCAGATGGATGGCACTGTGGTTAGCACTAATCCGTCACAGTGCCACGGACCCAGGTTTGATTCCAGCTTTGTATGACAGCGTGGAGTTCTCTGTATGGGTTTCTTCCCACAGTCCAAAAATGTGCTGGTTGGGTGGATTTGTCAAGGGAAATTGCCCATTGTGTCCAGGATGTGCAGGCTAGGTGGATGAATCGGGGGAAATGCAGGGTTTCGGCTGGGGGACACTGTATCTGGATCTGGATGGGATGCTGTTCGGAGGATTGGTGTAGTCTCAATGGGCTGAATGGCTTCTTTTTTCACTGTAGGGAGTCTCTGATCCATGCCCATCTTTAAAGAACATCCATGAAAGAGGTGAATTATTACGAAAACTGAAAGTCAGGATCACCATTACTGAGACTAGATCTATGTCCCAGATTTTGAACGTCACTGCTAAAGAGACACTTTCTGATGAAGTTGTTCATCTTGCACTCATCAGGGCAATTCACAAGAATACACCGTGTAGAGGGAAACAAATTTACACTGTATGAGGAGACAGTGCTAACTGGTTGAAAAGTGTCCTATGATTGGTGGACATGTTGCCATGGAGGATGCACAATTTAATGAAGAAGAAAATTTTTCACATTTTTTTCCTCAGCAGTAGCTAAGTTCTGTAGTACCCAAATCTCCAGATTTTATTAATTGAATTTAAATTCTTCCAGCTGCCCTGGTAGGATTTGAACCTGTGTCTCCAGAGTATTAGGCTGGATCTCTGAATTATTAGACCAGTGAGTTCCCTAATACAATACCCATGGTATCTCACTTAGGTGTGGGCTAAGGTTTGATGCTGTGGGCTACTAAGATCTGGATTGAGACCTTCCAAACATGTTTCACACAAAGCCCTAAATTCTATACTTTCACAAACACAAACAGAAATTTCTGGAAAAGCTCAGCAGGTCTGGCAGCATCTGTGGAGAGAAATCAGAGTTAGCATTTCGAGTCCAGAGACCCTACCTCAGAATTTCTGTTTTTGTTTCTGATTTCCAGCAACCACAGTTCTTTCGGTTTTTAACTATACTTCCAACATTGTTCTGAAGATAGAATAAGAACAGATGGACGTTTGATGACTGGTATGGACATGATGGGCTGAAGGGCCTATTTCTGTGCTGTACAAGCTCAAAATTGTTATGACTGTATGTTTGAACTAGTTTACTGATAACAAATATTTTAAAAATTTCTGATTTTTCTGAAGGAGCCAAATCAAACTTGAAACATTAACTGTTTATCTCTCCACAGAAGCTGCCAGACCTGTTGAGTTTCTCCAGTATTTTGGTCTTGACTATTTTACATCTGTCCATGTGCACTGTCAAATATGGGTTCATTATAAATCCACATGCCTATAATGGAAACTTCCAATATAAACTTGCTGAGTTCGGATTACACCCTTCCACTGCATTGCCATTACTGACAGGAGATTCTAATTATTTTGGCAAGTTTATATATAGGCAGTCTACTTTTAAATGTGGGAATAAGAATGTAAAATTGAAATATAAAATAAGAATTGAACATTTGGCATTAAAATGGGGACAGATTTATGTTTGCACAGCCTTACCCAGTTGTCCCTAATACTGCTTCATCCGAAAATTACATTTTGTCACATGGAGTTCAGACTCTCTCTCAGTCTCATTCACTACTAAAGTTGCAGTTTCTTCATTTATGAAATGCCCCAGTTATAATGGTAGGATACATGCCAACTGTTAAAGTTAAAATGCGCAGATTAAACAAATTGGATAAATGTTAGCCTTTACGATGAACAGAGAGCAGTTTGCAGCAGTCAAGGCCGTGAAATAAATAATTAACTTGCGCATATTTTAAGGCACTTTTAATGGCCTCATGACATCTGGAAGTGCTTCATGAATGAACTGCAATCATCGCTGTAACGAAGGGGAACATGCAGCAGGTTCCCACAACAAGTGGGATACAATGTGACCAGATAATCTGTTTCTCAGCTGTGAGACAAACATCAGACAAGGCACTGGAAGAACCAACCTGCTCAACCTTGCAATCTCGTGATTACACAATTTTAAAGATAAATTTAATGCCCATCCTTAGTTGCCTCAATCTCAGAATAAAGGGCTAGACGTTTAAGACAGAGATAGGGAGGAGTTTCTTCTCTCAGACGGTAGTGAATTTGTGGAATTATTTACTACAGAGAGCTGTAGAGGCTAGGTCATTATATATTCAAGGCTGAAATAGACTGATCGTTAATTGGTTAGGGAATGAAGGGCTATGGGGAACAGGTTGGAAAACAGAGTTGAGGATTATCAGATCAGCCATAATCTCATCAGATTGCAATGCAGACTTGATGGACTGAATGGCCTCCTTCTGCTCCTACACCTTATGGTTTTATGGACTTAGAAAGTGGCAAGATTTCTCCTTGAACCACTTTGCAATGACAGCTCTCCTACAACACTGAGAAGTAGCAAATTACAGGACATTAACCTAAAATGCCGGGGGAGCAGCGATGCACAATCAAGCCAGAGTGATCCATGACACAGAGAGACACTCAGACCTGGTGTTCCCACAAGTTTGCTGCTCAGAACTGTAAAGAGATTGCATCTGCAGATCCACCAACGGCAAGAACATGAACTTAGTTTATAAATATGCCGCAGTTTTTGAAGACCAGAAATTTCATGTGACAATGTGGCCTAGCATAAGGTCTTGGAGAAACATTAGCATTATAGGACACACATGTCTCAATGACAAACAAATGTAATAAAAGTACACTTACAATCATTACTATAGCCACCCTGCTTTTAAATGACACTTTTAAGAAAGGGAAGGTACTTTACAGAACTATAGTTATATTTTCAAAGCAACTGATCCAGAGATGTCATGACACACATCTGGAGTACAGAGGGACTTGAACCCGGGCCTTCTGGCTCAGAGGCAGGGACATTACCACTGCACCACAAAAACCCTTAAAAAAGATAGGGAATGCTTCGCGAATTTGCATGTCATCCTTGTGCAGGGACCATGTATCTGTATCATTCCAATTCCTATATGTGCTGCCAACAACAGGTCAAAGAAGGAGATATTAACAGTTTGAGTTGCCTCCATGAATTGTCCTAGCACCATAGGGATAACCCAGCAATGGTGCGTCCTCATGGATTCTGCCTGCTATGAGGTCTGGCCCTTTGGCTCCTGCCCTGTCCTATCCTCTAGTGGCTGCTTGCTTTAGTCTAAGAGTCTGTCCTAGTATGACTCTGCACTCTGCATCTCTGTTTCCAAGAGTCACCAACATCTGACTCCCTGGAACTCAAACAAACTCCCTTTTTATATTCATTCGTGGGACGTGAGCAGAGGTCAACACTTATTCCTAAGTGGCCAGATGGCAGTTTAAGAATCAACCATGATGCTATGGGTCTGGAGTCACATGTAGACTAGAGCAGGTAAGAACAGTAGATTTCCTTCTTTAAAGGACATTAGTGAACCAGATGGATTTTTATGACAAGTGACAATGGATACATGGTTACCATTAGACTGGTTATTAGTAGGGAGATTGCTGGTAAATACCAGATGCAGCAAGGAAGGCAGTATCTTGTTCAGGAGTTGTCAAGGGTCAGAGGGATATAGCTGGCAGGTTAAGGGGGGTAAATCAATGATAAATTGGGGTTCAATTTAATAGTTACACAGGATTTAGAGTAGGTTTTTGACTCTCTAACTTTTCCAGGTAACTATTAAGCTCAGGTGTTCCAGAACGCTCGGACTTTAAGTGGTTTTTTCAGACATGGGGTGTTAGAACATAGAACATAGAACAGTACAGGCCCTTTGGCCCACGACGTTGCGCCGACCTATTATCCAAAGATCAAACTACCCTGCATACCCTACATACCCTACATTATACTCTTATCCATGTGCATATCCAAGAGTCACTTAAATGTCCCTAGTTGTCCACTGGATGTTTGGATTCCCACAGACTCAGCTGCATCAGGGATTCTGGATGTTTCCAAAGCGTAACTCCATGCTACGCTGCTCCTTTGTGAAGTTTGCCTTACAATCCACATAAAGTTTTCCCATTCCTCCCTTCTTACAGACTCCATAGCAAGTCACTCTTACTGTCAGGGTTACATCATCATTTATGTCATCATATCATTACCATATTAATTTCCATTCTCCAAATGGGTGGCTCAGTGCTTAGCACTGCTGCCTCACAGCGCCAGGGACTTGGGTTCGATTCCACACTTGGGTGCCTGTCTGTGTGGAGTTTGCACATTCTCCCTGTGTCTGTGTGGGTTTCCTCCCACAATCCAAAGATGTGCAGGCTAAGTGGATTGGCCATGCTAAGTTGCCTGTTGTGTTCAGGGATGTGTAGATTAGGAGCATTATGGGCGGGTGGGTCTGGGTGGGATACTCTGAGGGTTGGTGTGGACCTGTTGGGCCGATGGGTCTGTTTCCACACTGTGGGGATTCTATGAAATTTAAAAAACCTGATTAGCTTTTGATCTTTTGTCTCAAGGAGATCACTCTTCAAGGAGTGAAGGAAGGAAGGTGGAAAGGAGCGGAGAGGTCTAGTGAGGGAAGTAGCCATACGATCTAGGCAGTTGAAGGCCCGGCCACCCAATTATGAGGTGGGCACATAAAAGGCCAGATTTGGGAAGCACAGATTTCCCAGAGAACTGTAGAGCTTGAGGAGGTCAGATAGAAAGGGAAGGATGAAACAATGGAGAGACGAAACGTAGAAAATAGGAGCAGTAGGCCATTTGGCCCTTCGAGCCTGCTCTGCCATTCAATATGATCATGGCTGATCATCCGACTCAGTATCCTGTTCCTGCTCTCTCCCCGTGCCCTTCAACCCTTTTGGCCCTAAGAACAATATCTAACTCCTTCTTGAAAACACTTAATGCTTTGGCCTCAACTGGCTTTCTATGGCAGAGAATTCCACAGGCTCCCCACTCTCAGAAAGAAATTTCTCCTCATCTCAATCCCAAATAGCCTAACCATTATCCTTAGACTATCAATGGCATCAATATTTCTTATAAACTATAGAAAAAAACTTCTATGTTCTGCACACATATTCGGGACACACTGTACAGGTTAAAATACTCTACATGGACAGGGCGAATAAAAAGCAACTGCTCCCCTTATGTGAAGGGTCAATAATAAGGGGACATAATTTTAAAGTGAAACATAGGTGGTTTAGAGGGGATTTATGCAAAGATAGGGATCTGGAATGCACTGCCTGGAAGGTTAGCTAAGGCAGGAAACCTCTTAATCTTTAAAAAATACTTGGATGAGCGCCTGAAGAGTCCTAACATTCAAGATTAGAGGCCTGGTGTAGGAACATGGAACGAGTGTGGATAGTAGCATATTTTTGGTTGTACAGACATGATGGGCTGAAGGGTCCCTATTGTATGTCGCTATGTTCTACTTGAACAAATCATTTGGAAGAAAAGTTGATGCTTGTCCATGACATATTCAGGAAACAAATGTTGTAATGCTGGGGTTTCCCAAAGTGGATGTCATCATCTAAAATTGTGTGTGTGTGTGTGTGTGTGTGTGTTGGGGGGGTGGGGAGGGAGGTGGTGAGGGTTGAGGGGATCACGGGCTCTTAGGCAGCAAAGGCAGCCATGGGGCTGTGGTCCTGCTCTCATTGCTTCGCGCTACATTTTACCTCAACGTGCCCTCACACTTCTCACTGAGGGGCTCTGGCAGTTTTCAACGTTCAAAATGCGAACAGTGCTGGGAAGGACGGCCGAAATGTTTGGTCTCTGAGAAAGAAACAGTTCATTTTCAATAAAAGAAACCAAACTGATCTTGAGAGCAAAACAGAGATAAAAGGTACTGCAGATGCTGGAGAATCCAAGATAACAAGCATGGGGCTGGATGAACACAGCAGGTCAAGCAGCATCATAGGAGCAGGAAAACGTCAAGTTTTCCTG
>JAHRHZ010000026.1:6551427-6598313 GCA_024137785.1 Ginglymostoma cirratum | reverse complement strand
GAACACAGCAGGTCAAGCAGCATCATAGGAGCAGGAAAACTGCTTGACCTGCTGTGTTCATCCAGCCCCATGCTTGTTATCTCGGATTCTCCAGCATCTGCAGTACCTTTTATCTCTGATGCATTCCCACTGTTGTACTTTTCTTCAATTAAGAAGGAAGACAGATATTTCACAATGCCAGAGGCACGGGTTGATCATGAAACACACTGTTTAATTGGGACAACATCATGTTTCCCTCTTCCAAAATATAACCCTTTGCCGCCACTTACAGTGACATCTGGTGGCCTGCTCCTGAATTTTTGCAATTGAGTCCAAGTCTGTATTTCCACTGAAAACTGTATGATGACCAGTACTACTGGGCTGTATTTGCCGATCAATGACAAGGGAGTGACCTCAAAGAAAGCTGCCCAAAGATCTCTGTGGCAATGATCTTCCCCTTTTCCAATTTAATTCTGATACAAACTCACGAGGATCTCTTAACACAGCAGCAAGTGTGTTCATTTTGCACGTGTCCAGACTCCAGCTGGCACTTTTGGTTTCAGCAGAGTTATGACAACCGTTTACCGTTCTGCCAATTGCAATAACAGAAGATCAGAGTCTATAATTCCGGTGGCTAAATCATGAAAATCTGCTCCCGTGGTACAATTTTTTTTAAAAACCCACAGTGCACCAATATATTGTGTTTGACAAAAAAAAATTAGGAAAAATTTTCAATGCGAGTGTTTGAGATCTGCAACCTACAGTGCGAGAGTGTGGTGGACATAGCTTCAGTTGTGATTGTCAAAAACAGACCAAAAGCTCCCAGATTCAAAGGCAAATTAAGTATCCAATAAAGGGGAAAGCACTTCACCTAGGGATAAATCTCCTGTCAATTCAACCACAATGAGCCTCATAACTTACTGAGAATCTTTTGCTTTTGAAAAACCTTCTCTCAGGCTAAGATATCAATTTATCAAAAAGACTACAGGCTTATAAAAGAGAGAAATAATCCCAAATTGTAATTGCATTCTTTTCTTTTTCAGCTATAGCAAATGTGTGTCAATGTTGCATTTGAGACATACAAGCGTGATGTTGCATATGAGACATTAGTATGATGTTGCATTTTTAAAATCTGTGGATGAGTGAGTAATAAATAACCTTTTATTTTAGAACTCACAAACATCTTACACCTGAAATTATTTAAAGTGCGCAAAGCACAAGAGTAGGCAAATACACATACCTCACTTTGATCATAGCTAGTAAGAAAACATGTATATTCTGTCAGAGATGCCAGTTTAAAAAGTGTGATTTATTTTTAAAAAAAACAAGTGGTCACATCAGAGTTTTCCCTGAGGGCCTTGGACAACAGGATCAAAAACTCAATTCTTACAATCAACAGAATAGTTTCCCAGATAAAATATTGCAAGTAACACAAAGAGCAGCAAGGTTTATTTATTGATGAAATAAATTTACCAAAATGATCTTCATCCATAACGACCTTCTGAACATTTCTGGGGAAAAAAAATTCAAATATTTTCGATTTTTAATCACAAAACTGAGTATTTTGGCCAATTATACTTCCAAAGCTCTTCCCTTCTATCACTTGCCTTTGGTAGCAGTGTCACCATTGTTAGCCTCATAGTCCACACCATGTCACAAAATGTTGTTCCATGAGTTTTTTTTTTAAAATTCTATCTACAAAACAGAACTTTTCATTTTGTACAGACTAATTATTACAGTGCCTTCCCACTTCAACGATTGCTTTCCTTGTCCATGATTGACACTTATCTCAGAACATTCTTAAAATATGAGATATTTTCTGCCTGAGGAAGTCACAACTATTATTGAGAGAATATAATTGCATTTACAAACACTGGCTTTCACTTGTGGAGATTTTCTCTTTTATTCAAATAAATTTAAACTTTAAACTTCATCATTCTTTCCCACAGAACTACCCCCTTGAAGCATTTCTGGTCAATGGAATAGATTGGATAAGGAACAAAGGACATGGACTTTCAGCTCTATTTATTCAGAAATGTTACTCCACTAGAGACCCCAGACCTGTTCGACCGGATCACTTGGCCGATCTGTATCTTAATTCAATTTCTGTTTTTTGGTTCCATTTACACTTTTGGAAAATCAGTCCATAAGTGACTTTTATAGTTTTTATGGGTTAATAAATAATTATGAATAAGTGATGAAATATAAAAGTGATTTGTATTATTCCTTGTTAGAGCTTCTAAAAGTAATATCTTGACCCAAGTGAATTCAAATTTAACCATTTTTGGAATAAATTAGACAAAAAAGTGCAGGGAAAAAGGTTTTTTGTGCTTTAAATTTCCCTTTCTTCTTGCTTTGTTTGTTAACCTTTGTTCACTGGGGAGGGCTACGCTGTCAAAGGTCATGCATTTTGTGAACCAATGCTGCTTAAATGTTCAATCAATAGGAGGGGAAACATATAACGGCCAAAGTCAAAGTCAATCTCCATTGCTTCCAAAAGGCCATCACACAACTAATTAAACTCATCACATAGGAAGCCAATAGGTCGAGGAAGGCAGCAGTTTTAGGGCCTAGAGATAACAGTGTGGAGCTGGAGCACAGCAGCCGGGCAGCATCAGAGGAGCAGGAAAGTTGATGTTTCGGGTCAGGACCCTTCTTCAGAAACGTTAACTTTCCTGCTCCTCTGCTGATGCCTGGCCTGCTGTGCTCCTCCAGCTCCACACTTATCTCAGACTCCAGCATCAGCAGTTCTCACTATCTTTAAGTTTTAGGACCTGCTTTGCAATCCAAGGGAGCAAATATCTTTACCACCAGGCACCCCCTTGCATCAGAAGAATTCAAAGGTGCGAGATCTTTGCTAGAGGAATACAGAAATACCAGCTTTAGAAGTTAACTTACTAACAATTGCAATGTTCAGACTATAATGCAAATACTAATGAAATAACATGAAAAACAGTTTAGTTTTCTCCATCCAGTCAGTTGCTTTAAAACAAGGTTCACTCAAATGTAAAAGTACAATGAACTGGATGCTGTTAGAAAATGTCTAGTATTAGTTAGATATAATTACAGGACACAAAACATGCAGTTAGGTGTTAGCAGCTATAATTAACCTGAGGAATGTTGTAAAGTGCAACACACCTGGTATTGCACACTATTAGATTCAAGTTAATTCGCCAACAGATGTCTGGTGAATAGGAAAGTATTTAAATCTTTAAGGTCCATTTCTAGCCTTGGGTGACAGGGAGTAAGATTATTCAGGCATTTTTAATAGTGGTTAGTTAATAATTCAAAACTATATCATTAGACTGGCAATAAGACATGGTCTTGTTTGTTTAATTGCAACAATATGCATTTATGTAGCACATCTAATGTAGAAAAATGTGGCATGGCATTTCACCATACATGTGGAAGCTGATCCCTTACCTTTGGATAAGGTTACCTAAAGGCAATACAGGGCCATTGTTAGAGATGCTATTAATATGATCAGATGGGGATTAGAAATCAAGTGAGGGCAAGAATTGCACAATGAAAATAAACTGGATCATGGTCTAACAAAGTTTAAGGCCAAAGAGAAGAACAATGAAGGTCTTGCAATGTGGTGGGAGGCAAATGATTTCATTCATGACTAATTAAACAGGACCAGAAGTAGGATTAGAAATATTTACCCACAGAGTTTCAGAAAATAGTATGGCTTTTGAGGACGAAAATAACATGCAGCCTTTTAAGGGGAAATTGGAAATAGACCTTTGCAGGTACAGGAGTGACTGAGCGCTGAATTTGGAGGAGGGAATGTTGATAACAGTTTTGTAGGTGACGGTAACAGCTTCCAAGGTCAGAACCATTTCCACTGCTCATTTGCTCGAGTCCCAAAAAGGGCATTAGATAGTCAGAAATTCACAAGGGTTGGGGATAATAAGATGTGGAGATGGGGCAAATGGGCAAGATGAGCTCAGAAAGGATACAGAGAGAAAGTAGAGCAGTTAAACAGAACAACTTACCAGTAACTAATTCTATGAGCTCTACATGCATGGGCAAGTACATAGAAATTTCTATTTGCAAAGGTGAGTCTATTCTTTTCAACACAGGATCAAATAAGGGAGGAACTTGCAGCAAAGTAGTCAATACAGACGGAACTACTTGCACTTGAACTACTCCAGATGTATCAGGAAGATTTAAAAATGAAACTAACATATACCTTACTTGATATTACTAGGATGTTGCTGCAAGAGACAATGAAATAACAAACTGCAACGCAAGTTATTTACTGGCTGTTAAGTCCATTTTTCCTTGGTACTGTTAGTTGCAATTTGACTAAATAAATTAAGTTTTTCTCTTGTCTGTTATAGAAGCTCAATATAGAAAACTCAATGTACAGAGGAAATTAAATAGACACCAATTGCAAAGTGCTTAAAATCCTCCAACTACTCATACATATTTTGCTATAAATCATTCAGCCAGCCATATCTAATTATGACTGGTCTAGACTAGAGTGCATAGAAAGAGCTGATCTTGCTAACAACGTAAAAAAAATTTCCAGCTTCATCTGAAACAGATGCAGTGATTCAATGAACATGACATCGAAATAAAATTTTGGAAATGCATTTAGTAATGCATATTTCCATCCCTTTTCTGCTGGTTCATGTGTAGTATAACTCAGACAGATAACTGATTAAATTGTGCCAGTTTAGCCCACTTCCCTTTTTTTTTGCAAATTTCCTACTTTACCCCACACTTTGTGCATCATGTTTCCACATGGAGAAGCTCCATAGACACTGGAGAACCTGGGTGAGATGCTATGGTCAAGTTATTCATCCGAAGTGTGCACAGTCCTTTTGTCATTCAACATCATCCCACACTTTACCCAGCATCTGTTGCTGTGCAGTGGGATTATCACCTGGAACGGAAACCTATTCTTGCCTTTCTCCACTGGCCCAGGTGCACTAAAATCAATTGCTGGGTCCCTACTGCAATCAGCTAACATTGTAAATCAAAGACTTAACAAGGGCTTTGCTAATCTAAATATCTCAGGAAATCAAGCAGTGTGTTAAATCTAACAAGTCAATTGGAACAAGGCAACCTTTAAAATAAGCAAACATACCTCTCATTAACCTACTTAGGAACAAAATAATAATTGCTTTTCAAAAAAAACACCAGCCACACAAAAATCCGTACATTTGACTTTTTATTTAAAATATATTTCTGGCCTTACACAAGGTATAATCTTAGCACACTGATGACAAAAAGTGCAAAATCTTCACGTATTTAGCGAACAAGATGTTTTTTTTTTCTTACACCCTTCTTTGCATGCCAATATAAATCTGATAGGCCAATAAAAATTACACTGCTTTTCCATTGTTTAAAATGTGTATAAAATGAAAGGTCCCATTGGCATTTCATGCATATCCGTGGACCAGCTGTTAATTCTAAAGGAAAGCCACTTCAGTGTAATTCAGAAACTGCCCTTGCAAATTCAATCAATCCACATCATCTTTACAACCAATAAAAACCAATACATAATTTGATTTGACTGTAGACACTAGGGTTGACAAAACAGTCAATAATTCACAGTAAAAACCTTGTTACACCTTGACATACTAAAGAGATATGGTAAAATAAACCACCGGAAGAGTGATTCAATTGAAAACTATAGGTATTACCATGATCTAATCTTCAACCAGATAATCAAGTGTGACACAACATACCACTATTCAGGAAATAAAAATAAATTGGCAATTATAAAGCTCCTTTCTTAAGCTTAGGATGTCCCAAAACACTTTATAGTGAAGGAAACAGTTCCGAAGTGCAGTCATTGAACACATTATTAATAGCATCACAATAAAGTCTTTGTAGACTCACTCTTGAGAGAATAGGGGTATTGGGAAATTGATAAATACATCTTAAAAATCCATAAGGATACAGCATAACAAACTTACTGCTTGTTCTGCCAGCTCTCAAATTATCTTAAAAATCAAATGATTAGTGTAGGTGATCCATAACGTCTGCAGTATCACTGACTGCAGCTTTAAACAGTTGCTCAATCACTCCTCCCTGTGCATTGCTCGTGATTGTAACACTCTTAAAATGTTGGTACTCTTAAATTAACTCATGAGATGTTGGCATCACTTGCAGGGTCAGCATTTGTTCCCCATCTCTAACTGCCTCTGATAGAAATTAACAGTCACTCACATTGCTACAGATGTGGAGGCACATAGGCTAGATTACAGTGACAGATTTCCTTCCAGAGAGGAAGGGCAATGAACAAGATGAGTTTTGTTTTACAGCAAATATGGTTTCATGGTCAATATCATTAGAGACTGGCTTTCAATTCCAGATTTTTAAATTAATTTAATCGATTAACTGAATTTAAATTCCACCAGTTGCTGTGGCGAGATTTGAATCCATGTCTCCACGCCTGGGCCTCTGGAATGCTAGTGACATTAACACCCAGTCACCAATTAATTGACACAGTTTCAGGCCAATCACACTTAGTTCAATACCTACCTGCATCATAAACAGCCGACAAACTTAGCTAGTTAAGGAGCCTTTGTGTGCTGTATTAGCAACCCAGGAGTGGAGTTCAAATCCTACCTGAGCACTGAATTGAAGAATGCAGGAATAAGCAAGAAAGGTAGCATCTGATGCAAGTATTGTGGTGTTTTCAATTCAGATTTCCAGCATAATGTGCATGTTAAAATAATAAATCTAGTGGCTTAAAATTATGAAATTGGCTGGACTGTGCTAAGCATCTAACTAACGCACTTTGGCCCTGCCGAGCCAGAATTATTAAAATACAGCTCATTCAACCAGTCTCTGAAGTGGACTAACAACTAACTTGATTGCAAGACGACCAATAGAAGACCCACTATCACCCTTTGAGGAGTAATAAACATGGTTTTGCTGGTGTCATTCACATTCCAAATCAAAAACAGCAAACCAAACAAAACAGAGTGCTGGTCATGGGCAGAAAATAGATGAATGTAAAAGTGGGATAACTTTAGGGTGCCAAGATCACAAGCTGCGTAAAGCATAATACTAGCACTATTTAACTTGTTCAACAAAATCCTGGAAGTTCATAAAAATGGGTTTGACAACTTCTATTTGATAATTGCATCCACAAGGTTACTACAAGTGGATTTCACTGATTAGTGTGTGAAACTGTTAGTTGGTATAAAATCGGGTGCAGGGATTCTGCTGTGATGCTAAATTGATGAACTGAAAGATATCCCCAGGAGCCTTGACTTTAAGGTGCAAAATGAAAGGAGCTGAGAAGATAACTTTTTGTCCAAAGAGCCAGTCAGGAAATTCCTCGTAGCATAACTAAGGGAAATTCACTATTTTATCCTTTTGCATATGTTGCAGTGCTCAAGTCTCCGACGCTGGTAGAGACTGTTGGCCCTTACAAGAGATTTAAATACAGCATCTGGGACCAAAAGACGAGTGAATTTAGACCATTAAACATCATTTGAATGCAGTGGGCATTTTCAATATATTCCAAACGTTACTTTTTCCAATTTTATACCACATTTTTAGGTAGCATTTTTGAGAACAAGAATGATAGTTGTAACATACGTAAAGATGATCTGAATATTTTAAATACTTTACAGTGCAACGTAACCAGCGTTAGTTAGGGTACAGGGTTGCAGCGAAATTCATTACAACACATAAGAATGGTACAAAAGAATTTCCTCACAAATCTAGGTGATGCAGCATAAGCATTGTAAAAAATGTTACAATCTGAACAAACTTCAATGTCAAGCTACCTTGTTCCAATAACGGCCCTAGTGTTTACAGCAACAACACATTAAACCAAATGCCAATCTTTTGGAAATGTTGACCCTTACATCAAAATTTTATTTCTGCAAATTCATACTCAAAATATCCTAAAGCACATACTAGTATGGCTGCAGGAAAAAAACACCTCAATAACACAATCACTCACACTCTTGCTCTCACTAACAAAATGTCTGACGCATTTACACAGGAATTAATGCTACAGCATACCCAAGGCATTAGAATGGCTACCATGTAATTTGGTCAGAAGTGTCCCTTCTCTTCCACACCCAGAGTAAGCTGTTCCACTTGGCTCAGTTGCACAGTCATGATGCGCCAAAGACTTGGCAGTAATGGGGACGAGGAAAAGGAGATTTGAGGCCAGTGCATCAAGTCTACAGTGAGCCTACTGTAGGGCTACAGTAGTTCTTTTTCTGAAATCCCCAATTAAATGATTTCCATCGTATCACTCTTGCTTTTTTATAAGTTACATGCTACTGGGTTGTTGTGTAGGGATACCAGGCGTCGCTTGTCGTGCGAGAGTGTACATTGCACCCAGAAACTGATCAGCAATTCGACCGGCTTCCCTTAATCCGCTCAATAAAGCGCCATGAACTGTCGCAGGGTAGTTGCGAATAGTGTGCTCTCCAGCAAAGAAGAGACGAGGGACTGGCTACAACAAAAGAAACAAAACAGAATCAGTTTCACAAATAATTAAACTGCTGCCACTTGTGTTTACCACTTTAACCTTAAATAGCTTCCAACAAGCCATGTTTTTAAAATTAAATAAATCTTAGTTACACTGCATCCTCTTCAAATCTCATTTTTTACATGCTTTACCTCTTGGTATGACACTCATCTTTTAGTTTAATAGATTTTCAGACGGAACATTATCGAACACTTTCTGGAAATCTCAACATGCTGCAGGGTTTGTCACAACCAACTTCGGCATTGCTTTCTTGGGAGTCAAAGAGCTTGGCCAGGCAGGAATCCATATTCACTGATTATGTGGACAATAATGACATGATAACAATCAATTGACAATCTATTAGTTTTCTTTCCACAGATGAGATACAGGACTGATTGGTGTATTATTTGTGACTCATTTTGAGCATGGCTGCATGTTTGATTATTTGCCGATCTAGTGGCATTTCCATTGTCCAATGGTTCTCTAATTAATGCTGTCAATGGTTCTTTCATAGCCCCTGTTATCTTCCTTCCTCAGTTCTGGGCAGTGGTGCTGAATCTGTGGAAACTGTTTGTTGCCTCAACTAATTCATCTTGGATTGTTAATCTGCTCTTCCCAACCAAAGAAATGAAGATTTTCATTTATACAGTGTTTTTTACAACCACCAGACGTCTTAAAGCACTTTACAGCTACTGAAGTAATTTTGAAGTGTAATCCTTGCTTGTAATGCAGAAAACATAGCAGCCAATATGCACAAAGCAAGATCCCATAAACACCAAGAGATAGTGACCGGATAATCTGTTTTTTTGATGTTGCAGAGGCCACTGGAGAAGCAACTACAGCTAATGACTATATTGGGAAGTGTCGCTACCACATCATCATCTGAGATACTGAGCTTCAGTTAACTTTAAGTGCAGCAAATTTACGAGTTAGATTGGGAACCCAGTTGATTGCATGTGCTCAGCAACAAATTCTGTTCAGACCAAAGTTCTCAAAAAGAAATGCGAGCACGTCCAAGGATAAGACCTAGTGTGAAATTTAATCCTGTGCAATCCAATTTATGGCCGAGAACCTGCAACAGGCAAAAGGAGAAAATGTTTTGCCACGATAAACAGGAAAATGGAGTAAAAGTACAGATTGTTCTGCTATAATGCATGTTTCGTTAAAGCGGATTGGCTGTAATGCGATTGATGAATAGTAAACACTGTTGGATAACGCAAACTTTCTGCTGTACGTGTATAGTGATTTCCCTATAATGCAATTTTCTACAGCACGAGGTCACACAAGAATGCAACTATCGCGTTATAGGAGAACTACCTGTAGAAAAGTTTTAAACAAGGTAGGGAATAAAAACAAGTCAAAGTTCAGGGAGGAAACAGAGGAAGAAAAATAACTTGTATTTATACAAGTAGTGAAAGGGAGGCAGGGAAGAAAGCATGCAGGAAGGCATAAGAGCACGTGAGCAAGCACATACACATACATATAGGCAGAAGGATGACAACTATGATGCAAGTTCTACAAACATCCATGTTGTTTTTGGAAAATCAAGATACTAAATACATTTCTTTTGATTTATCATGAGGTGTGAAACTGCCACAACTTGTCTGGAACTTACATGGACAGGGTCAGAAACTCTAACGTTTTTCTGAACACCTAACTATCTAGATATTGAAAAATTACTATAAAAGTCTGCCGAATTAAACATGTATTTTGGCACTGCTCAATCTAGCTAGACAATGAGAATATGACTATAACAGGACCAAAAACTCTCCAATAAAAATAATTCAAAGACTGGGTTTTGACAAAAAAAATTCTATTTGAGACACAACAAGGTTTACAGTTTTTCATTTAGGATATTTGCACACAAACTTCATTTATTTCAAACTTCCATCAAGCATTACTTTAGTAAAGAAAATTAAGAAGAAAAAGAAGCTCATGATAAATGGTAGACTCCTCACAATAGATGGAATAAAGCAGGATACAGGAAGTGCGGAGAACTGAAAAATGAAATAAATATTTTTGATGGGGAGGGGAAGCAATTGAGAGGACATGAATGGGTATCATAAAAGGGACAACTAAAGAAGCAGAATCGTGCAGTGCAGAACAGGTCCTTCAGCCCATCAAGTCTGCACTCACATATGAGAAACACCTGACCTGCAACCAGCACTTGCCCCATAGCCTTGAAAGTTACGATACGCCAAGTGCTCATCTAGGTACTTTTTAAAAGAGGTGAGGCAACTCACCTCTACCACCCTCCCAGGCAACACAATCCAGACTGTCACAGTCCTCTGGGTAAAAAAAGATTTTCCTCACATCCCCAAATCTTCCTGCCCCTCACCTTGAGCCTGAATCTAGTAGGTCATAGAGTCATACAGCATGGAAACAGACCTCTCGGTCCAACTCGTCCATGCCGACCAAGTTTCCCAAACTAAACTAGTCCCATTTGTCTATATTTGGCCCGTATCCCTCTAAGCCTTCCTATTCATGTATTGGTCCAAATGTCTTCTAAATATTACAACTG
Source organism: Ginglymostoma cirratum (assembly GCA_024137785.1). Classification (NCBI taxonomy): domain Eukaryota; kingdom Metazoa; phylum Chordata; class Chondrichthyes; order Orectolobiformes; family Ginglymostomatidae; genus Ginglymostoma; species Ginglymostoma cirratum. The sequence continues at coordinate 6,587,355 of JAHRHZ010000026.1, read as the reverse complement.
TAACTGCATCTACCACTTCCACTAGCAGTTCATTCCACTTACAGCACTGTGTGAAAAAGTTGCCCCTCAGGTCCCTTATAAAATCTTTCTCCTCTCACCTTAAAAATAAGCCCTCTAGTTTTGAACTCCCCTACCCTCCGTAAAGATCTTGGCTATTCACTTTATCTGTGCATCCCATGATTTTGTAAACCTCAATAAAAAGGTCACCTGTGCTTCAGTGACTTAATTGCAGGAGAAAATTTATGAATCAATCACTGTTAGCTCTCCAAAGGAAAAGGGAAGACAATTCAACCCTGCCTTCAAACATTCTTTAATGACATTCTATCAACAGATATATTGCGATGGTAATGCCTCTGACTGATAGTTTGCAGATAAACAAGTCTACAACACTATGATCAAAAATTGAACATCTTCAGTAAGCAAAAAGCACATGGTTTTCTTAAGCTAATTACTTCATTGTAAAACTGCCAAAGTCTAAAATAATAGATTTTTACCTGAGGAGCCCCAGGGATGCTGGGGCCTGGGGTCACTGGTTGTGCCATTAGATCATAGTCATTACCAGAAGAGCCAGCAGCCACATAGGAATAGGAACCACGTGCCCATGGGTCAGCCCGCCAGCGAGTTACAACAGTCTCCTTTGGCTGCAAGGATGAAAACAGAGTGGGATAAAGCATACAACCGATAAAGTGACAGACTTCATTTTCCTCAGAACTAAGAGCTATTCAGTAGATTTGTCTTCTGGTTATTCCTCAAGTGCAGTAACTGGATCACACTTCAGGCACTGAGTCGTCAAAAGCTGAGTGATCACAGATGGAGTGTAAAGGGAGAGGAATGAGAACTGAAATCTGTGGTTGAAGTATCAGTTGCAAGCATAATAAATATAAACAGGGAAAGAAAAATTTTGCTCCTTTTTTGATTTCATCATTTGAATGCAATATTTTCCTATTTCAGACAGGTCAGTGTCATCAGAATAACAGATTCAGATATTTAAGTATCAACCTTGTATTCTGCTAATTGCATATGCAACTCCCGCTCCACTAAACTCCACCACCAGAGTCCAGGAGTGCAATAGGTAGAGAAACTTTAAATTTAGCTTCTTATATTATTAAAGAAAGTGTAGCACAGAAAAGATTTACCACTGTAGATCTCAGTTATTGAAGTGGGTAAATTTCAGCTCAAGGACCACCCATTATTGGTCTGTCCTCACGAACATCATCACGTTGATCCGGTTACATGAATCAGAGGACAGCATAGTAGAATCATATGCTCTGGACAAATTCTATCTGTTGTATTGGGTACTGTAGAAGGTGATTTTTTAATATTTGTTCACAGATGTGAGTATCACTGGTTAGGCCAATATTTAGTGCCCATCCCTAATTGCCCAGAGGGTAATTAATCCACATTGCTGTGGATCTAGAGTCACATGTAGGCCAGACCAGGTAAAGATGGCAGATTTCCTACCCCGCAGGACATCAGTGAACCGGTTGGATTTTTATGACAATCAGCAGAGGTTACATGGTCACCATCAGACCAGCTCTCTATTCCAGAATTTATTTAATGCAAATTTCACCCTCTGATATGGCGGGATTTGAACCCATGACCCCAGTCTTCGGTCTGGGGTTCTGGATTACTAGTCCAGTGGTGTTAATGCTACACCTCCTTCTACCCTTAAATTTTGTGAAGTCATTCAAATAACTGAGGGAAATAAATAACCATAAAGTCTCATCCAACAGTTTAATTAAAAACCTTAAACATAAATTAATTATCAATAAATGATCCAATTATGTCAATGTTCTGATTTAGTTTAAAATGTTATTTAAACATTTTTATACCCATGTCACAACTCACTGGCGTAATACACTAGAAATCATGATCCACTATTCCTGGAATCACCACAAATGTGGAAGGGTTTAATCAAACAATCCAAAGTCCCCATTTACCTGGCTGATGAACTCAGGTTAAAAGAAAACACTCACCAGGTTTCTATACTTAACCAAGAAAATGACTTCATTATGAAAAAATGTCTTTAACCAACGGCAATTAGGAACTAGAACTGCACACTTACAGTAGATAGGTCAGTGCAGGCATGATGGACCAAAGGGCCTCTCTGTGCTACGTGACTCTATAACTTAAACTATACTACTTTTAAACTCCTCCCTTCACATGTAGACAATGGCAGACAAGGCATGGATACTAATGGTGGAAAAGGAAAGAAAAATCAAGAAAACACAGTTTAAAAGCACAAGACTGGACTACAGGGGAGTGGGTGAGTAATTTTATTTCAGTTTCTTTAAATTCCTTTTCATTCTTTGCTGTTAACAGAAGGTTTTTGGACTCCGATGCTCTCCTTCTTTCCTTTGCGGTTAAGCATACTTTCACTATCTTTAAAGGTGTTTTATTCAGCCTTCCATTCCGGGGATTTGCAGAGTTAAGGCAAATAGAAGATATTACTGGAGACTTCCAGGTACCTCCACACAGGAGAGATTATTTGATGCTTTCTCTTTACAGATTAGATGATTCTCTGCTGCACCAACCCCACTAGCCATGGCCACTTGACTAGGGCCCAGCCAATCAGCTGTGCCTTATTCAAAACCCAGCAGCTCCATGCTGTCTGATTTTACTCTCTGTCCCAGAAAAATGCAGCTTTGGAAGTTGTGTACAACGTGCTCCAGTAAACCTGATATTTAAAAGAAGGCTGACCTCTTTGCATAGTCTCCTTGCTTTGAAGTACCACCTTTCTGTTTTGTCCACAGACCAAAAATAAAGGCAATAAAAACATGCGACCTTTACAAATAATAGTTTCAGAATGACATGGTTCACATAGTACCAAAGGCTCGGTGAAATGCTGTGCATACACATCAAAATGCACAGAAGTTCACATGTATTGCTTCAACACACAGCTACATGCTACAGCGAGAAGCAAATTGCTTTACTCATATTATTCTAGGGAATGAAAATACTGTGAAGAAAGAACCAGGTTTGTACTTGCATTGGAGGTGGAACAGAGATGATTTATTGATCAGGCAATTCCTGGGATCTATAAGACCTACTCTTTTTGACACAGGAATTGAGGGAAAGGAGATGTTGTAGCATGGAATCATTGGGAAAGATAGCAGTCAACTGTGGATGCTGGAAGGTCCACGAGTGTGACACTATTGATATCAATACATATTCTCAATGAAACAAAGCTCAACAAAATGGTTGCCCTGTCAGCCATGCTTCAGTTTGCAACACTCAGTCTTCAAAGTCAAAAGGCTACAGATTCAAGCTGCATCCCATAGACCTGAACAGAAAATCCATACTGATGCTTGACAGTGCCATATTGATGGAATATAAAATGAACAGTGCCAGAAAATGGAAAAGGTAGTCAATGAAAAATTTGCACATACAATATTATTCATACAATTAGAGATAACTCAGTTGATGAAGACACATTTCTAAAGAAGGGTTCCGACCTGAAACATCACCTTTCCTGCTCCTTTGATGCTGCCTGGCCTGCTGTGTTTCTGGAGTTCTGAAGAAGGGTCACTAGACCCGAAACATTAACTCTGTTTTTTTTTCTTCACAGATGCTGCCAGACCTGCTGAGCTTTTCCAGCAACTTCTGTTTGAGATGTATATCTTTTCCATCACTTAAACTTCAAAGTTGTGAAGGCCAAGTCACTGTTCTCCATACTACATAGTGCATTTCTATGAAACGCAAATCAGACTTAATGGAATTTTCTGAACTCTGAAGTAAAAAAGGGCACTCTTTGAAAATAAGCAGCCTACTTACATGCAAAAATATTTGAGAAAATTTAAAATGATACGCCAATATCTGACATCATACCCCTCAGAAAACATTTAAGATTTAAATCTTAACAGCCAGAAGTAACGTATGATATATTTTCAGAAACTGGGCATGCATGCTAATGCACAATAAAGATGACAGTAACTGTAACACCTCACACCAAACAGATAATGAATAACTTGGTTCAAAAGTGTTGACATTCGGTGATAATGATATACCAAATTGTTCTCTCAGGGATTTCCAAGGGCAATAAATTTTGAACTTAATTGGCTCAGCAGCAGCAATTAAGCCAATCACTAGTTTATGGGTTGATTTTAAACAGCGATTATCAAATCATGACATGCTCGATATACCCAAATTTCCTGTCACTATTCTAACAATAAGTTCAGGCTTTGATAATCAATTTGTCTTTCCTTGCAAAAAACTATAGCAATAGAAACAACTGCTGCTGCTCTATGGAGAACAATCTTACATCAATTCAGAAGACTGATCTTTCAAACGTTCGTTACACTCCCCCCATCTCATTAAAAGCATTGAGTTATTCTTAAAAGGTAAAGTAGTGTGACATATTCCTTGAAAGCTGTGTGGAAACCCAAAAGGTGTCCTGTACAGGATGAGCTCAAGTTGCTGTGCAAGTGCAAAAATATGTAAATAGGCTGCACACTTCAATAAATCACCTGTACACCCTAAGGTAAGACCAGATGAATGCTGCACATGTATAGCGTATATAATGCTTTCACTGAATGTGATTTTGCATTTTGCAACTGGAATCAGACAGGACACCTAACTAATACTTGGAGACTGCTTTGTGGAACACCTACACTCTGTTCACAACAAACCACTGCATCTCCCAGTCGCGAACCACTTCAACTCCCCCTCCCATTCCTTGGACGACAGGTCCATCCTGGGTCTCCTCCAGTGCCAACGATGCCACCCGAAGGTTGCAGGAACAGCACCTCATATTTCACTTGGGAACCCTACAGCCCAATGGTATCAATGTGGACTTCACAAGCTTCAAAATCTCCCCCTCCGCTACCGCATCCCAAAACCAGCCCAGCTCGTCCCCGCCTCCCTAACCTGTCTGCCCTTTCTCCCACCTCAAGCCCCACCCCACCTCCTACCTACCAGTCTCATCCTGCCTCCTTGACCTGTCCGTCCTCCCTGGACTGAGCTATCCCCACCCTAACTCCCCACCTACACTCACCTTTACTGGCTCTATCCCCATCTCTTTGGCCTGTCTGTCTCCCCTCCACCTATCTGTTCCTTTATGCATCTTTCATCTGCCTCCCCATCTCTTGCTATTTATTTCAGAATTCCCTCCCCCTGCCCCATTTCTAAAGAAGGGTCCAGACCAGAAACGTCAGCTTTCCTGCTCCTCTGATGCTGCTTGGCCTGCTGTGTTCATCCAGCTCTATACCTTGTTAGCCAAATAATACTGTTGAGTTGCAAGGGAAAAAAGCAGCTAGATCAAACTTGAAAGCAGAATCTGCAGTTTCACCCAATAGGGTGAGCAGGCAAAACCAGGACTCAAACAAGACAAGAACACTATTTCAAATATTTGCAGATTATATGTAGACAATACTGAAGAGTGACAACAAATTTCTCTTCCTTTGAAAAAGTAATACAAAATATGGCTACTCTTTGGTACAATAAATACATGTCAATTAGCCCTTAATCGAGGGAATTTCATCATTTGAATATGGTGCACACACAAAGAATCCGATGTGCTTCAGTTTAGTATCTACAATGTAAAAGAAAAGCAATGCTATTCAGAGCAAAACCTGTACTGTACTTTAAAAAGAAAGGATGCTTTCAAGTTCCTTGTCGGCAAGAAGTGTCTTTAAGAAAAATGGCTAGCAGAGTTTAGGAAGACCCAAAGTGAAGTATGTTCCAATGGAGCAGGAAACGGTGCAAGTCTACAGAGAGATACTCGATACACTGCAGAAACATTTTCAGCACAGAAATTTCTACATTGAAAAATAAGTTGCTGACTGTTTGAGGAGTCTGTGCAGAGACACCTGTTTCTAACAACTGGGCACCTTTCAGCATACTCTGAAATCTTGTTTGTAGACAGTTATTTTTCCATCAGCAGAGACAATTTCTCCTCTCAAGTGAATTCTTTGCCATTTATTTTCAATCTTGCCTGAAACGATTATAACTCCCAAGATGGATGGATTAAAATGGAAAACAGCAAATGAACCTGATGACAAAAAGAGAGTGACAAAAGAAACAGATTGCATTTTAAAATATGTAGAAAAGCGATGTAACAGTAGATTATTGTATGTAGAATTATTTATAATTTCATGTACACTCACCTGTGATCTGTGCGCTGGTGTAGATGCTTGAACTTCAGGAATATCTTCCGTTCTGTTCTTCCAGCCACGATCAACTCTTCTTCAATCAAATCATGCCAAAATGAAGTGTTTTTACGTGGAGCATCTTTTTTTTCTTGGCCTGCCCTATAACTTCATATAGTTTAATAAAGCTTGGGTACTTTTTTTTTCCAAAATCGATGCAGTTAACCTTCCTCCTGGTCATGATATAAACATCTGTCAGCCAGGAAATTTAATGGCTGGCTGAATGGTTGACACAATTAAATGGTTTAATGGGAACTAACACGCATAATTATTTTCTTCTAAATTGCACATTGTGGCGTTAGTGCAGAAACTTTGGACTTTGCATTGGTTATCATTCAGAATATGCAAAGGGCCTTGTTGCAACTGATTAGGATTTAAATACAGCAATCAACCTCTCATCAGGTATCAGAAAGTACCATGCATGCGAGCATCACTCAGAAAACAGACTAAACAAGTTATAACAATTTTACCTAACCTTTCTACACATATCAGCTTTCATACATCTTATGTAAGGGTAAGCGATTGCTTAGTGGTATCATCACTAGACTATTAATCCAGAGACCCAAGTAACGTTCTGGGGACCTGGAGTTCAAATCCTACCACAGCAGATCAATTTGGATCCAACAAAAATCCAGAATGAAGAGTCTAATGATGACTATTAATTCATTGTCAACTGTTGGGGAAGACCCATATGCTTCGCTAATGCCCTTTAGGAAAGAAACTGGCATCCTTACTTGGTCTGGCCTACATGTGACTTCAGACCCACAGCAATATGGTTGGCTCTTAACTGCCTTCTGGGTAATTAGGGGTGGGCAATTAATGGTGGCCTAGCCAGCGATGCCCTCATTCCATGAATGACTAAAAAAAATTCCTCAAATTGCTACCAGAATTCATAAAACATCAAAAGATGAGAGTGCAGTACAAATATAAGGTCTCAAGTTATGTTTGAAAAAAAGCAAGCTCAGTTGATTCAAAGTTAGAAAACACTATACAGATCTCCTTTCCATTTTCTTTAATCCCATCACTTTCCCACCAAGAGCGACACAGATCAGAAAAAACACATCAAGCAATGCAATCAGACTCATACCTGTGGGACTGCGCTACTGCCAAATATTCCTTTTAGAATGGCCAGACAACGACCGACAATGACATCATCGCTAATATTTTCCATGATTCCAGCTGCCTCTCCAGCTACTAGAGCCAATAGGATTGGGGCTAGTAATAAACAAAATAACTAATCAAAGGAAATGTAACCACATACTCGAGATTGGTGACAGCAGATTCCCTATTTTGTGCAACTACAGAGCAACTGCAACATTCATGGATTTAAAAGGTGTCCAAATACTTAGAAACCTTAGTGTTACAAATAATATACATTCCAAGGAAGAGGGAATCAAAGGGGGTTTATTAGAGTCAGAATGCGTAAAATGGATCCAAACGCATCAATAAAAAATGTAGGGTATTAATAAAAGTATGTTTCATCCCAAATAGTGTTGAATTTGAATGTAAATAAGCTTGGACAGGGAGTCACACTGGGGGAAAAGCTCTTGCTGCTGTTGATCTGTAGCTACAGCTGTTTAAAATTTTCAGCACTTTTTCCATTAACTGAAGCTTTGAACCACAACACAACAGCCAAAATGTGAATCTCAAAAGCACGAACAAAATACAAACATACTAAAAATAAGAGAAGCAGACCATCAGCCCCTCAAGCCTGTTCCATCATTCAATAAGATAACATTTGGTTGGAAATTCAGAGCACTTAAATACTGAACCAGATATTATTTAAACAGCATTGTACAAAATCATGATTGTAATGACTGTTGAATTGGATCAAAGTACAAACTCAAGGGCTCAGCTGCTTAAGAATTGCTGCAGAGTAAATTAAAGCTCCGATCAAGCAAAATTAGGTACTGTGATAGATATATCAGAGTAATTACTGGGAGGGTTTGGGTGAAGAAAAATGCAACCACAGAGTGCAAGCATGTCTTATCTTAAGTGGCAAAACGTAATCTTTATGAGCAATTTTAAGCATGAATCCTATTCCTTGTGAGGCTACATTTTTACATTAATTCCTCCTGTATCACTGCAACCCCCTACTACCATCCCATCAAAAATTAAATGAAAAAATTAGGAGTTATGTTATAATTTAGTTACTTTTGATTCAATAAATTTAAAATTGATCATAAACTAGGATCTGGAAATAGAATGAAAATTACCACAAAGCACAAAATGAGGACAATTATTGCAAAGAAAGACAGTAAAAGGATCAAATACAATACAATGATTTGAAATAAGCGTTAACAAGGGAAGCTATGGTGAGATTTTCAGACTCATTCCTGAGTTTGGTTTCTGGTGTCTGTTTGACTAAAGAAGGTAAAAGCTTGACTCCATTCATTTTAACATTGCAGTCTGCTGTTTGCACAATTAAGTGCAAAAGCTTTAAGTACATGTTATTCACAAAATGATAATTATTTTCTTTTTAATTCTCTGCGTCAGGCCTCAAAAATAAGATTCTTTTAACTGTAGAAGAAAAAAGGCAAAACAACAGCTTTTAACGAGATTAACCAGACTTTTGGTAGGTTTGCTTTTAAAATTCAAATTATTTGCGGTTCTTCAATGGAAATAAAACAACAAATTAAATTAGCAAACGTTGGAATATGCGGGGGCAGTGGTATCTCGGTAATGCAATTAGACAAGTAATCAAGAACTCTTAAGCTAATGTTCTGGGGACATGTGTTTGAATCCCACCATTAAGATCCCGAAATTTGAATTAGATAAACATATGGAATAAACAAAAAGCTGGCCTATTAACACCTACTATCAATTTTTGTAAAAAACAATCTGGATCAATCGTGTCCCTTAAGGAACAAATTCTGCCATCCTTACTCAGTCTGGCACACATGCGACTCCAGACCCACAGCAACTGGCTGACTCTTAGGGATGGGCAATGAGTGCTAGCTTATCCAGTGACACCCACACTGTATGAGCTGAAAAGAAGAAGTCAGGATGGTGAGTGGCTTGGAGGGGAACTTGCAAGTGGTGGTGTTTCCATCTGACTGCGGCCCTTGTCCTTCTAGATGGAAGTGGCTATGGATTTGGAAGGTGCTAACGATCTTTGGTGAATTTCTGCAGTGTAACTTGTAGATAGTACACACCGCTGCTAACAAGCATCAGTGATGAAAGGAGTGAAATGTTTATGGATGTTCAGCAACTCAGACAGGCTTCTTTGTCCTGGATGTTGACAAGCTTCTTGAGTATTGTTACAGCCGCACGCATCCAAGCAAGTGTGGGGACTATTCCATCATACTCCCGATTTGTGCTTTGTAGATGCCAACAAGCTTTAGGGAGTCAGGAGACTAGTTACTTGCCACAGTATTCCTAGCTTCTGACCTGCTCTTGTAGCCACTATGTTTATGTGGCAAGTCCAACTGAGTTTCTGGTCAATGGTAACCCCAAGGATGTTGAAAAGTGGGGGATTCGGTGATGGCGCACCATTGAATTTCAAGGGGCAGTGGTTAGATTGTCTTTTATTGCAGGTCATTGCTTGGCATTTAAGTAGTATGAATGTTACTTGCCACTTGTTAACCTAAGTGTGGACAGTGTCCAGATCTTTCTGCATTTAAACAGACTGCTTCAGCATCGGAGGAGCTGTGAATGGTGCTGAACATTGTGCAATCATCAGCGAACATCCCCACTTCTGATCTTATGATGGAGGAAAAGGTCATTAATGAAGCAGCTGAGGATGATTGGGCCAAGGACACAATACTGGAGAACTCCTGCAAGATGTCCTGTAGCTAAGATGACTGACTTCCGAACAACCACAACCATATTCCTATATACCAGGAATGAATCCAATCAGCAGAGAGTCTGCCCCCGATACCCATTGATTCCAGTTTTTCTAGGGCTCTTCGATGCCACACTTGATTGATTGTGGTCTTGATGTCAAAGGATGTCAGTCTCACTTGTCTTCTGGAATTCAGCCGTTTTGTCTATGTTTGAACTAAGGCTGTACTGCAGTCAGGAGCTAAGTGGCAAAGTTCTATACAGACTCTCAAGACACAAAATTAGGCTAATACACAGGAAGTGCAGAATGCAACATTTATCATCCAAATTACAAAATTATATTTTTGGCAGTAACATAGAACATAGAATATAGAACATTACAGCGCATTAAAGATGGACATTCAGCTTCAGTTCAAAGCTTGCATAGTTAAATATGATAATGAGATTAGAAAGATTACAATTGTTCTAGCAAAACAAATCCTAATGATTTGATTGAGCTAAATACAAATGTATCTTGCTTAAGGTATCTACCTTCAGCATAATCAGAAGGCAAATCAGTGCTGCTAAAATTATATCATGCTTTATTGTTTTTTCAGTCAAAGAAAGTGATTGCCCTAGTACACAATGAGCCATTTCTGGTATGCAAGTACCTTTATAAAGGTTCCAAAAAAGAAACAACTCTCCCCTACTAGCAGTAGTGCTTCCAACATGACCAAAGAGATTTACACTCGGGTCCCAAAACACACGATCAAAACATAATACAACCTGTAGACAACACAAAGAGAGCATTAACAGATGGTAAATTATTTATTCTCAACATATTTCAATCAATTATGGTACATCAACAACTACCCAGCTACTAATACCTACTCAGTAGGAGGAGTCAGTGCAACTGTTTAAGGAAATCCATTAGTGAATCAAATTAAATCATTTAAAAAAGGGAAGGAGACAAAAAACAGGTCATAATAGGATAGGCCAGATAATGTACTAGCTTTTATTGGAAAAATATTTGAATCAATAAAAAGGATGTAATAACAGCGCATTTAGAAACACAGTCTGATCAAACAGAACCATGAAGGGAAAGTCACGTATGACATATTTAATAGAATTTTTTGAGGAGGTAACACAAAGGACAGATAAAGGAAAAGCAGTGGATGCGGCATATTTCGATTTTCAGGCAGCATTTGATAAGGTACCAGACATACAGCTACTTACTAATATAAGCATCTATTGTGTTGGAGGCAGCATATTAGCATTGATTGGCTAACTAATAGAGAGTTGGAAAAAGGTATCATTTTCAGGGCAGCACCTGTAACAAGTGGTATGTCACAGGGATCAGTGATGGGGCTACAATTACTTACAATATATATGTTAATGACTTGGATGAGGAAAGTGCTATAGCCAAGATTACAGGTGACACGAAAAGATGGGAAGGCAAGTGATGAGGATGACACAAAGGCTGCAGAGGGATATAGACAGGCAAAAACTTAGCAAATGGAATACAATGTGAGATTATGCACTTTGGCAGAAAGAATAGAGGAGATTAATATTACTTAAACATAGACAGATTGCAGAAAGCTCCAGAACAGAGGGGTTTAATCCATCAATCACAAAAATCAGCATCCACGTTCAACAGGTAATAGGCAAGGCAAATGGAATGCGGGCCTTTATTTCAAAGGAGTATAAAAATAGGGAGGTTTTGCTAAAACTATACAAGACGTTGGTCAGACTATAGCCACAAGCAGTTTTGGGCCACTGATCTAAGGAAAGATACTCTGGCATTGGAGGCACCCAGAGAAGGTTCACTTGGTTGATACCAGGCATGGAGGGACTGCCTTCGGAGGGTCGAGCCTGCACTCACTGGAATTTAGAACAATGAAAGGCAACTTTATTGAAACAAAGAAGTTGCTTACAGGAGTTGACACGGTAGATGTGAAAAGGTTGGTTCCCATCGTGGGAGAGTCTAGGAGCACAAGGTATAATCTCTGATTAAACAGGTCGTACATTTCAGACAGAGCTAAGGAATTTCTCCTCTCAGAGGGTAGTGAAGGTCTTTACAAGGATCATGACTGGTCTCACGATTTCAGAGCACTGATGTTTTACCTTGTTCAGATTTCCAAAGCCCATACGCTGAATGGCAGAAGTTTTCCATTCTGGAAGAGGAGGTACAAACTGAACCGCTGGAGGTTGTTGCTTCAACACACCCAGTGGGAGAGTGCATAGAACTGCATCACACTTGTAAATGAATGTCTGGCTGTTTGAACGAGTATTCTGAGCAATGACTTCACATCCTGAAAAATATTTATGCAAACCTAGCATTAAATAGATGTAAAGAACACAGAACCAGAAAGATTAATAGATAATAACTGCTCAAGTTACTGTTGATCGTAGTCATAAGTGGAATAAATCTTTTAAAAAACATTAAATTTTCTTTCAGCACAGTCAACTGCAAAACATCCCACTGCATGATCTAGACACAGAAGGTGCAATGTTTCCTCTTCTTGTCACATGTTTATTTTACTTCAGTCTACAGCAGAGCTTCCAATAGTTTTCAACGAATAATTTATTTTGCATCCCTAGTCCAAGAGTCAAGTTATAGGAAAGTAAATTACAGACTTAGACATAGAATAAAATAGGATGTTTAACTATTTTTAAATGTCTTTTGCAAACAAGAAAGAAATGACAAGAAACGAAGGTAGCAATGTTTCAGGATTAAAGCTTTCAATTAAAAGACTAGGATCTCAATTTCAGTCTTAATGACTTGTCTTCTTAAAACTGAGGTAGCAGACATCAAGTCTACCATCTAGACAGTCTTTCATGCAATGCTACTCCAAAGAGGTAGATCAAGTTACTTTTCTAGGTGGGCTACATCACCTATGTTAGCCATAATGAACAGTCAGGTATAACTAACAGTTTTACAAATATATATACGTCAGAAAGGCCTGGCAGAGAGGTCATGCAACCTTTAGGAACCCGTTAATCTTCTCCACATCAGGACCTTCATTTTAATTTGCATAATTTTGGAAGATACTCTTTTTAACTCCCCTTTCTTCAAGTATACATTTAAAATTACAGGAGAGGAATGTAACTAAATCCTGTGACACATATTCTTCATAATTCCTTGCTAACTGTTTGCTGCTGAAAAGGTGGAGGAAATACCTGAATTGAGCTTTCTAATGAAAGCGTTTTACTAAGTTGATACAAGATATTAAGAGCACTGCAGACAACTACTAAGGATTCCAAACCTTCACTGTTGAATAGTTACATAACATGCTCTTTCCAGGCTTGTCCCTGCTAATTTAATAAACACGATTCTTAATTCGAAATCTGAAGTGTAAAGCCTGTTAGCATATATCCACTCTTCAATCTTACAGGTTTGGAATTATAAATGGTTAAGTAGCATTTAATGTGTATTCATCATCAATTGAGCAACGCATTAAACAAAAGCACTTCCTTTATAAGCTGCATTGAAATTTTTTGATCTTCCAAATGGTCAGGAACAAATAAAAAGGAAGACTTTTTTTAAACCCATCAGCATAAAGAGCTTGAGAATCTAGAGGCGTCATCTGGAAGTATTAAGTGACAAAATAAGATTTCCATGAGGATGACACAGAATTATAAATTAAAAGTAGACGACTTGATCCAAAAGGTCTATATGTTAGTATGCACCCTTTACAGTTTAGTTCATCTCATTTCTGCAATCCAGGATCTAAATATTTTGCACTTTATATTGTGTACCATTTATTCGCAGAAACCAAATATGAGATGCACTTTTGAAATTCACCAAAGATCCCTAGACAGTACCACCCAATTCCACAACCATCTCCATCTAGAAAGGCGGGGGGCAAGGGGGACGGTAAATCTGGGTTATGAACTGCAGTGGTTCAACAGGCAGCTCCTCACCACCTTCTTAAGGGCAACTAGGGGTAGGCAATAAATGGTGGCCCAACCAGCAACGTCCACATCCCATGAATGAATAAAACAAAATTAAGTAGTCTGCCTCATGGAAATTCCAACTTTTAAAGAATCACAAAAAAAAGTCACAGAACATTACTGACTTTTAACATTAGAATTTCTACCACAAATTAATTCACACAAAATGTGTATCAACTGACCTGAGGCAGTATAACGGACTTGTCGAACAGCTGTATTTAATTTAATGTCAAGACCTTCTGCAAGTGCAACTGGGACACAAGAATAACCATTTCGTACTGTTAAGTGACTTCCTGTGAATTCAAAGTCATCGTCCTGAATAGAAAACAAACAGGAAATAACATTGCTGTTTGTGACTATACCATGTATAATATCATCTAATTTACTGTGGTTCAAGTCACATCAAATTAAACTTGCAAGCCTGTGTTTGCTCCTATTCAATCAATAAAAATTTGAATAAACACATCCTAAACAGAAAGCAACAACTTGCACTTAAACAATGCCTTAAATATAGAAAATGTCCGAAGACACTCTGGAAAATAAATATCAGATAGAAGCGGACAGTGATATCAATTGATAGACAAGGGACAGATGAAGAGTGAACGAGCTGAGGCAATGTGGGAAGAGAAATCAGCATTCAGGGTAGATTACTGGTTGCAAAGAGGGGCATAAAAATTGAGACTTTTTTTTTGAAAGAGATTACATTGATTTGATAGGGGCATTCAAAATGCTGAAGGGTTCATACAGATATTATTCTTAGTGGATAAGGGGTTTGAGAAAAAGGGAACCATGATGCCACATTAATTGCAAGCGATGTAAATCAAAGTGAAAGGGAACCCTAAAAAAAGAAATTGCCTGGTAATGCACAACTTAAACATTGCTAAAAGGAGACAAGACGAAGCTGTTCGCCTTGCACTCACAGGAGCTAAAGAAGGCTATTCGACCCATTAAGTTTGCTTCAACATTCATTAAGATTATGAGTGATGGGATAATCCTCTACTCCGCTTTCGTGCATTATTCCCATAAATCTTGATTGTTTCACTGATTGTAAGTCAGTGTATCCCAGCCTTTACAACTCTTTACATCATAGAACTCCACAAATCCATTACCCCTCTCAGAGAAGATATTCTTCCTCATCACTATCTTAAATATCCACTCCTTACTCTGAGATTATGCCCTCTGGGAAACCTCTCTGCACCTATCCTGCCAAGCCCCCTAAGAATCTTATTTGTTTCAATAAGGTCTCCTCTCATTCTTCTAAACTCCAATGAGTGTAGGTCCAACCAACTCAACCTCAACACGTTGAGATCAACCTAGTGAACATTCTTTGGATTGCCTCCAATACCAATTTTTTTCCCCCCTTAGATAAGGGGATTAACACTGTTTATGGTATTCTAGGTTTGGCTTGACTAGTACTTTGTATAGGTTTAGCAAGACTTCCCTATTTTTATAACCCATTCTCTATGAAACAAAGGTCAACCTTCCATTTGCTACCCCTATATGTTGAACGTATACCTAGTCTTTTGTGATTTATAAACAAAGATCCCCAAATCCTCTGGTGTTGCAGCTTTCTGCAGTCCTTCTAGTTAATTAATATTCAGCTCCTCTGCTCTTAGAGCATAATTTCAGACTTTACCACATTGTATTTCATCTGCCTAGTTTTTGCCCACTCACATAACCTGTGTCTATCCTTCTACAGACTGTAACCCTCATTACTTGCGTTTCCACCTATTTTTTGGTTATTCACAAACTTGGCAACAGCACATTCCCTTCTCTCATCCAAATACTGTAAATAACTGTGGCCCCACCACTGATCCCTGTGGCATTCCACTGGTTACAGGTTTCCATCCTGAAAATGCCTATTCCAACTGTCTTCTATTAGTTTACCAATTCTCTAACCACACAAATATCCCATTTCAAACACTGTGGGTTCTTGTCTTTTTAAGTAGCCTTATGTGTGGTACCTTATCAAATACTTTTTGGAAATCCAATGGTATTACATCTGTTGGCTCTCCCTTATCCAGTTTTGTTGCCTCCTCAAAGAATTCTAATAAGTTTGTCAAGCACGATTTTGCCCTTCAAAGCTACTCTGACTCTGTGTGATCATAATAAGTGCTTCTAAATGTTCTATCACTTCCTTTATAATAGATCTAACATTTTCCCAATAACAAACGTTAAGCTAATGCCTATAGTTACCAGTTTATTGTCTTCTTCCCTTTTTGAGTAAGAACATTACTTTGGCACTTTGTAATTCTCTGGGGCTTTTTTCCTTTAATATTCTAGGATGCAACCCATCAGGTCAAGGGGACTTGTTGGTCATTAGATCAATTAGTTTCCAGTTCTTTTTTCCTCTAGAGATAGTAATTGTATTATTTTCTCCAACCATCTGTCCCTTCAGTTAGTAATGGAATGCAATTAGGCCCTCTACTGTGAAGACTAATATAAAGTATTTAGTCATCCACCTGTCATTTTCTGGTTCCCCATTACAGTTTTACCTGCCTCTCTCTCCAAAGGGTCTAAGTTCACCATGGCCAATCTTTACCTTTTTATACAGTTGAAAAAGCTGTTACTGTCCACTTTTATGTTACCTGCTAGTTTATCTGCAAAGTTTATTTTTGTCTCTACTTTTTACTTGGTCATCTTTAATTGGCTTTATAGATGGATGAAAAACGGACGTAAAGTAGAACAGGTGACTGGGACTCCTGCTCACATGGAGAATAAATATCAGCATAGACTGACTTGATGATGTTCTGCCTTGAAATTACAAACTTGCAGCGATAGCACAAAGACCGAGCAACCACCTATTTTCCAGAGGATCTCCATCTATTGCAATGGAGCTGGTGATTTCAGAACAATATTGAAAATATCTGATTCTGGGAAAACTCAAATGGCTCAATATGCAGTTACTGTAATGGATGCAGATTACAGATCACGCACATACACATTATACAATGGAACTAATACAGATTCACAAATCAAGGGAAATCAGGGACTGGCAATTAATGCTGGCAAAGCTAATCATGCCCATATTTTGTAAACCAATAAATTTTTAAAAAGATCCATACATCAACTACACCTGTATGTGCTGCATTAGTCATGGTTAAGGCCTAATGGACACTGCATTTTAAATATCCATTCACCTGGTCCCAATGCTTCAATGAAAGTGTGGAGAGAGGCGTTGCATTAGCGAATTCCAAGTTGGCAAAATGCCAATCCAGGATCTGCCGGTCCCTTGATGACAGGTAAACATCACTAAAACATGTAAAAACATACTTCAAAAACAATTCAACATCTTCTCTTCTCATTTACCAAAGTGTTACAAGTTACAGTTTACCAGGCCAGTGGTTCTCAAAGTTCGGTCCACGAGGGCCCTCCAAGTGGTCCCTTGGATGGTCTAAAATAAAATCACTGAAGCACAATGCCACAGCTGAGTGTATCAAGAGAACATGCCAGAAACCTCATCCCCACCACCCACCACCCACCACCCACTTACACAACCAGACAGCTCCTGTGAGCGCAACACAAGTTGACACAATGAGTCATAATGCAACTTCATAAGCAATATTTATGCTATTAATATGGAAGCAAGCATTCATTTCTCAGAAAAAGTTGTGATGATTTTGCAATAATATCTGAAATGAAAACGTTCTCTTGTAGTATTATTGTTCATAATATGAAACCATCTATACTTTTGTTTCTAGTATGAATTAATAATTAACTTATGATAGTCAACATATGTTTGCTCAAACTTGTTACTTGAACATCATGGGGTAGGATAGTTAGGCGGTTTGTGGGGTGTTTTTGATACCGCCCTCACACCCCTCCCCAAAATGGTCAGATGAAAACTTTTGAGAACCACTACATCAGACCACTTGTACTTATCAATGTTTAGAAAAACTTACGATTTGAGACCCATGCTCTAATAAGGTAAATCAAGCACTGCTTATAGCTCTGCACAGAATCCAAAATCCCAACTGCAGCACAGTGATAAAAACCTGGCAATTTCATTGGGTCACACTGTGAAACACTCTGACCAGTAGTTAACATTATGCTGGTAAGCTACCAGTAGTTTAATATCAAAACATGTAAAACGTGTACATGAATGGAAATACCTGGGTGGGTTAGCTTCCAATTCCTGGAGCTTCTCCTCAAGTTTCACTTGGGCTTCTGCAAGCTCATCATACTCCTATTACAAATTGAATAAAATTGTCAAATTATCCCATAAAACAAATGCTGCTGTTGTGTTAGAGCAAAATGTCTGCCTCTCTTTGTGTCTAGCCCCATATTGCAGCAAATAATCATCGGAAGTTTTATTGCTCATCTTTATCCCTCGATTTTCACGCTTTGTGATAAATCGTAGAATGTCATTATCTTTCTCTACTGCTATATAAACCTGAGGTGCTCACTTTAACATCCTGTAAACCATTTGTTTTATATTGCTTTTGCCAACCTATTGCTCCAAGCCTACTTCTTTCAGAGCATAGCTACTGTGAAGCAAATGCATTAGAAGTGTTCAAAAAGGTAAAATAGTAATTATTAGCAACTACAATCGCATTACTAATATAAGATACAGCACTAATGGCTGACCATGCTTCTATAGGTGCAAGCAAGCACAAGATATGCAAATTGCCAGAAAGAAATATTTTTTAAACACACAGTATACAGTACTACACCTGTGCCATCGTAAGCCTTTGGTTCTAATAGCATGTAGTGATAAGTAATTTTTAAAATGACATGTCATTCACATCAGACCATTACATCTCTTCTCCACATCTACACCAAAATTCAGACTGTGCTGCTTTCAAAAGAAGGATGAAAATAAGTCGACAAATCCCCCCCTCACCCAGCAAAAAGAAAAATTGCAAAAAGAGGTAGGAATTTCCATTTAAATCCCTACACAATCAAGGCAAACATAAAACAAAACTCGCCTTGCATAACGCAGTTAGATCTCTCAATTTACTTTTCACCAGAAATTCCGCTGTGATGTCACGTGGGGGCTTTACTTCAGAGGCTTCTTTGTACTGCTGATGTAGCTCTTTTATCTTTTCCTTCAATGAAACCATCTGAAACAGTTTTTTAAATATTGTAAAAACAAGACAAAAGACACTGGTGAGCAAATAGAATGACCTCACGTAAAACTCTTGAATGCCATTTGTCCTACACAACATTTAGTCTGTGATTAAAAACAAAAGAAACACCGGAAATTTTTAGCAGATCAGACAGTATTTGTGGGCAATAACAGCGTTAAGGTATCAGATCAATAACCATGGAAATCAAAAAGTCTTTCTGTACTCCTTATCATCCAAAGACAACTGCAAATTATAAACAGAAAGTGCTGGCGAAACTCAACAGGTCTGGCAGCATCACTGGAGAGAGAAACAGTGTTAATGTTTTGAGTCCCATTTATCAAGAGTCATATGGGACTCAAAATTGGGCTCGAGTCATTAACTCTGATTCTCTCTCTCTCTCTATAGATGCTACAGACGTGCTGAGTTTCTTCCAACATTTTCTGTTTATCTCAGGTTTCCAGCATCCCCAGTGCTGTGCTCTTACTTCAGCAAAGAGTTATGCATTTTGTGATGCTGCTGAACTAAAATATACTTAATAAATTGCTTTTTGCATAGCAATTGTGATAATGATTTTAAAGCAGTAACTTTACTGAGGATATCACAAGTTTGGGAATTATAAATTTTGGAAGTCTGTAGTAGAAAATATAAAAGCATCTAAAAAAAAAGTTAAAATGCCTGATTTAGACTCTTATAAAGGACAACCTATTCTGACAAAGATTGCATTTCACGGGCTAACGTGCTTTTCACAGATGCTAATGGTAGCTACCGCAGATTTCCACTTTTTTTTAAATTTTGTTGTAATTCCAGTGAAATCATATCCCATAGAGAAATGTGACTTGATGGATCATAAGATTCGTTTTTGCAATTTGGTTACCATGGTGGTTAGTCACTGAACATATTCACATAATTGAAGAACACAAATCTAATACACAAAAGAAACAAAAATTAGAAGCACAATTTAGAAAGATCTTAACAAACATCAAAAGCAAAGATTCAACCATTTTCACTGCAGTCTCCTTTATAGATACTTAAACCCAGTGAAGCATCACTCCTATCTCATCTTGAAGATTTCTTACTCAACTCACTCTTTACATTTCTAATAGCAGAGAGGCTCCTTATGAGTTCCGAAGGTCTAGATTCCTTTAAGTTCTGACAACTTGGAGACTTCTACAAATTTGCGCAACTTGGAGATTGTACACCCAAAACACTGCCTTTCTGCTGGAGGGAAACTGTTTTTCTGAATGGAAACCAGATTCTGAACTCAAACTACTAGTGGACCTTAGCAGTTCTGTACGCTATAAAATTCACTGTAAACACTTCATCAATTAACTCCATAAGTAGTTTACTAGGCATGTAACTTAATCACATACTTTCTTGGAGGTAATTTATTTCACTGTTCCAAATGACTTTTTGCCCGCTTAATGAAATATTTACCTCCATAGAAATGAAACAAATTTATTTATTTTTGCTTTAGAAGCCAAATTCCCAAATGATAGTATATCATTAATCTTTATCGTAATCTGTACATCATATCCTTGAAAAAGGTTTTACTAAAGAAAAGTAACAGAAAGCCAATCAATCAATTTTAGTGACATATTGTTCTTCAGTTTTCATGAAGAGTCATCAGATTCTAAACATTAAAGCTGCTTTCCCCTCACCCCCCCGGCCAACGATGCTGCCTGACCTGCCGAGTTTTGCCAGCAATTTCTGCTTCTTTTTAGATCTCCCGGATTCAAAGTTCATTGTTTTATTACATTGTTCTTCCAATGTTGACACCGTGAAGCAACTGTAATGACTGCTAGTACATGCTGGGCAAAGTGTTGCTAGCAACTGAAGTTGAAAAATAATCAAAGAAAAATCTCTTGTGACATACAACAGATTTTCTGAACTACATTACTTCAATACTTATTCCAGATTACCAATAACAGATTACCATTCACAAACGAACTTTGTCCAGTCTCTAAAATGTACAGGCGCTTAAACTAAAGGACCACGCATTTACACACAGCAGTGAATTAGAAATAGAAAATCAGATCTGCAATGCTCATCTGCAGCAGCAGCAGCACCATCACAGGGCAGAAGATGGTAGTGCATCCCAACATAAAATGTATTAATCACAAAATTGAGGGATATGCAAAAACCAGGATTGATTTCTATATAAATGCGGGGATTTTTTTAGAATTTTAACCTTCCTCTTTTGCTCAGAGTACTTCAGGAGTGAAGATGCACAACTGGAGAAATACTACAATTCTGGATGGTCCATTCAAAATAATAAACATATTTTCTGAATGAAGATTCAACAGATTGCATGTTGGGGACTTTGAATCAGCTTCAAGCAATACAGTGGTTATTTACCAGGGTTCAGGTTTTAGGACTTTCAACCAAATCTAAAACATTGAAAGTTCAAGTCTCATTAGAGAGACCTGACCATCTAAATCTAGGCCAACGTGTCAGTTTTGACGAAGTCCTACATTGTTGAAGGTTCAGGTTTTTGGATGAGACTTTAAATTGAGGCCCTAAGAGTTTTCTCAAATGGACATAAATGACTCCATAATATTTCAAAGAAACACAGGGAGATGTTCTCTGCCATCCTGGCCAATGTCAATCCATCTCAAAATACAGGTCTAACACAGTGCGGAGCTGGAGGAATACAGCAGGCCAGGCAACACATGTTGTACTATGTTCCTCCAGCTCCACACTGGGTTATCTCTGACTCCAGCATCTGCAGTTCTTGCTATCTCAAAATACAGGTCACTTTGTTCTTACGTCACTGCCGCTTAGGAGGCTTTGTTGAATACAAATTGGCAGCTGCATTTCCTATAGTACAACTGTGACTATATTTCCAAACTACTTCATTAATTGTGAAGTGCTCTGAGACAGTAAGAAGTGCTGTAAACCGCAAACTTTTAAAGATACAAAATTGTTGCTATCTCTAAAACAGTTTCTCAACATATTCTATGATGAACCAAACAGAATGCATTTTTCCTGTTTAAGTTCATGAGGCTAATAATTAAAATTAACTTGCTGGGCACAAACTTCATTCATCTTCCACATAAACGTAAACATGCCCGTTGTAAGTGAAAAAAATTTCTTAAGGCAACTATGTTCTCAGTCAACTACTTAAACAGACTTTTCACATCACACAAGCAGCTCAAAAAAGGTACCTTTGCAGGAGAAAAACTAATTACAAACAAATCCTTTCAACAGAAGCTGAACAGATTCTGGTTACAGGCAGAGCATTTTCACCTGAAGGACTCGTAATTAGTTAAACAATCTTCTTACATCATCCACCATGTAAGGCTGTTCAAAACAGTGATTGAAAAATCAATTCCCCTTCTGTGAAAGATGTAAAGTATTTGGGTGTATGGTGAGGATGCATTGAGGTGAAGAATCATTCTAATCTACAGAAGGATTTATGCAACTTTGAATTTTAGACAAATCAAAACACAGGACAGGGATACAGTAACTCATGCTTTAACAAGTTCTGGAAACTTTCTTAAACTTCAAGTAAAGACAATTTCTCTTCCTCATTCCCTAGTTTCTCAGTACAAAATAAAGCGAGTTCAAATTACCTTATTAAGCAATTCTTTCAGATCCTCTTGCGTTTTCACTATTTTCTTCCAGTGTTCAATCTGTTCATCCTTCACGTGCTTTTCTTGCAATCTATCAAGGTTTCAAATTATTGTTTTAGTACAATCGATGTTTTTGGGTTTATTGCCTTTAGAATCTTATTATAATTATTAATATAATACAAATATAATAACACATTTTGAATTTATTTCAATAACTATAAAGCACTTTGGCATATCCACGAGTTCAAAAGATGCTGTAAATGTTTTCTTTACTATTTATCATGCTGACTTTCCCATATCACCTGCAACATAATTATTGAAGAGAACAACACTTGGAGAGAAAAGCAGGTTTTAAAGATTAGGCATTTTTTAAACATCTTTTTCTTGAATCAAAAGTATGCCAACAAAATAAGTTACACATTATAAGTGAGAAACTGCTTGCTGAAGAAACTAATAATTGGTCAATTGCACTTTCAAGTAATGACAAGAGACAATTCATGGATATTTATTACTGGGACTGACTGGAGGACTTTATACGTGTAAGCATGCGAAGTCTATCTAGCATGAGACTAAATACTCACTGGATGACAACTTCCAGTGCCTGTCCTAATGATACAGGTTTATTATTCAAATAGTTGAAGTCCAGCTGATGACTGAGGTAAGATGTGGCCTCAAGCAAACGATTGAATTCCTGCTCTACCATCTCATCTTTTTCCTTGGGAACCTGAAAAACAGGGAAAAAATATTCTTGCTAAATCAAACATCAGAGATAGGATGATAAATTTATGAGAGAATAAACAAAAACCGCATCAATATCACCATCGATCAGTGCACTGAGTAAAGGAGTCGGGATGTAATGTTGCGGCTGTACAGAACATTGGTTAGGCCACTCCTGAAATACTGTGTTCAATTCTAGTCTCCCTGCTATAGGGAAGCTGTTGTGAAACTTGAAAGGGTTCAGAAATGATTTTCAAGGATTCTGCCAGGGTTGAAGGGTTTGAATTATAGGGAGAAGCTGAATAGGCTGGGGCTATTTTCCCTGGAGCGTCAGAGGCTGAGGGGGGGGGGGGTGGCCTTATAGAAGTTTATAAAATCGTGAGGAGCATGGATAGGGTGAATAGCCAAGGTGTTTTTCCCAAGGCAGGGGAGTCCAAAACTATAGGGCATAGGTTTACAGTGAGAGGGGAAAAGATTTAAAAGGACTTAAGGGGAAATTTTTTCATGCAGAGGATGCTGCGTGTATAGAATGAGCTGCCAGAGGAAGTGGTGGAGGTTGGTACAATTATAACATTTAAAAGGGTATATGAACAGGAAAGGTTTAAGAATGATATGGGCCAAATACTGGCAAATGGGACTAGATTAATTTAGAATATGTGGTCAGCATGGATAGGTTGGACTTAAGGGTCGGTTTCTGAGCTGTACATCTCTATGGCTCCATTTAGAAGGGTTTACCAGAATTTTGTGCTTTAGGTGGTTGTATACAACAAAGAACTACAAATGGAAAGATTCAAGTTTTCAAAGCCAAAACTTCACTAAGCAACAAACTGTCTCTATTTTGAATCCCCTCATGGTTGAAATTAAAATACCCACAGGGCTAAGCGGGCAGTGATCAAAATATGTTGTAGGTAAAATATAGTCCCTACCGACAAACCTCTCCTTTTTTGGGATGCAAAGTCCCTTCAATTTTTCATTTAGTACAGCCACGAATGTGTAGCAACTTCAAAAGGACCATCCAGTGTGCAGCTTGCACAGGGACTTTTGTGTTGCTGCACAGCTACAGAGCTTAGGGGGAACACTGACCCCACCACTTATACTGGATGCACTGGTGTCAACACAATTTGCCCCTGTCTATACTGGATGCTCTATGTGACATTTCAGTGAAATTCATAACAGCAGTGGGTTTCAACGTGAATTTGCTACAAGTGGAAATTGAACTGTTAACCATGTTAGAATGTCAAATCCTCAAGCTCGTGTGAACATTTGGTTACAGATATATTAACGTATTAACTGATTGTCATTTTATGCTTTACTGGGGCACCAAAATGAATCTTCATGTGTTACTTAGGTTTTACTTTAGGTTTGACACTTATGGCAAATGATTACCATAAATCACAATGCACAAAGTATCAAGAGTTTTTGCCTCCACAAAACTAGTCTAACTACTGCTCATCAGTTTTGCCGCATGGTGTACATAAGACATTAAACCTTTAAATAAAAACAACACCAGCTTAGACAAAGACAAAAACGCAAGGAAAGACAAACCAATAGGGAGGCTCACCTTCCTTTAACCATTCAAGTTAACGGGTTAAGAAAGTCACCACCGTTAATTTATCTGTATAAACTTATCAAATGTACCTTTGAAATAAAAAATTCCAGCATTTTTATATGAGATAAAACAGCCATGAATAAAAAAAATTATATTTACCAATTTAACGCAACTGCTACATTTCAATGAGGTGAATTCAAATTTGTATAAGGAGCACACCCACCTATCTTATGGTTGCGTTCATACTATAATAAAGACCTTTGTTATATGGTATCTGCTTTTATAACCTTGTCAGGCTCCAATTACATACTCCCACCAGTTGTGATAGCATAATACCTCAGCCATGCCTTCACTAGCTTCTTAACAGCACTGTGAAGAAACACTTATGCTCCAAACCATTCTACTCTTGACGGTGAGAAAACTAAAATGTTTGCTAGTTAATTAAATATAAAAATGAAGCAAATGAAAATAACAACACTTTAAGTGAGCACTGAATTACATGCATAGACCTAATCACATGATGGTCCAGTTCATTTCCAGATTACAAGTGGCTTTCACAGGATTGTTCTGGCATAGTTGTAGTAACCCTATGTCTGAGCCAGAAGGCCCACTGGAAATCCCACCTGTTGAGGTGTGTATTAATATGTCTGAACAGGTTGATTAAAAAAGAACTGTCTATATTTGGCTTTCACCCTCATGTGCTATGCCATGGGAGATTGGATAAGCATATTGTTAATTCCAGTCAATCGGATGAGGCTTGCGCAATTTAAGGATTGTTGTACTGCAAACCATACTTACGTTTCCAATAATCCAAAATGATAACATATTTCAAATAATTAAACAGATCTTTCGCCCCTCCCTCCACCCACCACAATGACTGCCTGCTGATTGTGAAATTTCATAATATATGCCCATTAGCAAAAATAAAAATACATACGTTTGTGCATCTTTCTCCCTGCAATAGCATCAGATTCCAAACATCGGTAAATGACATAGAAAAAAAACGGGAGAAAGAAGTTATTAGTACCGTGACCCAGTGACCACAATTTTGAAATGCTCAAACTTTAAAGGAGTAAACTTTTATTTATACAATGTCTTATCATAGCTGCCAGGTCAGCTCAAATGTTTCAGAATTGTAACCACTGCCATTATTTTGGTAATGCAGTAGCCATTTTGCTTAAAAACAGTAAAAGGAAATGAATGAGCAGTTAGTCCATTTTTGGTAGCCTCGATTGAGGGGAGAATGTTCAGCAGCATAAGAACTTTCTGCTCTTCCTCAGATCATACCAAGGGATTATAAATGCTAACAGAAGATGGCATCTTCAAAGTAATGTTCTCTCGTAACTGCTCTGAAATATCAGTCTACAAGAGTATCTTGCACTGTCTGGAGCTGGGCTTAAGTCTACAACCTTGTGATTCAGAGGCAAAGTGGCACTAAATGAGCCAAGTTCAGAGTTCACTTATAATGCAGAACTTGCATTCATTCAAGAAGAACGCACTGTGCTCTGCATGCCAAGAGAAAACTTTCTGCACAAGACTAACATTTTCTACTTCACATCCAGTGATATCAACTTTCCTCAATTCAAGAAATCTAGAACGCTCCATGACCACCTCAACTGAACTATCAACAGGACAGTTTTGCTCACCAAAAACTCAATCCCTGTTTCCGTTCTGACAACAAGTCAGAATAGTCTGGCAACAAGTCAATTAGAAGGAGTGTGTCAGAGAGACCAGATATAATATTCAAGGCTATGCTACTGAAATTCCACATGATCGACTCACTGTCCCGAAAGTCTTTGTTCATTGCTATGTCTTAGGGGCCCTGAATTGCTCCCTGAAATTCAAACTGATATGTAGAAATTCCTGAAGTATCTGATCAAGAATCCCAATGATAACTAACAAAACAAGTACATAATTATTCAACCTTTTTAAAAAAAATTTAATAGTCCAAAAGCTTTTAATTTAATGCACGCAAATGTCTTCATGTTTTGTTTTCTACCTTGACAACCTCAATACGGCTTCTGGTTGTCACATCAAATAACCGGAAACCACCCAATGATAGATATAGAAAGCAGTGCAATGGTTCCCAACTATAATGCATCTTACCCATTGATTCTGCCAAGTCGAGGCAAATGTATTCTCCCAGCAACAACCAATTTTTAAGTTAGCTCACTTGGTACAACCATGAAGCAATAGTTCAACAACAGAACTAGCCAGTTGTCAGCAGCAACTCCACTGCATTACTATTAACCTGACCTCCAACAGCAAAAACACAACGTTAAAAAAAAAACTTTAATTTTACTCATATTCCCTCCTAAAAGTACAATTGAAACAAATAAAATGGAGGAAGGAAAGATTAAATAAGCAACAGTAAACTTATATTCACTTAAAATGGTATTTTCTGTTGTAGGTTTACCCTAATCTTTCCTCCACAAGAACCTAAACAGTTAAATTTACCAGTCACCTTCTCCTGTTGTAGAGTTGACAATTTTTAAACATTAGTCTTTGGTAAAAAAATGTTCTATCAACTAGCGAAAATGTAAAAAGTGACATTCACAAACTTAATCAGGTCAGCCTTGTATTAAAAACATTAAAACAAAAAGAGTGAAGGCAAATAACTTAATTCATAGATTAAAAATCTGCTCATGCATAAGTGACTAAGTCATTGGCACTTTGCTAAGGGTAAAATGAAAGAAGTTACAAGGCTTCATACAGCAAATGGTAGGTTTTACTTTATGTTTCAGAACACAAATATCTGAACATCAAGAAACTGCTGCACATGAAAATTAAATAAAGTTGATGAATACACACACCTTTAGGTGTTTCAGGACCATAACCCATATCATCGTCTACCTCACAGTAGGCAAACCACATGCACACCACTATGCCTGTTGGAAGTGGTGGAGACTGAATACTCATTACATTAATCGGCTTTCAGCGACGGGTGTGTGGAGACAACGCGAGCCAGGGTGCCGTCAGGAAGGCAAGGCTTTTCCCTATAAAAACTTACCTCGTGCAGCACCAGCCTTCTTGCTTTCAGCGGCGGGAGTGGTAAGGACACGAGCCAGGGAGGAACTAATATATTTGGGCATTTGGCGTGATAGAGAGGAGTTATAAGGAGATGGTCACACCCAAGGTACAGGAAAAAGGTAGCTGGGTGACTATCGTAAGGGGGAAAGGGAATAGGCAGACAGTACAGGGATCCCCTGTGGCCATTCCCCTCAATAATAAGTATACTGTTTTGGATAGTGTTTTGCTGGGGGGGGGGGGGGTGGGGGAGAAGAATAGTAGAGCGATTGTAGTCGGGGATTCACTAGTAAGAGGCACAGACAGGCGGTTCTGTGAACAAGAACGAGATAAGCGGATGGTACATTGCTTCCTGGGCTCCAGGGTCCACGACATCTCAGATCATATCTTCAAGATCCTTAAGGAGGAGGGTGAGCAACCAGCAGTCATGGTATCCTGGTACACATCAGTACCAATGACATAGGTAGAAAAAGGACTCAATGTGAAAAATGAGTACAGGGAGTTAGGTTGGAAGCTGAAGTCCAGGACAAACAGGGTAGTTATCTCTGGATTACTACCAGTGCCACGTGATAACAAGGTAAGAAACTGGGAGAGAGTGCAGCTAAACACGTGGCTACAGGGCTGGTGTAGGAGAGAGGGCTTCCATAATGTGGATAATTGGAGCACATGCTGGGGAAGGTGGGACCTGTACAGTAAGGATGGGTTGCACCTGAACCAAAGGGGCACAAATATCCTGGGAGGGAGGTTTGCTCCAGCTATACGGGATGGTTTAAACTAGATTGGCAGGGTGTGGGGAACCGGATTTGTAATTCAGAGGATGAGGTATTCAGCCTTTCAACTGACACAACAGGGAATGAGGTGGTTAATAAAGAAATGCAGTCGATGGAGCGTAATTGTGGACACACGGATGGTTTGCAGTGTGTATACTTCAATGCTGGAAGTATCAGAAATAAGGCGGATATACTTAGAGCATGGGTCAGTACTTGGAACTACAATGTTGTGGCCATAACAGAAACTTGGCTAACTCAGGGACAGGAATGGTTGTTGGAAGTTCCCGGATTTAGATGCTTTAAAAGAAATAGGGAGGGTGGTAAAAGAGGCGGGAGTGTGGCATTGCTAGTCAGGGCTAGTATAGCAGCTACTGAAAGGCAGTTCGAGAATGATATGTCTACAGAGTCAGTTTGGGTTGAGGTCAGGAACAAGAACAAGAAAGGAGCAGTCATGTTGTTGGGGTTTTTTTTTTTTCAGACCCCCCTAACAGTTGCAGAGAAGTGGAGGAGTGGACTGGGAGGCAGATACTGGAAAAGGTGCAGAAGTCACAGACAGGGTTGTAGTCATGGGTGACTTCAACTTCCCAAATATTGAGGTTGGTTGACTCGCCGAGCTGGTTTCTTGTTTCGCAGACGTTTCGTTACCATGCTTGGTAACATCCTGCATGGTAACGGAACATCTGCAAAACAAGAAACCAGCTCAGCAAGCCAACCAACCTCAACACCCACAACCCGAGCTACAAATCTACTCCAAAACCTTAGTTTCCAAATACTGATTGGAAACTTTTTGGTTCTAACAGTTTAGATGGAACGGATTTTGTCCAGTGCATTCAGGAACGATTCCTGACACAGTATGTAGATAGACCAACACGAGGAGAGGGCACTTTGGATTTGGTGCTTGGCAATGAAACAGGCCAAGTGTTAGACCTGCTCGGAGGAGGGCATTTTGGTGGTAGCGATCATAACTGTTACTTTTACAATAGTCATGGAAAAGGATAGGTACATACAGCAGGGTAAGGTTTAGAATTGGAGGAAGGGTGATTATAATTCTGTTAGGCAAGAACTGGGTAACATAAAATAAGAACAGATGCTGTCAGGGAAGAGCACGATAGAAATGTGGAGATTGTTTAAGGAATGCATACTGCGCGTGCTCGATATGTTTGTGCCTAGCAGGCAGGGACTATGCAGTCGAGTGAGGGAGCCTTGGTTCTCCAGAGAGGTTAAATGGCTGGTTACGAGGAAGGATGCTTAGAAAGATTTAGGAAACAAGGATTGGAAAAGGCTCCAGAGGGATACAGTTAGCCAAGAAGGAGCTGAAGAAAGGGCTTAGGAGAGCTATAAGGGGGCATGAAAAAACCTTGGCAGATAGGATCAAGGAAAACTCCAAGGCTTTTTACACATACATGAGGAATAAGAGAATGACCAGAAAAAGGGTAGGGTCGATCAAGGATTGGAAAGGGAATTTGTGCACGGAACCTAAAGAGATAGGAGAAGTCCTTAATGAATACTTTTCTTCGGTATTCACAACTGAAAGAGATCTAGTTGTAGACGAGGACAGTGTGAAACAGGCTGGTAGGCTAGAGGAGGTCAATGTTAGTAAGGAAGATGTACTAGGAATTTTGAGGAACTTGAAGATAGAAAAGTCCCCAGGCCTGATGGGATTTATCCAAGGATTCTATGGGAAGTGAGGGAAGAGATTGCAGGGCCTTTGGTGATGATCTTTATTTCCCTCACTGTCCACGGGTAGAGTGCCGGAAGATTGGAGAGAGGCAAACGTCATTCCCTTGTTCAAAAAAGGGAATAGGGATAACCCCAGAAAATACAGGCCAGTTAGTCTTACTTCAGTGGTGGGCAAATTATTGGAAAGGGCTCTGACAGATAGGATTTATGATCACTTGGATAGGTACAGTTTAATTCATGATAGTCAGCATAGATTTGTGAGGGGGGTAGATCATGCCTCACATACATTATTGAATTCTTTGAAGAGGTGACCAAACATGTGGATGAAGGTAGAGCAGTGGATGTGGTATACATGGATTGAAGTAAGGCGTTTTATAAGGTTCCCCATGGTAGGCTCATGCAGAAAGTAAGGAGGCATGGGATAGGTGGAAATGTGGCAGATTGGATTCAGAATTGGCTGACCCTTAGAAGACAAAGAGCGGTAGTGGACGGAAAATATTCAACACAGTGCTTAGTTACGAGTGATGTACCACAAGGATCTGTTCTGGGTCCTCTTCTATTTGTGATTTTTGTAAACAATTTGGATAGAGGAGTGGAAGGGTGGATTAGTAAGTTCGCGGACGATTTTTAAGGTGGGTCGAGTTGTGGATAGTGCGGAGGGCTGTTCGATGTTACAAAGGGACATTGATAGGATGCAGAGCTGGGCTGAGAAGTGGCAGATGGAGTTTAACCCTGAAAAGTGTGAGGTGATTCATTTTGGAAAGACAAACTTGAAAGTGGAATACGGGGTTAATGGAAAGATTCTTGGCAGTGTGGAAGAGCAGAGGGATCTTGGGGTTCATGTCCACAGTTCCCTGAAAGCTGCCACCCAGGTGGATAGAGTTGTTAAGAAGGCGTATGGTGTGTTAGCTTTCATTAATAGAGGGATTGAGTTCAAGAGCCGTGAAGTTATGCTCCAGCTATTCAAAACCCTGGTTCGGCCACGTCTGGAGTAATGTGTCCAGTTCTGGTCGCCTCATTACAGGAAAGATGTGGAAGCGTTGGAAAAGGTGCAGAGGAGATTTACCAAGATGTTGGCTGGAATGGAGGGAAGGTCTTACGAGGAAAGGTTGAGAGAGCTAGGGCTTTTCTCTTTAGAACGACAAAGGATGAGAGGTGATTTGGTAGAAGTGTACAAAATGATCAGAGGTATAGATAGAGTGGACAGCCAGAGACATTTTCCTAGGGTGGAGGTAGCTATTACGAGGGGGCATAGTTTTAAAGTGAGTGGAGCTGGATACAAGAGAGACGTCAGAGGTAGGTTCTTTACTGAAGAGAGTAGTAGGGGCGTGGAATGCATTGCCGGAGAGGGTAGTGGAGTCGGCCTCGTTAGGGGCATTTAAGCGGATATTAGATAGGCATATGGATGATAGTATACAGTAGGGGTGGAGGTTAGATAGACCTTACGTTTAGGGTAAAAGTTCGGCACAACATCGTGGGCCGAAGGGCCTATACTGTGCTGTACTGTTCATGTTCTATGTTCTAATATAAAGTCTTACTTACAGAAAAGTAAAAGGACTCCTGGTTCAGGCAAGTGTCAAAACATTTATGTTCTTTAGGGAGCAAGACCTAACTTTAGAGCCATTTGCAGCCTAAGCATCGTTACACAAGATCACACTTCCCCATTCTTCCGTCCAAAACCCCTTCACTTTCACTAACAGTTTAGGATCCAATTTTACCATACCTAATCAGTAGGAAATGCAAGAATGTGGTCCAAAGTAACCTGGTGCCAACTTCCTCAATTCAAATAGGGAAGTTCTTGTCATTCATTCAAATTCTTCCAGAGTGGCATAGTAAATATTTTATAAATCCATATAAGAGCTTTAATCCAGGATAAATTTACCATAGGTATAGGAATAAAGCAAGTCTAACTGTAAAACTATCTGTGTAGTACTTATAATCATAGTCAATTATTTTAGACTTACAGCCTGCCCATTTGCCTCATAAAGGGGACACTTTTGTTTTATTTTGGCCAGCTCCATGTTCACTTGCTTGCTAACTACTGCCATTGGGTTTCCACCTGCAAAACAAAGGGATGGACGGTATAATATTTGGTAGAAATACAGAAAAACAGACTGAAAAACAATAACGCCTTACACCTCGTCAGTTAGGTTAGTTGGCTGGATGGCTGGTTTGTAACGTACAGTGACACCAACAGCACGGATTCAATTTCCACACTACCTTAAGTTACTCTGAAGGTCCCGCCTTCTCAGCTGCATTCCTTGCCTCAGGTGTGGTGACCCTCAATATTGTAATATTTAACATGATAAAGATAATTCAACACAGAGTAAATCTTTCCAATAGCAGGCAATATCAGAACAGGTGACAAAATTACAGCTAAGAGATTACAAAATGAGATCATAAAACATTTTGAGAATCTGGAACTATTTTCCAAACTGATAGAGATTTGCTAAGCAAGGGCCTCAAGATATGTGAGGTAAATAAAACAAAGAAAGGTATATATTCGTCACCTGATGGTACAGGCTCAAGGATCAGAAAGAACTACGCCATTCTTAGTACTTTTGTAAAGCTCCATCAAGCCAACCTCCTCCCAAAAATATAAGTACAAAGTTATTTTTGAAGTTATACAAAACTTACCAAGTCCTGTTACAACCATGGCACCCAAATCAGCAACATAGTTTCCCTTTCTAAATGTGGCTACTCGACCTCCAACACGGTCCTGCAATTTAAGTGATTATGAGACAGTAAGCGAGTTTGTGCATAGAATACAATAAGAATCGCTTGTACAGTTCATACTTTTTAAATAATTCAGTGAGCTGTGCTGGCTAGGCTGGTATTTATTGCTCATCCCTAATTACTTTGGCAAGGTAGTGTTTTCTAGAACCACTGTAGTCCTTCGGGTGCAGGGGACATGCAAACTTCTATAGGAAGGAAATTCTGGGATTTTAATCCAATGACAGCGAAGCAGCATCAACATAAATGCGGAATGCGGTCTATTTGTATGCAATTTGGAAACAATGCAGAACAAAATATAATAGCTGTTCTCAAGTACAGGAAATGTTCATACGTCAGATCTCTAAAACTACACCCTGTGTGCGATTGTGCTCATAAGTACTAACGCTCTTAAGTCGGGGATCCCCTGTAGGTCCAAGTCAGGATGGTGTGAGACGTCTTGGGGAACTTGGAGACAGTGGTGTTCATATGCATCTGTTGTTTTTGTCCTTCTCGGTAGTAGAGGTCACAGGTTTGGAACGTGCTGTGGAAGGAACCTTGGTGATTTGCTGCAGTTCGTCATGTGGATGGAGCACATTATGACCACTATATGTCAGTGGTGAAGGGAGTAATTGTTGAAAGCGCTGGAAAGACTGCCAATCAAGCAGATAGCTTTTTGCTGAATAGCGTCAAGCTTGAGTCGTAGCCGCATGCATCCAGGCAAGCGAACAGTATTCTATCACACTCCTGACTTGTACCTTGTCGATAGTGAACAGGCACTGGGGAGATAGGAAGTGAGTTGCTCACTGCAGAATTCCCAGCTTTTGGCCTACTCTTGGAAGCCACAATGTTTATATGGCTGGACCACTTTAGCTTCTGGAAAATGTTAACCCAGGGGATGGTGGAAAGTCAGCAATTGTACTGCCATTGAATATCATGGGGAGATGCTCATAGATTACACACAAGTGCCAGTCAATGTTATTTGGCACTTATCAGGCCAAATCTGGATACGGACATAAACCGCTTCAGTATCTGAGGAACTGAAGATGGTGCTAAACATAGTGCAACAAACATACCACTTTTGACCTTACGATAGAAGGAAGGCTCACTGAAGATGTTAGGGCCTAGCACACTACTTGTGAGGTTCAGCTGCACTCGTTGCAGGACTGTGATGTTTGGCATCCAACAATGATAACTTTCTTCCTCTGCGCTAGGTATGACTTGAAGCAGAGATTTCTCCTGACTTCCACTGACACCAGTTTAGCTAAGGTTCCTGGATGTCTCATCCAGCCAAATGCTGTCTTGATGTCAAGGGCAGTCACTTTCACCTCCCCTCTACAGTTCAGATCACCACTGTGTTAGGACCAAGGCTGCAACTCAGGAGTTGTGACCCAATTGAGGGTCACACCCACAAATTTTCATCATTCAAGCTCCACAAACTCTGTCTCAATCTCTATAACAATATAGCATTACTAATAAAGGCAGAGATGTTAGCTTTATCCTGATTTTCTATCACCAAAAGCACACAGTACATGGAAATATTAGACAGAATTCAATAATTGTCATGAGCCTTGCTTGTGGGAGCCCTGCATCACCTGTACTGAGGAAGGTCCACCTGTAATGTGTGCTGGCAATGCATCCATCAGAGGACCAGGCTCACAACAAGGGACTACAGCTCACAGGTGAGTGATGGTGGGGAGGTTTCAGAGACAAGGGTGAAGGTTGACTTTTAGCAGACAAGGCACTTTGTTCCATTAAACACTCACTGAGAGTCTGCAAACAAGTTCAGCAGAATCTACTTATCAGGCATCCACATGACTGAACCCCACTGGGTTGATGAATAATAGCAGCAGTGGGATATGGTCCCCAAATGAGCATTACTGCATATTTCAAGCGTCTCAATTAGCATATGGGCACGAATGCGATCCATGAGCCCGCCTATCCAATTTACTCGGGGAAGGCAGGAAGCAGATGCTTTTAATCTGGCAAGGACCCCACTATTCAACCTCTCACTTGATCAAATTCTGCTACTTTTTTAAAAAATTCACTCATGGGATCTGGACGTCACTGGCTGGCCAAAACTTATTGTCTGTCCCCAGGTGCCTTTGCACTGAGTGGCTTTCCAGGCCACTCCAGAGGGCAGTTGGCCAATTGCTGTGGGTTTGGAGACACATTAAGGCCAAACCACGTGAGGATGGAGATTTCCTTCCCTGTTTTCAAACAAATTGACCATAGTTTCATGGTCACGAGTCGATTCTAAACTCCAGATTATTACTGAATTCAAATTCCACCATCTGCCATGTCTGCAGAAAATTATCTGCGTTTCTAGATTACTAGTCTAGTGACAATACAACTCAGCCTTTGCCTCCCCTACTTCACGGAAACTCAACTCCACAGCAAGTAGGACATGGTGTTGGTGCATGAGCCTTAAGTCATTAATTCCATCCTTTAGTTCTGGTTTTCCTTCTCCACACCTGCTACCTGCCCTAAGTTTTTGTATCACTCTGTTTGTATTTCAGATTTCCAAAATCGCAGTAGTTTGGTTTTGTCCCATTGTATCAAACACTATTTAAACTTCTGTTGAACTTAGATCTTTGATATCGTAGGTGCTTACTTCCAGAAACTAGATAATAATACACTTTCCTTGTTTTAAATATTAGGCTGCAGACAAAAGAAAAGCTCTCCTTTCCAAAGGACAGGAGTCACATCAGCAGTGCATCTCTGTCAATGAAGCTACCTACTAGAGCAAAAGTTTTTTTTTCCATTTGATGTCAAGAAATGGAAAGACCTGACCAAAATAGTTGCCCACTTAGCCCAAAATTAACTATATCAAAAGAATCAGAGATAGTAGGAACTGCCGATGCTGGAGAATCTGAGATAACAAGGTGTAGAGCTGGATGAACATAGCAGGCCAAGCAGCATCAGAGGAGCAGGAAAGCTGACATTTCCGGTCTGGACCCTTCTTCAGAA
>JAHRHZ010000026.1:6353802-6551027 GCA_024137785.1 Ginglymostoma cirratum | reverse complement strand
GACCCTTCTTCAGAAGAAAACTTTTTCTTTCAGACCGGAAAGGTCAGCTTTCCTGCTCCTCTGATGCTGCTTGGCCTGCTGCGTTCATCCAGCTCTACAACTTGTTATTCCCTATATCAAAAGAATGTTGTCATGTTGAATGGCACCAGGGGATTCAGTTCTTATTAAAAGTACAAACAAGCACTGTTATTACAATTCATTTGTGCTCTAAAATTTGACTTACTAACAAAAGCCAGTTGCTTAATTTATATGAAATGAAATGCCAACATATTTCCTTTGTTTTGCACATTGACAAATGGGACCCTTAAATTTTACAAACTTCTCTTGCTAGACTTTCAGCACTGGTGGACAAAAAAAAAAAAAAAACACGACTTACTCTTGCCTCCAGTACAGTGACATCCATTCCAAAGCTTTGTAGCTGGCGAGCTGCTGCCAGACCCGACACTCCAGCACCAATAATTATCACCTTCCCTGTCTTCTTTGCTATGAATCATAATGTTTTTCCAGTTACTAAACAAAGGAAACACAGATCAACAGCACAGCCCAAGATTATTCAAACTACGAATGCGCCCTAACTTTAATTAGATATTCTAATACATTTGGAGTATTTCCGGTACCTTTTCCTGGACGGCCAAGAACTCTTTTCCCCGTCATCAGTTTCATGACCCCCCTCTCTGATCAATGCAAGTTATTCTGGTTCAACCCAAGATTCTTGTTATTTTATCTGATCCACAATTGTGCTTCTGACTCCATTATTCCACCATCACCAAGATTATTTACTTCCATCCCTGAAATTTTACCTGGCCCTACTTCAATGCATCAACTGCTGAAATCCTTATCTATTTGATACCCAAACATTACTATTCCAATATTCCCCTCACTCTGTCCTCTCTCCATTAAGCTGAAATTCACCTACCTGGATCCTATTTACTCCACTCTTCTACTCACTGATCCACATTGACTCCTGGTAGGTAGAGTTCTTGCAGGTTATCTATCTTTTTTTTGCCCCGACACCTATAACCTCTACCAGCTCTACAAAATTTCGAGAGGTTCTTCCAATCCTGATATATTTTGCATCACCACCTTTCTCTGAATAGCTATCAGCAACATTGCCTTCTATTGTGTAGATCCATAGCACTGGGATACCCAACTCTCTTCACCTCTCTCTCTATGGCGTCCTTCAAAATCTACCCTTGTGACCATTCGTTCTAACATCTCTTCCTCTGGCATGATGTCAAACTACTTGGCAACGGTCTTCTCCTGTGAAGTTTTATTACACTGAAAGGTACTATATGAACGCAAGTTTTACTACCGACAGAAACTGTATCTCCTTGAAAACGTACATCAGTATCAGTTGTTACTGACACCATTGCACCATATGAAAATCCAAGCAACAGTACTCACTTGGAAGTGGTTTCACCCGTTTGTAGATACCAAAGTTAATTAACCCATGGCGCTCCAAGTAGCTGTGTATCCTGTGAACTAGTACAGCATCACCTGTGACAAAAAGATTAACAACGTGTAGCGAGACAAACAGGATTATTTAAACACAAATACACAATCAAGCAGATAAACTATATGCGTGGTTTAAAAATAATCTTGGAAAGCACTGTATGTCGATTTCAAACACGCTTCTTGTTTTTCTGCAAATTTTCAACTCAAATTTCACCCTGGACAATCTAACACAACCAAAAATAAGTATTTTTCCTCTGTATTTAAATTTTGTAAGAAACATTTCTCAGACCATTTCACATTCTAAAGATGCAACACATTTTCTTTAGTCAAAGACTGATACCTATTTGGACATTGCTCCAAATTCAGGAAAAAGTTCTTGCAAGTTCACTTATAGTAGCCTCACTTACTGTTATATGGAGACTCCAGCTGCTGATGAGTTACCTCAAAGGTTAACTGCACTTTAGGGTTGTCCAGCCAGAGCTGCAACTGTTTAAACGGAAAAGAAAAGCAATGAATAATTGCATTTCAAATTAACTTTAAAAACGTGTGCTCATTTGGTAAGAGGACAATGCCAACAGCTACCCACAGATTTTTGCAGGCTGTCATTCTGGTATGTGTTACATTCAGATTTCACTGTACTGAATGGATAACTAGTGGGTGAACACCATAACTTCATATTGATTTCATGTTGAGTTTATTCTGCACCTCTTCCACGATAATACTCAACACTGGAGCCCTCCCCAAGGGTGCATTCTCAGCCCCCTACTCCCTGTACACCCACGACTGTGCTACCAAATTCCGACCAAATGCCAGCTACAAGTTTGCTGACAACAACCCCATGGTAGGATGGATATCAAACAATGATGTGTCAGAATATGGAAAGGAGATAAAGGATTTGGTGATGTGGTGCAATGATAACCTCTCTCTCAATGTCGGCAAAACGAAAGAATTGATCGTTGACTTCAGAAAGAAAGGAGAACACGCCCCCATCTACATCACCGGAACGGAGGTTGAAAGCATCACGTTTCTAGGAGTAACAATAACGGACAACCTGTCCCTGGACTTCCCAAGTAGATGCGATGGTCAAGGATGCACAACACCACCTCTTCTTCCTCAGGCAGCTCAGGAAATTTGGCATGTCCATAAGGACCCTCACCAACTTTTACAGATACACCGCAGAAAGCACACTGTCTGATTGCATAATGACCTGGTATGGCAACTGCTCTGCCCAGGACCATAAGAAACTACAGACAGTTGTGTGCACGGCCCAGACCATTACAAAAGCCAACCTCCCATCCACGGACTCCATTTACACATCTCATTGCTGCAGAAAGGCTGCCAACATCACCAAAGACCCCTCCCACCCCGGTAATGCTCTCCTGCAACCTCTTCCATCAGGCAGGAGATACAGAAGCTTGAACACACGCACTAGCAGATTCAAGAGCAGTTTTTTCCCTGCCCTTATTAGACTGATGAAGGACTCTCTAACTTCAAATAATGCTGAACTTGCCTAGCATACGTCCTGTTTTTCACCCGATGATCGTACGCCCTTACTTACTATGGTCTGCTTGTACTGCTCGCGAACAAAGTTTTTCACTGTACTTTAGGTACACGTGACAATAAATTAAATTTATTCACGAGGTACTGTTTATAGTAAAGGGACAGAGTAATTAAAAGAAAATACAGATTCCCCCATTTAATGGTACCAGTCCATATTCCAGGACTTGTTGTTCGATAGTGTCCTAGCCTTGCCAATATTTCCAACATAAAAATGGGGTCATTAATATACTCATCCATTTTACTACCACAAACTATTAGTGGAGACAGATTTCCACAGCATTCAGATTTTTGAAAGCGGGTGTTGTTGGTGGTGGAGGTGGTGGTGGTGGTGGTTGGGGAGCCGGGATGAGTTAGCAATATTCCAGAACTGCAATTAGAGAGTCTTAATAAAAATATATGAACAAGGAACAAGAGTAGGCCACTCTGCCTTCGAGTCTGCTCCACCATTCAATAACTCCTAGAGAATTTTAAATTTCTTATATTCTGTCGAGACTTCCATCCACTGCAGTTTTTCTAAATGACATTTCTGTTCTGTAGTAGCTAATTGGTAGAGACTGCGTGCTTTGATTAGCTAGCAACATTATTGCTGAATCATACAATCGTCAGCATGACAAACCAGAACAATCCTGATCTTTACACGTCAGCAATTCATATTCTTATGAAAAACAATTCCATAGTTTCCAATAATGATCGCTGATTGTCATATCTATCTTTAGTAGGCTGAAAATATTCACTACTGCAATAAAAGGGCAATTTATTCCAGCCTACATGACAACAACTTTTTCTGGCCGGTTATCCAATGTCATGGCAAGGTGCTCAAGAGAACAATGCTGCTTAGCTGCATATTTTCCTTCCTTCTCCACCCGACCAATTCAGAAAATTGACTAAAAGCAGACAGAAAGGTAGAGAGAAGTTGAGATAAAGGAAAAGGCAATATAAAGTTTATCTTTGTTTTCATAAGAAAGGAGTCTGTGCAAATATGTCTCAAATAGCTAGCTTTCACTTTCATCATGGTTTAGTTCCCTCTACTTATCAATCGTTATCTCATGATAAGGTCAGAATAATCCAACAACAAATACGGGCTGCAGAGTACACTATGCCACAAAAGATTTTTCTTAGAAGTGGAATATTAAGGTGCACGACTCCTTGAAAAACCTACAAATCTTAAACAACTATTTGACTGGTTTGCCCGACTGTGATGGCCTTGTATTCAGGTCTGGAGATTTTGGGCACTGTGAAGATGACACCAGTACGATTAGCTCTTTGAAAGGCAAACAATGACGAAGGTTATGACTCCTACTTACCATACAGCAGAATCTGAAGTTCCCTACTGACATTTTCAGGGCTGTACGGAATGTGCAAGAAATAACTCTGACTGCAGTTGAGTTTTGCTGACATCATTCAACGCAGCTTCTCATA
Source organism: Ginglymostoma cirratum (assembly GCA_024137785.1). Lineage (NCBI taxonomy): Eukaryota > Metazoa > Chordata > Chondrichthyes > Orectolobiformes > Ginglymostomatidae > Ginglymostoma > Ginglymostoma cirratum. The sequence goes on along the minus strand of JAHRHZ010000026.1, from coordinate 6,546,593 downwards.
CAGACACATGCCACGCCCAAGTTATAACAGACAATGGGTACATCTGAGTTGTGAGGAATTTAGCCAGGGCAAAAGACAATCCAAGCAGATTGTACTGTTGCCTCAGAATTCACACGTAACAGATGAAGGATTAAACCTTATCCATACAGTAATGAGCCGAGAAATTCCATTCGCCATAACTGGAGTTTGGAGATACTCAAAAACAGAATGTCGGTGCACTCATTCACCCTCACTGAAGTAATAACAGGAAATAGCAAACCTGATTTCAGGTTTTCAAACAAGTACTGTAGCATTGAATTCAGACTTCAAACCATTTGGATGTCACTTTCTCTTGAAGGTGAATTACAAATTATCTCAACCAACCTGTTTATTTAAGAACATAAAGAAACAGAAGCATAGGTAGGCCAAATGGCCACTGTGACCAGCTCTGGTGTCTGAGTCAACTGTGTTTCCTTGTTGTAAGTACTTTATAATAATCTGAAGTATCAAGCTAGTTTTGGGATTTGTTTGCTGCACCATTAAATACAACTGAAGAAAACTGTATGATATTTTATAGCTTGTACAGTATTTTGTAGTACGACATCAACAGTACAATGTTTCAACTATCACAGGTTTCTCATTGATCAAAACTCAGCTTTTCATCCAACAATCTAGCATACTCACAGCATCAACGCAAGTCAAGAGCTATACCTGCACTTCCAGTAAACTTAAACTTGTAACCTTGAGAAGTGAATAGGTTAATATGCCACTTGATAAACAACCACATTATCTAACCACGGGCTACACAACTGAAGTGTTACAGGGCGCCCATCATATTTTTCCTGACCTCTCTGACAGACAAGATAATAGTATGTTGCGAGACCATACTCTTACTCGCAAAGCTAAAACTAGAAACTAGATTTAATTCCTTAAACTGATACTGCAAATGTTACCTACACCTAAAAAACAAAGTACTTGATTCTTAAGTAATTTAACTAAATGTTTTGAAGACTTACACAGGGAACATTTCTCATCTTTCAACACTCACTCATGCCGCACAAGATGTATGGTATAAACTTGATTAAATTGGATATACTATAGTAAAAGCAAAATACCGTGGACACTGGAGATCGGAGTTTCTCCAGCACTTCCTGTTTTTATACTGGTATATTTTAATACTGTTTTACCATGCTCAGAGATGTCCCATATTTACTTTGAGGAGTTCTTCTTCAAAAGGACACCGTCTGCTTCAAGTCTATTGATCTTAGAGATAATCATCCTCTCAGTTGGCAGGACAACTGCTTAGTGATTCACAGCGATGCTAACAGCATGGGTTCAATTCCTGCACCAGCTGAGGTTACCACAAAGGATTCTCCTTCTCGACCTGTCCCCTCACCTGAGGCACGGTGACCTTCAGGTTAAACCATCATCAGTAATCTCACTCTAATGAGACAGTAGCCTTATGGTCTGATAAGACTATGGTGACTTTACCTTTATTGACTGATGGCAGTAATTTCCTAAGAGATCACCAAAGAGTCACTGACTACTAATCATTTAGTGGCAAATGTGACTACATCATCATTTCAGAAGTACTAATTCTTTGAAGCACTAATAACAGATCTGACTAGAAAAAGTCAAAAATGGATAGAAATGTCCTCTAACACATGTAAGTACTTAACAATTGGCAGCACTAATGGAGTGGCTCTACACAACATCAGCACAGTACACTCTGCTCATTTCTAGGTGGATGAAAAGAATACTTGCTGCAATTGATAAAGGAGAGATATGTGAAAAATACTTGCTCTTTTATGTTCTCCATGTATGTCATAGTGGCATGACACTCTGCCTCCCATGTTGCATCTCATTTAAACAGTTAGGAAGATGATAGCTTCAAAGTTTCTAACTTTTTTTTTGGTTATCTAGTGCGTGTGTTTTGTTTTTATTTCCCATCCAGGAACCCAGAATCTTACTGCAGCAACTAAAGGCAGGACATCTGGAAATTAAAGTAGACAAACTGTCAAAAGTATCCTCCTAATAAGTGTTAAGACTGTTAGCACGCAAGATACAACGCTGTCATTTAAAAAGACAGAAACAGAGGGGTTCCTCTTTCCCTTCCCGCACAAAAAGAGTATGCAGCAAATGATTTAAGAAATTATGTTTTTAATACAGAAACTTACTGTGCGGTTTCTGATGTATAGAAACACCTTCTGGGTCTGTGCAGGACCACTGATAATGTCAGGGAAACAGGCTGCTTCCTGTGAAGTCATGCGATCGTGAGGTAGGCGACTCTGGAAAGCAGCACCCTCAACACCTGATAAGAATGAACTCACAAAATTAGTGCAATAAAACTTTTAACCTAGGGCCGTGAAGAAACACGAGATAAACCTTGACAGTTTCCAATTAAAACCAAACTGTCATCGGTCACTGTAACACCACATCAGAGTTGTCCGTTCTTCCCATGGACGTGACTGCTCATCCTAACAAACAAGAATCCCTTCCAATGTGCTGATCTCCATCACTGCCCCGGAGACTGTCCTAAACAACCGCCAAAGATTAGACCCTGATCACCAGGTTCCCACCCACAGATTCAACTTCAGCTGGAGAAGTTTCAGATCCCACAACCCACAGTTGGTCAACACCTTCCTTCCTCACAAATACTACCTGCAACATAAAAAAATTAATCACAAAATTAAAATTAAACCAGCGCACAGAATAAAAAAAATAAAAAAAAGTAATTTAAAAAAATACATACCTGCGATCGACCCTGCCAGATTGATGTTGCTCCAATGCACTGCGGGAACGAACGTAAAAACATTCACACGCATGCGCACACTACTAGTTTCCCTAATTTCCGCGGTCTTGTATTAAAACAACATCTTAACTTTAACAAGAATATATTTGCTTATTGATATTTAATGTCTGGCAGACAAATACAACAGTAAAAGCACTGAAAGGGTTGCCAGGGCAGTTACCTCAAGCCACTACAGTTTGGTTATTATCAGCTGCATCTCCCTGCATCGGGATCATTCCATGACTAATATCCCAGTAACCCTTCTAAGACCACTAATTATGTTACTAAATCTTGAATTTCCAGTCCCCTTTTCTACAAACGGTGCCTTCCATCCTCCCAAGATAGATCATTTAAATGATTTAAATATAATAATATTGGAAACTCATAAGTTATCATATCCAATCCAACTTGGGGTTAATTGTATAATTACTCTGTCCGAATTTCTTTACTGATTGTTGCATCAAAAGTCCTCTAATACTAGTATTTACAGAAGAGCTGTATAGTTTAAAATTAAGACTCAATTAGATAATTAGGTACAAGATTTAGAGAAACAGATCGCAGAATATAATGAATTGGTTTCTTGAAAAATATATTTTCTATACCAAATGTACACAATTTACTGTGTCTATACAAACCTAAATTAGAACAGATGGTCTGTAGATATTTAAATAATTAAATAGATATTAATAGATATTTATAAGCAAAAGTGGATGCTATAACTCCATATTGGAGTGTGGACCTGAAACAATACAGATCAGGAAGCACCACAGCTTCAACATCTAGTCTGGTCTGCCCTTCCAAACTTAGTTGGTATCAGCTGAAGTAACAGTAGTGGTATTGGAATGTTGAGGTCAATTCTTCAAGCTTAGGAATTGAGGAAAGGAAAGCAGGAAAATTCAACCATCATTTTCACTGCCAGTATTATCGTATGATACTGCCGATGGAAAGTAGATGTAATCATTAAGTACTATCAAGTTGAGGCAATGTAATTGTTCCCTCTACATTCAAGCAGCCTGCTAACGTTTGCAATCTAGGCTTACAAATAAAGAATGGCTTTTAAACCAAGTTACGAGAGGTTGTCAGTGTCTGTTAAATTGCACCCTAGAAACAGAAGGAGTAAGCAAAGAAATGGATACGGGGAAAATGAAACCTTATGAAAACAAAGTTACGTAAGGTGCAAACATGGGCTTACAATTCATCAAATCTTAACCACTTAATATTAATGCATACTTCCGAAGTCTGACTGAGGCTCTTACAGTATTGTCGAGCTGGATGAACTCGACATTTTATATGGTTCCTAAAATACACAGCTGATTTTTGTTTTTGAAAATGCTCATCAGGAAGCTTTACATGGTGTGTATATATTCATTTTCCATCATTAGCAGCAACAGATTTCCTGCCAATGTCAAGGTTTAAAAACACCACTGACCTACACTCTCTTCTATTCAGATGAAATTCCCACATCTCAATTTCTACACCGCCTAAAAGAAGCTTGCTTTATTTTTTCATGTCATTCCCCCTTTTACCACCATTACCTCTCACAAACGTCCTGTCCCAACCATAGTTTACTTGAATATTACCCCACTTCTGGGAAAGCACCTCCTGTAAAATGATTACAATCCTAAACAGAATACTAGAAATCACCCGTCTTTGGATCTGCAATCATGCACTTGCTTTTAGCTTCCAAGTTTATTCTGTCTATCTACATCCACAATCATATTCTTCTAATCCAGCTTCTTCCATTTACAAGTGTCGAAATGTGTTGTGCTAAGTAACCTTTCTACTCCCAATGCTTATTGTTGAAAGGAGGACTGACAGACCACGTTCTGCTCTAACTTTCCCAGTACGTCAAAACTATTTACCCTTCTAGGCACATTCATTCAATCTTCCCTCCCTCCAACAATTTACACTGTATACATAATATAGGACACTCAAATATAAAAACCGTAATTAAATCAACATATTATGACATTCAACAAAGGTAGAGCAAGATTAACTTGGGTTATTTTAATCTTAAAACTAGATTACAGAATGAAATCAAAACCAGGCATGTATTTTCTCACTTCTATACCTTGGTTATGCATTTTACAAGCCTTCACTGTGGACATCAAATTTTAGTGGCAGGAAATTCAAAAGGTAACCTGCTGGTAAAGTTACTGTTGACAAAAACTGCTTAAGAGCCAAGCAAAGGGGAGGAAACAGATACACTAAAATCAACTGAAGGTTGCAAAAGGGGAATTATTAGAAAATTACAGATCTCTTGGACCAGCAGAAATCTGACAGCCAACTTCCAGGAGAGAAACTTTTAATCAAGACTTAACTACCAAGTTGTCTGACCATGTGTGAATTGAGGACTCAACACAAAGCAGGTATTAAGATGAACTAGGCATCAGACTCAGAGAGGCAGGTACTGTCACAGATATCAACTAGCCCTACAGAGTCAAAAGGAATCCTCTAGAGAACAGCAGCTCAAGCTTCCACAAGCTTCCCTTCCTATATATGGAAGAGGAGTTCTGTCATATGCCAATTGCAAACAGACAGAGACCATCAAAGAAGCCACTGTTGAAAGGAAAGATCATATAATCATATTATTTAGGAACAGAGCAGGTCATTCAGCCCCTCATGCCAGGTCTACAATTCAATGAGATTGGCTGCTGGCTGTATGTTTTAAAACATATAAAAAAAGCTAATCAAATATAATTATGTGTCTTGGAAGATTCAAGTCTGACCTTTGTGGGCAACTGGAGGTGGTTTCCCATCAGAACTGCACACTCATACAGCCCAGATTGTGTGCAGAAGATAAATCATTGAACTTTGTAAGGAGCAAGATGGAAGCTATGCGTCACACATCTTGACAGTGAACAGGTAAGCCAGCAGGAGGTAGATACCTGCATTTCTATTAACTCCATCTACTAACTGAATTGTACCAAATTCACTGGTGTCTAATACAAATTTTAATTTGCAATCTTGACTTGCACTGCATTCCAGTGCAGAGCAATTAGACTGCAGAAATTACTTTTACATGTGGAATTTTATCAGATTCTAAAAGGAAAATTTGGGTTTTGTTATTTCTCAGTTTCACCAAACGTCTTTCAGTTTGGTGGGGGTTTCTTCAAACCCTCCCCATCTCACAAGATAGTCAGCAGTCTGAGTAAATGTCACTTACCAGATGGTTCTTCTGGATCACTTTCAATTTCCTCTTCAGGTGGAGGTGGCTGCGGTGGTGGCACCTGCTTCTTTTCTTTTTCAGCCTTTGCATTGCGTTCCTCTTCTGAATAATATTCATCTTCAGATAGGTTTGCCAGGCTCTCATCCATCTCTCTGTACTCCACCTACAATGAGTATTGCAGAGAGAAAAAGAAAGAGTCCTTAGCAGCAGGTCAATTCTCTCACACATTGTTAGTGACCATTCAGAAAAATACAAACTATATATTTTTAACTCGTGTACCGGTGTTCTCTGATATGTGTCTCTTTGATATGAGACAAAAGGTTAAGAGGCTTCCATCGCAAAAATACTGCTCCACATTTTCAAAGTGAATCTACAATGAGTCATTTTGCTGTACACTATCAGCACAGATGAAATTATGCAGTGCAGAGGGAAACCACTTGGCCATTGCGCCAATGTCAGCTCTTTGAAAGAGCATTCAAATAATCCCACACCTCTACTTCTTCCCTAGAGTTCAGCACAGTTTTCCCCACTGAGCAATGATGCAATTCATTTTAGTATTTACTCTTTAACCTGATTCTACAACCTTTTCAGACAGCACCTATTAGATCACAGCTCACTCAGCTGGAAATAAGTTTAACATGATAAATGTCTATGGCAACAACATGTGTTGACACAATGTTAAACCAATAGTTTCCATCTCAACAGTTGCTGCCAATTTATGCTAGTGTCATTTGTCTCTCACAATGGTACCTGGTACCTTTAGGAACTCACTGGATTTGTATATTAAATTGCCCAGTATTACCGATTCGAGATATTCACTACCCTCTTAAGGGGGAAAAAAGCCTTTCGTCACATCCCCCCTAAACCTTCTGTCCCCTCACTTTAAATCTATTCCCTTAGTCACTGATCCCTCCACCAAGTGAAACGTTTCTTTCTATCTACCCTGTCATCATTTTATACATCTCAATCATATTCCACCACCAGCCCCCAGCCCCAACATCAGTATCCTCCAAGACTCCTCTTGAAAACAACCCCAATCAATCCAATTAACATCCCAGGCAAGATCCTGGTTAATCTCCTCAGCACCCTCTCTAGTGTAATCACATCCCTTCTACAATGTGGATTCCTGAACTACATACAATACTTTAGCTGTGGCCGAACCAATGGTTTTTACAAATCCAGCATAACCTCCTTGCTCTTAAACTCTATGCCTCAGCTAATAAAGACAAGTATCCCATATATCTTAATTACTTCATCTACCTGTCCAACTACCTTAAGGGACTGGTGGACATGCACACCAAGGTCCTTCAAATCCTCAGTGCTTCACAAAGTCCAACTGTTCATCATGTATTGCCTTGCATTGTTTGCCCCGCCCAAGCCTATCACCTCAGCTTAAGTGGTTTGAATTTCATTTGCCACTGATCAACCCATCTATATCCTGCTATAATCTTACACCACCCTCTTCATTATTCACTACACCACTAATTTTTGTCCAATCCTTCAACTTATACTGATCAACCTTCCTACATTTAAGTCCTAATTACTTGTTGATTTCATCATTCAGTAAGAACTCAGATACCCCACTGCCCTCAGCACACCAATCTGACACTGCACTGCCAGTAAGCTACTGTACCTTCACAAATGGAGTTGAAGAACACAAGAAAAAGTCTGATATGTACAGCAAGATGTTCCACCCACACAAGGTTTGGTCCCGTATCTGCCATTACTTCACCCTTGTTTTAAATAGCTCCAAATGTTTTGTCAAAGAAAACTAACCTTAGAAAAAGTAAGAGTACATTTCTGACATTAACAATTTGAATTAATAGAGATTGAAACAGAAAAAGTCACACAGTCTGAAGAGTCAAACTGGACTCATAACATTAATTGTTTCAGTCTCGACAGATGCTGCCAGAACTGCCGAGTTTCTCAAACATTCTGTGTTAGTTTCAAATTTCCAACATCTGCAGTATTTAACTTTTATTACAAGCAGAAAGTGCTGGAGAAACTCTGCAGGTCTGATAACATCGGTGAGGGAGAAACAGTTGACATTTCGAGTCTGATATGACTCTGCTTCAGAACAACCGTTTCTCTCTCCACAGATGCTGCCAAATCAGTCTCCACCATTTTCTGAATTTATTTCAGAATTCTAGCATCCACAGTATTTTGCTTTCATTTAAATCAACCGATGTGTGAAAGTGTAAACGCATCATATTCTAATTTTCCAAACCACAAAGTGTGAAGAACCGTGACAGTAATCCTGTTTCACTTGTCATTGTAGGCACCATGATAAAGCAGCCCTCTTCTTTTGATTTTTAAATGATGGTGTAGTATTATTATGAAGGGAAAGTAGTTTTCTGCTGCAATTAAAACTTCTTTAACACATCAGTTGAAAAATATAAACCAAACATACAGGACGACTGGATCAACATTCTGCAGCGCTGCCATTTTGGATACATGGTACAACACAATTTAACATGTAGCCTTGCACTGGCTCAAAATTATATTGCTATAGACATCATGTTATATTGGTGGGACATCTGTAACTTTACCCTCAGAAAATCAAGACAATATCTATCTATTAGAAGTTATGCTTTCAATAGGTACAAGAAACTAGCTTCTGAGATTTGGACAGTTCTATCTAATAGATGGAGAGGAGTTGGAGGAAATTGGTATGGTGATCCATGGCAAATGCATGGATCACACAGCATACATAGCAAGAATACTATAACAATGTGAAAATTTTTTTGGCATTCTACATCTTACAAATTGAGGAACAGGTTATTAAATCTATGTCGCTCGTAGTTGTTTACACTAAACATATTGTTTGATTTGACAAAAATTCAGAACTCATCAAGATTCACATTTGCAGGTAAACCCAGGGATTCCATTAGCATTTCACAATATTCAGATACATTTCAGAGACAATTTAATGCAAAACTTGGTTACAAAAAATTCTAAAAGATTCTAAGTGTAAATATTTGCATGATATGTAAAATCTGGAAACACGCGTTGGCCCAGAGTCAAGATAGACAGAATGCAATGTAATGGGCTTTTACAGTGGGTTTGGTATTCCAAAGCCTGACTGTTCTATGCCAGCTAAGGATTTGGCAAGCTTATTTGAACTAATGGTAACATCTACTGACAAGTAAATGTGATGACAGGAATGTAGAAACTAATATTAATGTTAATGTTAAGTAATTGTCCCTGCTCTGCAGATTACAATACCATCAATCCAGAGTGAAGAACAAAGACATTGAGCACTTAACTCCTAACACAAAACATTGGGCGGCTATCATCCCACAGTTTAGCTGAAGAATATAGATACGAACAAATCACAGATATAGTCAGTCATCTTGTGTCAAAAAAACTTATTTGAAAATTTGTTGAAACTACAATGGGAAAAAAAAAATCCAACCAGGTTTGCAGGGAAACAAACACTGCCAATCCCAGCGTGAGAACTGATTTTAAAAGGGCAATCTTGTCTTTTTCCTATCCCACAAAAAAGGGAATCTCTAAAATTGCTTCTTCTTACAATGTTCCTTCAAACATGCCTGTTTTTAATTGTTTAATATATGCATCAGACCAAGAGGACAAAGCCTGAACCAGAGAGAGACACCCTTGAAATGCCAGTTTCAGATGTGAAAGCTCAAACAAAGAGAATGGCAAGTCCCACAGCACAACTGCTGTTCACAAGTCCCCAACCATTCCTTCCAACAGTAAAAAGGAGACACACTGCATGGAACTTAATTGAGTAATAATAATAATCCACATTTGCAACCATGTGGAGAATGCAACAGACACAAAGGAATGGATCCCATCCTTACGGCGGGCAACACCCTTACCCCCTGCCCCCACAGAATGACAATGAGGAGATACCTCTCCTCCATGCCCCATACCATGTGTATTATTTTAATCGGGAGGGGTGGGGGGGGTCTCTCTCTCTCTCTCTCTTTCTCTGTCTGTCTGTCTAACTCTCCCTCCCTGGGGCCTTACTTTAGCTCGCTTGCGTTTGCTGGTCCTCCGGCCGTCCGGGGTCTCTGCCGTGCCTCCCTCCATGGTGCCCTCGTTGCTGCTGCTGCTGTGGGGAGACGCTCGCTCTTTCTTCTTCGGGGTCCGCTCGGCGGCGGCCGCCGCCGCTGCTAAGGCCAGGCCTCCTCCTCCTCCACCTCCACCACCACCCTCCGCCGGCGCCTCCAGACCCTCGGGGCCGGAGCTCGGCCTCTCCTCATTCTTCTTCGCTGCTGCTGCCGCTGCCGCCGCCGCCGCCGACAACATCATCATCGTCGTCGTCGTCGTCGTCGCCGCCGCTGCTGCCGCCTCCCCCGGGGGCGCCCGCCGCACTCACCACCACAACAACACCCTCCCCACCCCCCTACTACCACCACCACCACCACACACACACACACACACACACACTACCCCGACAACCAAATCAACACCCCCACCCTCCCTACACCCACCCTCACCGTCACTAACCCCCTCCCAAAAAAAAATCAAAACCCGATCCACAATCAACCGCAACTGTTTGGCGAAAAAAAACAGTAAAGGTATGAGCGGGGGTGGGGGGGGGAAATTATTTTAAAAATATAAATTAAACACAAACCCCAATACAATCGATTGATCGCCTAACGCCGAACCAACCTATTTGGGTTTGCGGAAGCACCCGCCCTTTGCCTATCCCGATTGGACGACCGCCCCCGATTCCGGTCGGAGACTGGCGTGTCGCAATGTCTGTCATTTTGATTGACAGCCTCATCTCCCGTTGTTTTGGGGTGGGGTGAAATATGAGAAGGTTGCGTTGAAGAGACGTCGTGTAGGGTACACGTCAGCGCGTATAGCGTCACGTAAAGCTTTGTTCCATCTGAAGCAGATATCTGTGCAAATGGAGACCCATTGGTCAGGTGTTGGTACGACAGTGAGACACTTTCCAACTAGCCTGGTCAGTGATACTATTATGTACCTCTGGACTAGAACCAGGTTCCTCTGGCTCAGAGGTAGGGAAACTATCACTGCACCAGCCTTTTTTTTAATCAACCTGTTCAGAGATTTCACTACATTCCTTTGGAGCAGGTGGAATTGAACCCAGGCCTCCCTGTCCAAGCGTAGGGACACTACTGAGTTCTGAGGAAGGGTCACCACACCTGAAACGTTAACTCTGATTTTTTTTCCTTCACAGATGCTGCCAGACCTGCTGAGCATTTCCAGCAACTTTTGTTTTTGTTTCTGATAGGGAGACTACTGCTGTTCCACAAGAGTGACTCTCTCACTGCACATATTTTTTAAAAAATTTAACCTGCTCTTCTACTTGACTTTTCAGAGGTGTTATTACACATCTCTGAAGCAGGAGGGGCTTGAACTTCAGCTGCCTGGTTCAGGGGTAAGGACATTACCACTGTCCCACAAGAGGCCCTCAATGTAAAGCTTACTATATTTATTTATTTAACATGTTTTTCTAAACAACCTGCTTAGCGATGTAGTTATGCAGGTCTGGAGCAGATGATAGTTGAACCTGGTCCTCCCAGTCCAGGGATAGGGACGCTACCACTGTGCCACAAGATGACACCTTTCACTGTACTAATTGTCCTAGGTCTAACCATCTTCAGCTGATTTATCAATAACCTTTCCTTCATCAGAAGAGGTGATGTTTGCCAATGATTGCACAATTCATTCATTGCTCCTGCAATATTGAAGCAATCCATGTCCAAATGCAAGACAATCGGACAATATCCAGATTTGGGTTGAAAAAAGTGGGAAGTAACATTTGTGCTAAACAATTGCCAGGTAATGACCTTCTCCAACAAGAGACAATCTAAGCACCAACCCTTGGCATTTGATGGCATTATCATCACTGAATTCCCCCATCATCATCAACATCCTGGGGGTTTACCATTGACCAGAAACCCAAGTGGAATAGATCAAGGGAATGGGTGTAACTCATATCCTAACTCTCCAAAGCCTGGCCTCCATCTACAAGTACATAAGAACTAGGAACAGGAGTAGGCAATTCAGTTCCTCAAGCTTGCTCTGTCATTTGACACAATCATGGCTGACCTCAACTCCATAAAAAGGCATAAGTTAGGAGTCTGATGGAATACTTCTCACTTGCCTGGATGAGTGCACAACATTCAGGGAGTTTGACACCACCCAGGAGTTAGCTACCTGTTTGGCTTCACAGCTACGAACCTCCAATCCACCAACACTTAGTAGCAGCACCTTGTGTACAATCTGCTAGATGCACCGCAGAAATTCAGCAAAGATCCTTAGCATCTTCCACATCCACAACCACTTTCATCTAGAAGAACAAGGGCTGCTGATGGATGAGAACACCACCATCTGCAGGCTTCCCCCAACCACTCACCATTCTGTCTTGGAAATATATCACCACTCCTTCACTGTTGCTGAGTCAAAATCCTGGTATTCTCTCCCTAAGGGCCAATTGGGTAGACTGCAGCAGTTCAAGAAGGGAGCTCACCACCACCTCCACAAGGGCAACTAGTGACATGCAATAAATGCTGGCCCAGCCAGCAACAATCACATGCCTGCAGCCCAGGTTCTCTGCTGTGCATTCAATTTAAATTGTTTCTTAAATTCCCTGGGAAATCAAATCGAAAAGAAAAATTCACAGCACTAACACTCCACACAGCTCATCTCCATAGACAAGTGGAGCAATCTATTCAGTCCTTCATGCCACTCTACCATTCAGCATGATTATGGTTAGATCATCCAACTCAATAGCCCATTTCTGCTTTTCCCCATATTCTTTGAACCCTTTAGCGCTTAGTGCTATATCTAACACCTTCTTCAAATCATACAGTGATTTGACCTTGATTGCCTTCTGCGGTAGTGAATTGAATTTACAAAAAAAAAATCACCAACACAAACACTCTATGTGGCCCAACCCCAAAGAAATTGGGAGCAGGAGTAGACCATTCAGTCCTTCAAACTTTCCGCACCATTCAACATGATCATGGCTGATTCTGTATCTCAGTACCATATTCCCCATAACCCCTAAATTCCTTTAAAATCTCACAAAAACCTGTCTCTTGAATATATTCAGCAACTTGGCCTCCACAGCCTTCTGTCGCTGAGAATTCCACAGGATTGTTGCCCTTGGAGTGAAAAATTTCTTCCTCATCTCAATCCTAAATGGTGGACGTCATATACTGTGAATAAAAGTGAAGCTATGCGTTTTTGTAGCACAAACAGGAAGGCAGATTATTATCTGAAGGGCGATAGTTTAGGAATGGGGAGATGCAACAAGACCAGGGTTTCCTTGTACACCAGTCATTGAAAATATTGAAATATTTTGAGTAATTATGAACCCCATATTGAAGGAATGCTTACGCCTTGGAGTGGTCCAGAGGAGGTTCACAAGAATGATCCTGGGTAAACTAACTCCACAAACATTGGCATCCTGTTACCAAGTCACCCTTTATTTACATGTGCATAGTACATGACACTGGCCCAGCTAGATCAGAATCAGCTCTGAGAGTGAATTGAACCCCTGACACCCCTGTTTATATCTGTCAGCCAGGACTTCCTGATTGAACCAGATTAGCAGCCCCAATCAGGGAACACGCAATTCTATGAAATCCACCTGGCTGATTGCTTTCCAATAACTAACACCAGGAATGAAGGGCTTGTCATATAAGGAGCAATCTGGGTCTATACTCGATGGAGTTTAGAGGATGAGAGGGAATCTCATTGAAACTTACAGAATACTGAGAGGTCTTGATAGATATGGAGAAGATGTTTCCACTAGTAGGAGAGACAATGACCTGAGTACACAAACTTTGAGTGAAGGGACAACTCTTTAGAACTGAGATGAGGAAGAATTTCTTCAACCAGAGGGTGGCAAATCTGTGGAACTCATTGCCTGAGGAGACTGTTAAGGCCAAGTCGTTGAGTGTCATTAAGACAGAGATAGGTAGGCTCTTGATTAGTAATGGTATCAAGAGTTAACAAAGTAAATGCAGGAGAATGGGATTGAAAAATACATCAGCCATGAACAAATGGTGAAACAGACTCATTGGGCCGAGTGGCCTAATTTTGCTTTGAAATCTGAAGGTCTCGTGGTCTAAGCATGCAGGCACGGCAGGTGATGGAGAAGACAAATGGCCTTTATACTGAGAGGATTCAAGTAAAGGAACAGCGATATCTTTCCGCAATTATGCAGGGACTTGGTGAGATAACTCCTGGAGGCAACACTTGGTCTCTTTATCAAAGGAAGGATGTTCTGGCTAAGGAGGGTATGTGACAAAGTTTTGTGAGACTGATTCCTGAGGTGTCAGATCTGATGTATGAAGAGTGACTGGGAGTGTTAGATTTATTTTCATTGCCATTTAAAAAAATTAGGGGGCATCTCATGGAAACTTAGAAAATTCTAACAAAACTAGACAGAGTAAACATAAGAAGAATGTTCCCAAAGACAGGGAGGACCAGAACAATCTATGGAGAAAATATAAAGGTGGCTGAATCTCAGGGTCCTGATCAAGTGTATCCCAGGACTTCGTGGGAAGTTACAGAAGAAATTGTGGTGCCCCTCACAGAGATATTTGTAATGTCTGTAACAATGGATAAGATGACAGAGAAATGGAAGGTGCTAATGTTGTGCCCTTATTTAAGAAAGGTTGCAAGGAAAAGCTGGGAACTATAGACCTGTGAGCCTGACATCAGTGGTGGAAAAGTTGTTGGAGGCATGTCAAAAAGATGGGATTTACATGCATTTGGAGAGGCAAGGACTGATTAGGGGTAGTCAGCACAGTTTGTGTGAGGGAAATCGTGTCTCTCAAAATTTTTGAAGAAGTAACCAAAAAGATTGATTATGGCAGAGCAGGAGATGGTGTACACATGGTCTTTAGTAAAGTCTTTGACAAAGTTTTGCATGGTAGACTGATTAGTAATTTGCAGATGACACCAAAATCGTGAATAGTGAAAAAGGTTATCTAAGATTACAAAGAGATCTTGATCAATTGGGTCAATTGGTGCTGAGTAGTGACGGATGGAGTTTAATTTGAATAAGTGTGAGGTATTGCATTTTGGTAAAACAAACAAGGGCAGTGCTTATATAATTAATGGTAAAATTCTGGTAATGTCAAAGAGAGACCAAGGGGTTGAAATTTGTGTCACAAGTGGACAGGGTGATTAAGGTGTTTAGTACACTTGCCTTCATTGCTCAGACCTTTGAGTACAGGAGTTGGAACGTCATGCTAAGGTTGTGCCTTAGCCTCTTCTGCAGTACAATGTGCAGTTCTGGTCACCTTGCTATAGAAAAAATATTATTAAATTGGAGAGGGTTCAGAAAAGATTTACCAGGATGTTGGGAATGGAATGTTTGAGATATAAAAATAGGCTGGGATGTTTTACATTGGAGCGTAGGAGGATGAGAGGTGACCTTACAGAGGTTTATAAAATCAGAGGGGCATAGATAGGTGAAAAGCATGTGTCTTTTCCCTAGGGTGGGGGAGTACCAAACTAGCGGGCTTATTTTTAAGCTTACACAGGTTCTAAAATCCTAAATCAGGGAAAATATCTTTCCTGCATCTAATCTATTTAGCCCTGCTAGAATGTTATATGCTTCAATCAGGTCCCTCTCACCTTTCTAAACTCTCGTGGATTCAGGCCCAATCAAACCAATCTCTTCTCAGAACAGTCCTATCATCCCTGGTATCAGCCAAGTGAACCTCTGATGCATTCCCACTCTGGTGAGCATATGATTTCTTAGGTAGGGAAACCAAAACTGGTCCAGGTGAAGTCTGACAAAGTTTCTATATAACTGCAGTATGACATCCTTTGTTCTGAACTCAAATCTTCTTGCAATAAGGGACAATATGCCACTTGCCTTCCTAATTGCTTACCACACCCGCCTGTCTGCTTTCGTTGACAGATTTACAAAAACACTGAAGTCCATTTGTACATCCACAATTTCCAATTTGGCCTAGATTAGTGTTAAAGCAGCTTCCTCCCATGCACCTTGTTTCATCTCCTATCACAAAAAATTTTTATTGATTCACATATTCTGATCGTTTCTGCAGTGGTTGCAAATGAATTCATGTTAGAGCTATTTCCAGAAACCAGCTCTCTATTGCATGCAAACCAGTATATATCAGTGCCAGCCCCAGCTATAAAACAATCCACCAAATTCAAAACTGATGGTTACTGTGGATGGAGAAGGACAATCAAACAGCATTGTGGCCACCTCATGTCTTGTGAGAAAAGCCAAAAGAGAGCAGAAGGACCTATTTCAATTAGCAGAGAGGTCAACAACTAAGGAGCATAACTTTAAAGTAGTTGGTGAAAAGGGTATTGAAAATTGAGCAGTATTTCTTTCGCTCAGTGGGTGTTAGCTATCTCAAACATTGTCTGCAAGTGTGTGGTCAAGACAGAAACATTTATGAAGCACTTGGATATTTTTCACTTGAGGTGCTGTGACCTACAGGGCCCCAGACCAAGAGTTGGAAACTGGCGAGGGTTGCAGAGCTCCTTTTTTAGCTGTCGTGAGCCAAATGAGCTCCTTAAATGTTTTTATGATTTTCAGCTTCCCTTCAAATCCGTCTGTGTTAGCCACCTCTATGTAGTGAAGTCCACAGTCCAACCACTCTGGGTAAAGAAATTGTTTATAAATTCCCTATTGGATTGTTTGCAGACTATCTCACATTTATAGCCCTCAGTTCTAATTTATCTACAAGTGGAAACATAACAACTTAACCATCTACAGTAGATGTTTATATTTCATACTTGGAGTCAGATTGAGCAAACCTTTCTCCTCCTTTAACTTGCTCTTTAAACCCTTTGATCAGGTTTTTGCCCATCTGACCTAATATTGCCTTATGTGACTAAATGCCAAATGATGCCTCTGTGAAGCGCCTTGGGATGCTGTATTATGTTTAAGACTACATATACATTTAAATAGTTAATATTTTCAACCCGCATGTGCTTTTCCAGCTTCCCTTTAAATGCAGCTATAATATTTGTCTTAACTACTCATTGTGGTGGTGAGATCCTCATTCCAGATACTCTCTAGATAGAGATAGTTCTAATGAATCCCCTAATGGAATTGTATTTTTGGCCCCTAGTTCTAGTCTCACCCACAATGGAAATATTATAACTTAATCAAAACATTTATATATATCTGCAGTTTGGGGGAGGTGATGGCCTTGTGGTATTATTGCTGGACTGTTAATCCAGAGACCCAGATAACATTCTGGAGATTCAGGTTCAAATCTCACCGCAGTAGATGGTGGAATTTGAATTCAATAAATATCTGGAATTAGGAATCTAAGATGACCCTGAGTCCATTGCCAATTGTCAGAAAAACACATCTGGTTCACTGATGTCTTTTAGGGAAGGAAAGCTGGTTGTGAGCTTGTTTTTATTTGAAACATGAATGTAGTTCTTTCAGTTAGGTACTCAAATTTCTCTTTAAACACAACTACATCCTTACCTGGTCTGGCCTACATGTGACTCTAGACCCACAGCAATGTGGTTGATTCTGAACTGCCTCTAGGCAATTATGGATGGGCAATAAATGCTGCCTAGCCAGTGACACCCTCATCCTGTGAATCAATAAAAGGGATTCAAATTACATGGGGCAGCCCCAAATTTGCCCCAAAATGCCAAGAGAAATCGATCACAGTGAAACTAATTGGAGAAAAGTCATCCTCATGTCAGTAGAATGGACAGAGTTGGTGAGGAGCTCCTTGTCAAATCACAGGCTGTTTCTCTTACAACTTTGCTGCTGATGGGTTAATGGTGTTGGGTTGCATTTATTAGGTCTTCCATCTGCTGAGAGCTTAGAAGTAGGAGGATTATCTTCCAGTGGGGAAGAGAAGAAGGTTTCAAAGAGAAAGAGGCAAGAAGAAGTCTGCAGTATGGAGGAATAGGGACGGGGATGGGGGAATAAAGGAAGCTCCAAAAGGAGGGGAAAACAGAAGAGACCACAAAAGCATTTGGGGAGAAATTGGCTTCCGAAGTAGAGATAGAGGCAGCAGAGAAAACAGTTTGAACACTGAATAGGGAAACACTAGCTAAGTGGGAGTCAGGAAATCTTGAAATCAGTGAGATAATTAATTCCTTCCCTATAAATGTGTTGTTTCTAGCTTAAGGCTGCAAAAAAACCCCCATAAGTTATTATACAGGGAGAAATATACTGGATGTTATTGGCGCGAATGCTAGACCAACTATTAAATTTAACTCTACACTTAAAATTTGAGATACAGTTAAAGATTCAGTAATTTTTTAAAAGTTTTATCCAGATGTGATGAAATTCATTAGCTGTGATGTCACCAGCCTGCAGAAACTGTGTTTAGGCTGATTGTTTCTTGTGTGCAGACATGTGTGCCTGTTATTTTGGAAAAAGAGTATTTTGTTGCCAACATATACCTGTAATCTTACACCAATTTTTAAAAAAATTGTGGTGTCCATGAAATAAATGCTTTTCTTGTGTGTTGTAGCTTTAGGTTAAATGGAGAGTTGCTAATTATTACAAATGCTTCTAATTCTGCTTCTATGTGAATCCAGTGTTCTCTGTGTCAACACAAACACAGAAAGTGTTGTTACTAGGAGACTGCATCACCTAATGAAGGAGTTAGTGAGAACTGGGGGTAAAGTAACCCCTGAAAAGCAAAAGTAGCCCTCAAGAAAATCTCAAGAATGGCCTCAAAATAAATATTTTATCTCTGATATCAGACTGATAAATACAACCATTGTTCGTTAATGAAGTGCAAGGCCTGCTAACCAGGATTGGGATTTCGAATTTTCATGACATATTTTTGATTTGGCCTCTTGAATGTTCAAGAGCCAAAAGATATCATTGAGATCAAAAACAAAAACAGAAATTGTTGGAAAATCTCGTCAGGTCTGGCTGCATCAATGGAGAGAAATCAGAGTGAACGTTTTAGGTCCAGTGACCCTTCTTCAGAACTTTTGTTTCTGATTTCCAAAATCCGCAGTTGTTGCCGTTTTTGATATGATTATTATGTTGGCTTTTGGCATGATCTGTAAAACATTGCATATTTCATATAAAAGGCTTGAAAGGGTTGCCTGATCTTGGGGCAGAAAATTGATTTCTAAAATTAAAATGAAACGGCTTATAATTAATGTAGGAAAATCCTATCACCTAAAGTTAATTGGTGTTTATTGCAGGCATATTAGTTACATAAGTGAATGCTAACAATAATGGCATTTAAGGTTTAACTTGCCGCATTTATAAAAAAACTAAATGATGACCGTGAATGAGAAAACAAATCTCTGCCAATGATCATCTTTGAGCCGGGCTGCAGAACAGGTTTGATAAGTTAACAGCCCATGTGACAGTGTCTCCAGCCCAGGGAATTGGGTGGAGAACTATCTCCCTGCCTGATACAGGTGAGGACACGGGATCAAAGAACAATCGGAAGGAGAGTGGGTTACCGGGAACTTTCTCCACTTCGTCAATTTTATTTTCAAGACACAACGAACCAAATAGGACAATGTTCGAGTTTAACTTTTTCCTTTTTGTTCCTAGTAAATAGTTTTGAAGATGTCCCGCCAGCAAGACGAGGCTGTGTTAAAGAACAAGCCTGACAGCACCGCCTTCACCCAGCAGCGACTACCGGCCTGGCAGCCCTTCCTATCGGCTGGCTATGTCCTCCCCACATTCTTCCTGTTGGGTTTGGTGTTCATTGCAATCGGCCTTGGGCTCTACTTCACCTCCAACAATGTCATCGAGATCGAGGTGAGCGAAATTGGCGGCCTGAAAACGCCCAGCTCTTCCTCCAGCAAATCCCTATCTTCCTTAATCAAACCTCACTTCAGGAATGTGTATATGACCTGCTGTACCCTCTCCAAACTGTTGTGCAACGACTACTGAGAAAGAACAGTGAAAAGTTGCCACTATAATCCTAACTTTCTGTGGCATTGCTTCCTGGGGAGTAGCTAGTACAGGTACATTGATGTATCTTCAGTTTATAATTGGAACTTAGGTTTGACTACCCATGTGCTATCTGTGCAGTAAAAATGATCTTTTGTTGTAAAACCTACATAATGTACTGATTTGGCTCCACTCTAGACTGGAGGCTTTCTCATATGACAGGTTTGTGTAGTGTCAACATAAATTGTCATTCTTTTTAAGGAGCCCTGGTGAGTCAGTTTGATCTGACCATCAGTCAGATTTCCATCTCCTTGCTTGTTTGTCTTCACCTGATATTTTAAGATTCATTTGATTCTCATCTATTAAAAAAAATACTTGAGCTGATTTTTCCCTGTGGCATTGTGCGTAAGTTCTGTGTAAAGCTACAGTGAATCTCACAAAGCAGAAAATCCTCTCTAATTTGACCATTGGTCTGTGTTAATAGGTTTTAGCCGAGGCAGCAGCTGTTGCAATGTAAGTGTCCTTGTATCTTTCTACACTATGCATAGGGTGACAAAGACATCAGTTACACTTCCCGCTACAGATTGTTATGCAGTGTCTTATGGAAAATGTGAACAAAGGAAACATTGAACTTGGGCTGTTGATTCATGGAATGCATCGCAGATGTCAAAAATTGTTGGGTACCATGCTAAAAGTTCTGCTACTCGGATTTTAACTTCCATGTCCTGTTCACCTGTTCTGTTTTTCTTACTAACTACATTGGCTCCGGGCCTACCGAGCCCTTAGGCTCTTTTTTTTTAAAAGAAATCATTTTTGGGTTCAGGTTCTTGCATAGCCTCTTTACTCCCAACTCTGTATCCTTCTCCAGCCCAGCACCCTCCAGGAACAGTGTTCCTTCAATTCTGGTCTCTTGTACATCCCCTACGTCCTTCATCTCACTATTGGTTCTGCATTTTCAGCTTCTGGGTTCAAAGATTTGGAATTCTTTACTTGACCTTCTCTATTTCTCTTCTTTTCTTTCTCTCCCTTTTAACGGACTCCTTTAATATCTTCTTCTTTGACAAAGCTTTGTCACCTGTCTAATATCTTCATAGAATTAAACAGCATGGAAACAGACCCTTCTGTCCAACTAGTCCATACCAATCATGTTCCCAAACTAAACTAGCCTCACCGCCTTCACTTGGCCCATATCCCTCCAAACATTTCCTTTTCATGAAACTTTCAAGGTGTCTATTAAATGTTGTAACTGTACTTGCATCCACCACTTTCTCTGGCAGTTCATTCCACACACGAACTCTATGTAAAAATAAAATGTTGCCCCTCGTCCTTTGACGTCTTTCTCCTCCTTAAAAGTATTTCCCCCTTGTTTTGAACTCCCCAATCTTAGGGTAAAGGCTCTAGTCAGTCAGCTTATCTATGCCCCTTGTGATTTTTATGAACCTCAATAAGGTCACCCTTCAACCTCTCATGCTCCAGTGAAAAAAAGTTCCAGCCTTTTCAGTCTATTTTCAAATCTCAAACCCTCCATTCTCAGCAACATCCTGATAAATCTTTTCTGAACCCTCTCCAGTTTAATAATGTACTTCCTGTGGCTGAGAGACCAGTGCTCCAGAAGCCTCACCAACATCCTGTACAACCTCAATATGATGTCACAACTCGGGACCAAAGATCTGACCAATGAAGGCAAGCATGCTGAATGCCTTCTTAACCACCCTATCTACCTGTGATACAAACTTCAAAGAATTGTGTATCTGAAACCCCAGGTATCTCTGTTCTACAACACTACCCAGAGCCCTATTATTAATTGTATAAGTCCTGCCCTTGTTTGTTTTACCAATATGTAATACCTCATGTTTATCCAAATTAAATTCCATCTGCCACTCTTCAGTCCATTAACCCGGTTGATCAAGATCCCTTTGTAATCTTAGATAACCTTCTTCACTCTCCGCTATACCGCCAATTTTGGTGTCATCTGCAAACTTACTAACAATGCCTGCTATATTGTCACCCAAATCATCTTTGGTTTGTTGTCAGTTTTAATCTGTGCTAATTCTGAGGATGATAAAGTAAAGCAAGTTGTTTCTGTAGATGTGGCTACAGGAGAGAAATGCAAAACAATGCCTAATTTTCTATATTTAGGTGAGCCATGAAGTGGAGGTACTGGTGTCGTACTGTGCTAGACAAAGTCAGAAATCACACGATGCCAGGTTATAATCCAATAGGTTTATTTGGAATCGCACAAGCTTTTGGAGCACAGCCTCTTCATCAGATGTAGTGAGAGAGCAAGGCACACAGACACAGAGTTTATAGGCAGAGAGATCAAAAGATCATACACCTGGTGAGTAGAGTGTCAGACGATAACTATCTGCAGGTGATCAAGAGTGTTGGACAGTGTATAAAATGCTTGTAAAGTCAATGTCAGTACAGTGCTATCATGACAATCAGGCACAGCGTAGGGATATACGAAAGGTGACATCTTAGGTCAAATGACACTGAATTGTAGGTGTGAGGCTTTGTCCAGAATCTGTCTCAGGGTTGGATGAAATATGCGCGCACACACAAATCCATTGGGTGAATTGTTTCATCCACTTGTTTGTTTATTTGCAGATACATTCTATTTTGTTCAAAAACACAGAATTTGTAGTCACAGTCAGTCAGTGTGGCATCTTATAAATTTCAACTTTCAGAATAAGAGCAGCCTGGTTCAAAGTTAAAACTCTGAGACAGGTTCTGAGCAAAGCCTCACACCTACAATTCAGTGTCTGACCTGAGATGTCCCAAAACGTCAAAGCCTTCCTGCACCTCTGCTGCTTGGCCTGCTGTGTTCATCCAGCTCTACACCTTGTTATCTCACCTTTTGTATATTCCTATGGCTCTGCCTGATTGTTAGGACAGGACAGCACAGCACTGACATTGACTTTACAAACACTTTACACACCGTCTAACACTCTTGATCACCTGCAGACAGTTACTGTCTGACATTCCACTCACCAGGTGTATGACCTTTTGATCTCCCTGCCCTTGATCTCTCTCCCTATAAACCCTGTGTGCCTTGCGCTTTCACCGCACCTGATAAAGGGGCTGTGCTCTGAAAGCTAGTGTGATTCCAAATAAACCTGTTGGACTATAACCAGGTGTCATGTGATTTCTGACTATAATTAGGTAAACATAACTTCAGTGTGAAGAGTACAGAACTGTCCGTTGTAAACTGGGAAAATATTTTAATGGGTAAGTTGACAGAGTCATCGAGATCTACAGCTCAGAAAAAGGCCCTTCGGCCCATTGACTCTGCACCAGTCAAAAATAGCCACCTAACTATTCTAATCCCATTTTCAAGTACTTGGCCCATAGCTTGTTTTTGCCTTGCCATTGCAAATTTACATCTAAAAATTTGCATGTTTGAAGCTTTGCACCTCTAATACCCTTTACAAGCAGTGAGCTCCAGATTCCCAATAAAATTTTTCTCACATCCCCCATAAACCACCTGCTCCTTGCCTTAAATCTGGTCACTGATCCCTGCACAAAGGGGAAAAATTTTTTACTGTCTACTCAATCTATACCCATTATAATTTTATACACCACAATCATACCACCCACCTCCAACCAAAGTCTCCTCTGCTGTAAGGAAAACAACCCAGTCTATCCAACTAAAACTCTCCAGCCCAGGCAACATCCTGATAAATCTTCGCTGTACCCTTTCCATTGTAATCACATCCTTCCTATAATATGGATCCAGAATTACACATGATACTTTAGCTGTGGCCTAACTAGCGTTTTACACGCTTCCAGTATAACCTTGCGTCTCTTAAACTTTAGGTCTCAACTAATAAATACAAGTTTCCCATATGCCTTCAGAACCACTTTATCTATCCTGCCATGTTAAGAGACCAGTGGACTTGCACTGCAAGGCCCTTCTGATCCTCAGTGCTTCCCAGGATTGGACCATTCGTCATGTATTCCCTGGCCACGTTTGTCCTGCCTAAGTGCATCATCTTGCGCTTCTCCAGATTGAATTCCATTTGCCACTAACCAGTCCATCTGAGCAACCTAGGAATACCCTCCTGTAATCTAAGCTGCTCATTATTTACCATCCCATCAATTTTTGTACCATTCCCAGACTTACCTCTGCATTCAAGTCTAAATCATCTACGCGTGCAACAAATAAAAAGGGCCCCAAGACTGATCCTTGCAGAACCCTACTAGACACACAGGCTTCCAGTCATAAATGCCCCATAACCATCACTCTACGCTTTCTGCCACTTGGCCAATCCTGTATCCAAGAAAATCAGTTGGTAATGGTCAAAAAAAATTAGTCTTTATACAAGCAGTTTCTGTACCCTGGGGGGCAAAAACTCTGCTTGGCAAAAAAAATCTGTAGACTACTAGAGGTAATATAACATTAAAAAATATACAAAATACTGTAAAAGCAGCACAAACCTGGCAAACACAGAGCATTTGAAGAAACCCCCAAGGGTGACAAAATATCTGGCAAGTGCTACGAACTGCGTAAGGAATGAAACTTGCATGGGGTAACAAAATCAACTCAAAATTATAATTGGATAAAGAGAATTGTCATAAGTAATGTAGGTCTTGGTGAAAATGGTAAATGATATTGTCAGTGAAACAGTGGACGTGCCCAAGAATTACTTTTGTGTCAGTATTTATAGTACAGGAAGAAGTGAGCATCTGAAGGAAGTGAACGTTAAATTAGGAAGAGGGGCTCGTTAAAATTTATGGACGTCATGAAAATCGTAATTAGAGGTTGGCTAGTAGTATAGGACTTGATTATTGCTTTGAAACAGAAGACCTGCTCTCATAACCTTTTATCTGAATAACCTTTTATCTTACACTCTCCAGATCAGATGGAAGAATGCCAAAATGTAAAAAGAATAAATTTATACTTAATGAGAAAAGGGTGCTGATTGGTTGGCAAGTCAATTCTGATTATTTAAGACATTTCCATAGAGCATTGTTGCTCGCCCAGATTTTTGTTTGGTTCAATAAAAGGTATAATGCCTGAGCATGTTATTTTCATATGCTGAGAACATGTCTATAAACATCGGAGATAGTGGGAACCTCTGATGCTGGAGAATCTGAGATAACAAGGTGTAGAGCTGGATGAACACAGCAGGAAAGCTGATGTTTCGGGTCTGGACCCTTCTTCGGAAATGGACCCTTCTGAAGAAAGGACCAGACCCGAAACATCAGCAGTCCTGCTCTTCTGATGCTGCCTGGCCTGCTGAGTTCATCCAGCTCTACACCTTGTTACCTATGTCTATAAATGTGTAATTTTTAGCCAGTGTAAATGAGACACGTTGCACACCTGACTGAGCTTAAATCAGATGTTATTGTAATTTATGGTACACTTGGGATTGTTTGACAAGTGCTATGCAAACATGGAATCACATGTGTTGCGAAGTTAGATCGAGTATTTGTGTACTGGAAGGCAGGATATTAGAATTTGCTGTTTGTAAAATATTGGTAAAATGGTTGGGGGAAAGCCGTGTGCGATCCCTTTAAAAGATTGTGCTTTTTCTATGCTTAGACATTCAAGAAGGATGTCTGTGGGCAGCAGCTTTGGATTTGCAGATGCACAGAGCACCTGAATTGAAACATTTGTATCGAAGGGCTGTGTCGTGAGCAGGCCAAGCAGGAGTTTTGTTTTGTTATCAAAGCAACAACTTTGAATTTTGCCGATTAATTTGAACCAAGCATTTAGATACTAAAAAAACCAATTAAATTTAAATCTGATGGTTTTAACAACATAGGACTAAGCCTATTGTAAGAAATTGATATGTCATTAAGGGTATAAAAGAAGAGAGCAGTTGGACAAAGACAGGAGGACGAACTGCTATCTGCCAGAGTTAACAGCCATCAGCTCTAAAGAGAAAAACACTGGCTCTCATGGAATTCTCTAAGCCTTCTCATGCTCCTTTTAACAGATTTTACGGTGAGGTGCTCCTCTTTTTGGGTGACTTGGTGTTGGTTCTCAGAGGGGGCCAACCTCTGCTTTATAACACATGTCACATCTATGTTCTGAACTTTACAAGCACAGATTGGTTCAGTACGCTGTGTACTCTGCATATTGCAACAACCAAAGGACAATAATGACATAAGATGGACAACACTCCAGGATCTGATAATTTCCATCCTAGCATGGTACATTAAGTAAATGAGAACATTGGAAGATTGTAGTTAAAGTATCTGCCAAGTTTTTGGATGTTGGTTGATAATTTAACATGAGATTGGATCATAGTATATGTTATTATGACATTTTGAGTGATAAGATGAGAACACCAGAGAATTACAGGCTAGTTAGCTTAACATTTGTTTCAGGAGTTGACTAGACTCAATGATAATGTAATCCTTAACAATCTTTCAGAAAGTGGCGATGAGGTGCTGCCTTGAACTGCTGCAGTCCTTGTGATGTCGGGACACTGAGAGTGCTACTAAGAAGGTAGTTCCAGGATTTTGACCCAGTGACAGTCAAGGAACAGCAATATAGTTCCAGTTCAAGATAGTATGTAGTTTGGAGGGGAGCCTGTAGATTTTGATGCTATCATGCATCTGCTACCCTTGCCCTTCCAGATGGTAGAGTTCGCCAACTTGGAACATCCTATTGAGGGAGCCTTGGTGAGTTGCTGCAGTGTATTTTGTGGATCGCATTTCCCAAACTTCCCTATTGTGATATCCTTTTTGTGTTTGAAAATTGCTGTGACTCCAGACCTGTAGCGGTTGAAGGGGATGGGGCTTCTTGGTGAGGGATCTATGACAGTGGAATTCACAGGTTTACATTAGAAAGCATCTACTTTTTCACAGGATTGGCAAATTAGACCACATCCACTATTAAAAACATACAAGAACTTAAAGGGGACACACAGCTGATTGGTGCTATTCCTGTCACAGAACTTGCAACCCCAAGACAGTTGGCAACCCACTGGGGTTGTGACCCAGTTTGGGAAGCCCTGTTGTAGATCATGTACACTGCTGCCATGCACAACAGTGACGGGAGGATGGGAGTGAATATTTAAGGGATAAAGTATGTGAATATCTTAAAACTTTACAGTTAATCAATGAGAATCTTTGAGATATGCCGTTGCTGACTAACCTGATTGAAATTTTATAAACGTTATTGAGAATGCCTTTGGATGTTGTTTAGTCAGACTTCAAGGAGGTATTCAATAAAAGATTTTAAGCTAAATTTAAAGCCTCTGAAATTAAGGGTTAAATTTAGCAAACAACAGGAGACAGAAAGTCGGGATAATGTGCACTAACAAGGATCAGCAAAATGTAACTAGTGAATTCCCATAAGGATCCATGTTAGCAGTTTAATAATTTAACAATTTAGTAATTGAATAGTGACTTAAGTGCTAGAATAAAAAGCTAATCTTCAAATTTATCAATTTAAGTGAATATCGTCAGCATTGTAAACTGTAGATGGAAGCATAAAATTAAAGATACTGATTTAAGTAAGTGCACAAAACTCTGGCAAGTTGGTTTCAATGTGCATTCATCCACTTTAGAGCTAGAAGGCTAGACAGGTTACATGGCGAAAATCTAGTGGAGACCCAGAGAGAGTTGGAGTCGATATTGATTTTCGTGGTATTTTATCAACAATTTAGACTTGACAGTAGGGAACATGATAAATACTTTAAAGATGATCTGAAAAATTGTGCATTTTTGTAGAGAAGGGAAATTGGACCACAGGAAGAACTAGCTCAATCTGGATTGATCAGTTGAACAAGAAAATGGCAAATGGAATTCTGTTCCGTAAAGTGTGAGCAATGCATTTGGGGAAAGCAAATGGTGCAAGGCAATGCACAGTAAATTCTCTGATATTGAGAACAGAGGGTCCTTGGATTCCACAGCCAGAGAAAATAGCATCACAACACAGTACGGTGGTAAAAGGCATCTGTGTACAATTCTGTGCTTTAGCTAATACAGCATCTAAGAGTTGGGAGTTTCTCCTGGAGCTGTATTAAACACTGGTTAGGCCATGGCTAGTGTATATGTACACTTATCACTATATTACAGAGAGAATATTTTCATATTAAACAGTTTATAGAGAAGATTGAGGACGTTGGCAGAAATGAAGAATTTTATTTGTGAAGGAAGATTAAATAGACTGGTGTGTTGTCTTTGGAACAGAAGAGGCTGAGAGGAGATTTAATCAAATTGACGGGCCAGGATAAAGTGGATAGGAGGCATCTATTCCCTTTAGTTAAGAGGTCAATAACTAGGAGACTCGCTAGAAAAATTCCCCGATGGTCTGGGTTTAGCCATCAGTGTATTAAGTTTCTTTGGATTTTAATTTACATTAAGTCACTATGCAAATATAGGTTGTTGCACCTAGATTGGGATCTTCGATACAAAAACTTGGTGCTGAAAATGGAAAATTGCTGGAGTTACCAGACAGTAAAATCTTTGTTTGCTGGAGGAGCACTAACAGGTGCAGAGGATGATTTCTCTCAAAGCTGTTGGTTTAGAGAGACCACAGAACGATAGCTGACATGAAGACTATACAGGGATTATTGAAACTTTCTTTCACATCTACGATGGGAGAGAAAACTAAAGCTCTTTATGTAGAAAACCAAGTAGAGGTTTTTAACACACACCCATCATTCTGCATAGTCAAACAGCTAGTCGCAGTTTGCATGAATTGTTTGCATGTGCTCTGAATGTTTGTTTTACATCAGATTCTTCTTTTTTTAACCAGCTTGAATATACAGGCAAAAGCCCAAATAGTTCATGCCACCTTTGTACCAAGAATGGTACCAAGGATTGCAAGTGCATCATTGAATTCAAGGTGGACAAGATTTTGCCGGTAAGAATATTACAAGTTCTGCCTAACAAGTAGTTCATGCCTAACCAATAGTTCAGTACTTGGTTCAGATGTAACAATTTTACCTTTATTTTGTTTTAGAGATATCTCTGAATTTATAGCGTTTTCAAAAAAGTCATTGTTTCATATAGAATTCCTTTCAATGTTCTTTATCAAAATCAAACCATCATTGAAGCTTGGAATACTTAAGTACAGATATAATTAGAACACGAGCGCTGTAGTCTCTCAGAATGTAGATGATGCTCACCTGTAGCGAAAACCTACACTTGGGTCTTTTACTGTGGGGCAGCTGTTGTGCTGCAAG
The DNA here is from genome assembly GCA_024137785.1 of Ginglymostoma cirratum. Lineage (NCBI taxonomy): Eukaryota > Metazoa > Chordata > Chondrichthyes > Orectolobiformes > Ginglymostomatidae > Ginglymostoma > Ginglymostoma cirratum. Next base: position 6,517,659 of record JAHRHZ010000026.1, on the reverse strand, counting down.
CTCCCACACAGATCTGGCTGACCAGGCGACTTTCCCACTTATACCACCATTGGCATATCGGTAGGATATACAGCTTGATAATTAACCTGTTCGGCCATGTTATAATGTACCTCACATGGCCATCAGGTGGGGCATGAATCCAGAGTCCATCTCAGAGGTAGGGACACTGCGACTACACCATCATAATGCAATAATTGTAATACAAACTATTTGAAAGCCACTGCACATCATACAAACCAAGAGGAGTTTCAAGATGGACACTTGAAACAGCCATTTGATGGAGGAGAGTGTTAATCAATCTTTCCTCAGTTTTGATTTATTCAAGAGAGACATTACAAGAGTTTAGTTAGCTCCTTACCACACTTGCTGTGTTCGTGTGAAGAAGCTCACAATTCTATGCCCTTAATTTATGCAATTAACACTTTGATCCTGAGCTAGCTGATTAAAACTGGGTTGTGTTAGAGGTGTTACAGTTGGATTCTGTGCTTTGAGAAAATTATCCAGGATCTCAAGCCAGAAACTGCATACGCAGACACCAGATGTGGCTCAATTATTAGTTTTAATTTGTCAACCACCATTCAAACAGTTAAAAGATCTTCACAAATACTTAAATGTACAAGGTGTTGGTGAGACAACACCTGGAGTACTGTGAGCAGTTTTGGTGCACCTTATTTAAGGAAAGATATAATTTCATTGGAGGCAGTTCAGAGAAGGTTCGCAAGGATGATTCCCGGTATGGAAGGATTGTCTTATGAGCAAAGGCTAAACAGGTTGGAACTCTACTCACTGGAGTTAAGAAGAATGAGAGGTGATCTCATTGAAACAGGTAGGAATCTTAACAGCCTTCACAGGGTAAATGCTGAGAGGGTGTTTCCCCTCATGGGAGAGTCTAGGATCAGAGGGCATAGCCTCAAAATAAAGGGGCACTAATTTAAAACTGAGATGAGGAGGAATTTCTTCTTTGAACATTTGAGAGTCTTTGGAACACCTTGCCACAAAGAGCTGTGGGGGCAGAGTCCTTGCGTATATTTAAGACTGTGATAGATTCTTGATCAGTCAAGGATATCAAGGGTTATGGGGGATAAAGCAGGAAAGTGGATGAGAAATGTCAGATCAACCATGATCCTAATGGAAGGCGGGGCAGGCTCGAGTGGCTTACTTCTGTTCCTATCTCTTGTGGTAAATGGCAGGTGGTGGAATTTGAATTCAATAACAAAAGTCCGGAACTAAGATTGTAATGATGATCGAGAAAGCATTGTGAATTGTCAGCAAAACCCATTGGTTCACTACTGTCCTTTAGGGAAAGAAATCTATTTGTTTACTCCACCACCAGGAAAACACCCATGTGGACAACTGAATATTTATAAGCAAAGCCTGTTGAGGGCGATGCTGACATCAAAAGAAAATATCCTTACCTACTCTGGCCTACATTGTGACTCCAGCAATGTGGTTGAGGGATGGGCAATAAATGCTGGCCTAGACAGCAATGACCACATCCTGTGAATGAATAAAAAAGCAAGCCTTAGTGTAAAAATTGCAGTGTTGCAAGGATAGAGCAGGCGAGTGGGACTACCTGGATTGCTGCATGAAAAGAACTGGTGCTCAGCTGAATGGCCTCTCTCTCTGATTTATTGTTCTATTTCCACCCCCCTCTCCCCCCGCATACTGAATTTCACTGTTGTTGAACAAAGTCTTTGGTGATGTATCAGGACTTTCTTGAAGCATTTGGGACTATAGCGTAAGATTGGGCATTGCCCAGATGAGGAAAATCCGATGATGTAAGGGTAAATGATCTAATTTCCATTTATTTTTAACAAACAGCATAACTTGCCATTCATATTTCATCTGTCTCAAAGCACATAGAATTGTTAAATCTCTACAGTGCAAAAAGAGGCCATTTTGCCCATTGTGTCCACCCACCCTCCAAAGAGCTTCCCATCCAGATCCTCCTCCCCTGCCACCCCCAACCAACACCGTAACCCTGCATGGGATTTTTACCATGGCTAACCCACCTAACCTGCACGTGCCTGGACACTACAGGGCAATTTTTAGCATGGCCAATCCACATTAATGATGGAATTTCGTATACATCTTTCCTCTTCAATGATCTACTGCATGAGTGTAAAATTTTTAAAGAGCTGAAATCATTAGAAATCATTAATACTTCACGATTTGTGTCAAGTAGATATTCCGTATTCAAACACATGCAGGAAGCCTGCACTTCACATCAATGGAGAAAGTCTCCTCTCCTGGGTGCAATGTTGCTGAAGTGAAAGGAGTTTGGGATGCATCTCCTGTGGCAGGAAAATCTCTCAAATAAAGGTGTTTGTCATTTGGCAGCCTGGATTAGGGGACCTGCACAGACAAGCTGTCAGGAGAGGTCACTTCAGCCAAGTGCCAAGAAGGTTCTGAGATTTAAAATTTGGAGCAATAGTTTTCCATGGTTTCTGTATTCTGCAGACCTGGAAGTATTGATAGTCTAATGTGGACCCCCAGTCTGAACTTCCCAAAGGAAATGTCAGTTAGGCAAAGACAAATGTCATTAGATAAATATATCTAATGGAAATGATGTTAACATGGTATTTACTTTACATAGAGAGTTCTTTGCACTGTTTACAATGGATAACATGTTCAGCCTGTGATGGACATTGCTGATGACCTGGACTGTCCTCACAGGCAGGCCAAGTCCAGTAACTCCATTGTAAAAGTCTGTGTTATATAGATGGATCATTTGGCCAGGATCAAACTTGTCTGTCGAGAGGGTACCAGGGGTTCGCTACAAACTGGGAGAACACTGCAATTCAAGCATGGTGATGTTCTACCTGTAATTGATATTATTACTCCTGATTGCTGAGGTTGTTAACATTTCCTTAACATCAGGATGCCATCCCAATATGGAAGGTTTGTGCAAGACTAGGTACAAGTGACACATGTTGTTTTTCTCTTTAGGGTCCTGTTTTCATGTATTATGAATTAGTGAACTTCTATCAGAATCATCGGAAATATGGAGTCTCCCGAGACGACGATCAACTGAATGGAGATTTGAAATATTTAAAGGTAAAAGTTAAAACAGGATGACTAAACATTGGAGATGATTCTATATATTTGCAATATTCTCCTACTTGCATTTGACACACAAAGGTGAACGTAACCCTTTGAATGCGAATCCAAACCCAAGTTGTATGAAAATATAACTTAACAAAAAGAAAATGTGCATGTGGTGGATGTATATGACTAGATATCATCGATAAAGAAGTGATTTGATTTATTATTGTCACATGTCCTTAAGTACAGTGAAAAGTTCTGTTTTGCATGCAGTACAGGCAGATCATAACATGCAAAGATCTTGGGGTGATTGAGCAGATCGAGGAATACGGAGTTATTGCTGCAAAGAAGGTGCACAAAAAGTAATATCAACATTAGATTTGAAATTTGAGAGGCCCATTCAGAAGTCTAACAACAGTGGGGAAGAAGCTGTTCTTCTTAATGGTTATTATGTTTCAAGCATGTGGCCTTCATTAGAACTGATGGCCGTTTTCTTTTAAACCTTTTCTCTTAACAGATCCTGACTAACCTATTGTCTAATTTCAGAACATTTTTAAAATTTCAAGTGGTCTTGAATAAGTTGCTAGATAACTTGAGTGCTACTTTTTTAAACACTAATTTCTTTATTAGGTGATGCAGTCTACATAGTAACAATATCATCTATATTTATGTTGGAATATTTAGACTCACGCAGAAGTAGAATTAGAAGAATTAATCGACATCCTCAATAATTATCAATGCTCCATTAAAGACAACAAACAAGGATTAATTTCCTGGATGACACAGTACTGTTGTCAAGACAACAAGCATAAGTTAACAGTAAAAGTTTTTTCCAAAGTAATTGAGACACATTTCTGCCTATGTAAACTATGACCCTACAAATATGTGTGAACTGATGAAGTCACAATGTATATGCTCAAAGTTGGAACATTTTAACCAGGCAGTTACTTCTTTTTTTACTGCATCTCAGATGTCAGCCTCTGATTGATATGTAGCAATTCACCTAATGTTTATTATAATAGCATCCATTATATTTTCATCCATAAAATAGCTCTAACTTATGCAGCCTTAGACTAAAGATTTATTTGCAAAGAATTAATGACCCTAATAATCTCAAAATTGCCTGGCTTCATTTGCTAAGTATTACTGGTTTAGAGCTGTTCATTCTCTATCGCGCTCTTGCTCTCGCGGTGTCTCTCTCTTTCCGTCCCCCACCCACCTACACCATGGCTATTGCCTTGAAGCCTCACTCTCCTTCCCCATCGACTTGCAACCTTTGTCCTCCCTCTCCTTACAGCAGCCCACCTCCAACTTTTTATCGCTCCCCTTGCCTGCTGTCCTGCAGCCACCTCGTTCTGAAATCAGAGGGTGTTCCTTTGCCCCCATCGCATTAATAAACGTGGTGGACAGCCCCTAGCAAAAGCTGCAATCCATAACAAAAGGCATCTTGGGCTCCCCTTGAGACTGCGTCACTGACACCATTTACTTTTCTAACTGCTCGCTGCTCCTACAATCACATGCTGGTTCTCACCCACATTCATTATGGAGCCAATCTGAGACAGTATGGGAGAGAACCAGTACGTGATTAGAGGAGCAGCTCATCGGAGATTCTGTCCATTCTATTTGCAGAGGTGGGGTAGCAACATTTCTCCCATTGATTACCCCAACAACTGAATTGCTCTCCATGTTTTAAAGGCTTTTTGGGGTGAACCTACTCACCACCCCTGCGTATTTTGAGCACTGATCCTTAACTTGTTGTAGGAAGGATACTATTAGATTGGAGAGGATTCAGAAAAGATTTGCAAGGATGTTGCCGGGACTGGGGAGTTTGAGTTATCGGGAGACTCTGGATAGGCTGGGACTTCTTTCCCTGGAGCATAGCAATTGAGGGCTGACTTTTTAGAGGTTTATAAAATCATGCGAGGCATAGATAAGGTGAATAGCAAAGGTATTTTCCCTAGACTAGGGGGGTTCAAAACTAGAGGGCATAGGTTTAAGGTGAGAGGAATAATTTAAAAGGGACCTGACGGGCACCTTGTTCACATATGCAAATGGAATAATCTTCCAGAGGAAGTGATAGATGCAGGTACAGATACAATATTTTAAGACATTTGGACAGATACATGAACAAGAAAAGTTTAGAGGGATATGGGTGACGCGGGCAAATGGGAAACCTGGTCAGCATGGTTGAGTTGGACCGAGGGGTCCGTTTCGGTGCTGTATGACTCTATTGTCCAAAACTTTGGTCTTGCTTAGAACATTACAGGTAATATGTCAAAATGAATGAGGTTTTGGAACTTAAGAAAGTATAGCTATGTCAAATGCAGGTTTCCATAGAGCTGAAGTTCACCGCCATAATCTGGCAAAAACTCAAGAGGAAGAGGAGGTTCTTTTTAACACAATGAGTCGTGATCTGAATATACTCCCTGAAAGGATGGAGGAAACTGACTCAATTATGACTTCCAAAAGGCAATGTGGAAAGGGAGTGGGATTAACTGGATAGCTCTTGGGTCCATGGCAGGTGCCATTTCTCTGGCCCTACACTCATCCCTGAAACATCTGGTTAACAAGGACAACTACATCAGACTCCTATGTATTGACCTTAACTCCATAATTCCAACCAAACCAATCGCCAAACTCCAAGACCTAGCACCCTGCTTCACCCTGTGCAACTGGATCCTCAAGTTCCTGACCCACAGACTGCACTCAGTAAGGATAGCTGACATCACCATCTCCACAATAATCCTCAACACCGGTGCCCTACAAGGCTATGTACTCAGGCCCTTACTATACTCCTTATACACTCATGACTATGTGGCTAAATTCAGCTCTAACCCCATTTACAAATTTGCTGAAGATACCACTGGAGTGGGCTGGATCTCAAACAATGATGAGACAGAATACAGGAAAGAGATAGAGAGCTTAGTGGCATGGTGTAAACACAACAATCTCTCCCTCGGTGTCCGCAAAACAAAAGAGCTGGTTATCGACTTCAGGAAGCAGAGTGGAGGACACGCCCCAGCCTGTATCAGTAATGCTGAGGTGGAGTTGGTCGAGAACTTCAAATTTCTAGGAGCAAATAATCAACAGTCTAACCTGGTCTATCCACATTGACGCTACAGTCAAGAAAGCACACCAGCACATCTACCTCCTCAGGAAACTAAGGAAATTTGACATGTCCACAATGTCTCTTAACAATTTTTATAGACGTACCATAGAAAGCATCCTATCTGGATACATAACAGCTTAGTATGGCAACTGCAGTGATCAAGACCGTAAGAAACTACAGAGAGTTGTGAATGCAGCCCAGTCCATCACAAAAACCAGCTTTCCTTCCATTGACTCCATCTATATTCCATTGCCTTGGGAAAGCAGCCAACGTAATCAAAGACCCCGCCACCCTGATTTTATACTCTTCCACCTTCTCTGTAGCTGTACCACTATATTCTGCATTTTGTTCTATTATCTTGATGTACTTATTTAAAGATATAATTTTCTTGGATAGCACGCAAAACAATACTTTTCACTATATCTCTGTACATGTGGCAATAATAAATCAAATCAAAGGGCAAGCTTGATGGGCAGAATGACATTCAGTTTTATTAAAGCTGATGTTTCCCATTCTATTGCCATTCTGTTTATTTCTGGGTTTCTATGATGAGGGTCAGTTGGCTGGACAGTTGGTTCATGATGCAGAATGACGCCAACTGTGAGGGTTGAGTTACTGTACCAGCTGAAGTCACCATGAAGACTTTCAGATTAAACTCTTCACCAGTTACCTTTCTCTAATAAAAGTGGTCTATGGTTCTCTGAGACTATAATAGCTTTCACTTTTCTAGTTTCCTGACTATCGAGAGCAATCTGAAGAAAATAGTGATAGGTCCGAGAGACGGTGTACACTTCTAGTCTCCATGTCTGTGAGTTCTTTTACCTTCACCCACTGTAGGAAAACAGTCGATATACCTTCAGATTCCAACTCCTCATGAGCCACTTCAATGTTCATTTTGTGCTATGAGCATATTACCCCTGTCACTGCACCCATTATGTTGTAGAAATAGTGAGCTCTTAATTGTGTTCCCTACCCAAAAGTTCAAGAGACCTAAAAGCAGAAGTCCTGTGCATTGCTCTTTTCAAAGGGCTCAGTATCTCGCAGAGTGCCTTAAAAGCAAAAATGAAAATAAACAAGTATTAATAAATCTCTCTCCAGAACAATGCAAATCTGCAAAACTGTTCTTTTGTTCCCTGCTCAATATTTTTGCAGGAACCTTCTGAATACTGTTTTCCATTTCGTCGGGATCAACAGGATAGACCTATCGTTCCATGTGGAGCCATTGCAAACAGCATGTTTAATGGTGAGTTCTGATTCACTCACTGTACGGTCCAGTCGAGATTAACACACAGATGTGATTGTTGTCCTTTATGTAGTTGATGTTTTTCAACCTCATCAGTTTTTATATATATATCATTTAGGAGACTGCAGATTATTTTGTGTCTGTGTACTTCTGTGAAGTCTTAAGCGAAAACAAGTATTTAAAAATTAGAATCATAGGATTTTTGTAGCACAGAAGAGGCCATTCAACCAGCTGCTCCCATGAAACAACTTTATTGCTCTTGTTTTCTAGTTTTATTTTAATATCAAACTTTAATTCCTTTCTTAAAGTTATTACGTATTCTGCTTTGACGGCTAATTCTGGCAAAATATTCAGTTCTTCCAATCCCTCTTTGTTTCAAAAGCAAATTCTCCAGATTTCTCTGTTGTTTGAATTAATATCTTGTGATAGCAGGTGTGGTTAATTATGAAAGTTTGACCAGAACAATTTCAGATTGGAAAAAATATGTAATTTATTATTTCCACCAAGGCTGTTTTATAACAAGTGGCAATCTATACTACGGCGTTTCCGGGTTACGGTGGAAGGAGGAGGGGAGATTGAGAGCACAGTCAGCAGCAGACTTTTCCAGGAGGATATTAAGGTTCGAAAGGGGGATGAGTAGCGATGAAAAGCTGTCTGAGGAAAATCCATGAGTCTGTGTGTTATGATCATCAGTCCTGCCTTCCTCAGGGCACGGTCATGCCCTTATGGTATTATTTATAGATTATTAATCCAGAGACTCAGCCAATGCTGTGTACCTGGGTTCAAATCCTGCCATGGCAGATGGTGGAATTTGAATTCAGTAAAGATCTGGAATTAAGAATCTAACGATGACTATGAAACTTGTCGATTGTTGGAAAAGCCCATCTGGTTCACTGATGTCCCTGACGGAAGGAAACTGCTGCGCTTACCTGGTCTTGCCTACATGTGACTCCAGACCCACAACAATATGATTGACTTTTAATTGCCCTCTCTGGGCAATTAAGGACGAGCGATAAATACTGGACTACATCTTGTGACTGCATGAACAAACAGTAATGGAACAGAGGGAAGATAGGACATACAGCAGACTAGATCAGTATTCAAGTGAACCTGAAGACATTTCCAATGTGTGGCAACAACATTAAAGACCGACATCTGTTCAATATATTCAGTTAAACCCTTATGATACTGCCCCTCATTTAACCTAACAGGGAAGGCAATGGCCGACTGGTATTATCGCTGAACTGTTAATCCAGGGACGCGGGTAATGTTCTGGGGACCTGGGTTTGCATCCCACCATGGCAGATGGTGAAATTTGGATTCAATTATTTAAAAAAAAAACTAGTGATGTAGTTAACTTTTAACTGCCCTCTGGGCAATTAGGGATGGGCAATAAATACGCTGGCCTAGCCAGCGATGCCCTCACCCGGTAAATTACTTAAAAGAAGCCACACACCCCCCATTACTTAAGTAACTAATGTAAAACTGCCCTTTGCTAATTGGAAAATAAATATTTAAATGTGTTTCTTTCTTACAGATTCCTTTGTGGTGTATAAGGTAAACTACAGTGATGTCTCCAAGGTGCCTCTAAACAGCAAAGGAATTTCTTGGTGGACTGATTACAACGTCAAATTCAATAACCCCAAGTTAGACAATGGAACTGATCTAAAGCAGGCATTTGAAGGTGAATTAATTGCTTTCACTAAGTGTTTCTGCTGACCAACTGGTCTTGATTAAATCTTGGTTTGGTCAAATCATTTGACAGATTAGTGGTGGTGTCCGAAAATGTTTGGACATTCAAAAGGGCCACTATGATTTGGATTTTCCCCTGTGGGTCTCTGACCCTCCCGTGAAGCTGAAAGAGAGGCAGAAGTTGGGAGAAGCTGTCCCTTGTGATTTCCCCCATAGTCCCCTCCTCCACAAATTCTCCAATCAATGTGCAAAGGGCAGGCTAACGTTCAAATTAAAGATGGAAGGCCCAGAGGAAGCCCTGGATTTGAGCAGCAGGATACAAGGAAACGAGGATTGGATATCTTCCAAATAGAGATACCCTTTCCGGAGCAGCCAGACCACCATTGTGGAAGTGGACAACCCCGCCACAGGATGGCCTGGTGTGAAGGAGCTGGACTCAAACAGGCAGGGAGGGCCCCTGGGTCTGCCTGGAGCACTGACTCCCTGGTCTTGGCACCAGGAGGCTGCCTCGGGTGGAGAACCTGACACCTAACAGAACAACAGAGATCTGGAGGCTGACTTGGTGGCGGTGGCGGTGTGTGTATGTGTGTAGGGAACTACTTGACCTCGATAGAAAGGTCTTAACAGGCCTTCACGTTGTTCACTTGGCTGCCTGCCAGTTGTAGGGAGGCAGCCCTAGCACCATCTCAGATCCTCATCCTGGCACTCACCAATTCTGCCTGCTAGACGATGGTTAGAGGGGCAATTGGGGGTGGTGGAAGGGTGTGGGATTGGGATGGAATGGGGAAGGACTTTGAGATCCTAACGCTCTCCCTCCTAAACTAAACCCTCAGAACCTAAATTAAACAAAGAAAGGGAGGGTGTTCAAACCACCCACCTGAAAATGTGTTGATGGTTTTGTAAATTTTTCCGTGTATAATCCAGCCGAAAGGTTATCCGAACAGGTCAGGGAAGTATCAATACCTCTGGAAGAAACGTCAGTCGACAGCTAATTGTTCCCTGTGGATGGTACCACACATCCCCATGTAACCGGTTCGCCCGTTGTTTCCTCCATTACGAAACGCTAGCACAATTTGAGATGTCCGATGGCCCTGTAAAGCTCTGTATATCTTTCCAACCTGGGGCTTAAACTATTTTTTGCACTCTAATGAAAATTTTATTCAAATAAAGTCATGTCAGAATACAGAGAGTGACAGTTGCATCCTGCATTGTCAGTAAACAGTACTAACTAAACTGGTCGGATGAGGAAGCCTTGCTGAGGACCAATGTCGTTTTGCTAACATTGGATGATATTTCTTTCATCTGTCTTTTTAAGTAAGCGTCTTTCTTTCCCCTTTTTCTCATTGAACTTAATTCACTTAATTACAGGAACTGTAAAACCTAACAACTGGCCCAGGCCAGCCTACGAGCTAGACACGAACCCAGAAAATAATGGCTTCATCAATGAAGACTTTATTGTTTGGATGAGGACAGCAGCCTTGCCAACATTTCGCAAACTCTATCGTCGTATTGATGGCGGGCTGCAGCCAGGAAACTATTTAGTGGAGATACATTACAGTATCCTTGCATTTTTTCGGTAGGAAATATAGAGAGAGCATGATCAAGGAAGTAACTAAATGAACTCGGTCACGTTCAAGATGAGTTATTTAATTCTGTGGTTTCACTGCACCACGTGTGTGCATTGGGGTTCTGCTTTCAAAACCATTGCGGCTGTCTGCTCATTCAGGTGAAAGAAGCAACCCTTTGACTGTGACATTCAATTGGAAAAGATTGAAATAGTCCAATCTTACCAGCTGCTGACATTGTCAGCACCATGCATTTCCCTGATTTTTTTTGTTTTTTTTTAATTTTTTAAACAATTTCTAATGCTTTTAAAGCTCGAGCAGAGAAAAATGGCACTCCGTTTCAAATGATTGGGAATTGGGTTGGCCCTTGTTTTTTTTTTAATCTGGATATGTATCATTTTCCACAGAGCTACTGTCTGAGGAATCTTGGTGAATTTCTGCACTGTGTCTTGAAAATGATACACAGTGCTGCTGATGAATGTCAGCGGAAAGAGTTAATATTTGTGGGTTTGGTGCTAATCAAGCAGGCTGCTTTGTTCTGGATGGTGTCAGGCTTTTTGAATGTTGTTGGAACTGCAGTCATGGGAATAGCTGTGCTGCTATTGCAAAGATTCCACATGGACATGATGGGCCGAACAGCCTCCTTAGTTTATAGTGCTGTAAAGTACTGGCTTCAGGCATCAGTTCTGAGTATATTTCTTACTCATTTGTTTGCATTGTCACCATAAAACAAGTTCATCTGGACCAAACTGAAACCCAACACAACAAGCTGGCAAAGCCTGTTAAGAACATACATTTGTCTGTAGCCACGTGGGTTGTAGAAGAAGTCATGCAGTAGCATGATGATTGGCATGCATGCAGTATGGGAATGTGGGCGCTCTGTGAGATTGATTGTTCGAATCTCTGCCATCAACCAATAATCACAGTCTATGTGTTGGACGTCATGGCTTTAAGAGGAATGTCAATCTGCACATCAGGGTGAAGAAAGATATGCTGATGGGTTTCATAGAATCCCTACAGTGTGGAAACAGGCCCCTCGGCCCAACACCAACCCCCAGAGCATCCCACCCAGAACCATCCCCCTAATCTACACATCCCTGAAAACTATGGGCAATTTAGCACAGCCAATCTACCTAGCCTGCACACCTTTGGACTGTGGGAGGAAACTGGAGCACCCGGAGGAAACCCACGCAGACATGGGGAGAATGTGCAAACTCCACATAGACAGTCGCCCTAGGGTGGAATCGAACCCCTGGTGCTGTGAGGCAGCAGTGCTAACCAAGGCCCCTGAAGAAAATTGGGAGGAGGCTGATGTGGAGCGTACATCCCAGCATTGATTAGTTGGGCCGAAAGGCTGCTGTAAGTTCTGTGCAATTATTCAGTTGTCTAATTCTAAAATGGATTTTCCTTGCTTTAAGACCTTCCTCCCAAACTCCAAAATGAATTAGTCCCTCCTGAATCCACTGTTGTAGGAAAGAACAGCCAATGCTGCAACCTTTTCAACCCATACGTTCCTCAATCCCTTTTTAAAAAAGCGCACACAATCTCCTCTTTGTCCTTGTCCTTAATGCATTAAAATCAAACTCCAACTCCCATTCAACTCAGTCTTTTCCAGTATTCCAGTAAGTCTCCGTTCTGAAGTGTCATACTGGATTTGAAATGTTAATTCTGTTTGTCTCCATGGGTGATGCTAGACCTGCTGAGTTTCTCCAGGTCTTTCTATCTAGTTCAGATTTCCGGCATCTGCAGAATTTTATATTCGTTTCAATAAGTCTTGCCATCCTCCGATAATCTGTATACTCTTCAGATGAGGCTTTGCGGCAGCTGACCATTTACTTTCTGTTCTCTATCCCCGGTTTCAAGCCTTGGGTGATTTGTGGAAGTTACTCGGTGAGGAATTAAAAACCAGAAACACACTCTTTAAAACTGATAGAACCACAGAGTGCTTGTTTCCCAGACTGAACCAGTGAACTGAAGGAAGGCATTTCCCAACAAGAAGCTGGAGGGGATGTTGATGAGAGTGGAATTTTCTGCTGCACGATATGTTACAAGACAGTGTAAATCTACTGAGACGGAAAGAGCAGCGTTGTAAAGTTGTGAGATTAAGCTTTCCCACCTTCCATTTTCCAGAAATAACCATTTGTGGTTTGTCTGGGAGTACTGGTAAGTCAGCTGAGAAAGTTGCATCATCTAGGGTGTGTATTGATCAGCTTGACAGTCTTTCAAAGCTTTTTTATGTTGCACAGACTTCCATCCAAGTTGTAGGAGCCATATTCCTTGGAAAACAGGTTGAAGCACCAAAATCCTGAGATTCAACCCATTGAGACAAACTGTGAAATTCATTTTAATTTGTGGAGTGGTACCAGAGAACTATAACTAATTGAAACTGTTAAATTTTTTGTGTATTTGTGTATCCCTGTCTAATTTATCTTTATAGATATTTTCCTAATCAACCAGTACAGATGTTATTACACACCTCTGGAGCAGCCAGGACTTGAACCTGGATCTCTTGGCTCAGAGATTATCACTGTGCCACAAGAGCCCTGTAAGGTAGCTTAAATGTGACTCCAGTCTGATATTACACGATTGACTTTTAATTTGTGCTCTTGAAAGAAACTTGGCCATTTCAGAAACTGGAGATGGACAATAGATGCAGATGTGCCAGCACTTTGAGTGCAAATATATCAGATCAGTTGTCCACGATAAGTTCACTCCCTGTCATCTCTGACTTCCCCTCAGAGCCCACGTGCGATTCTGACGTGGACATGTTTTCTTGTTCCTTCATCGATCCTGGGTGAAACTCCTGGCACCACCCACCGAACAAGTGGTTGTACCACCCCTTTACAGACTATGGTGATTCAAGAAGGTCACCATCATATAAAACGCAATTGGAGAGGGGGCAGTGGTACCCACTTCCTGTTGACAATGTTGTAAAGGATGGTCCCTTTAAGAATAAACTGGGATATGATTTGGAGATTTTAGAGTGTAGCTGATACTCATTAGAGCATATATTAAAGTCTTTTTGTGCATTATCTCCCCTCCAACACCATTTTGATTTAACCCACCCCTCTTTTCCTACCCACCTTTTTGTTATTGTTGCACTGTCCCTACTGGCAGCGCTTGTTAAATGTTACTCATTTAGTTGTTTGGTTGACTTGGTGGTAGGTTTAGAAAGAAGAAAGCTAGTCTGACCAAGTAAGCATAGTTGCTTAGGAAGGACAGATACCAGACTGGAGCTGTAGTGAACAATGAAACTGAAATTGTGGCAGTGTGTCTGACTGCTGCTTTAGTAAATGGATGACTAACATGAATGATGATGAATGAACACAGTTTTATTGTAATGCCTCACTCTTTATTGCTAGAAGTCATTTATTCTGTTACTCCTTAACTCTATGTTCAGATTATCCAGTGTTAAGTTTCAACGGACAGAAACGAGTGACTTTTAGCACCATATCCTGGATGGGTGGGAGAAACCCATTCCTAGGGATTGCTTATCTTGTGTGTGGCAGTGCCTGCATCATTACAGGAATAATAATGTTTGTAGTCTACATTAAATATCAAGGACAGAACATCCGCAAAGTGGAATAATCACACAATGCAATATCTGAAGCTTACTAAGAATTTGTTTCGGAAACTACAGGTGTTTACTGTAGATTAACTCTACACTTACTAAACTAATCTTGGGCAAAGTACAGAAATTTAGCATTTTTTTTTAATATTTAGTATTGTGCTCTCTCTGTAGCTCAAATGATTTATACACTTTTTAAACTTGTTTTAATTTCACAGATTTATTGTCACCATGAAAGATTGCAATAGTGAATGTGAGAATATTTAGTGTTGAGTTAATGAAAATGGTTTTTAAAATTGTGATCACTTGTGTACCAATGATTCCAGCAGTAAGATTTCTTGTGTGAATCTACTTGATATAATCAATTAATTTGATATGTTTTATTAGGTTATTACAGTAAAACTCCATTTTACAATTTTTTCTAACCTCGTTAGATCTATTCTTTTTCAATAGCTATCATTTAATTGTCAATTTCATGTATTACAAAATTGCTTTCTAAGCATTAAAATTATCTTAGTCCCTTTTTATTAAATTGGCTGATGAGCTTTCTGCTAATAGAGAACATCATCAAATTTACAGACACCAAAAATCACTGACCTGTCTAGTTGGTATTTTATGTTGGCAATTCCAATGATAAAGTTATACTTCATCATGTCTTTTCACCAAATTGGAATTTTGTACATTAGGAATATATTCACCTGATCCAGCTTTAATACCAGAGCTTTTCTGATAAAAAGATTTTATCAGTTCATTGTGGCAGCTGTTTCTGCCATTTTTTTTTTCCTTGCGATTCTGAAGATAATTTTCAAACCTTTCCTTGTCTTGAAGCACAGACATGTCTTTCTGAGAGTAGAAAATGCTGCAAATACTCAGCAGGTCAGGCAGCTTCTGTTGAGGATAACTGTAAAGTTTCAGGCTTGCGACCTGTTTGTCAGAACTAAGTAAATTAATGATTTTGAACAACTGAAAAGGGGATACTGGGGTGTGTGGAGAGTCAGGGAGAATTAGGTGAGGAAAGTGAGAAAAAAGGTTTTGTGGATAGTAAAGAAAAACGGTTCCCGGATGAGGCGTGAAAGGCTGACTGGTTAGTAGCCTTCTGAATGCAATGTAAAAGAATAAAGAAAAAAGTGGGGGGAAAACAAAACCAACTAGCTGAAAAGACCACAGAATAAAACTGAGGCCAGTGTTGGGGTCTGACATTGTTGAATGCTATGTTAAATCCATCCTGAGCGGTTGTACCTCGCACTTGCAGTGAGCTTCACTGGAACAGGCCGAGGACGGAGAGGTCAGAGATTGAGTGAGGTGCTGGGTTCAAACAATTTGAAGCTCTGTACTCGCTGTCTGAATGGAGGTGTTCCACAAAGCAGTCAGCTAGCCTTCATTTGGCCTCCCTCGTGTAATCCTGAGCAACAATATATTGGATTGAAAGAAGTAGAATAAATCACTTTCAATTGGATGGAGTTTTGGGGCCTTGGATGGTCTCTTGTTTATTGTATATTAATTGTGTTTAAAGGTGGTGGACATTCATTGATATATCACCTGAGCACATATAGGTCTCTTGTGGTGGGTACCTCTAAGCCAGGTGCCCAGATTCAACTCCCACCTGCTCTGGAGGTGTGTCTAACAACTCTAAACAGCTTGACTAGAAGAAAGTCTTGAGCCCCAACAAAGAGACATGATTCAGAGAATATTGTGGTACAATGGTAGTGTCCCTTCCGCTAGGCCAGAATGTATGGTTTCAAGTCCCACCTCAATATGTCTAATCAGATTGATTTCTATTTTCAAAAAGTAGGGAGAAAATGAAAAGACACTCTGCACTTGTGATGTCAAGATGGCTCAAGCATGCAAATTCTGGTCTGACCTGACCATCATTCAGGTGGCCTTTCACATTGGCCCCAGAACCCATCTGATTCACTGTCCTTTAGGGAAGGAAACTGCCGTCCTTACCTGGTCTGGCCTACGTGTGACTCCAGGCCCACAGCAATGTGGTTGACTCTTAACTGCCCTCTGGGCAATTAGGGATGGGCAATAGATGCTGCCTGGTCAGCGATGCCCTCATCCCATTAATGAATAAAGAAAAGAAAAAAAATTTTTAAAGAAAAAACTTCCCTTGGGAACCTGCACCTCATAATTTGAGCCATATCATTGAAATCCCTTCCCCCACCTTTTACTTTGGTGCAGAGGGGGTTTTTCATATAGGCTGCTGTCAATACCATGCTATTCATCATCTTCATTAACCATCTGGACATGCTGCAGTGATCCATCCTGCTGTCTGGAGGTGGCAGGAACCTCCAGTAGGAGGCTGTCTATTTGGGAGTCTTCCCCTTTACCATTACTGATCTGGTGTGGTGGATGTTGCATGCAGCTATCCTGTGTGGTAGAGATTTGGTCTGGTTCACCATTTCCCCAGGCCACCTGCATTTTCTGCAGCTATGAGGAGCATGTGTTTGTGGTAGCAACCGCCTTTCTTTTACATTATTTGAAAGGATTGCTGCTTAGTGCACTTCAGCCCCACTATAGGTAAATTACCTATAATTACCTTTAATTCAGCTACATATTAAGAAATCTCGGAAACAATGACTTAAAGTTTATTGCATATAACAATCAAAGTAAGACCCCACAAATAAGCAAGTTAGGCCTCACAACGAAAGTTGGCTATTACCCAATTAATGGTGGAATTTTGACATGATTCCAACCAACAGTTCTGCCTGTGTTATCGATCACTGTACAAGTGTTGCTCCTCAAAGTTCTGCTCCTGAGGAAGCCTGAGAATTTTTATACAGTTTTCTCTCTTTCAACTTTGTGGTGTGATATATTGATGATCTTTTAGATTCTTTCATTCACAATATCACAAGCCTGCAGCTTGCCGCCTTATCAGAAGTAGTTTCCTTGTTCAGTTTAGTATTGACTGACCATTTGAAGACACAACATTCTTGTGATTAACTCCGTAACTTCTTCTGCAGGGCACAACTTTGTTCTTGTAGCATAAAGCAGAGAGTTATCAAGCAGTTGTTAAAACAGCTTTGTTTATGTAGCCTTGACTCCTCCTTTTCCCAGACATGCTTAATTAAATTCCTGTGTAAGTTTGCTCTTGTCCTTTAATAGTTTATTCCAGACGAGTAATTGAAGCTTCTTTCAATCTATGAACAGTTATTAAAGTTCTGTAGTTTGGAGTATTTCCTCCTGGCCCTGTCCCTGGGTCTGGCCAAGGCTGCCATAAATAGATCTAAGCAGCGGGCCATGGAGAGTGGTTATTATACCCAACTGTATGTCCCATTTCTATGGTTATGCCCATGCCCTGGGGGTCCTTGAAAGGGAGCACATGCTGCCTTCTGGCACACTCAAGGTCCTCCAAGACCAGTGGGTGAAGTCCATTATTTCCAGACTCAAAGTTTAATTTAAACTGACATGTAAAACTGCCACTTCAACACACCACCTTGTTCCCTGGCCAACGTCTCTGTCTCAGGCTTGCTGCAGTGAAGTTCAGTGCAGCATCTCATTTTCTGCTTAGGAACTCTACGGCCTTTTGAACTCAGTAAGAGTTCAACAACTATAGGGCTTGAGCTTCTTCCATGTTCTTACCCCAACCCCACACTCCAGGTCTTGTTATCACATAGTCTGCTATTACATACAATCCATTGTTAACCACTAACAGTCCCTATTAATGGCTATTCATCCTCTGAGCCTAATGATTAGGCTCGCTCCTTTGTCTGTGCAACTGTCCTTCGCTCTCTTTGGGCTCTATCACCACCCATTGTTTACTCCTTACTTCCCCCCCCCACCCCCTCCCTCCCTATCTTCTGCATATAAATCAACATTTCCTATCTACCATCAGTTCTGAGGAAAGGTCACTGGATCTGAGACAATAGCTCTGATTTCTCTCCACAGATGCTCTTAGACCTGCTGAGCTTTTCCAGCAATTTCTGTTTTTGTTTCTGATTTCCAGCATCGGCAGTTCTTCCAGTTTTTGTTTAATTTAAATTTTAAGTTTCTGTTGAGAATTTGATTGTAGCTATTGTCCCTTTAAGTGGCTATTTACGTTCTTTATGAAAGGTATAAAGGCGCATTAGGCCTTTTTAAGAACTAGTTCCTGGGTTGATTAACTAGTTTAGTTTTTAAGTTCATTTTGTTTTCCTAGGAGTACAAAGAGACCCAGAATCTATGATATGGTTGGGTTTTGGAGCTTTATGCTTGTGACTCTTCTTTTCTAAATTTACTTTGGAATAAATGAATGAACAATGGCTCTTCTCCTATCCATCACCAAAAGGCTTTCCAGAAAGGAGCCCAAACGTATAGTGTTTGGTTAATCCTAGTGTGTCGGATCCACCTGAGAGCTGTCCATCCATCATCCAATAACAAATTTTGCTCAGGGATTACTCAGTGGGTGTTAGTTCTCATAATGTTTACCCAAGTATTATATGTAAATAATGGGCCATTTTACACTACAGACTTTTTCTGTCAAGTTTGGGGATGATCTTCCTGATTGTACATCTGCACATCTGATTTAGTATCTTTAACTTCACATTCTTGCCTTCCTTTCCTTGGAGAAATGGGTTTGTTAAGGAATCAGGCTGATGAGGGGTTTAACATAAATGCACTTTTCATGACTGTAGCTGCAAATACCACCCAATAGGGGTCAGCCAACGTGGTGAGATGGTATTATAGGAGCCCATGACCATTAAAGGGAAGTTGGCGGAGACATTGCCACCAGAGAGACACATGCCTTCAGGATGTCAAACATAGCGTTTGAAAGGCTGTTCTCCACTCACCAGGTGTCTTTTCCCCTAGGGTTGGGGGTTTCAAAATAAGGGGCCATGTTTTTAAGGTGAGAGGAGAAAGATTTTAAAAGAAGACATGAGGGTCTTTTTTGTTTTATACAGTGGTTTATGTGAGGAAGTGGTGGATGTGGGTACAGTTACAACTTTTAAAAGACATTTAGATATGTACATGAGTAAGAAATGTTTAGAGGGAAATGGGCCAAGTGCAGGTGGGGCTAGTGTAGTTTGGGATTATGTTTAGCATGGACTGGTTGGACTGAAGAGTCTGTTTGGGTCGTGTATGACTCTGTGACACTAGGCCTATATAAAGCATGGCCAATCCTGCTGAGAAAAGCTAGTGGCCTCTCAAGCTCAGATCCACACCACTAGTTATTGGACTGTGCTGTAAACAGGGTCACGGTTTCACACCATTCTACTTGACCACAAAAGTTTCAAAACGGCAAAGAACTGACTCCTTTTAAAAAAAAAAAGACATTAATCAAATTTAAGATAACAAGCATGGGGCTGGATGAACACAGCAGGTCAAGCAGCATCATAGGAGCAGGAAAACTTGACGTTTCGGGCCTAAACCCTTCATCAGAAATGGGGGAGGGGAAGAGGGTTCTGAAATAAATAGGGAGAGAGGGGGAGGCGGATAGAGGATGGATAGAGGAGAGGATAGGTGGAGAGGAGGCAGACAAGTCGAAGAGGCGGGGATGGAGCCAGTAAAGGTGAGTGTAGGTAGGGGGGTAGGGAGGAGATAGGTCAGTCCAGGGAGGACGGACAGGTCAAGGGGGCGGGATGATGTTAGTAGATAGGAGATGGGGGTGTGGCTTGAGGTGAGAGGAAAAACAGGTTAGGGAGGTGGAGATGAGCTGGGCTGGTTTTGGGATGCGGTTGGGGGAGGGGAGATTTTGAAGCTTGTGAAATCCACATTGATGCCATTGGGCTGCAGGGTTCCCAGGCTGAATATGATTTGCTGTTCCTGCAGCCTTCGGGTGGCATCACTGTGGCATTGCAGGAGGCCCAGGATGGACATGTCGTCTGAGGAATGGGAGGGGGAGTTGAAATGGTTCGCGACTGGGAGGTGCAGTTGTTTGTTGCGAACTGAGCGCAGGTGTTCTGCAAAGCGGTCCCCAAGCCTCCGCTTGGTTTCCCCGATGTAGAGGAAGCCACAACGGGTACAGCGGATGCAGTATACCACATTGGCAGATGTGCAGGTGAACATCTGCCTGATGTGGAAAGTCTTCTTGGGGCCTGGGATTGGGGTGAGGGAGGAGGTGTGGGGGCAGGTGTAGCACTTCCTGCGGTTACAAGGAAAAGTGCCGGGTGTGGTGGGGCTGGAGGGGAGTGTGGAGCGGACAAGGGAGTCGCGGAGGGAGTGGTCCCTCCGGAAGGCAGATAAGGGTGGGGAGGGAAAGATGTCTTTGGTGGTGGGGTCTGACTGTAGATGGCGGAAGTGTCGGAGGATGATGCGTTGGATCCGGAGGTTGGTGGGGTGGTATGTGAGGACGAGGGGGATTCTTTTTTGATTATTGTTGCGGGGACGGGGCGTGAGGGATGTGTTCCGGGAAATGCGGAGACACGGTCGAGGGCGTTCTCGACCACTGTAGGGGGGAAGTTGCGGTCCTTGAAGAATGAGGACATTTGAGATGTGCGGGATTGGAAAGTCTCATCCTGGGAACAGATGCGGCGGAGGCGAAGGAATTGGGAATAGGGGATGGCATTTTTGCAGGAGGGTGGGTGGGAGGAGGTGTATTCCAGGTAGCTGTGGGAGTCAGTGGGCTTGAAATGGACATCTGTCTCTAGGTGGTTGCCCGAGATGGAGACAGAGAGGTCCAGGAAGGAGAGAGAAGTGTTAGAGATGGTCCAGGTGAACTTCAGGTTGGGGTGGAAAGTGTTGGTGAATTGGATGAACTGTTCGAGCTCCTCGTGGGAGCACGAGGCGGCGCCGATGCAGTCATCAATGTAACGGAGGAAGAGGTGGGGTTTAGGGCCAGTGTAGGTACGGAAGAGGGATTGTTCCACATAACCTACGAAGAGGCAGGCATAGCTTGGACCCATGCGGGTACCCATGGCCACACCCTTTGTTTGTAGGAAGTGGGAGGAATTGAAAGAAAAGTTGTTGAGGGTGAGGACGAGTTCGGCTAGGCGGATGAGGGTGTCGGTGGAGGGGGATTGGTCCGTTCTGCGGGACAGGAAGATGCGGAGGGCCTTTAGGCCATCAGCATGGGGAATACAGGTATATAGGGACTGGACGTCCATAGTAAAAATGAGGTGTTGGGGACCTGGGAATTGGAAGTTCTGGAGGAGGTGGAGGGCATGGGTGGTGTCACGGACGTAGGTAGGGAGTTCCTGGACCAAGGGGGTGAAAATGGAGTCTAGGTAGGTGGAGATGAGTTCGGTGGGGCAGGAGCAGGCGGAGACAATGGGTCGACCAGGGCATTCAGGTTTGTGGATTTTGGGGAGGAGATAGAAGCGGGCGGTGCGGGGTTGGGGAACGATGAGGTTTTATCAAATTTATATGTTCCAAATATTTGGTTCTGAATAATTTCCTTTGTTCTCACCTTCTAACTGAAATCAAAACATGGGTTTAATGAGCAGTTTGAAGGTACTGACTGAGTCTTAGCTGAATGCGATCTTGGAAATTCATCAGAAAAACCCCAATGTTCTCCTCCTACAGAAACAATTGAGAGCGGGAGCTGCATAGATGTTTTCTGTGTGATTTATAATCCTTTACATCCCTCTAAAATAACGGAGTCACAGCACCTGAAACATGGCTTTTTTTTTTGTTTTGAAACATTTCATTTTTTTTTAAGAGACTCCACTGCTTTGTACTCCGGTTATTTCCTGGAACAAAGCATATGAATCTTCATCTGCTTAAAAGTCTTGATTCTCTCCAGGTGATAGTTCTGAAACAGTAGATCATTGGTTGCTTTAATAACTTCTATTCAAACTTTTCCAACCTGTAAAGTTTGAATTTGACTCCAGCTGTCAAATTCCTTAAGGCAATAATAAATCCATGTGTTTAAAATAACATCTTAATCACACAATGTAGTCATATGTTTTCTTCAGGTTGAAACCTCAGCTGTAGTGATTGGATTTAAAGGGACGTTCCCCTTCAGTAGACAAGAGTTATCAAAATGGTGACTTGTGAATGAACGTAAGGTGATTGGAGGAAGGTATAGGGGAGGTGTCAGAGGTAGGCTCTTCACACAGAGAATGGTGGGTGTACGGAATGCGCTGCCGGCTGTGGTAGTGGAGTCAGATACTTTAGAGACATTTAAGCAACTCTTGGATAGGCACATGAGGGATAATAAAATGTAGGGTATGCAGGGTAGTTTGACCTTAGTAGGATAATAGTTCGGCACAACATCATGGGCCGAAGAGCCTGTACCGTGCTGTACTGATCTATGTTCTATGGAAGGAATATTCCAATCAGTTCAAATGTTATTGTAGTGTTCCCAAACAGTGAGGAGCAGGTAATTTTTTACCTGCAGGCATTTTTTCTGATGAAGGGTTTAGGCCCGAAACGTCAAGTTTTCCTGCTCCTATGATGCTGCTTGACCTGCTGTGTTCATCCAGCCCCATGCTTGTTATCTCGGATTCTCCAGCATCTGCAGTACCTTTTATCTCAGGAGCAGGTAATTGCTAGTTAGAAAAACAATAACTAATCCTCAAACTACTGGTAACTTTTGGAAGTCTCATTTCGAGCAATGAAGCATTTGGAAGTTACATAAGATACTTTTGGGGGTCGGATTCTAGATAGGATAGACTTAGCAAAACTATTCCCCCTTGGGAGAGACCAGCTCAAAGGGGAATAGGATTACAGCTAGGCTTTCAGACGGCATTTCTTCACATGAAAGGAAACCATTAAGATTAGATCAACAGACAATTTTAAAACTGAGATTGATTCTATTTTTGTTTGGTAAAGGTTAAGGAAACAACGCAAGAAACTGGAATTAAGGTGTTAATCAGACATGATTGCATTGCATGGCAAAAAAATTTCAAGGAGCTGAATGGTAGGCAAACAGTTTCTCAAAAGCCCAGACTTTGGATAGCAATAGCTGTTCCTTATGGTATTAACAGCACAGTTCATTCACTGCGTAACAAACAAACCCAACCCGTTGAATATTTTGCAAGACTTAAGACCATAAGACATAGGAGCAGAAATTAGGTCATTCGGCCCATCAAGTCTGCTCCGCCATTCAATCATGGCTGATAAGTTCCTCAACCCCATTCTCCCATTTTCTCCCCGTAACCCTTGATAATCAAGAACCTATCTATTTCTGTCTTAAATACACTCCATGACCTGGCCTCCACAGCCACCTTGGCAGTGAATTCCATAGATTCACCATTCTCTGGCTGAAGAAGTTTCTCCTTAACTCCATTCTAAAAGGTCTTCCCTTTACTCTAAGGCTGTGCCTTTGGATCCTAGACTCTCCTACCAATGGAAGCATCTTCCCAACATCCACTCTGTCAAGGCCATTCAGTATTCTGTAAGTATCAGTTAGATACCCCGTCAGCCTTCTAAACTCCAATGAGTATGGTACCAGAGTCCTCAAACGTTCCTCATATGTTAAGCTTTTCATTCCTGGGACCATTCTCGTGAACCTCCTCAGAACCCGGTCCAGGACCAGTACATCAAACTGCACACAATACTCCAAATGTGACCTGACCAGAGCCTTATAAAACCTCAGTAGTACATTCCTGCTTTTATATTCAAGTCGTCTCTGCAAGTTTACCTTGAGAGAATCCTGGACTAGAACTCCCAAGTCTCTTTGCACTTCAGACTTCTGAATTTTCTCCCCATTTAGAAAATAGTCCATGCTTTTGTTCTTCTTACCAAAGTGCATGACCTCTCACTTTCCCACGTTGTACTCCATCTGCGACTTCTTTGCCCACTCTCCTAACCTGTCTAAATCCTTCTGCAGCCTCCCCACCTCCTCAATACTACCTGCCCGGTGTGAATCTTTGTATCATCTGCTTAACTTATCTTCTACCTAAATCATTATGACAACAGAGGAGAGAAAAGGAAGAAAACATAAGAGTTTTTTTTTCTGCCAAAGTGCTTAAAGATAAATTACTTTAAACCAAAGTTAGCAGTGTGCTGTTGGCAAATATCACAACCTCCTTGTGTACAGTGTGACGAGGTGTGCCATTAAGAGAGATTTGTCTGTCCTGGTTCTTGGGGAGGGGTGTTGCAAACAAGGTGTCTGCGCTATGTAAAGCAGAGTAAATAGCTTTGGGTTTTCTTTAAATTAGACAGAAGAAGCATGAGTGGGTGGAGTCAGGCTCTCTCATACCCAGGGTTTTAGTTTTGCTTTCAGTTGTTGCAATTGTTAGTTTTGAATTGAAGCTGCTAAATACCGCTCTCTCTCTGCTGCCGCAAAATGTTTGTGTTCGCTTTCTGCTGTTAGATTCATTCTGTCGAGTTTTTTTCCCTTCTGGACGGGAGGAGATAGCAAGTAAGCAAATCTATTCTGCTGAATTTGTCTTTTGCAAAGGTGTGTTTATGGGATGCTGCTCTATTGGAACAGTTGATGAGTAGTAGTTAAATAATGTTTTATGTTAAGTATTTTGATAGAGTTAAAGTTATGCCAATTTTTTTTGTTTGTATTTTAACTCTGGTGTAAAAATAAAGTTTGTTTTGCTTAAAGCCCAGTAGTTTGACAACTCAGTCACAGCTGGAATGCAACATTTTACATTTGTCTTTAAATAAGATAAAAATTCGGGTCTTGGCTATTTCCTTGATATGTTTTGAGGCGGTGTAGTCTGGTCCATAACAAACTGGGGTTCTTGTCAGGATGAAAATCTCTAATGTGATTCCAGACCCACAGCAATGTGGTTGACTCTGAACTGCTCTCTGGCCAATAAATGCTGCCTAGCCAGCGACGCCCCCATCCTGTTAATGAATAAAACAAAAAATTCAGGTTGGGTTTTAGGATTATTGGACTCAGACAGTAAGTGGTGACTGGTGTCTTTTTTAGGTGTTGAATTGGGTCGGTTTAAATGAGGAGTGCTTTGTGTAATAAGCCACTGAAAGAACCATACGCATTTCCTGAGTGTGGAACAAGTCACTTGGGGTGGTATGCATAGAGTGTGTAAGGCAAAGCTTTTGGAATTGGCAGTCAAGCTAAAGTTGGAGTTGCCTTTGTCCGTATGGAAAGGGGAAATAATTGCAGCAATAACTCAACATTTACAATTGCCAGAAATGCAATCAGAATCATTGGATTTAGATAAAACTCAATTGCAAACAAACAGCTTGAATATGAAAAGAAAACGAAACAGTTTGAATTACAATTGAAAGTAGAAGAAAGGTATATAGAGACAAATTTTGAACTTCGGAAGCTGGTACTGAAAAAAAGCAAAAGTCGACTAAAAATGGTGGAAGTAGAGATTAAAAGTTGCAAAAGTGATGAGGATAGTGGTAAAGAGCAAGCCCATCGTAGCTGAAGGCCTGGTGGCAATCTGTTTAAGTATGTCCAAGCACTTCCTAGGTTCAACAATAAGGACATAGAAGCCTTTCTCATTTCATTTGAGAAAGTGGCTAAACAAATGAAATGGCCAACAGCCATGTGGGTTTTACTGATTCAAATAAAGGATGAAACAAAATAATTCGATGGGTGGATAAAGGCATTGAAAATAGATCAAAAATATGATGCTCTTAAAGAGGTGATTATTTTGGAGAAGTTCAAAAATTCACTTCCTGAAGTAGTGAGGACTCATGCGGAAGAGCAGAGAGTTAAAACTACAAGATTAGCAGTGGAAATGGCAAATGATGACCAGTTGGTTCATAAATCGAAATTTGGCTTCCGACATCAATGTCAATCTGTGAACAATAGAAATTAGTGAAAAGAGAAATCCTCAGGTGGCAAGGGAAAAGGAGATCTCATTAAAGATAGTTTACCACAGGGTAAAAAGGGGGAAAGAGATTTTCTTTAAAAAAAACTCAGGTGTTTTCGCTGCAACAAAATAGGCCACACGAAGTTGCAGTGTTGGTGGTTTAGACAAAGCACTGGGAAGACGAATGTGAGAAAACAGGATAAGCCAGGGTAACAAGGTGTGGAGCTGGATAAACACAGCAGGCCAAGCAGCATCATAGGAGCAGGAAAGCTTGACGTTTCGGGCCTAGAAGGATAAGCCAGGGGTTTGTTAAAATAGTAAATGAAAGCAAATGGGAAGCTAAAAAGCTGCAAAAGAATGTACAACCTGGTCAGGGGTTGGTTGAGAAGAAAGTGCCAGATCTCTTTAAAGAGTTCACTTGCATGGTCAAGGGTTACTCCTGTGTCCCAGGAGGAGCAGGTAAAGAAATTAAAATTTTAAGAGATTTGGGAGCAAGTCAATCTTTGGTGAGAGATGAGGATATGTGTAATTCAGGAGGAGTATTGCCAGAAAAGGAGGTAATATGTGAATTTTATGATGAGAAGAGTAGTGTTCCATTATATAAGTTGAGGCTGGGGAATTCAGTGAAAAGTGGCGAAGCGGTGGTAAGAGTAATAGAGAAATTCTTGGTTCTAGACGTACAGTTTATCCTTGGTAATGATATAGCTGGATCACAGGTAGGAAAAAAGCCAGCGGAAAATCAGACAACAGAGATGTGACAGGAAGTATATCATGGGATTTTCCCTGACTCTGTAGTAACAAGGTCACAAAGCCACAGGTTGAAAGAGGAGGAGAAGTCACGATGTAAAGCTAAGGAAGTTGAAATCCAGTTATCAGAAACAATGTTTGATCAAATGGTTGTGGGGGGAAAAAAACACGAGTGGATGACGAAGTGGATATTTTTAGTTCACAGAAGTTACCTGAATTACAACAGAACAGAAAGACAAAGCAGTTGTGTCAAAAAGCATACATTGAAGAAGAATCTGAATGTAGCCCAGAATGTTACTATCTTAAAAATAAAGTCTTGATGAAGAAATAGAGATCAACACATTTTCAGGTGGATGGAAAATAGGCAGAAGTTCATAAAGTTGTATTACTGATGTATTATAGAAAGGAGGTATTGCGGGTTGCGCATGAATTACCAGTAGGAGGTCATTGGGTGTAAGGGAAACACAAGTCAAAATGCAAAAACATTTTTATTGGCCTGGACTGCATAAGGATGTGGTTGAATTTTGCCAGACATGTCATGTGTGTCAGGCAATAAGAAAACCTCAGGCAATAATAAAACCAGCACACCCAATACCCATTCCTACATTTAAGAGTCATGAAAGGTTTCTCAATTTATTGCATAGGACCCCTCTCTAAAACAGAGTGGGAATCAGTATTTGTTGACAATAATGGGTGTCTACTAGATTTCCAGAGGCTATTCCATTATGCAATATTACAGCTAAAAAGACTAAGTTATTCAGATTTGTTTTACTGGTTACAGATTACCGCAGAGAGATAGTTGGATCAAGGATCAAATTTTACATCCAAGTTAATCAAGGAAGTTATGGATAGCTGAGTAATGAAACAATTCAAATTCACTATGTACTATTCAGATCTGCAAGGAACATTACGTTGCTGGATTCAAACTGTAAAGATCATGTAACAGGCCTATAGTCAAGACTATCCAGATGATTGGGATAAAGGAATTCCATTTGCACTTCTCGCAATAAGGGATGCACCTAATGAATCAACAAAATTCAGTTGATTTGGATCAGTTTTTGGGTAGGAGGTGAGAGGACCACTGAAATTAATTAAGGAGAAATTGGTGAGTCAGAGTTCAGGGACTACACGTTTGGACTGAGTGTCAAATTTTAGGGAGTGATTAAATAGTGGGTGAGTTGGCTAGACAGCATTTAGAAGCAGCACAGCATGTGATGAAATTGGAAGTAAATAAGAGGTCAAAAATTTGTAATTCTGCAAGTGGAGATGAAGTATTAGTGTTACTCCCAGTGGTAGGTGCATCTTTTAAAGGCAAAGTTTAGTGGCCTTATCAAATTGAAAGGAAATTGAGTGAGGTGAATTATTTGAAAAGAACACCAGATAGAAGGAAAATTCAGTGTGTCATGTGAATATACTCAAATGGTATTTTAATAGGGAAGGAAAGCAAAGGGAGAATAATGTGTTCCTTATTACAACACAGAGTGAAGTGCCAAATCCAGATGATTCTGAATCGGACATTCATCAAGTCAAATGGACAATGAGGAAGTTCTCAAAAATTGGGATAAATTATTGAGTTATCTTAGAGGAAAATCAAAATGAGATAAAAGAGTTATCACAATCATGTGAAGAGATACGTGGGAATAAACTGGGCAGTACTAATGTAATTACACTCGATGCAGATATAGGAAATGCTGTTTTGATTAAGCAACATCCTTCCAGACTTCTGCCTCTAAAGTTGGGACAGGCTTAAAAAGTTGAAAGCATGCTCAAACACAACATAATTAAAGTGAGTTGCAGTGAACCAGATATAACCCAATGATTCATGTGTGGACTATCACAAAGTCAATGCAGTTAGAAAAACTGATTTGAATCCTGTTCCACTTTTGGAACACTGTATTGAGAAGGAAAGTCAAGCAAGTTATATTTCTAAGTTGGACTTAGATGATACTGCAGGTACCCTTATCCAAAAGGGCAAAGGAAATTTCCACTTTTGTGACAGTGAATAGACTTTACCAGTTTAAAGTCATGCCATTTGGTATGAAGAATGCACCAGCCACATTTCAAACACTAACCAATAAAGTCATTTTGGGATTATCCAATTGTGTTGTATACAGTCTGTGTCTTGGATCACGGAGTGTATCCAACCGGTTCTTTTCAGATTCGGCTAAATGTAGTTTAGCAATTTGCTTAAATATGAGTATTTATTGAGCAATAATAAAAGACGAAGAATAAAGGAAAATTTATTAAGTAAATAAAAAGAATGAAGAGAGACGAAAGAAACAATAAGCCTCACAGTCTTCTGTACGTCAGGAACCCCTCAGTTGACGTCTAGTCTGGAGGCTGAGGTTGTTCCTGGCACCATTCACAATCCCAGTCCAAGGCAACATCAAGCGACTTGAAAGAAATTGTGTGTCTCTCTCTCTCTTACACAGTGTAACAAACGGCCAGTACAGAAAAGCAGATACAGAAAACAAGCTGCTTGCAAGCACAGAAGGTAAGTTTTGATTGTGCCTTCTATGGCACATACTAGAATGTTCACAGGACTGATTCAAGGTCATGCAGCTGTCGAATATCATCATTAACTTTCCCAGCCTATTTTGCCATCCTATACAATCTATTTTCTCATGCAGCTGCCAAATATCATCGTTAATTTTTAGCTCTTTGGCCCATCCTATACAGTCTGGTGATTTTATTTACTCAGACAGGGAAGGAACATTTGGAACATCTAGCAGAATTATTTTCTTGATTTCAGGAGGTGGCCTTGTGATAAATATGGCTGAGAGTGAGATCACAAAAGCTCAAGTCATGTTCCGAGGCTATATCATTGGATGTGAACGATGGCCCCATGGTATGTGAAAACAAAGGTTATTGGGGAATTGCCCATACCATCGATGAAGTGGGAAGTAATACACTTCATGGGATTGAGTGGGTTTTTATTGAAAATTCATACTGAATTTTAGCAGTGTGGTTGATCCACTAACTGACCTGTTGAAGAAGTGCAGAAAATTTCACTGGACAGAGGAATGTCAGAAGGCATTCGACAGCCTGAAAGCTGTGTTAACCACTGCCTCAGTATTAGCCACACCTAATTACACAAAGCCTTCGAGGTGGCTATCGATGTGCGTGTCGGTGCTCTGCTCTTACAAGATGATGCCAAGATAAAAAGACCTATTGAGTACTTTTTATAGAAAATTGAATATTCATTGAAAGAAATATTTGAGCATTGAGAAAAAGACCTTGAGTTTGGTGTTGGTGTCGCTTACATTTCAACATTTATATTACTGGTAGCGTATCTGAGACAATTATATATCCTGATCATAACCCTTTAATGTTTTGGAAATATTTAAGGGTAAAAATACCAGACTCTTGAGACGGATGTTATTGACGCAGCCATTTAATTTGAAAATGATATACAAGGCAGGATGAGAGACCATAATTGCCAATTCATAGTTACGGCTTTGATGAAAGAAGACAGAGGTGTTCATTGGCAGAAGAAATGAACTGAGATGAATTGTGGTATTGAATGCGCGCTTAGGTTTAATGAAATATATGTGTGTATATATATGTGGAGTAGTAATAGTTTGAGACTAAAGTCTTTGAAAATGAAGCCATATTTGTGTTGCTCTCAACATACCACATTAATCCACCCGCAGTTCTTTAGGCTTTTACCGCATGAAACCGTTTGGCTAATCTTTGACCAAGAACTAACCCTGGCATCTTCTATGCCACATGGATAGCAATGGTTGTCAAAGCATAGACAAAATAATATTCTTCAGGCAAGATGAGATTGCAATGAAGTTGTAACTTTTCCCAGCCTAGTTTTTAATTTCTAAACTGAAAGAAAAATGAAAAAGGCAAAAACACATTCAATATCAAATTTCAAACAATGGACGGGTGAATTAAGATTGAAGTGGATTTGAATAATTAGTTATTTTAGGCCTTGGGTCTATACAGCATATGTCTGGTGAGCTAGTTAACTGAGTATCCAACTTCAATGCTCCTTGTTTGAACAAAGGCCACTGGCAGCTTCCCAGAAGGAAGGAGAGGAGGAAGGAGTTGAGGCCAAAGAGAATGGGACTAAACCTGGGCCTGCAGCATGAACTCAGGGATTGCAGAAAAACTCCTCCTGACTCCACATGAAGGGAACATTAAGATTAAAGCCTGTTATTGCATGGATTCTGCTCGTGGCTGACCAATATGACAAAGACTTCCTTGATCGGATGATAGGCCTCTTGTTGGCATACACAAGGGGCCTAATCTCTGTTTAGGGTGGCTACCCAGGATGCCTGATTATCATTCAGTACTAGATGTATGTCATATTATCAATTCATTTGTAACCATCTCTCGGAGCAGCTCTAAATTTGTTAGCCATTTCGTTTTGAAGTTCTATCAAAGTGTGTTTACAAGCGGTCATGGGAAAGGGTTTGTGACATCAGAAGGCTGATTGTGACACTAATGAGAAGGTAATATCCCTCTTCGTCTTTCCAATTTCAATACAATATCTGATGAGACAAACTCTTCACAGGTTTATATGTTCAAGAACAGCGAGATAATCTAGTGGTCATTGACTGGTAAGAGCAGCTCACTTAATTGGCCTTCATTTAGAAATGTTACTTTGCTTTCTTTTACAGCTTAGAAAAAGGTGGGAAAAACACAAATATGTTCCAAAATTCATTGTCAAAAGTTTAATTCCTTTT
Source organism: Ginglymostoma cirratum (assembly GCA_024137785.1). Taxonomy (NCBI): domain Eukaryota; kingdom Metazoa; phylum Chordata; class Chondrichthyes; order Orectolobiformes; family Ginglymostomatidae; genus Ginglymostoma; species Ginglymostoma cirratum. The sequence continues at coordinate 6,486,390 of JAHRHZ010000026.1, read as the reverse complement.
TGATTCTCCTGATGCATTATGCATAATTTGAGTTTAAGAGCCGTGAGGTTATGCTGCAGCTCTATAAAACACTGGTTAGACCACACTTGGAACATTGTGTTCAGTTCTGATCACCTCATTATAGGAAAGATGTGGAAGCTTTAGAGAGGTTGCAGAGGAGATTTACTAGGATGCTGCCTGGACTGGAGGACAGGTCTTATGAGGAAAGGTTGAGGGATCTAGGGCTTTTTTCATTGGAGCAAAGAAGGATGAGAGGTGACTTGATAGAGGTGTACAAGATGATGAGAGGCATAGATAGAGTGGATAGTCAAAGACATTTTCCCAGGGCGGAAATGACTATTACGAGGGGGCATAATTTTAAGGTGATTGGAGGAAGGTATAGGGGAGATGTCCGAGGAAGAACCTATCTCTTCACACAGAGAGTGGTGGGTGTGTGGAATGTGTTGCTGGCAGTGGTAGTGGAGTCTGATACGTTAGAGACGTTAAGTGACTCTTGGATGGACACATGGAGGATAGTAAAATGTGGGGTATGCAGGGTAGATTGATCTTAGTAGGATAATAGGTCGGCACAACATTGGCAGGGATTCCCCTGCCAATGAAAGCCAACACACCATAAACCTTCTTTACAACCTTATCAATTTGGATAGCAACTTTGAGGGATCTATGGACGTGGACCCCAAAATCCCTCTGTTCCTCCACACTGTCGAGAATTCTGCCATTAACCCTGTATTCTGCATTCAAATTCGATCTTCCAAAATGAATTACTTCACGCTTTTCTGGGTTGAATTCCATCTGCCACTTCTTTGCCCAGCTCTGCATCCTGTCAATGTCCCGTTGCAACCTACAACAGCCCTCCATGCTGTCCACAACTCCACCAACCTTCGTGTCATTGGCAAACTTACTAACCCACCCTTCCACTTCCTCATGCAAGTCGTTTATAAAGATCACAAAGAGCAGAGGTCCCAGAACAGATCCCTACGGAACACCACTGGTCACTGAGCTCCAGGCTGAATACTTTCCATCTACTACCACCCTCTGTCTTCTTTTGGACAACCAGTTTTGTATCCAGACAGCCAAGTTTCCCTGAATCCCATGCCTGCTTACTTTCTGAATGACCCTACCATGTGGAACCTTATCAAATGCCTTGCTAAAATCTATACACACCACATCCACTGCTCTACCTTCATTGATGTGTTTTGTCACATCCTCATAGAAATCAGTAAGGCTTGTGAGACATGACCTGCCCCTCACAAAGCCATGCTGACTATTTCTAATCAAACTGTGCTTTTCCAAATAATCATAAATACAATCTCTCAGAATCCTGCCCAATAATTTGCCCACCGTGGGCCGTGAAGTCATGCTCCAGCTATTCAAAAGCCTGGTTCGGCCACATCTGGAGTACTGTGTCCAGTTCTGGTCGCCTCATTACAGGAAAGATGTGGAAGCGTTGGAAAAGGTGCAGAGGAGATTTACCAAGATGTTGGCTGGAATGGAGGGAAGGTCTTACGAGGAAAGGTTGAGAGAGCTAGGGCTTTTCTCTTTAGAATGCCAAAGGATGAGAGGTGATTTGATAGAGGTGTACAAAATGATCAGAGGTATAGATAGAGTGAACAGCCAGAGACTTTTTCCTAGGGTGGAGGTAGCTATTACGAGGGGACATAGTTTTAAAGTGAGTGGAGCTGGATACAAGAGAGACGTCAGAGGTAGGTTCTTTACTCAAGAGAGTGGTAGGGGCGTGGAATGCATTGCCGGAGAGGGTAGTGGAGTCGGCCTCGTTAGGGGCATTTAAGCGGCTATTAGATAGGCATATGGATGATAGTATAAGGTAGGGGTGGAGGTTAGATAGAACCTGGTTTAGGATAAAAATTTGGCACAACATAGTGGGCCGAAGGGCCTGTACTGTTCTATGTTCTATGTTGAAGTCACCCTGGACAACAACCCTATTACTGCTGCACCTTTCCAAGATCTGTCTCCCAATCTGTTTTTCAGTGTCTCTGTTGCTATTGGGGGATCTATAGAAAATTCTGAATGAAGTGACTGCTCTTTTCCTGTTTCTGACTTCCTCCCATACTGACTCAGTGAACAAACTCTCCTCCACCACCTCCCTTTCTGCAGCGGTGATACCATCCCTGATTAGCAATGCCACTCCCTCACCTCTTTTACCTCTCTCCCTATTTCATTTGAAACATCTATACCCCGGAACATCCAACAACCATTCCTGCCCCTGTGTCATCCAAGTCTCTGTAATGGCCACAACATCATAGAGCATGGATCAGTACGTGGAACTAAGTTCATCACCCTTATTCCTGACACTTCTTGCATTGAAGTAGACACACCTCAACCCATCTCACTGACTGCCACTTTGCCCTATTAACTGCTTATCCTTCCTCACAGATTCTCTGCTTGCTCTATCTGCCTGTACACCGGCTACCCCATCCTCTGATCTGTAGCTCTGGTTCCCATCCTCCTGCCAAACTAGTTTAAACCCTCCCGAAGAGCTCTCACAATCCTCCCGCCCGAAGTGTATTAAATACTGTGGATCTGGAGTCACCTGTAGGCCAGACCAGGTAAGGACAGAGTTTTTTTCCCTAAAGGACATTAATGGACCTTCTATAAGTAAGAATAACTGTTTCATGTTTGCAATGGAACATGTAAAAGTAATACATTCCAAGGTGCAGAAAATAACAACCATTTCTTTTAAAGGCAGTAGGTTTCAAATTCTCCCACTGCTGGAGATGACGCTACTGAGGCTATTTTTGAAAGCTGCTTTGCACATTTGGCCATCTCCAATGCAGTTTGCAGGGTAATTCTTTGAGGAAAAGGTTGCAAGCAGGGGCATCCCTAGCCAGGAGTCAATGCTATCCTTTAACTGAGGCTAAGCTTAGAGTTAGCAGATGAATCAAAGGTAGAAATAAAAGTAGGATCTTATAAGGGTGAGATCGAGTCATATAGCACAGAAACAGACCCTTCGTCCATGCCAAGTTACTGAAACTAAACTAGTCCCACTGCCTGCATTTGGCCCATATCCCTCTCAACCATTCATATTCATGTACCTGTTCAAATGTCTTTTAAATGTTGTAAATGTACTCACATCTACCACTTCCTCTGGTAGTTCATTCCACATGCAAAACATTCTCTGTGTGAAACGTTCTGTTGAGGAGATCTCGGTTTGTTATTGAAGTCTAACATATAGGTGATGCCAATATAAGTCAATGGCGATGGGAGTGAATTTTGAAGCTGGTGGCTGTGGTATCAGTCAAGGGGGCTGTTTTGTCCTGACTGGTGTCAAGTTTTTTGAGTGTTGTTGAACTACACCCATCCAAGCAAGTGGGGAGCATTCCATTACACTCCTGACTCGTGCCTTGTAGATGGTGGATAGGCACAGTGGGGGAGTTATTCACCACAGAATTCCTAGCCTCTGACCTGCTATCGTAGCCAGTGTTTCTATGGCTGATCCAGTTCAGTTTCTGGTCAATGGTAACCCCAAGGACATTGATGGTGATGGTTCACCGATCACAATGCTTTTGAACATCAAGGGCACAGTGATGTATATCTCTTTGGTTGGAGATGGTCATTGCTTGAAACTTGTGTGGTGCAAATTCTCCTTTCCATTTATCAGCCCAGGTTTCCCGTCTTACAGTACTCTGGTTGTGCCTACACCACGTGAACTGCAACAGCACAAGGCAGCTCATCATTCTCATGGGCAACAAATGTTGGCCTAATGACACTCACTTCCCAAGAACACACAAAAAAAATTGCTGAGCAGGCTGAAGTAATAGTACAAAACAGGTGAGGCTAAAAATATTTGGAGCGAACCTTTAAGCAGTGTGTCTCATCTGAATGTGGAGTGGTCTATCTATCAGGCGTGGTACAGTAATATATAAGGTGCCTGTGTGAGTCGGCATAGTTGCAAACAAAATGAAGAGATCTTCCAAACTTGATGGTCATCACAAGCCAGAATAAAGCTAGCAGCATAAACAGTAATTCAAACGACAGAGATAACAACAGAAATACATCTGCAGTTTAGTAAAGGTCACACTGTCATTTACTAGGTCATATGTCTCATATATGTCAGCAAATACCATAGGAGAAAGCAATAGGAAAAGATGCATCATATTCCAGAGGAGCTTAATTTATCTTTTCTCCTATTTGACACTGCAGTTAATGAAACAGACAATTTTTTCTTTGAAGTCAAGTTGACGTTAGTACTTTAGGGCTATGTTCCTGATGGAGCAGTGAAACATTTATCCTCTAGTGTGTTACTCTTCCCGTGCGAACCTTGTGATTTGCAGTATATTTTCCAGTTGTCAGTCAATCATGTCCACACTCCCTTGTCAACAATTATCAATACCCTTTCCAGCACCGTGTCCAGCTGTAGAATCACACAGAACAGCAGATGGTCTTTCTGCCCATCATATTGTCCTGTCACTAACTTTTCCCAGTTTTAATAAAGGTTTGAGCACTGAACCATTCTGTTCTGAGAGTTCATCTCCATCAGACATTTATTGTAACGACTTTAATGTGATTTGAGCTGCGAAATTCCAGGTTCTGAAAAAAATTCAAGCATTTTTTTTCCCCCCCCCCGCTCCTCTGTTAAAGGATCTCAAAACATCACAAGCCAGGATGGAGATGATTCCAGAAGACTTTAATCTGTGGCTGACCAGTAAACCTGCACCAACACAAGCCACCTTGCTTGGTCAGATTGTGCTCGATGCTATTCTCTTCCTCTGCCTTGCTGTCTTTGTGGTTCATGTGGTAAATTTTCTAATTAGACATTTGTCCCATCACCCTTCAAAGGTGAGTGGTCATTCTCCTGTTAATGATGTTCTGACAGCACTGAGGCTTTCGGGACCAAAATTGAAATATAATGGCTTAATCAATAAAATTATTTGAATTTTGTGGAAAATAAAGATCATGGTACTCTAGGCTTCCTACAAATGGAAGTCAGATGGTTATACCTGCTTAAGAATTTTAAATAGTTACATACCTTTGAGTAGCTCTGTTAGCTGCCTGCATGTGCCATTGTCAGTGGGATGGGGAAAACTGGGCTAATCTCCTATTTAAAAAAAAACCTGGGCTCTGGTATTTTTCCAAATAATATCTTGGAAGAAACTGCCAATGACTCCATCAAGCTAACACAAGGAAATAACAATAATGTTAGCTCATTAGCATCTTTTTCTTTTAATTCATTCATGGGATATGGGTGTCACTAGCTGGGCCAGCATTTATTGCCCATCCCTAGTTGCCCTTGAGAAGGTGGTGACGAGTTGCCTTCTTGAACAGCTGCAGTCCATTTACTGTAAATAGACCCAAAATGCTGTTGAGGGAATTCCAGGATTTTGACGCAGTGACAGTGAAGGAACAGCAATATGTTTCCCAGTCAGGATGGTGAGGGGCATGGAGGGGAACTTACAAGTGGTGGTGTTCCCATGTATCTGCTGCCCTTGCCCTTCTAGATGGAAGTGGCCCTGGGTTTGGAAGGTGCTGTCTGAGGAGCCTCAGTAAATTTCTGCAGCACATCACAATAGTACACACTGGTGCCACTGAGCTTTGGTGGCAGGGGGAGTGAAGGTTGAGGATATGATGCCAATCAGGCAGGCTGCATTACCTTTGATTCTGCCTAGCTCGAGTGTTGTTGGAGCTGCACCATCCAAGCAAATGGAGAACATTCCATCACACTCCTGACCTTTACTTCATAGATGGTGAACAGGCTTTGAGTCCTTCTTAAAAAAAACACAGACTTGCATTAGGCCTGTACTCTTTTGGATTTAGGAGAATGAGAATCGATCTCGTTGAAACAAAGATTCTGGAGGGGACTGACTGGATTATAATGGGATTAAATTGTTCCCTCTGTCTAGGAAATCTACAATACTGAACTGCAGGGCACCATCTCAGGATATGGGGCTGGTCATTTAGGACTGAAAGCAGGTGAAATTTTATCACTGAAAGGGTTGTGAATGCTTGGAAATCTCTATGTCAGAGGGCTGTTGATGCTGCATCAATTAGCTTTTAAGAGGTGAAGGTAGACAGATTTTGGGTCTCTCAAGTAATCGAAAGAAGTGGATAGCAGATGGGGAAGTGCAGTTGAGGCCAAAGATGAGGCAGGATCACACTGAATGGCAGAACACTCTCGAGCTGCTGAATGACCTACACCTGCTCTCATTAATACACCATGCTTCAAAGCATCACATTTAAGCAAATACAAAACATAGTGCAAATATTGGAAGACTGAAACAAGATAAAAGGCAGGAAATACTTAGACTAGCTGGAAGCAGTGAGGAGAGAAACAGGGATAACATTTCAGGTTTCTGTTTTTAATGTACAAGTAGTGGTGATCCTAACATTGGTTAAAGAGCTAGGATAGGTCAAAAGTAACTGGGCTTACTGGCTGTAGTTTAAATTAAACATGAAAATGTATGTGTGAACAAGGGTGAGAGTTTAGTTTTAGTGACCTCACACTACCAAAACTCCCCACTCACTGACCAGAATAACCTGCAAGCTCATGCTTGAAGCTGGGAGTCTGCACCTCTGGAGAGAAGCAGAAAGTAAATTATAAAATAATGAAAGAAGTTTAATAGGAAAAAACTATAAATAGCTTTCAGCATCAAATGTTGAGAGAAGTGGCAAAAAGTCAGGAAAACAAGTGCTTTTAGTTACGAAGCCTGTGTACTACAATTTATATTTATAAAGCACTTTGACATCATTAAGCATCCTAACATTTTCACAGGAGTATTAGAAAACAAAACAGTGACAACTTAAGGAGATATTTGGTCAGATGACCAAGGCTTGGTTAAAGCGAAAGGTTGGGAGAAGTGGCAATAGGAGGGGGAAAGTGAGGTAGAGATCCAGAGGGTGAATGAAGGGGATTCCAGAGCCTGCAGCCAACAATGGTGAAGGAAATAATCAAGGACACTCAAGATTCTCAAATTGGATGAACAAAGTAACAGCATAGAAATCATTCATGAGTAGATACAATTCTGAATACAGGACTAAATTACTGCAGATGCTGGAATCTGAACTGAAAACAAAAAATGCTGGAGATCACAGCGGGTCAGGCAACATCTATAGAGAGAAAGCAAGCTAATGTTTTGAGTCCAAATGACTCTTCAGAGCTGAAGAAGAGTCATCTAGACTTGAAATGTTAACTTGCTTTCTCTCCATGGATACTGCCTGACCTGCTGTAATCTCCAGCACTTCTTGTTTATAATTCTGAATACATTGGGTTTGTAAAAGGTAATTAAATAATATCAAAGACAAGAAACCAGGATTTGTATTTTAAAAATAGTAGTCTGAAATCAAAAAGTTCCCTATGGCTTGCACTGACCATTTCACTTCCTCCACACAGGAAAGACATTACAAACTCAACCCTTTAACACCAGATGAAACAAGAAGACTGCACTATGGAATCACCATCCAGAAGGTCATACTGAAAAAGATGCAGCTTGTCGAGTTAAAGATTGGCTTGCTAAAAGCTATTCTCAGCTCTCTGAAAAAAAAGAGGAAAGTGAAACATATTCACAGCCACAACAGAAACTTATGTTGTGCATGTTCCTATTGCAACAATGCTAGTACTGGTTCAGCTGGCACAGACATTAGTGTGGCTGCATCATACAGATAAAATACTGCAAAGAAATGTACTGCTAAATTTTAGAACAAACTTGAAAATATCTAATAATGATTAAAATAATCTACTCTAGTTTCTGCATCTGAATTTTGTTCACTGATGTGCATTTGAATAGATGGTCTGTGTTTTCGAAACAAGCACAGGAAGTGCTGGAGAAACTCAGCAGGTCTGGCAGCATCTGTGAAGAGAGAAGAAGAGTTGATGTTTCGAGTCCAGTATGACTTCTTCAGAACTATGATTCTGAGATTCTGATTCTTGAAGAGGAGTCATACCGGACTCTAAATGTTAACTCTGTTTCTGTCTCCACAGATGCTGCCAGACCTGCTGAGTTTCTCCAGCACTGTGTTTGTTTCAGATTTTCAATATCTGCAGTATGTTGCATTACAATGACTTTTTTTGAAATTTTGGTTGCCAGAATGTGACAAAAACTTGCCTTTTTATTTTGCATCCTTCATGACCACATTGCAAAGAACTTTACAGCCATTTAGGTTTGAGACTGTTGTAATGTAGAAAACACACCAGCCTCTCAAAACTTCCAGAATCAAAGTAATTCTTTAACAAAATAAAAGTAACAATGAACGTATGTCTAAATTGATTTGGCTGTAGTTAGGTGCATATTTTATGAACATTAATGTCACAGTGAGCGCAACTATAACAACCAGCATCAGAAACTACAAGAAAAGACTCAAGATACTTGGACTATTTTTACCAGAGCAGGGAGGCTTCAGAGGAAATTTGATAATATATCTAAAATCATGACGGTTATGATAATGTGGTGAGACACACAAAGTTATGCCCTTTGGGAATTCAATGTCAACAGATCAATTTAAATTTTTTGCACAAGTAGTATAAGGAAGTATTCGTAGAAAAGGTTGTTGGAAGCAGGAATACTTTATCACAGGGAGAGGTTCAGACCAATCTTTCAAAAGACAGTTTCAGGATAAGTCGAATAAATGTTTACAGCAGAGCAGGTGGAGAGGGGTCAGGCTTTGGGATTAGTTTGTGATATCTCAAACAAGACAGTTGCCTCAACAAGTTTACAGTAAGAAAATTGATGTGTATCAACTGGATAAAATAAATTCTAAACAAGTGTTCTATTTTGAATTACTAGACCACATTAGTACCTTATGAGGAAAGGCTAGGACCTGTATTCTTTAGAGTAAAGAGTCAGAGGTAACTTAAATGTAACGTAAAAGATGCCAAGGCAACATGATTGGATGCATGTCAGAAGAATGTTTCCTCTTGTGAGAGAATCTAGAATTAGGGTTCAAAGTTTAAAAATAAAGGGGTTGCCCATTTAAAACAGAGATGAGAAAACTATTTTTGACTCTCAGAGCGGTGAGTGTCTTGGAATCCCCTTCAAAAGGCAGTAGATGAGAATCCTTAACATTTTTTTGAAAGGCAGAGGGAGACAGATTCTTGATTACTGGAGTGGGGGAGTGGTGTGAAAGATTATTGGGGAAATGCAGGAATCTGGGGGTGAGTTAAAATCAGATCAGCCATGATCTTATTGAATAGCAGAGCAGACTTAAAGGACCAACTGGCCTACTCTTGTTCCTTGTTCATATTAGGACCACTACAATTCACAAAGAAGCAGTCGTTGAATCGAAAGGGAAAGAAAGCCAATCCTCATACACTATCAGTGAGCCCCATTCACACACTCTCCTGACAGGCAGTACTTGTGTAGATATCAGCCAAGGACGAGACTGGACCAAGCTGTGAATCCTCCATCTTCATTACTCTTACCAACACAGACCTATACAGTCAAGACTCACACTTAAATAAAGGCCACTATGTTAAGGTACTGGATTCATGGAACAATAGCCCCAAAATCAATGCATTCAAGGTGATCAGGGAGGAAAATTGAGTTACAACGGGGGTGGGTGGTTGGGTTGGTGGGTAAATAGAACAGAGTTTGTTCAAAGCATTCTACCAACTTTTGACCTACAACTAAAAGTAGACTACCATGTACAAAATGGGGAGAACACTTTGGGGGTTGATTTGTTATAAAACAAATGGGCTTGAAGGCACATGAACAGTACTATGGAGTGAAATGCCTTGGGTTTGAATATAGGACTTCACTCATCAAGCATCTTCTCAGTCCTCTCATTATTAAATCAGAATACCCCAAGAAAGTAATGAATAAAGAGTTTAGAAGGAGAGAGAGGATGAAAGATCTCTCTCAAAACAGGTCATACTCAAGTGACTGTTGTGTACACCTTAGCTCGAGACTTCCCAAAGTGGTGAGTCAGGACCCCAAGTGAGATTACAGGTTGAGATTTTAGGACAGTGAGCTGCAAGGAGTAATGGCTGCCACGTAGCTCTGCCGTAGACCCCCCCCGCCCCCGCACCCACCACCTCCGCCCGCCGCCACCACCAGCCTCTACCCCCAGCTTTTCCTGGTCTCACAAATCCAGTCTCCCCAACACCATCTTACTCACCCACCCACCCACCCCCTGCCAGAGCTGTCACTGAGGAATTGTTACAATTCTCAAAAATGGGGCCACAGTGAAAAACATTTGGGAAGCACAGCCTCAGCAGTTAGGTCATAACAAGTCACCTTTGTCTGTAGTCCAAGAAGATTTAAAAAAGCAGTAGGGAAGGGGGTGTTCAAAAAGCAAAAACTATGTAAACTTGAAAATTCTCTACTAGAAACCATTACTTTTAAACCTGGCACCATAAAAATACAACTTGCTCATTCCCAGTTTGACCTGCAAATAAGGTCCAAATAAGACCAATCAATATGTTTCAAAAGAAAAGTATGGAAAATGTAAATTAGTTAGTGGCACGTTGTTCTTTTTTTACATATAAACCCAAGTAACAAAATCACTGACCTGTCATTTCTTCCATTTATTGCAAATTGACACCACAGTGAAACTTAATTTATCACAGCTGTTTAAGATAGGATTGGTTTCACAACTCCAAAACATGCCAATTATCTAATCCTATTAACTGTGTTAATCATAATGCTGTTCAAGGAATCCAAGCTTACAGATGTCAAATACTTTATAGATAAAACAGAACAAGATCAAGCAGGATTCCAATATTCACGCTGCATCTCAATAGTGTGAATGACCATACCATTAGTGGCCATTGACATGTTTTTTTTAATCCATTCCCCACAATAATTTAAATATTCCATTTCTTGTCCCATGTCCATTTCTTAATTTAACTTACTTAAAAGTTCCATCTCTTAATTTCAATTAAACTTTAGTGCTTCAGTCACAATATCTGTTTTATGTCATAGCCCACAAAAAAACGTTAAAAAAAACTGAAAACAGTGTAAATGCACAGATCAGTATATGAAACAGACACAGGGGCTAATCTTTGGGAATGGAGCCCTTCATCAGAATGGTTTCAATCAATTTTTAATTTCCATTTTGTATACACACAGGACTAAATAAAAAGTTTTAAGAATATTACACTGATGATTGGTGTGCGAGATATAGATGTGCAATAAATCCTTTTTTTTATTGTCAAAGTAACATTGTGGCTTGTTCACTACGCAAAAATAACTTACTTCTGATAATCCATTCTGCACAGTTAAGAAGCCAACCTTCAGGCTTTTGAATGGACTGACCACAAGCCAAGGGCTGAGCCCATGGCCAACTCAAACAACGATGACAAACTTCATCTTTAGATTTCTCACATGAAACGTCAAATCTGCAATGTCCTCAGATTCAAACGTTTTGCATCACAACCAAGTGAAGATATTATATTAAAAATAAAAATCTGGCTACCTCCACTGGTTCTGTGGACAAACAATGCCGGGCTGTGGGGCACTGAGGTGTATATCAAACAGGGAATTTTGACTAGCTGTTTTTCCTGGCAACACAGGTCTCCAGTGTGCCGTGGTAGAGATACCAGAATCCTGGGCTACTTGGAGTGTTCCTGTTGCCAATTGTTGCTGATTGACCCACAAGGTTGGAACTGGAATGGGTTTGACAGCGTTGCTCACCCCAACACATTTGGAACACCCAACTCAAAGCTAGTACATGAAAAACCGAGAACTTGGGCGAGGTAGTGGAGGGCTGGAATTAGTGATGGAGAGCACCACTTGGAATGAAGAGCTAGAGGGAGGAAAAGAAAAGCACATGAAACCCTGCAAGTTAATTTTTTTTCACTTCAGCTGATCTGGAGATTTAAACAGCAGCAAATAGGAAGTCAATGAAACGTGTGGCATCCCAGTTCATGAAACAACTTATGACAGTAAACTACGAAGGTCCACAATCTAGCAGAGACAGCATGGGTGGTGACAACTATGTACAGAGTCACATTCAGTGAAACGTGTATAAATCTCTTCCATCCCTGATACTGTACACACCATGAACATTTATTTTATATGTGGAACTGGTAACTTAACAACTGAATACAATTAGCAGCACCCTCCCTTGATCTCTTCTGTAGCATATATTAATGCAAACAAAATGGACAAAGATGCTCTGGGCAATACAGAAAGGTAAGGTATCATACAAATGACTTCACGGGTACCAAATAAAAATGCAATATCACATGCCAGTTAAGGTACAGACTGGGTTCATTTCAGTCAGTCAATTTACTTCACGTACAGTCACTTGTAAATGAAGGAAATAACGGATATACTTTAACCTTCACTGGTCAAAGCTCTCTAGAACTCAAGTATCCCAAACACAACAAAATTAAAAACGGACATAAAATGAGGGGTATCCATAGCCCTGGAGGGAGAAACAAAATGCTAAAACTGTCATCAGATTGAGCAAATTTTGCCCCAAACTTATTATGAGAACACAAGAATCACTGTTAATCATGATATGAAAAGTTATTACAGTGCATATTTACTCATTTCCTACATCTGCTGACATAGACATGAGCACTTTAAAGAAACCCTCCCCACAGGTAATGGCTTTGGTCTGAAAACTGAAAATTAAACCACAGCACAAACCTGAATCTACCTAGTTACATCAACATGGTTTTACAATTGTAATTCATTTTCAGAGTGACTGGATTTTCTCCCCAACCCCTTTTCCTCACCATTTCTTTTCTAAAAACATTGGCTTATAGTGGGATAGAGTTCCATCAGTATTGTCCAGTACCTTTCTAGCGACCATTGCTCATTTGTCTAGATAGCAAGTGTCAGCAGACCTGCAAACACAGACCCTTTCAGGAAGGAAGTGTCAAGGCATAAACCTTGTTAATTTGGTAGTAAAATGCCATTTGTGGCACTACTAAGCCAACTCCTCACATGTATAGTTAAGGCTGCACTACCAACTGAGCCATCACAGAGCCCAAGAATCACGGTGCACCCAATATCCCCCTTTCGCTCAAAAAGCAGCATGGAAAAGGAGAAAATAAAACACTTTACTATCACCACTCCTTCATTTCGGAAGAGAGACGAAAAACATGTGGTGACCAGCCACGTTTACATTTATTCTTCTCCCAATCTCTTCCAACCCAGACTCATATGGTCTCTCAAAATAGCATTCAAGTTCAATGCTGATCCATATCATTTGAAAACTTGAGACCCTTAATAAAAAGGAATTTTTTTAATAAAGAACTGATATAAATAGAGATGTTATCTCACAGTTTGCTGGTATGGAAGATATCTAAAGCAGTAGCAAATATTTGCTACAAGATGCACCAAAATAAAGCTTTATAAAGTTGCTTTGAATGTGATGTACATGAAACATTTCCAAGAGCACTTGGGACAACATCTCGCATATGATGCAACTTAGATTCAAAGATTTATAACCTTAGGTATTGTGCTGGTGTGGCTTATATAGATTCACTTGTACCGCATTAAACTAGGCATGTGCTAAATTAAAAACTAATTCAAGTTTCAGTGTAGTTCTAACACAACTTAAAATATTACTTTGATCTGTACAGCTGGCAGTCAGTGCATAAGCTAAATGCACTCAGATCCTAATCCAGTTCCCATAATACAAACATCCAGTACAGATCTGCACTGTTCATGGAATGAAAACTAAAAAAAAAATTGAAACAAAAAATACTATTCAATTTCTTAAAGATGAATGTAAGTTCCTTTTCCTTCTCTCAGTCCTTCTTCTTGTCCTTTAAGGCACGGAGTCTCTCCAGGAGAGGTGGATGGGAATAATGCCACATAGAATACAGCCAGTCAGCAACTGGAAAACCTAGGTTATCCTTGTTCAGTTTTATTAGTGCAGAGTACAGGTCTGTGGCTTTTCCCAGATCCTTTGCAAATGCATCAGCCTGGAATTCAAATCTCCTGCTCAATACAGTCAGGCTAAAGGATAGCACCTATTAAAAACAAAAGTTCATCAAAATGTCAGATGCAAACTTAGGAACTTATGACAAAAGTAAACCATTTAACCTCCTGAATCTACTTCACCACTCTTGATCAACTATTGCAATGCCATTTTCCTGCATAATACCCGTATTCATTGATGTCATTATTCTCTAGTAATCTACTAATCTCTGTCTTGAACATATTCAATGACTGAACATCCACAGCCCTCTGAGGTGGGAAGTTCCAAAGATGCGCTATTCTTTGAGTGAAGAAACTTCCCCCTCATCTATGTTCTAAATCGTTGGTCTCAGGTTCTACACATCTCAGCCAAGAAAAACATCGGTTCTGCGTCCACCCATCAAAAATTTAGGAAGTTCAATCAGAAGCAGTTTCCAGTTTAAACAAAACAGTTGCAAGTAGTCTGTCCTGTCCCACCCGTGCTCATTTATGGTGATGCATACAACTTAAAAATAGAATAAATCAAGGGTCCCTCGAGCCTGCTCCGCCATTCAATAAGACATAGCTGGTAGGTTTGTGTTCAAATTCCACATTCTCATCTACTCCTGATAACCTTTGAATATCCAATAAACTTGTCTCCACAGCTTTCTGTGGCAGAGAGTTCCAAAGTTGCCCAACTCTCAGGGAAAGCATTTCTCTTCAACTCTGACCCAAAAGGGCAACCCTAATTTTCAAACAGTGCCACCTAGTTCAAACTCACCCACGAAAAGCATATATCCTTTCTAGGTCTGCCTTGTCAAGTCTGTTCAGGATCTTAAAGACACCCCACACTTCTAAACTCCACGGGCAATAAGCCCAGTCTGTGCAACTGATGATCATGTACAACCTGCTCATTCCAGCATCAACCCAGTGAATCTCCTCTGGGATTTAGGCAACTTTTAGGCAACACTCTGCATTTTTATTTTTCCTACTAAAGTGAGCAACTTCACATTTTTGTGCACTCATTCCAGCTATTTACAGCCATCTGAAACCTCAAGTCCATTTCACGACACACTCTCCTACTTATATTTGTGTCATCTGCAAATTTACCTGCCATGCCTTTACTCCCTCATTGAAGTCACCGAGATGAATTGTAAAATGCTGAGGCCCCAGTATAGAAGACCCCTGCAGGACTCCATTTGTCATATCCTGCCAATCAGAGACTTATTTATGCATACTGATTTCTGCTAGCTAATCTTATATCCATACTAATATATTACACCTGCATCAGGAGTTCCCACATGTGCAATAACTGTTTATGCAGCAACTCGCAAATACCTTCTGTAATTCTAAGTACAGAAAATCTACAGGCTCCACTTTAGCCTCGGCACAATAGTCTGTCAAACAACCACAATAAATTGGATGAATAGGATTTCCTTTTCAAAACCATGCTGACTCTTCCCAATTACCTTGAGATTTTCTAAATGCCTGGCTATAATCTAGTTAATGATTAATTTTAACATATTTCCCATAACAGACATCAAGCTAAATGGCCCATTCTCCTGTTTCTTGCCTCCCTCCCTTCATGAAGATTGGAGTTATACTGGTTACTTTCCAGTCTGATGGAACCTTTCCAGAATTTAATGAACTCAGAATATCGCATACGAAACCAATTTAGTTTAAGTGCAGTGTGATCCCATCAGTTTCCTGATACCAATAATAAGCAACAGTGGTAGTAATTAAAATGATTCAAGTCATTAAGAATACTAGCATTCATCAGAGCTTCACCTTACCTCATTGTAGGGAGAGAAAATGAACTGGAAGATGATCATCAACCCAATAAGAGTAGGCTGGGTATCATAGAAACCAAAAGCAGAGAAAAGCTCCTTTCTGTCCATGAGAACAGCAAACAGGGAAAAGCAGAAGAAAGAGTTCACCTGAAATACAAGCATCAGCATTACATGCAGGTAAGCCAGACCAATAAAAACCACAACACGCTAATACTGCAGCTGCTACTGTTGCAGATCACAAAACAGCAAACACCAACATGTTAGTCTGCTCTAGACAGTACTGTATGTTGTTACCTAATTTAGGTTCTATTACATGCAGAACACTTTCGTAAACCTCAACACAAAACGGAGCGTGACACCCTTGATTCCTATGATTGCATTTGTGCACAAACGGTTACAAATCTTCATTCAATTAAAGGCACCAGAATAAAAGTCAGAGAAATTAAAACACACAGATACACTAACTGATTGTACTAAAACTACTGGAAATTTGGCATTTAAGTTACATTTGGCTTTGGAATCTAGAATTTTAAAAACATTTTTATTTGCATGAAACCTGTTTCAGAAATATTATGTGGAAAAGAAAATTATCTCCACAGTCCAGAAGCTCTTCACCTCACCCTCTCCTCCCCTAAAGATATCTAAATCACGTTGGCACAGCAAGAAAGTATAATGTATGCACTAACATTGGCAAATGCCAGATTTGATCAAAACAGAATACTTAATGATGAAAATCTAAAGCAACAGAAAATCCCAGGAAGATTCAGCAAATCAAACAGGAATGACAAAAAGTCAGTGATAGCTTTAGTTTTCTCTTTCCACAGATGCTGCCTAATCTGCAGAGTGTTTTAAACCAAGATTTGATGCCTGTCCACTTGCAGTGAATTTAAGAATAAAAGCCACTAAAATCAATCAAGCACAGTTGGGAGCAAGAAGAGATTAAGGCAGATGGTGTAATGAATAAATAGGGTCTTCCAGGGGAGAATGACATTTATTTTTCCCTTCAGCATTCTGATATCTCTTCCATATTCACTTCAAGCCAGAAGAAACCAAGTGATTCTGTGCGATTTTGAACTCTTCCAGGTGGATATATCCCATAAACACTTAGATCACATCAATTTTATGAAAAATTACTTTTGTTTTCTCTTCCCCTCAATAAATCTGACAATTTAACAATGGATAATGGATCTAAAAATAAAATAAAAAATAGCTCCAATACATGCAATCGAGCAACGTATCGGTAGGTAAAAACAATGTCCAATGTGGCTCTTCTTTGAATTGTGTGTGGAGCTGACTGTTTTCAGCTGGGAAAGTACTGGGCTCCTGTTTCTCTGTTAGATGGAAACCCAGATAGTGAGAGGTAGACTGGACAGAAAAGTCCTCAATGGTGAAAACCCTATTCTACCCAAATTCTCAGTTGAAGAATGGCTACATGGGGGAGGATGAAAAACCAAATGTTATTTCAGCAAATCACTACCTCCAGAAAAGCGGAGAAAATATCCCTTCACAGGTAACAATGAATTGTCATCATCTATGTTTCAGCACATCCATCCAGGTACACACACTCTCTCTCACTCACTCACACACACCCTCTCTCTCTTTCTCTCTCTCTCTCTCACACACACACTCACACAAACAAACATAAGAAGAACCACACATTACCTGACTAATAATGATGTTTTTCACAGTATGGCCCAATTTCCAATGCCCAAGCTCATGACCAAGCACTGCTAGAACCTCTTGGTTACTGCAGCCCTGCCTCTTATTCTGGAAAGAAAGCATGCCTTACATGAAACTCAATTATTTGAAATTTATGAAATGTAATATCCCAATCTACCCTGGTGAGATGTCCACTGATCAGTCATGTGTTTGAGCCAACATCTCAGACCTTATAACCTGCTCTGGCTGTGCCCCACAGTCGAGAATGGCCATTATTTTCTCCTATTCTGCCAACAGTTTCAGCCAAGACTACTGATGAAGTATAGCTGAGATGGTACGTTGAGATGGTACTTTCACTCCTCGCTCCACTGCCCATTACCCCACACAACAGGTCTCATCAACATTGCCCCATGTCTCAAGAACAACCAATGGAAGAAAATTGAAAAGGAGTTGTAGTAATACAACAAGCTGGCTTACCTTTGGTCTCACTTTGGTTTCAGTGTTCTCAGTTTCACTCCCATCTCCTGCAGCTGTCTGTATTTCAATGTTCTCATCAACTGTCCCTTTATTTAATGGGGAATGATCTTCAAGGAGCGTATCAAACAGAACAATACGCTTGTTCTTAAAAAAGCCATAAAAATACGCATTGCTGTGAGATGACCTCTTTGATCCTATTTAAAACATTAAAGATTTATAGTTTCCATTACTGTGAATTGCTTTATCCACCTCATTTTTATATGAAACTTTGGAGAGGTTCTGCAGTCAAAACATCAAAGTCACCCTGAAGTTCCAATCAGATCTACACTTTTGGAATGTTTGCAAAATGAACTATATTCTCTATAATCCTTACACCAAATATAATGAAAACTGATTGAATGTTTTGGGTCAAACTGGGAATGGTTTAAGATAAAGGCAATGTAACATGTACAAACACAAGTGAAGAGGAGCTGATTTCAGTTATTCAACAAAGTGCTAGTTCAGGTAAACCAGAAAAGGCAATTATAGAGTAAAGCAGTAATGCAGCAATCAAGGGCATTCAGGCAGAAGATATTGCAAGTGTATAGTAGGCATAGCCCTTTCAGTACAGAGCACTGTATCTAACACTAACCCACCCAGGGTGACAAAGATGAAATAAAACAGAAAAAGAAAGTTTATGAGAAGTGATAGGACCAAGATTCAGTTATTAACCTGGAAAATTATGCCAGCTACAAGTGGGAATTGAACAAGTTCCTAGAAGAGGCAGAGAGAGATCACAAGAAAAGACTGGCAGATAGCATTAGATTCAACATCTCTACCCTTTAATAAATATATAAACTGTAAGCAGTTAGCTAGGGAGAAACATGGGCCTTTTAAAGAGCAAAGGACAGCCTTTAATTGAGGCAGAGGCCATGACAAACATACAAAAGTACATTGCATCGGTCTTCATAAAGGAAGTGGATAACATGAAGATTACACTAAAGGCAGAAGAATGCTCTTGAACACGATAGTAGGTAGAGGAGTCCTATTGAAAAAAAAAACAAAAAACTGGTGAAGTGACTTGGTCCAGATGAAGTGCGCCCCAGGTTGCTGAAAGAAACAAAAGTAGAAACAGTAGAGGCATTGGATCATTATTTCTTCATCCTCATTGAATACAAGTGTTGGAGGACTGGATAGTTGCTAATGTTACACTGCTGTTCAAGAATGACAATAAACCAGGAAACTACAGGTCAATCAACTGGTGATTAGCAACAGGAAAGTTATTGGAAAGCACTGTGCAGAAACAAACTTTCTTTTGGAAATGAACAAAAACAAAGTTGCTGGAAAAGCCTTTTGGAATTAAGGAGGAAATAGTTGAATTCGTTTAGTGGCTTGGTTGTTAAACTGTTTGTCACTTGTTTGAAGACTATGTTTGCCTGTATAAGTTGCCTGTTGTTTCTGAGCTTCTTGAAAAGCCTGAAGGCCTCTTTTTGTTCCAATTAACAGTAATAAAGAGAAACAAATCAACAACTTTTGGTGATTAAGACATTTACATTTTTGGTATGGCTTCTGGATAAAGAGACCTGATTTCCAGCACACTCCTCCATCAAAGTCATAACAGTCTACAATGAGCAGAAATACTGAACAAACTGCTCTGCCATGTGAGGGGCTCTATTGATGTGACTCACTGAAAGCCTGGAGCACAGAATAGATGGACAAAGTGGATGTGGTATAATAAATGCAATCACAAGGATTTAGTGCCACAAGAACAAAAAACTTCAAAAAAAAAATCTTCAGCCAGTTTTTTGTTTGAGATAAAAATGAACACTTAGCAGGTTAAGCAGAATACAGAAGAAAACAAAAATTGTGTTTACACAGTAGTTTACACAATCACTAGACTTCTCAAAATGCTTTACAGCCAAGGAAGTCACCATTGTAAGGTAGGAAATGTGGCAACCAAGTTGCACAGCAAACCTCCACCAACAGGGATACAATAATGACCAAATAATTAATTTCACTTTTATGCTGTTTGTAGGATAAATATCAGACCTTCACAGCCACCTGAACAGACAGATAAGTCTTTGGTTGAGTGCATCACCCAAAAGAAGGGATCTGCAGCAATGCAGCACTCCCTCAGTATTACAGCTGGACAGTCAGCTTTTCATTTTGTGTTCAAATCTGGAGTAGAAATTAAAACCTGCTACCTTGTGCCTCAGAAGTGAGAATGCTACTAATGGAGCCATAACCGAGATTTAGGTTTAACATTTCAGGTTGCGTAATGAATTTCTGGAGAGCCTGAAGAAAGGTCAACCAACTGAAGAAATCTCGCTTTTCATTTCTCCACAAATGTTGCCTACCTATCTCAGCACAGTTGTACTTTATATCTTCATTATTTTGCCTTTTTTGAGGTTCACCAAGATATAAATGCATCTTCAGGTTTATTTATTTTCTGACCCTGGACAAGAGCTGAGCATTCCAGTTCAGTTGCCAAGGAGGGTTTCGCTAAGCGGCAAATTATTTTCTTTAGACAGACTACTTTCAGTGAAAAAATGAAACAACTGTATCTTTAAGTTTCATTGATCAAAAGCTGTAGAAAAGACAAATTATCTCATTAAGCAAAGTGCCTTACCCTCCACTACATAAACCTTGGTTAAGGGAAAGCTGATACTCTTGGCCATTTCCTCAATACTCTCTCTCAACTCTCCATCAGGAAGCGGAGTGAATTTATCAAACAGCGGTGCGATATAATCAGCATAAATAGTCACCAAAACCTGAAGATAAAATGGATAGGGGAGAAATGTCAGAAGCACAGTAACATTTCACACCCTTGTCATCAAACCGTCACCTGCTGAAGCCCACTCCACCACTCATTAACACCATACTGAGCCGTTTGTTTCAGTACCCACATTCCTATCTGACCCCGACAAGTTTGATTCCCTTGCTGAACACAAACATTTCTGTCTGGACCCCTGATTTTGAACACACCTATCAAATATCCGAGTTTCTAATTCTCTAAATCCTAAAATCACCATCTTCAGCAAAGGACAGAATAGAGAACGGGAAGTCAGATTGGAAGCCGCAGGAAAAACAGAATTAAAATAA
Source organism: Ginglymostoma cirratum (assembly GCA_024137785.1). NCBI lineage: Eukaryota > Metazoa > Chordata > Chondrichthyes > Orectolobiformes > Ginglymostomatidae > Ginglymostoma > Ginglymostoma cirratum. Next base: position 6,465,578 of record JAHRHZ010000026.1, on the reverse strand, counting down.
AGAGGTCTGCTGTGTACTCACCAGAGAAACAATCAACGTGAAAAGCCAAGCATAAATGAAGAAATAATCCCCACCAATTTTAATAATGTACAAAAGGAGTGAGGTCACAGGAAGCAATATACACTGAGTCACTGCAAACTTCTTCAAGGCATCCTTAAAAAAGAATCCTAAAGTCTGCAGAAAAGGAAGACATTGCATTTGTTATAAGCCAGCAATATCAGACTGAGCACCGACTGCCTATTAAAACTTCTTCCCATTTAATATTCATCAATTTATTAAGTACACGAAAGTTTAAAGGAGAAAGCTAACCAGTTTGCATGGCTACAAAAATGTGCTCATTCTCAGTCCTCAAAAGTACGAGATAAAGAGCCCCAGACAAAGTCAATCAGGACAACCAGTTCACCTTAGCAAGGAGGTTAAAAATCAGAGATTTGTGGCAATTAATAGGAAACCTGGAGGAGAGATGAGCAAACATTTCCTCTCATAGACAGTGGTAGGGAACATTGAACTCACAGCTGAAAAGGGTTATAGAGGCAGGAGCTTCGACCCTATTTAAACAACACTTAGATAAAACATAAATCTACTTGAAGGTTACAGACTTGGTGCAGAAATGGTTTTAGGCTAGGCCATTCTTCACCAACTAGAATGGGCATGACAGGCTGAATAGCCTCCTTCTGTGCTACAGTTATTTTCATAACTTCTAGAAGGATAATCAGGCCAAATATTAAAAATAATTACCGTCAAAAACTTACTGAACCCAGTTTAGGGTAAAAATGTGATAGAATGCGATTCATGCAAATAATGATATTCTAACTAATGATATGATTCTGACATCAGCAAGGGGCGTGGGGGAGACACTAGTCAATGAGCATGTAAAAAGAGACATTTTAGACCCTATATGAGAGAGTTGCATTTGAGAACATAGTATGTACTAATGTAAATAAAGGAGTGTTACAGAACACAAGGAGGTGAAGAGCCTTATTCAGAGATAAGTAACAAGTAGTCTGAAGGATGGTATGTGCCAGTGCCCACAGCCCAAGATTCTCCGGATTAATATCTCAACGTGCAGGTAACACTATTGGTTTAAAGCGTGAGATATAGCAATAGCCTTAAATGAAATTAAGTTAGTTTAGAACTTTAGTGAAAAAAGATAGCAACTGAACTTAAATCTGCTTGTTATTCTTTCTGTGGAGCCACCAGAAACCAAAGGATAAACATGCTAATGGTGCCCTTTGTATTTTACAAAAGAAAATAGCATTTTGTTCTAGACTATCGTTCTAGGTGCTACTCCAGCATATTTACATTACAGTACTTAGCATGTACAGATTAGGCAGAGTCAGAATCAGTGATTTTTAGACAGCGAGACTGTAAAGTTTATAAGGTAAGCACCTGAGCTATCTAGATCAAACTCAAAAAGCAGCATGAAACAGCATCAGATTTCCGTACACTACAACAATTTGCAATTTATTCTGTGCTTGGCAATCTTTCTCACAATTCATCATGGTCAGATGTTTTCTCACAGAAGGGACTGTGGGGTCAGGAACATAACTGAATGAGGCATGGTAGGCTATTTTTAAGCAACTTTCTGGATACATAGGAAGAGATATTTTACAGAATCCCTACAGCGTGGAAGCAGACCATTCAGCCCATTGAGTCAACACTGACCATCCAAAGAGCAGCCCACCCAGATCCCCTCCCTGCCCTACCCTACCCTGTCCCCGCATGCCCAGTGGTTAATCCAGAATTTCCAGATTTTATTTTAGATTTTCAACATCTACGGGGTTTTGCTTTGTTCTGGCAAGAGTGTTCCTGGTTCGATCCCTGGTATGTGCTGAGTTGGCCATCAGTCAGGGCAATGATGGAGTCAATGCAATCACGTGCAGTGGCCCCAATCTAGGGAGGGCATTAAAAATATCTTGGGAAGTTTCTTTTACTGACAAAACCAGGATCAACATCAGTACGCCTGATGTGAACAGTCTGACCCTCACTGATTTAGTCTTAAACAAAGGAATAGCTACTTCATTCAGGTACCAGGAGGCTGTAATTAATAAGGATGTATGTCCAAGCGAGGTCACAGTCTGAGAAAAAGCAATGGAGAGGAAAATGCAAATTCTTCCTCTCTTTTCAAAAAGCCCAATTTACAACAGTTACTGGAACCGAGCAGATTTGGTTTCGCAGTTAACAAATTTAATAACATATACACTTTTCATTCTGTGATAATATGAAGCTATCAGCTACCTTTGCCTCAAGCAAGGAATTTCCTAAACAAAAACAGAAATTGCTGGAAAATCTCAGCAAATCTGGCAACATCTGTGCAGAGAAAACAGTGTTAATGTTTCAGGTCCTTCAGAACGGATTATAGCTAGGAAAAGGTTGGTACATATGCTGAAGAATGGGGGTGACGTGGTGTGCGTGCGTGCATAGGGATAAGACAGAAGGACACCGTAACGTTCTGTCTACAAAAATGACCCTGAGTTTCCTATTGCCCGCCACTTCAACACACCATCGTGTTCCTGGCCAAAATCTCTGTCTCAGGCTCAGTGCCGTGATCCAGCAAAGCTCAGCACAAGCTGGACGAACAACACCTCATTTTCCACTTGGAGACCCTACAGCCTTAAGGATTCAATATTGAGTTCAATAACTTTTGGGCATGAACACCTTCTCCCATGTGTTTACCTCAACACCGCCCCAAACCAGGCTTTGTCATCACAGGGGCTACTAATCACAACCAACCCACTGTCGTCCACTACTGGTCCTCACTGGTAGCTATTGATTCTCCGAGGCTGACCTTTACCCATTCCTCTGTCTGCCCAACTGTTTTTCTGTCTGGGTTCCAACTACACCTATCTATTTACTCCACTCCCCCTCATTTTCAGCAAACATACAACTCTTTCCAGCCTGAATCGGTTCGGGGCTGGGGGGGGTGGTCACTGGGCACAAAACATTTAAATTTGCTTTCTCTCCACAGATGGTGCCAGACCTGCAGAGTTTTTCCAGCATTTTCTGTTTTTTTTCTGATATCCAGCATCTGCAGTTCTTCAGTTTTTAAGGAATTTCCTAAAGCTCTCTCCGTCTATCTCCCCTCCCCCGCTTTAAGATACTCTTTAAACATACCTCTTTGCCAAATTTTTGTTCACCCTGCCCTAATATCTTAGAACGTATAAATAATTAAATTGCACTTGACAAAGGGACATATCACCACGTTAAAGGCACTATATAAATGCAAGTTGTTTCTTTAATGCATTATCTTTCTGGCTGACTGCACCAAACACAGGGTTGATATTGCTTACTGTTAACTGTCTCTCCAAGCCTCGGGGCATATCCATTACAGCTTTGTGTAACATGTCAAAAGCACCGAAATGCTGCAGTTTGCTTGCCAGTACAGATTAATAAGCATTCCATTCAGTGACTATGAGATGGAATCTCAAGGGTTTGGAAGATAACAAATCTGTCTTAAAGGGAAGAGTCAAACTAAGTCAAATCATTCTATTTAACTACAAATGTCATCAGATATTGTTCATCCATACTTTTTACTTTTGGCAGCTGATTTGCAGTGAACAAAAAACATTATTTTGAACTCTCTGAACTGTTAACATTTAAACAATTGCTAATGCCTTGCATTCAAGGATGTCTTCAGGAATATGTGAAGCTACAGTATTAAGCAGCCCTGAACAAACAGCAAAGCCAGCTTGGAGCTTGAAGATTCAACAATAACAGTGGAGCAAAGGATCATTTCTTCCACAGGTTAGTTACATTATTGGGGTTAGTGTAGGGGATGCACCTTGGCTCTTTTTGGTATTAGCATGAATGAAGTTTGTATAGTATTTAGTTAAGATTAGATCATTTATCAGCTTATTGTTCATTTAATTTATTTGGCGGTTTATAGTCTTGACAGTGAATTTTAGCTAGAATGGCTTGTTGTCCATTTATCAGTATGTGAAATATTGCAGCACAGTGGCAAGGGATGTTATTCGGACATTAAGTCTTGTTACATGTACCCAGATAATCAGCAGATAAAGGCTCATTCTGGTCTGTAGGTACTATTTTCAAGAATGAAATCAAACTTCAAGGAAATATTGAAGTTTAAAAACATACAACTTGTAAGTACAACTTTTTCTTTTTAACAACATAGGCCATATTTTGGCCTCCTTTTCTGAGAGCAGTAGAACTGAGTGTCCATCATATTTAACTTGAAAAATGTTAATGTTTCATATGTTCACAAACTATAATCCATGTACGCCATTTGTAGTCTATTCCAAGAATTAATTTTTTTTCACTCAAAGAAATTCTGGAATCCACAGACCTGCTGATTGAAACCATGTTTCTCTTCAATGATAAAGGTGTTGTAAATGCTCCACGGGAGACCTGTGACTGCACTGAATAATGTTGCAAGAAATAGGAACACCAAGGACTGAGTTATCTGTTAATAAATAAATAAAAAATGAAGGAAAGCTTTATTTTTTAAACAAAAGCACAAGCTGCACCACAGAGATGATTCTGAAAGGAAATATTCCTCGTATGAAATACTCCACGATTTGTACATAACTTCTAAAAGGATAAAATCATATCTATATCTTCCAACACGCAGCCTTGCAAGTAAGGATTCAGAATTGTAGCTTTATTGTGAGTAGTAATGAATTGAAACGACAAGTTACTCCCTGAAAGTGAAGATGATGTCTGATTTCTTTGAAAAGCAGGTACATGCACGGACTGAAGAAAGAAAGGAAACAACCATTTTAATGTTGTAGATAGTTGTATGTAGGTCCTCCTTCCAAGCGTTTTCACTGTTTGGTACAAACAACAGGCCATCTTCAAAATGTACTTCATTCTTTGACCTTTTCCTGCTCCCTTCAGCTAAAATGGTTTGGAACTTGAAGTGTAAACTTAAAATGAGACAATGATAACAAGATAACTGGTTACAGTTTGTGTTCACCAGGACACAGAGTATAATTGTCGTCTCCTAAATAGCACTGTCTAATCTTTTACATAAACTTGAGGGGCAGATAGTTTACTATTTCATCCCATATATGGTGCTGGCGATAACTTTTTTAATTCATTCATGGGATGTGGGCATCACTGGCTAGGCCAGCAGTTTAAGAGTTAACCACATTGCGGAGGGTCTGGAGTCACACGTAGGCCAGACCAGGTAATGATGACAGTTTCCTTGCCTGTTAATTCCAGAGCTTTTTTTCCCATCGAATTCAAATTCCACCATCTACCATGGCGGGATTCAAACCCGGGTCTCCAGGACATTACCAGGGTCTCTGGATTAATTATCAAGTGATAATACCACTAGGCCATTGCCTCCACCTAAATGCAGCGCTTGTACAAGTACTGCACTGGGTTATCAAATATCTGTATGATAATACACTGAAGTTTCAGCAACAGCTCAAATCAACAACTTTCTAACTCAAAAGGAGAGAGCACTGCCTCTGAACAAAGATTAGTTTGCTCGGTGCCTCTTTAATCTCTGCATGATCTTCATTTAGCTGGCACTGACCAAGTGACTGTCCTTCTCTGGTTTTAGCCAACGTGATTTTTAGACAAAAAGAAAAAAAAATCATTTTATTTTGAGACCTCAGGCAGGGTAAGAAGGAATGGTGGCAGTTGGTGTAGCTAGAGTGTAAAAATGATTAGAACTGAAGTTGTACCAATCTTCTGAATACAATGACAATGTTAAATATCACAGCTTTGCTGGGTTAATATAAAGTAAAATAATTGCAATTAAAATTTGTGGTTTGGCAACGAAGCCCAGCCTAAATATTAAGAACTTTTAAATTCTCCAATCAACCTTATGAAAAAACAGTCATTGTATGTTCTAGCAATTATGTTTTACACTCAAATTAAGCCCCTGTTCACCACACCCCCTCACTCGAAGCTACCGGTTAGAATGATCTCATCTTCCACGCCCAGATGCTGAGAGTTAAAACTGAACAATATGAACAGCTCAATGGTCACTCCTTCCACGTAAAGCAAGATAATGGGGAGATTAATAGACTGGGAAGGAGTTGGGGAAAAGAAAATACAACTCAACACCTTCATAAAACAACCTGATCAATGAAACAATTCTAATTTTTGCATTTTTTCTGGTCAGGAAAATTAGGATCACCGTTCTGAAAGCAATTAAATGAATTTTGCAAGTTTTGAATATGATGCTCAATGCACAGAAGGAAAATACAGTCTATGTTCAAACCACATTATGGAAAGTCAATTTGGAACACATCTTTCAACTTAGTTTGTGTTACTGCCAGGAAGAATCACCAAAAACATTCAACATTGAATATCTGATATTCTAAGTAACAGAGTGCTTACTTCATATTCAGGTCCTAGACCAAAACGTCCGATAATGTGCCCAGATACACTCCATAAAAAGGGAATTCCACCAAGCAAGAGGATAAGCTGCAAAGACAGAAGCACAATTACAAGAATTACTTTAAAGCTATATCTTTTATAACCAGTGGAATGTTTGGTACTAAACTGGTACGTGTAACTAATGGGCTACAGTTGTACCCAAAATAACCCAATATTGAAACAGATGAGAATTGTGCCTTGAAAATTTAACACTTTGTTTTGGGGCTCACATTTGTGCCTTGGCTGTTACAAACTAGATTATGAAATCTCACACGCAAAATGGTAATCATTCTTCAAACAGAGCACTGAGACGACCAGGTTATTCAATCCTGAAGATGGGGGGGCACTGCAGCCAAACCTTGAGAGAAAAGAAGTGAGAGGGAAAAACGTCTGAAATCCACCAGATTGCGACAAAATTCCAATTATTTCCGACATGTCTCTCAGGCCTTGTCTGGACTAAACATGGTTCCAGCCCCACAATATGTGGTCATATAGAACTTCAACTTTGCTAAAAGGTGACTAGAAGGGAGTCTTTTCGGCTTTGCTCATCAGAACTGGGCCATAAGAAACAGACTTGATAAAAGTGACACCATTTCATAATATAGCATGAGATATGGTGTTGATTGGTCGAGCTATCATTGGCATGGAGATATAGCAAGAAAAATTAACTGTTCATCTTAATTCTCAGGTCAGGCATGTATGTTCACAAAGGGCAAACAGCAGCTTTGGCTCTTGTCTTGACCCCTTTCTTGATAAGATGTAATATATGCCTACATAAAACAAGGTCCTGCGTATTTACGTATGCAGTTTCTAGCACATGCAAATACATTGCACTATGGGCCTGGATGACGCTCTCATGTTCATTTCCTGTAGCACTGCATTCCAGGCACATTCAATTGTGAACTGCGCAGACAAAACCAACTAACAAGAGGTGGATGCTCCAGAAATATCCCCATTCCCACTGTTGGGGGTGCTCTGTATATCACTACAAAAGATAGGGCTGAAACATTTGCATCCATCGTCAGCCAGGTGTGCCAGGCAAGTGATCCATTTCGGCCCCATTAGAGACCTAAGAATCACTGAATACAGCAAAGGCTATTGGCCCTAACAACATTCCAGTAACAGTACTGAAGAGCCGTGCTGCAGAACTAGCCGTGTCCCTAGCCAAGCTGTTCCAGTACACTAATAAACTGGTATCTGCTTAACAATGTGGAAAACTGATCGGATATGTCTTGTTTACAAAATCCAATCCAACCAATTACTGCTTTGTCAGTGCACCCTCGCTCATCAGCAAAGTACATACCATTGACAGTGTTATCAAGTGTACTTGATCAGCAAAAACCTGCTCACTGACATTTGGTTTAAGTTCCACCAGAACCACTCAGTTCCTGACCCGATTACAACCTCTGACCAATCACTCTCCCACCACATGTCATCAGGAGAATCACTCTGACTGATGGTTGGGCAAATGCATCCCTGCAAATTCCAACCCACATAATACATATACATACACATACACACACAATCCTGTTCTACCTGCACTTCACTTAAAATTCAACTCTTGATGAAAGGACAGGCACAGAAGAAAGACTGTTAAACAAGGAAGGAAGGACTTTTAGGATAGATGTGAAACACCATGTTGTTTTACCAAACAGATGATGCCTGCAACCATAACATACAAATATTTGAAGGCACGTGGGTACATAATTGCCAATTTTTGAGAGACATTAAATTGCCCTGCCTTTCCTATTTCTTGGGTTTGGGAAACAGCACTCTTGAAACATATGGCAAGAAAGCATTTATAAAATCAAGAAGAAAAATGTAAGACCAATTTCCTAATGAAATATAACCATGATAATGTAGAAAAATGCAACAATGAAGTTAAAGTATGAGATAACTGACAGAAAGTTAAGACTTCATACAAAATAAACAATTAATTGTATCTTTGAAATCAGACAATCAAATTTCCATTTACAAATTTATCATACACAGCACTACTCACTGTTCCCTCAGTCTCAGAATAAAGACCAGACCAGAATCCAAAAGTACTTTTATCCAGCTGGTACAGACGAGATTTCTCAAATGTTTCAGAGTCCATGATCTTTCCCAATTCTTCAGGGACTAGTGTGGTGTCTCTGTACGTCTTGCGCTAAAAAACAAAGGTGAAAGAGATAATTTGTACGCCATGTCTGCAGTAGAATTAAATTCCATTCTCTCTCTGACTCATGCCTCCCATGCCTTATTAAAGTGGTCATTTATAACCCTGGATAGAATGCAAATAAGTCTCATCAACCACAACAAGTCCAACTCACATTTCAGCAGGGATCCGTTCATAGTTGCCAAAACCAGAAACCCCAACTACTGCCTCTGCTTTCCCTCCCCAGCAGATATCTGTGCAGTACCTTGGTCAAGATCGGGTAACTCAGCAGAGTCCACCAATTTTAAAGTACTTCTGGTCTTTCATAACTTAGGGCTACATCAAACACTGCATTCATTCACTGAACACTGGGGAGAGGGTGGGGGAACAAGCTAAACACATCAGCAGCTTTACACTTTTCTTTCCACTTTACAATAGGGAATCCCTAGCAAATACAAAATACCCATTTTCTCCCAATGGCAGAAGTTACACAACTTTTTCAATCAATTAAAAATATTACAACTAGCAATTAATTCAGTCAGAGGCTAGAAGAAAATGTAACAGTTTATTTATGGAGACTTGGTGCCATAGTCAAACCCATATTACAATCAATGACAATTGACAGTGGAGGATAGGTAGCTCACTCTCCATTTTATTTTTGGGATTGGGGGTCTCTCAATTCCAGGCATCAGTTCCACTTCTGGTCTTTACACACAAACAAAAGAAATAGGAGCGGAGAGGACTATTCAGCTCTTAGAGTCACAGCTGATCTTCTATTTCAACACCACTGTCTCACCACTCCCCTTATCCCTTGATTTCTGAGATTCCAGACACTATCTATCTCAGTCTTAAAACAGAGAAAATAGGAGTAAGCCATTCAGCCCTTTGAGCCTACTATGCCATTCAACATGATCATGGCTGATCATCCATTTCAGTACCACGTGCCCTTTGATCCCTCCACACTTAAGAATTACATCTAACTGTTTCTTGAAAACATTCAATGTTTTGGCTTCAACATCTTTCTGTGGCAGAGAATTCTGCAGGCTCACCATTCGAGTGATAAAATTGCTCTTCTCCTCAGTCTTAAATGGTCTATCCCATACCCTTAGACTGTGATCCCTAGTTCTGGACCCCCCGTTCATTGGGAATATCCTTCCTGCGATTACTGTTCAGTCCTTATTAGAAGTTTATTGGATTGGATTATAATTTCACAAAAAGACCATTACTATTCTTACCTATCTAATCGTAGCTGGAGAATCACTGGGATTGGCTTCTCTCCCTGCTCCAGCTCCTTAGTTCTGGTCTCCAAAGATCTATCCTTGGCCACATCCTATTTCTCATCTACACTCTGCTCCTCAGCCACGTCATCCAAAGATAGTGTTACTTTTGACGTGCATGGTTGACACCCAGCTCCACAATTACCTTTCTCAAGTCCTCGACGGTTGCTAAACTATCAGACTGTAAATCGGACGTCCAGCAATGGCTGAGCAGGAATTACTTCCAATTAAATATTGGAAATATTAGTGCGAGCATTTGGATCCCCCCCCACTCCAATCTACAGTCCCTAAGCACCCACTCTATCCCTCTCCCTGGCAAGCCTGAAGTTCAGTCTTTTTGCAATTTTGGTGGCATAGGATTCTGAGATGAGTTTTGGACCTCATATACATACCAGCTGTAAATAGCTCTTGATAAGCAAACTCTTGATTTTAAAATTCACATCTTTGCTTCCATATCCAACCAAGATGTCATCTCTTCCTATCTCTGTAATCACCTTCAAGAGTCCCTTATTCCAAAGTCCTCACATCTCCCTGCTCCTCCAATTCTGGGCTCTTCCAGCACCGCTGATCATAATTGTTCAACCTTCAGCTGCCAAGCTCTGGAATTCTCACCATAGACTTTCCTTAGTTTACTTTCTTTCTTTAAGACACTCCTTTGAACATGTTTCTTTCATCAAAACTCTGAGCATCAAAATGTCAAAGTTTCACACCTTTTAAAGACTGTGGATCATGCACTATGACTGGGAAGATAGATTTACAGACGTGATCCTCACCAAATACATCCACTCTTCAGCAGAAGTACCCATCTGCAATGAAAGCTCTACCTGACTTCCTCCCTAGTTTAAAGACATGAGCTAATTCAGCCCGATCCAGGAATTCTTGTGCTTTTTTGTTTTTACCTAAGAGAAGATTCCTTGGTCTCTCATCATGGTTAATTTGCTGTCTAACACTCATTGGCTCAAGCTTGGAGGTTTTCTAATCGACCTGTTCAGAGATGTTATTGCACAACACTGAAGCAAGGACACATATCAGATATAAAAGCATTCTTTTAAGAAAATGCTTCCTTTAAATATGCAACACAACTGTCTTACTTTCCAAATCATATGCATGCATGAGTGTGAAAAATTGCAAGTATCAAAACTAACTACAATGTTCTTATATGAAAGATAAGGCATTTGACAAGGTTCCACATGGTAGACTCATCAGCTAGGTTAGATCACATGGAATACAAGGAGAACTAGGCATTTGGCCGCAAAAGAGGGAGATGATGTCCTAGTGGTATTATCACTGGACTGTTAATCCAGAAAATGTTCTGAGCACCAGGGTTCAAATGCTGCTACAGCAGATGGTGGAATTTGAATTCAATTAAAAAAAAATGTCTGAAATAAAGAGTCTGATTATGACCCTGAATCTTTACATTAACGTGTGCCAAGTTTGGAGCAATCACTTTGAGGTGCTGCATTTTGGAGGTTGGCGACGGAGAGTTGCTTTGCCCATGACCTGCAGCATGCTGCCACGATCGGCGCTGGGTCCACTGCTTTTTGTCATTTATATAAATGATTTGGATGTGAATATAGGAGGTTTGGTTAATAAGCTTGCAGATGACACCAAAATTGGTGTAGTGGACAGAGTACTTGATCAGATGGGCAAATCGGCCAAGGAGTGGCAGATGGAGTTTAATTTAGATAAATGTGAGGTGCTGCATTTTGGAAAGGCAAATCAGGACAGGACTTATATACTCTAATGGTAAGGTCCTAGGGAGTGTTGCCAAACAAAGCAATCTTGGGCTGCAGGTTCATACTTCCCCAAAAGCAGAAGATTCGGTAGTGATGAAGGCATTTGGTACGCTTGCCTGTATTGCCCAGTGCATTGAGTATAGGAGTTGGGAGGTCATGCTGCAGCTGTACAGGACATTGGTTAGGCCACTTTTGGAATCTAGAATTCTAGTCTCCCTGCTACAAGAAGAATGTTGTGAAACTTGAAAGGGTTCAGAAAAGATTTACAAGGATGTTGCCAGGGTTGGAAGGTTTGAGCTATGGGGAGAGGCTGAATAGGCTGAGGCTATTTTCCTGGAGTGTCAGAGGCTAAGGGGCGACCTTACAGAGGTTTACAAAATCATGGGAGGTATGGATAGAGTGAATTGACAAGGTCTTTTCCCAAGGGTAGGGGAGTCCAAACCTAGAGGGCATAGGTTCAAGGGGAGAGGGGAAAGATTTAAAAGGGACCCAAGGGGCAACGTTTTTACACAGAGGATGGCATGTGTATGGAATGAGCTGTCAGAGGACGTGGAGCAGGCTGGTACAATTACAACATTAAAAGGGCATTTGAATGGGTAGATGAATATGAAGGATTTAAAGGGATATGGGCCAAATCCAGGCAAATGGGACTAGATTAATTTAGAATATATGGTCAGCATGGATGAATTGGACCGAGGGGTGTGTTTCCAGACTGTACATCTCTATGTCTCAAAGTGATTACCCCAAACTTGACACACATTAATGTAAAGCTAAAAAGTTAGTAATTTGCAGCTGTTCATACAAGATGTTGTTGTTACAGGTTTAGGGCTATAGATTAGGTGGGCATGGGAAAGAGCCTTTCCTACACAGTAAATGGTAATGTCCTGGAATTTTCTATCCACCAGTGTGATGGAAATGTGGGCAATCAATGATTTCAGATGGAAATTGGGCTGATACCTGAAGAAAATAAACCTAAAGGACTATCCCAGTGGAGGAGCAGGGGAATGGGGCTGACTGGATTACTCCAGGGAGAGCTGGCATGGTCTCGATGGGCTAAATGCACTCCTTCTGTACCTTAATGACTCGACCCCAAACCTTTCCCACCCCAGATCGTTTCCAACTCTGGAAATATTTTACAACAGGAAGACAAGGGAAAGTTTGATTTGTCACATGGAGCACAAAATACACTTAAGTTAAAGCCATCGTATATAAGATGCAACTGCGCAGAGAGGAATTGTGTGCGTGACAAACAGGGGCAATTGCCCCACTGTCGCACTCTCCAACTCATTCAAAAACTGTGAAGCAAGCTAAAAACTGTGGGGGGTTGGATCTTAGTTTCAAACTTGAGCATTTGATCAAAAACCTTTTGACCAAATCTTTACACGTTAAATCAAAAGCTCCAATGGCGCATCAAAATTGAGTCGGTAAGGTGATAGTCAAAGCTTCCTATTAGATTGCTGCACCGTTACAGTGTATCGAACGCCTCCATACATTGTATCAAGATTGCTGGATACATTGTTTCACCAAAGGGGTGCGATGTGTTTCATCACCAAACCGGGCGTGGTAACAATTTGCCAAGGTTCTCCAAACAGGGGAATTTTCGTCCTTTAATGTTCGGCTATTTCTCCCCCACCCCAACCACTGATTCTGGGGAATGTGTTTGAAGGAGACACCCACTCACCTGTCTTTGGGCCAGGTAGGCCTCCCATAGATACACGGTCCATGAAAAGATCAGCACCGAGTAAAATATTTGATTTTCGGTGCTTATCTCTGCAATAAGGTGAATCATGATTCCCAGTCCACTTTCGATTGTCACCGGTACGGGAAAGCTATTCAATTTTATTTAAATCTTCTTTTTACAAGATCTCGACCGTTGCCAGACAAAATAAAAAGACTTTTTTTTAAACAGAAGGGGCTCTTCTCTCACTCTCGCACTGGTTTTTGTTTACTCACTGTTTTAAGCCACCCCTGTTAGTTAATTGAATATTTATTGGGCTCTTTTTCTCGATATGCACACCTCAGTCACCCATGAAACCCTTGCCGCCAGCTGGGTTACACTTAAATAGATCCGGGCGGACAGGAAGTTGGTGCGCTGGTAAACTTTGTTCCAACGTACGAAGGGACCTTTTCCTTCACCCAGAAACAGTCCCCGGAGTTGAATTAATGTTCGTCAAACCAAACTGATTAAACGAACAAGAGTATCATTTTTTTTCAGAGGGCACGCTTAGAAATCTAAATAATAGAAAAATCCCAAACGTCCAAGACAGACTGCAGCAAGTTAAGGAGGTAGCTAACCACCACTTCCTCAAGGGCATCTAGTGATGACAGTTAATGTTGGCTAGAAAGTCATATTCGCATCCCATGAGTGAACTTATAAAAATAGCAGGAGTAGGCCAGTGTACCCTCAATCCTGCTTGATCAAACAAAAAGATCATGATTTTTGGTTGATCTGACAGTCGCCTTAACTCCACGTTTCTGCTTGTCCCCCACAGTTACATTGCTTAAAAGACATTTGGATCAGTACATGAATGGGAAAGGTTTGGAAGGATAGGGGCCAAACGCAGGCAAATGGGACTAGTTCAGTTTGGGAACATGGTCAGTGTGGACTGGTTGGACCTAAGGATCTGCTTCCATACTGTATGAATCTATAACCTTTAATTTCAGCAGTCATTCTAACTCAGCACATTTGATGACCCAGCCTCCATTGGCGAAGAGAATTTCAATCATTATAAAATAACAGAGAAAAAGAATCCTCAGCATCTTTGTTTTAAATGAAGGATCACCTATTTTAAAACTATATCCCTTATTTCAAGATTCTCTCCTGAGGGATATCTCTCAGCGTCTATCCTGTCAAGCCCTAAGGGTTATGTGTGCCCTATGATTTCAGTCAATATTGGAAAAGCCTCAGGGTTCCGATGGGTCCCTCATTTTCCTTCTCCATGGTTGCTCAAGTGGTGGCACAGAAGAGAAAAAGGGATGGAGCAAAGGTACTGAAAGGCAGCTTCAGTACCACAGGCATTTGTAATGTTAGGCTTTAAAATGGTATTTCCAAATCAGATTGTTAAGGGTTAATCATTAAGCGTTCATTGGCTATGGCTACAAGCAATGGAAGGAAAATACATGAAAAACAGGCTTAGTATAAAAACAGCCTTTATTGGCTGGAAGATAATTGCAGTGAGCTTGGCTGGGGTTGGGAATACCCTGCGTGCAAAGACAAGGAGGCATTTCGACCTTTTTTTTCACAAAGGAATGCTCAGGAAAAGTACACAGAGATGGGCTTACAGCACATGATATCAGATTCAGAAAGGACGTTTCCCAACTTAGGGGACTTTTCACCACCGGACTGGGGTTCACAGAACAGGGGCCATAGAAACTTAGATAGAGCTCCAAGTGCCAACCATCTCCTGGGACACCCCAATGGCAGACAGCAGTGAGGCTCGCTTGTTGAATATGTCTCAGGCAGTTTAAGCTAATAGATTCACACATTAGTTTGCATTTATCTAAATTAGATTAAGCTAATAAGTTTGCTTTATATCAAAGTGCATGTGTTTTCATGTATTTCTTTTGAACAGACCTTGAGGAACCTGTTAGGCACTTGCAACCTAACCATACAGAGAGGAGGAAGGCAACACAGTGTGGAGCTGGTGGAACACAGCAGGCCAGGCAGCATCAGAAGAGCAGGAAAGTTGACGTTTCGAGTCGGGACCCTTCTTCAGTCTGAGTGAGGAGTTCTCTAACACCTCGGCTGGAGTGCAGGATGTTGCTCCCACCAATTTAACAAGACTGAAACGTTCCATGCCAACAGTCTGTTTGTCCTCTAGTATCAGTGAATCAGCCCCTACTGTCATATTGTGTAATTTCTTTAACTAATTACCTAATGTATCACAGTAGTAACAGTTTAATTGGCTTTACGTTTGAGAAGCCGTGAGAAGTCTTCAATTGAAGTTATCATTTTGCTGGCATATTTGAAAATGTGACCGTTAATGGAAAAGCTAGGATCATTGGCATTGGCAGCTGTATAGGAAATTGTAGAAACATGTGATGATAATTATGATGGTGGCCTCGCTAGTCTTTTGAAAGAGGTTATAAAGCAACAACTGAGTTAGAAACTGTCTAGAATAGGTTGGCCTACAGTGCCCATTTGTGTGCTTTACAAGTGGATGAAGAAAATAGAAAGCTGTGTGAATTGGGAAAAGAGCTGCAGAGTTAAAATGATTACTAATAGAAAAGCATTTCTCTGTATTACATATAACGGATACAAAGGTTGCAAGTAGACCCATTAATTGTGACTGGGCAAACTAAATATTAATGTTGAAACTAAGATATAATGAACTTCTCCCTTAATAGAACAAAAATAAAAACATGTCAGACAGCAATCTGTGAACTGACAGCAGCTACGACTGTTATGTTGCAAGACAAGGAGGTATCTTTGAAAATGTAATAAACAGCAACTGTTCCATCCCTGAGCGGTGAGATAGAGTCAGTGTGTACTCTCACCCATGAGCCAGAAGGAGTGGACAGGGGAGTGGCACCCTTAGGCAGAGACAGGAAAGAGATCAACAAATCCTTTTACCCGAGTGAATTCAAAGAAGCTCTCTGTGAGCGTTCCCATGAAGATTACAAGGAGAGCATCCCTTGAAATCAGTATTAAAACAAGGAGTGGCCCGAAAGCATCATAAGCACAAGACTTTCAAATCTTATCTGATTGAAAAATTTAAAAACTTTTTTTTAAAACTGCAATAGAAAAAAATGTTGTGAAAAAATGTTTTGGCTTGTTCTGAAAACATAACTAAGTTTTTGGAAGACATTCAATTTGAACTCAATTTGGAATGAGAAATGTTTTGTCCATATGTTCATATTTTCCATATATTCATATTTAAACATGCGCAGTGTGTCCAAATGACTACCGCCCAATAGCTCTGACTTCAGTAATCATGAGGTGCTTCAAGAGGCTGGTCATGGCCCACATCAACTCCAGTGTCACAATCTGCCTTGATCCCCTACAGTTTGCCTACTGACATAACAGGTCCACAGAAGATGCCTTATCACTAGTCCTGCAGTCATCCCTGGAACATCCACTCAACAAAGACACCTACATCAGACTCCTGCTCATTGACTACAGCACCACCTTTCAGCACCATTATCCCCTCCAGACTGATCTCAAAACTGCGTGACCTTGGTCTCAGCTCCGCCCTCTGCAACTATATCCTCAGCTTCCTGACCCACAGGCCTCAAGCAGTGAGGATAGGTAACTGCACCTCCTCCACAATAACACTCAACACTGGAGCCCCCAAGGATGCGTCCTCAGCCCCTTACTGTACTCCCTGTACACCTACAGCTGTGTTGCCAAATTCGAAACAAATGACACTACCGTAGTGGGATGGATATCTAACAACGACGAGTCAAAATACTGAAGGGAGATAGAGGGCTTGATGACATGGTGCGATGAAAACAATCTGTCTCTCAACAAAATTAAAGAACTGATCATTGACTTCAGAAAGAAAGAAGGAGAACACACCTGCATCTACATCAATGAAACTGAGGTTCAGAGGGTGAAGACCATCAAGTTCCTCAGAGTGATGATAACCAATGACCTGTCCTGGACTTCCCACATAGATGTGACGGTCAAGAAGGTACAACAGTGCCTCTTCTTCCTCAGGCGGCTCTGGAAATTTGGCATGTCCGTAAGGTCCATCACCAACTTCTACAGATGCACATTGAAAGCACACTGTCCGGGTTCATAACAGCCTGGTATGGCAACTGCTCTGCCCAGGACCGTAAGAAACTACAGCAGGTTGTGTGCACAGCCAGACCATCACGGAAGCCAACCTTCCATCCATAGACTCCATTTACATGGCTCGCTGCTACGGAAAGGTGGCCAACATAATCAAAAACCCATTGCACACTGGTAATGACTTCCTGCAACCTCTTACATCAGGCAGGAGATACAGAAGCCTGAACAGATGGACAAACAGATTCAAGAACAGCTTCTTTGCGTCCGTTATCAGACTGATGAATGGACTCTAGCCTCAAATTATGTAACCCGTATGTTTCTAAGTCTTTTTGATCTGTACGTCCTTTGCTTGCTGTAATGTGTCTGTACGGCTCGTAAACAAAGCTTTTCACTGTGTTTTGGTACACGTGACAATAAAATCAATCAATCAATTTTTGAAGTTGCTCTTTTTAAAAGTATTTATAAAGTTTTCTTTAAGACAACAGAAATCTAAATTACCAGTTTGGAATTATCAGCAGATTTTGACAGTTTTAAACTGAATAGCTGAGAATATGACATGACATCACCTGGTGACTTAGGCCCCTCCCTTCTCAGACCAACAGAGTTAACTCATTCTGGCAGAGATAGTAGGAACCGCGGATGCCGGAGAATCTGAGATAACAAGATATAGAGCTGGATGAGCACAGCAGGCCAAGCAGCATCAGAGGAGAAGGAAAGCTGGCGTTTCGGGTCTGGACCCTTCTTCAGAAATGGGGGAGGGGAAGGGGATTCTGAAATAAATAGAGAGAGGGGGAGGTGGATAAACGAGCAGATAGGTGAAGAGGAGACAGACAGGTCAAGGAGGCGGGGATGGAGCCAGTAAAGGTGAGTGTAGGTGGGGAGTTAGGGTGGGAGTTGGTCAGTCGAGGGAAAATGGACAGGTCAAGGAGGCGGGGATGAGGCTGGTAGGTAGGAGGTGGGGGTGGGGGTTGGGGTGAGAGGAGCAGATAGGTGGGAGAAAAGACGGACAGGTCAAGGAGGCGGGGACGAGCTGGTTTAGTTTTGGGATGAGGTCGGGGGTGGGGAGATTTTGAAGCTTGTGGAATCCACATTGATACCATTGGGCTGCAGGGTTCCCAAGTGAAATATGAGGTGCTGTTCCTGCAACCTTCAGGTGGTTGTGGCACTGGAGGAGCCCCAGGATGGACATGTCATCCAAGGAGTGGGAGGGGGAGTTGAAATGGTTCATGAATTGGAGGTGCAGTAGTTTGTCACGAACTGAGCGTAGGGGTTCCGCAAAGCAATCCCCAAGCCTCCACTTGGTTTCCCCGATGTAGAAGAGGCCAAATTGGGAACAGCGGATACAATATACCACATTAGCAGATGTGCAGGTGAACATCTGTTTAATGTGGAACATTTTCTTGGGGACTGGGATGAGGGTGAGGGGGGAGGTATGGGGCAGGTGTAGCACTTTCTGCGGTTGCAGGGAAAAGTGCCAGGTGTGGTGGGGCTAGTGGCGAGTGTGGAGCAGACAAGGGAGTCACGGAGAGAGCAGTCCCTCCGGAAAGCTGATAAGGGTCGGGAGGGAAATATGTCCTTGATAGTGGGCTCAGATTGCAGATGGTGGAAGTGGCGGAGGATGATGCGTTGGATCTGGAGGTTGGTGGGTGGTACGTGAGGTCGAGGGGGATTCTGTTTTGGTTGTTATTGCGGGGAGGGGGTGTGAGGGATGAGTTGCTGGAAATGCGAGAGATGCGGTCGAGGGCATTTTCGAACACTGTGGAGGGGAAATTGTTGCGGTCCGTGAAAAACGAGGACATCTGGGATGTCTGGGAGTGGAATGCCTCATCTCAGGAGCAGATGCGGTGGAGGTGAAGGAATTGGGAATAGGGGATGGCATTCTTGCAGGAAGGTGGGTGAGAGGAGGTGTATCCTAGGTAGCTGTGGGAGTCAGTAGGCTTGAAATAGATATCGGTTTCCAGGTGGTTGCCAGAGATGGAAACAGAGAGGTCCAGGAAGGAGAGAGAGGTATCAGAGATGGCCAGGTGAACTTAATGTTGGGGTGGAAGGTTTTCGTAAAGTATATGAACTGTTCGAGCTCCTTGTTGGAACACGAGGCAGCGCCGATACAGGCATTGATATAACGGAGGAAGAGGTGGGGGATGGGCCAGTGTAGCTGCAGAAGAGGGTTCGCATATCCCACAAAGAGGCAGGCCCAACCTATGCCTGAATCTTGAATCTTCAATTATAAGGGCACTGTTTAAAACTACCAAGTCTGGATTGTTTCTGAAGTTGGGAGTAACAAAATTATTTGATACAAGTTGATAGTTCAAATTCAATTGAATTTTAAGGTGCAAATAAATTCAAAGGTTTAAATCTTGTTTTAAAACAAGAGCCAGTGGAAAAAGTCTATGTGGTTTTAACATGTATCAGGAAAAAATAGGATACATTGTTTTGGGAGGAAATTAATTGACTACTAATGAAACCCATCAACCCAACAATGTTGCTGGGGTTGTATGCAAAATAAACCCTTGAGACTGTTAGTGTCAATTTTGAATTTGGAATAATTTTGAAAGAAGAAAAGTTGAGTGTAATCTAACAAATTGCATTTGAGAAAATTAGATCTACTTTTTTGTAAGAAAGACCAAAAAGCAAAAGTTGGTAATGTTCAAAACCACATAGTAATGCAGGGGATGTGATGGCCTAATGGTATTATTAGAACATAAAACTGTATAGGCCCTTCGACCTACAATGTTGTGCTGAACTTTTACCCTAAACGTAAGGTCTATCTAACCTCCACCCCTCCCTTATACTATCATCCATATGCCTACCTAACAGCCCCTTAAATGCCCCAAATGAGGTTGACTCCACTACCCTCTCCGGCAATGCATTCCACGCCCCTACCACTCTCTTGAGTAAAGAACCTACCTCTGATGTCTCCCCTATATCTACCTCCACTCACTTTAAAACTATGCCCCTCATAATAGCTACCTCCACCCTAGGAAAAAGTCTCTGGCTGACCACTCTATCTATACCTCTGATCATTGATCATTTGTACACCTCAAAATTGCTGGACTGTTAATCCACAGACCCAGATAACGTTCTAGGGACCCAGGTTTGAATCCTGCCATGGTGGAATTTGAATTCAATAAATATCCAGAATTAAGAATCTAGGATGACCGTGAATCGATTGTCAGAAAAAACCCATCCAGTTCACTAATCTCCTTTCGGGAAGGAAACTGCCATCCATACCTGGTCTAGCCTACATGTGACTCCAGACGTACAGCAATGTCATTGACTCTCAACTGCCTTCTGGGCAATTAAGGATGGGCAATAAATGCTCCCAGCAACACCCTCATCCTGTGAATGAATTTAAAAAATGTTTGATTGTCTCTAAACATAGCTATTATGAATACAGAGATAGCAGGAACTGCTGATGCTGGAGAATCTGAGATAACAAGGTGTAGAGCTGGATGAACACAGCAGGCCCAGCAGCAGAGGAGCAGGAAGGCTGACATTTCGGGCCCAGATCCTTCTTCAGAAAATTGAATACATGCTCTTTTCTCCCTGTTTGGACAGTAAGGTTTCTCCAGAGTTCCTGAATCAATTATAATGATTATTAATGGGGGCCACACTTAGAATTAAAGAATACTAAAAAGGAAAAAGTGACACAATATCAAATGGAGATGGGATTGACTCAGTTAGGTGTAGCTCTAATTAATGGCTTTCTCTTCGAGATATGTGAGCCATTGACCATGTGATTTTTTTTAAGAAGGAATTGGATTGGATGATTTGGCCACTTTTGGAACACTGGGACTAGGTAAAAAAGATACATAGGCAATCTCCACCAACTTTTGATCTTTCAAAAACATTACCTGAAAGTCAAGTGTGTGGCATGATCTTGGAATACCGATGTAAAAATGCAGAGGTGGTTGTTACATGTGAATTAACTAACAAGCAGGAATGCATGGTGAAAATGCACTAAAGAATGGGTCTGAGAGATGTACACCTACTTAACAAAATGGCTATTGTGGCCTGGAAGATCACAAAAACAGAGCTGAAATGTTGAGGCACTGATACATAATCCATAGAGAATCTAATTTTAAAACAATGGGAGCGGTATTGGTGAGAAGGAAGTAATAATTACAATTGGAGACTAAGGGGGAAATACAGAAGAAGTATCCTCAAAATGAATACAAGTGAAGGAAGAACTAGAGAAATTTTTTAGGTCCATGCCTAACCTGCCAGCAGTTAAGCATGAGTCAATCGTAAACTTTATCACCTGCACAATCAGTTTGTGACTAAAGAACAACATATCCACGCTAAGGCAAGGTCTTGATTATCTGTTTTCAAGATATCAGGGGGTCGAGTATAGTGTTAGGCTTAAAAATGACATCTCCAAGTAAAATTGTTAAGAGTTAATTGGGCATGGCTATAAGCAATGGAAGGAAAATACGTGAATGACAGGTTTAGCGTAAAAACGGCCTGTTTTGGTTAAGAGGATAACTGCAACAACCTTAGCTGGGATTGGGAACAGGTTGTGTCAATGACACAGAAACACCTAGAGATAACAAGGTGTAGAGCTGGATGAACACAGCAGGCCAAGCAGCATCAGAGAAGCAGGAAAGCTGACGTTTCAGGACTGGACCATTCTTCCAGCATCGGCAGTTCCCACTATCACAGAAACACCGAGACCTGTTTTCTCACAAAAGAATGAATTAGAATTAGAGTTAGCTTTATTGTTACATGTTCTCACATGAGTATAGTGAAAAGTTTATAAGTTGCCACTCACAGCGCCATCTTAGTTACAAAGGTACCCAGGTACAAATTCTTAAGTTCAAATTGTTAGGGAAAAAAATAGAAAAATAAGGAAATAAAAATTACAGCCTTCACACCAAAATTACAAAACCATAGGAATAAATTGGAAAATTAAAGAAATATAATGTTCAGAATAACAGTCCTTCCAATCTAGTCCGTCCTGGGCCTTGCATCCAGTACGCGCTGAGACTCATCTCCAAACAGCACTGGGTTTCATGAGGCCATGAGTCTGCTTAGGAAAAGTACTCAGTGATGGCAATACAGAACATAATATCAGATTCAGTATAGGATTAATATTGGGAGCATTTCTCAGCTCGGTGGAGTGGGGGAATCTTTCACCGTTGGACTGAGTTTCACGAGACTGGGGCCACGGACTGTCACCCTCAGACTGGAGTTTGAGACTGGGGCCATGAGCTGTCACCATCGGACTGGGGTTTGTGAGATTGGGACCATGGGCTGTCACCATCGGACTGGGGTTTGTGAGATTGGGGCCATGGGCTGTCACCATTCGACTGGGGTTATTGAGACTGGGGTCATGGAAACTGAGATACAGATTCAAACACCAGCTGTCACCCAGGAGTCCCTGATGGCAGAAGGCAGTGAGGCTCGCTTGTTGAATATTTATAAAGTAGTTTATGGTAATAGATTTATTCATTGCTTCACATATATCTGAATTAGATTAAGCTAATAAATTTGCTTTATAACAAAGTGCATGTATTTTCTTGTATTCATTTGGATCAGACCTTAAAGAACCCATTGGATACTTTCCACCTGTCAATACCATTGGTGCTGTGAGCAAGGTCTGGACAAAATGTTCAGGATGGAAAAGGAAAAGAGGAAGACTGAGTGAGGAGTTCCCTCACACCTCGGCTGGAGAGCAGAATGTTGCTCCCACCAATTTAACAAGCCTGAAACATTCCATGCCAACAGTCTGTTTGTCCTCTCGTATCAGTGAACCATCCCCAATTGTCACATTGTGTACTTTCTTTGTCTGACTAACGTATGACAGCAGTAACGATTTAATTGGCTTTAAAATTGAGAAGCTGTGAGAAACAGCAATCTTTAATTGAAGTTATTATGTCACTGGCATATTTAAAAATGCAACTGATAATTTAATTGAAGAGTTAGGATCATCAGCAGTGGGAGCTGTACAGGAAATTGTCGTGGTGGTAATTATGAGCATTGCCTTAATCTGTCTAATTCAATAGTAAATCCAATTTGGGAAGATAATTTCTCATTTAAAAATTGCATTTATGTCATCTTCAGAGTATCAATCACTCTCTGACAAGTATGATTATCCACCAGGAAATTCCGTGTCACTGGTCATGGGTGGGTCCTGTAGGTCCATGTGATGAGCCCAGTTCTAGAGCCACATCTCCAACCACACATTTGCCTGGTGTTCCCAGGAGGTGGAATTGGTGCTTGGCCTTGAGATTGCCAGCATTCCTTCCTTTGCTTCCTTTTCTTTACTTCCTCTTGCCAATGGGAGTTCTCAAAGAATTGTGTCCCTTCGTACAGGAGTTTGCTCTAAATTAGTTTCTTCTGAGTGAGTGTCTCCTAGACATTGATGTCGATGCTGTATTTCTTGAAGGAAGCCTACAGGGAGTCTTTGAAATGCTCCCTTTATCCTCCTCTCATTCGAGTGTCTTCCTTGTCCTGGGCGAAGATGATTTGCTTGGTATTCAAAACTCAGGTGCCTGAAGCTCATGGCCAATCCAGCAGAATTGGTTTTGGATGATCATGGCCTTGGTGCTGGTGGTATTAGCTGTTTCAAGGACACTGATGTTAGTACACCTATCCTCCCAGCTGATGTGGAAATTCTATCACAGCATGATGGTATTCTCAAGGACATTGAGGTAGCATCTATACATAGTCCAAGATTTGGAGCCATACAGAAAAGTCACAAGGATGACTGCTTTATACACAAGATGTCTGCGGTCATCTGGAGGTGATGCTCACAGATCAGATACAATGTTGAATCTCCGCATCGATGTCAGCCTTCAGTAAGAGATAGCCTCCTAGGGAAGGGAAATGTTCCATGTTTGGGATGATGTCTCCATTGATCTTAATGTAAAGATAGACTGAAACTTAATCTGGGTCTGGGTAGTAAAGCATTTGAGTACTCCTGAGGTTGAGGCTGAGACCAATTCTTCGGTCTACTTCTGTGAATGCATTAAGCGAGGGCAGGAGATTCTGTTATGAGAAAGCAGAGATGATATTTTCACCCACATACTGAAGCTTCACAAGTGAGGTCAATGACATTTTCTTCTTGGATTTCAACAAAGTGAGGTTGAAAAGAATTTTGTCTATCCTATAGACAATGCCCACACCATTGGGAAGTTTGTTCTTGACAAGATGAAGAATGGTGGTAGTAAAGATGGAGAAAAGTTTAGGGGTGATGACATACTTGACCCCTGTCTTGGCCTCAAAGTGTTCTGTCATGTGACTGTCAGTGAGGACCATCACCGAAGTCATGTTGTGGAGGAGATGGAGGATGTTGATGAATTTCCCTGGACAGCCAGCCTTTTGACAGGATTTTCCATAGCACTTCCTGATAGACTGATTCAAAAGCCTTGGTCAGTTTGACGAAGGCCAAGTAAAATCGTTGGTGTTGTCCCTTGCATTTCTCTTGGAGTTGCCGAGCAGTGAAACTCATATCTGTAGTTCCATGGTTTGATTGGAAGCCACACTAGCTTTCCAGAAGGATTTCCTCAGAGTTTGGAAGAAGTTACTGAACTAGGATTTGGATGATGATCTTCCCAACAATGGAGAGTAGGGAGATTCCTTGGTTGTATCCAAAGTCCACTTTGCATTGGCAGCATCCTTGAGATCAATAGGAATTTCTTCTTTGTCCCAGATTTTCACCTATCCATGGATTGGCACCTTGCTGTGATGAACAGGTTCACATGTTCCATTTCTTTATGCCCTTAGAATCAGAACAGTAGAGTGTTTCAGTAGCTGTTTTCATGACTGAGCAGGCCTCTTCAGGGTCCATCCTGCACAGGGAAGGGGCTAGAAAATGTGCCATGAAAATAGTCTGTTCCATCACCGACCTGGCTGGAAAACTGCATCTGGATGGTACGGATCATCTTGAGTGTTTCTGGAGCTGCACTAATTAAGGAAAGTGGACAGTGTTCATCGCATTCCTGACTTGTGCCTGAGGGTGAACAGGCTTTGAGGAGTCAGGAGATGAGTTAATCACCACAGAATTCCTAACCTCTGGTTCTATCAGTCTCAGTATTTATATGACTGTTCCAGTTCAGTTTCTGGTCAATGGTAATCCCCAGATTGTTAGTGGGCCATTTGAATTTCAAGGGAAGATGTTTAGAGTTTCTCTTGTAGGAGATTGTCATTGTCTGGCATTTGCCTGATGCCAATGTTACTTGCAGTTTATCAGCCTAAACCTGGATATTTTCCATGTCTTGCTGCATTTGGACACGGACTGCCTCAGCATCTGAGGAATCATGAATGGTGCTGAACATTGCGCAGTCATCAGTGAACATCCTCACTAATGACCTTATGATGGAGGGAAAATCATTGATGAAGCAGCAGAAGGTAGTTGGGTTAGGACACTACCCTGAGAAACACATATGGTGATGCAAGCTGAGATGACTGATCTCCAACTACCACAACTTTTGTGCCAGGTATGACTCCAACCAATGGAGAGATTTCCTCTGATTCCCATTAATATCAATTTTTCAAGGCTCCTCAATGTCAAGGTCAGTCACCTCTCACCTCAAAAGAGCTAGAGTTCAGGTCTTTTGTTTGTGTTTGAACCAAAGCTATAAAGAGGTCATGAGTTGAGTGGCCCTGCCAGAACCCAGAAAGAACAAAAGTGAACAGGTAAGTGCTGCTTGATAGCGCTGTTGGTGATACCTTCCATCACTTTACTGATGATTAAGAGTAGATGGATTGAGTAGTAATTGGCCAGATTGGATTTGTCCTGCTTTTTGTGGACTAGACATATTGGACAATTTTCCACACGGCCATGTAGATGCTGGTGCTGTAGCTGTACTGTGTTATGTCCATTTTCAGAGACCCTCACGGGCTTGATGTAAGAACAAGACACTGACCTGTTTAGAAAAACACAAATCCTTTATCACAAAGCAAGTACGAGCTGTGGAGGATCACTGTACTCAACCCGGCACGGAGTGCAGAGTCTCGTAAGTGATTCTCCCCGAGCAGCGGACAGTCCCCGCATTTTATACCTTATCGAGTGCATAATACATAAAGCAATTTTACATCCCACAATGGCATGTTACATGAAACAATCACTACATCGGACAATGACATGATAACACAAACATTTACTACATCGAAAACATAAAGAAAGCAGGATACAGTATCAATCGTTCTCAAAGTGACTGCTAACGACAGGAGGTGATTTCAAGTTGCTGAAGTGACAGAATGTAATTTCAAGCTGCCGAAGTGTCTGGCTTGAACAAAGGTCAGTGTCCTGGCCCCTTTAGCAGAAACAGAAGTTACATTCTTTACAAGATTTCAGAAGTCTCACACCTTTACAGACGTTGCCACCTAATCTTATCTGAGACAGCTTCCACATAACCTTGTGCAGGAAAATAAAGATTTACAAAGTTTATACCTAATTCTATTCAGGCAGGAAGCTTAAGGCAGTGTCTTTTCTACTTATCTATAGGAAGATAAGGATTTACAAAGTTTTACGCCTAATTCTAGTTGGGCAGGAAGTTTTAAGGCAGTGCCTGCATACCTCTGTGTAAACAGATAAAGAGCATTAATTTATAGTGAATATAGAAATCATTGGGATGTTATCCCAATAACATCTCATACTGGAGCAGCTTGGCTTGGGGTTATGGTTAGTCATGAAAAACAAGACTTCGGTACTATTACCAGAATGGTCTCAGAGTCCTTACGCTTTGCAATATTCAGTGACTCTAACTTTTGCTTGAAATCACATGGAGTGAATTGAGTTGATTCAAGACTGTCATCTGTGATGCTGGGGACTTCACAAAGAGGCTGAGATGGATCTTCCACTCAGCATTTCCAACTGAAGATTGTTATGATATGCTGAGATCCCCCGTCCTTGAGGTTGGGGATATTTAGGGACCGTCCTCCTCCTGTTAGTTATTACATTGTCCACTGCCATTTACATCTGCCTGTGACATGACTGCAGAGCTTGGGTCTACTTGGATGGTTGTGGCACAGCTTACCTATGTCTGTCCTATGCTGATTCTGCAGGTTGGCTTCACCAGGTTGACACCTTGTTTTTGTTATTGTTAGGTATGCCTGGTGTTTCTTCTGGCCTGCCCTCCTGCACTTTTTGTTGAATCAGATTTGCTCCCCGAGCGTGATGACAATGGTAGATTGGAGGATATGCCAGGCCTTGGAGCTTACATAATGTGATTGACTACAATTTTTGAGTTGCTAGATCTTGTCAAAATCTGTCCTACTTAGCGTAGCCAAAATGCCACACAGAGGGTATCCTCAATCTTGTCTCCACAAGGAATATGCAGTGAGTATTCCTACTGATACTGTCATGGTCAGATGAATCCGCTACATGTAAATTAGTGAAGACAAGGACAAGTAGGTTTTTCTATCTTGCTGGTTGCTTCACCAGCTACAGCAGACCCTGTCTATCAGTTATGTCCTTTTAGACTTAGCCAACTCCATTCGTAGTGGTGTTACTGCACCACTCTTGATGATATTAATTATTCCTTGGCATTTCTAATTGGTCCTGGGTCTGAATATTATTTGCTACTTAGTGATGGGTATTTCTAAAACAATCTGATCTTCCCACAGTTTATGTTTTGGCTCCATTCCATGTCAGACAGTAGGTGTATGAGATTGCTTACTATGTTGTCACTGAATCAAATCCTGAAACTTACAATGTAACATTAAAGTAGCAATGCTATAGTAATATGGTCACCGCACAGGTTACAGCAATACAGAAAGATGCCTCACAGTCACTTACTTAAAGACAAGCAAGACTGCAGAGTAAATACTTGCCTTGCTGCCAGTGACACCCACAACAAGTGAATGTATAAATAATTGTAAAATGTGCATAATACGCCAAAAATATCCCACAGTGCTTCTCTAAGTTGTATCAGAGCACAGTAGCAGATGCACAGGGGGTGTACCTTCAGTATATAGCAGAGGAATCTTTTCAAAATGCACACATTTTCCCTATTGCACTTTAACTAGTTACACTTGATCTGGACAAGCAGTCAAGGTGATTAACCACAGCATGTGTATACATATTCTCTTACAGATGGTAGACAGAAAGAGATAGAAATGATCTATGGTCCTAGTTCATTACCAACAAGCCAATCTTCTTAAAAACTGAAACAACTGTGGACACTGTAAATCAGAAACAAAAACAGAAGTTGCTGGAAAAACTCACCTGGTCTGGCAGCATCTGAGAAATTAGAGTTAACGTTTCAGGTCTAAAATGTCTTTTCTAGCAATGTCTGTTATTGAAGCCAATCTCCTTAATTTCTGTAACATTAAATAATTCAGCAATAAGAGATATCAAGGTGTGGAGCTGGATGAACACAGCAGGCCAAGCAGCATCATAGGAGCAGGAAAGTTTGACGTTTCGGGCCTAGACCCTTCATCAGAAATGATGAAGGCCCGAAACGTCAAGCTTTCCTGCTCCTATGATGCTGCTTGGCCTGCTGTGTTCATCCAGCCCCACACCTTGTTATCTCAGATTCTGCAGCATCTGCAGTACCTTTTATCTCTGAAATAATTCAGCAAGTCTGGCTTAGGGAAGATCTGCTATTAAGGTTAGTGCTATTTGTTTCAATCACCATCCGGATGTGTATTTCTTATTATTTTTTAACCTCCTCCTCTTCATTGAATGGCCACTCTTTGTGGTGAGTTTAGACATTTGGTGTTGGTAGACCTTTCCCCCTTTTCTGTCCCATGCTTACCCTGTCATCCCACAACCTACTTCCTGCTCATCCCAAAATTTATATCGTGACGGGCTCTCCTGTTATGATGCCACTTGAAACTCATGATTGAATTACATAGAACTGTAACTCACAGCTGGGTATTCATTACTGTCTATTATCTGTTCCAAAGTGCACCACTGGGAATTCTTCCATTTCGTTGTGCCATGTGTTCTGATTCCAATGTGTTTTGAACATTAGCTTATTTATGTCAAAGTCATTTTCTTCATTTGAGGGAAAATATCAGTGTATTTTGATTTCAATGTAATTGTCTCCATGTTTCCTAGAGTAGAATTAACAAGGCATGGAGCAGAGACACTGAGATCAGTGTGCTAATATCTTAGCTGGCAACCATTTGTCAGTTGATTTTCTCCTACCTCTCTTGCCAAGTCCAGCATTTGGCATGGATGAACAAGTTGAGGCTGTTGCATGGGTAACTGGCTGGCACAGTTACCTAGATTATATATTTGGCATCCCTTACTGTTTACACATTAACAAAATCACCTCACTCTTCTAAAGGCAGATGTGAACATTCTCAGCAATATAATGATGTTGTGTGGGGTGTAACAAAGGGAGCCTAAGAGTTTTGTCGAGTCAACTCTGCCCAATTATATTGCCTCTTGCTTTTTCTGATACTTTTAAAAGTGTTGGAAAATGACATGGTTGAGAAATGATTGAATATTGCTCATTAATTACTCTCCCAGGCTCCTATGGTCAGTTGACATACAATTCCCACATAGATAATAAGATCAGTGTTAACCTTCATCATCACTGATAGCTCATCATCAATATTCACTTGAAAACAACAAATGCTGAAGATCACAGCGGGTCAGAAGGCATCCATGGACAGAGAGCAAGCTAACGTTTCAAGTCCAGATGACTCCTCATCAGAGCTGATGTGAAGTGTAGAGGGGCAGCATTTATGCAATAATTGGAGGCGGTTGAGGGAGGTGGGGGCTGTAGTCTGGCAGTGGTGGAGTTGTAGAGTGCTGGTGGAGAAAAGGTGTGGACAGTTCAAATTAAGTGATTGGAATGTGAGGTTGGCAGAACAATTATGTCTAACTGCCAGACTTGAAAAAATAGACAGCCCTTCTGGGTGGTGGATGGGAGAGAGGAAATGGTGACAGAGAATGTAGCAAGCAAAGCTGAAAGAAAGGGAAGGAATAGGAGAATATAACAAGTAAAGATAAAAGAAAGGGAAGAAATTGGAGTTGGTTCAAAATTTGAAGATGTTGAACCCAATATTAAGTCCAGAGGCTGTAAAGTACCTCTGCTATTAAGGTTAGTGCTATTTGTTTCAATCACCATCCGGATGTGTATTTCTTATTATTTTTTAACCTCCTCCTCTTCATTGAATGGCCACTCTTTGTGGTGAGTTTGGACATTTGGTGTTGGTAGACCATTCCCCCTTTTCTGTCCCATGCTTACCCTGTCATCCCACAATCTACTTCCTGCTCATCCCAATATTTATATCGTGGCGGGCTCTCCTGTTATGATGCCACTTGAAACTTATGATTGAATTACATAGAACTGTAACTCACAGCTGAGATGTTGTTCTTCCAGTTTGCACTGTGATTCACTGGAGCACTGCCAAGGACAGACAAGTGGGCATGTGAGCAGGACATTGTGCTGAAATGACTGGCTACAGGAAGGTCGGGGTCATGCTCTCGCACAGACCAGAGATGTTCAGCAAAGCAGTCACCCAGACTGTAGAGTTGGCCACATTGGGTGCAACAAATACAACACACAAAACTGGAGGAGGTGCAGGTGAAATGCTGCTTCACCTAGAAAGACTCTTTATCGTATTTACATTTTAGTGCAGGGCTTCCCACATATTGGGTCATGACTCCCTGTGGAGTTCCAAGACAAGACGTTTGTTGGGGAGCTTGGGCTGAATGCTAAATGTTGTAAGGTCCCTTTAAATCATCACTTATGTTTTGTACTGATGGGTGTAGATTAATGGCAGATGTTTGAGGTTTGATTGCTACACCAAAAAAAAAATGAGAAAAGGATTTTTTTCAGGAAAATCCTGCAGTAAAACACCTCACCTCACCTTCATCCTTGATCAGGAGTTAAAACCACCCCAAGCCTTGCTCAGGAGTTCCTACAGCTGAAACTTCCCCACCCTGGGCTCAAACATAATCTGAGGCATTAAAATGAGGGCACACTAGAAAAATAATTATGAAGCACTGCTCTAGTGTCACCTTTGCTGAATTGATAGCACCATTATGGATTCATGTCTCCAAGAATCTCGACAGATCATTTATTGTGCGATACTTGCTTCACTGTTGAAGACATTATCTTTTGAATGCAATGTTATTTGTCAATGATAGTTGTAAAACATGTTACCACTTGAAGAATATGTGTCTCAGTCAGTAACACTCAATCTCTGAGTTACAGGGCTCTGAGTTTAATTCCCAGGATTTAACACAAAAGGTGATGTTGTCAATGCTACACCATTGGTTGCGCTGTGTCTTACAGGAGACGTTAAACCAAGTTCTTGACTGCCCTTTCAGATCAATATTAAAAATCAAAATTGGTTTCTGAAAAACAGCTGCAAAATGATGCCCAGCGGCCTAGACAATATCTTTCCTGCTATTGACATCACAAAAACAAATTATCCAACCATTATCACATTGCTGTTTATGGGAACTTGCTCTGTGCAAACTGGTGACTGTGTTTTCTGCTTTACAACAGCGACTACACTTTAAAGTGCTCATTTAACTGTAAATTGCTTTCGGATGTCTGAAGGTTATGATAGACACTACATAAATGCAAGTCTCTCTTTTGAGAGACTACCCATTCCTTCCCATTTAACATACTTCTCAAAAACAGTTAAACTAATGATTCATTGTAACTATTGTTTGTGGACCTCTGCATTGTTTCAATTATGCTGTAGTTGCTTCTCTACCGTGACTGTACTTTATAAATAATTCTATGCTCCTGATTTCCATCTTTTTCTGGTCATACAACATTCACCTTAACCAGACCACACGCAAAATCTGGTTACGTTATTTGAACTGGGTAATGATAGGAGAGCCAGGACCGTATGCATGAAATAAGTAGGCAAGAAGACCAGTCACATGTTAGAAGACATCTTATTTTACAGCTTCTCTTCAGACTCCAGTTAGGTTGCAAGGCAATGAGACAAAGTCACTGTAAGTCCTTCAAAAGAAAATCGCACAGATTGCTGATCATTTTCTGCCCTCTTCCTCTAAATTGTGTAGTGAGAGACTAGAAATGTAGGAACAGGGGGAGGCCATTCAGCCTATTGAACCTGCCCTGCCATTCAATACAATCATGGCCCACTGAACACTTCGAATGCCTTTTATCCACTCCAACCCGATAACCCCGTACGTCACTGGTAATTAGAGTCTCCCTCAAATATACTCAAAGACTGAACTTCCATAGGCCTCTGAAGCTGAGATTTCCATACTACACAATCCTTAGAGTTAAAAAAAATCCTCACCTCAGACCTAAACAGCATCCTCCTTATTTTTTGATTGCTCCCCTTATTTCTAGACTCCTCAGCCAGAGGAAGCTATTTACCTGAATCTACCCAGTCTGTTCCTTTAAGTAGTTTGGAAGCTTTAATGAGATCATTTCTCATTCTTTGAAATGTTGGAGAGTACCGGCTCAGTTTTCCCAATGTCTTTTCATGGGACAGTCCCGTCCGCAGTCCCAGGAACAACTCTGATGAATCTTTGTTGCACTTCCTCTATGGCAATAATGTCTTTCTTAAGATAAGGAACCTAAACTGCACACAGTACTCTAGGCGTGGTCAAACCAAGCTCCTATTCTTTTGGAGAAATTCTTAAATCTGGGACAGAGTAAATGTTGTATGTGGCTGTACCATGCCTGAAGGAGTTGATTGTGAGGGACTGGATTCCTCAATGTCTTTTCATACATATATCATCATCATCCAATGACCATCAGTTTCTGGTTGATTTTTCTTTTGTTGGGTAACAGTTCTCCCTGGTTTGAAATGTGTATCATAGAAGCATAGAATCACTACATTTGAAAGCAGGCCATTCAGCCTACTGAGTCCATGGCAACCCTCTGAAGAGCACCTACCCAGACTCATCCCATCCCTGTAACCCTACATTTCCCTAGTCTGCATATCCCTTGGACACTAAGGGCAATTTAGCATGGCCAATCCACTTAGTGTGTACACCTTTGGACTGAGGGAGGAAACTGGAGCACCTGGAGGAAACCCACACTGACACTAGGAGAATGTGCAAACTCCACACAGTCACCTCGGGGTAGAATCAAACCTAGGTCCATAGAACTATGAGGCAGCAATGCTAACCAATGAACCACCATGCCAGTCCATGGTGTAGGTTTGATCTTGGCCACATCTATGCTAATGCACTGCTGTTTAGCTAACAGGAGTTGTTCGCTTTACCTCTTATACTCATTCTTACTACTTATAATACTACTTACTTACTATCTGTTGCTAATTGTTGTGTACTATCTCCTTTCTTTAAGAGAAACTGGTTGTTACATCTAACTTCAACCAGGACTTCTGCAAATTTTCCACACTATAGATTCTTCCCCTAAACAAAAGTAAACCAATTCCCAATTCTCCTAAACTGAAAGCAAGTTATTGCTTTTCAATATTTACTCTGTTCAATCGTAAAACTCTCACAATGCAAACAAATACACATTATTACTCCAAGAACTCTCTCTCTGTCATAATCGTCTATAAGAAATGTACTGGTCAACCCCTCAGCCTGTACTGTAGAAGAACACCCATGATTCAACCAGCTAGGCTTCAACGCTTCCAAATTGCTGTAAATTTTGTTATATAACTATAAACAAATCAAATAAAGATTGTATGAATGACTTTAAAATACAAAATTGAATCAACAAATATCTGCATGCCATGGTTGAAATTGAAAGCTGCTCTTTACTACCAAAGCAGATTCACCTGAAAGCTAGTCTTGGTTTGACTCTCCACTTACAACAGAATGGAACATTTTGAAAACAAGATGTCTTATGGTAAGGCTTTAAAGAAGACATAGAGGAAATTTGTGGGAATTACATGAATGACAAAGGACTTCAGTAATGTGGAGAGACTAAATAAACTTGAATTGCTTTCCTTAGGGTGGAGAAAATTAAGCAAATATTTTAAAGAAGTCCTCAAAATTACTGTGGCTTATTGGCATGATAAATGGGGAGAAATTGTTTTTACTGGTGGGAGGGTCAGTGACCGGTGGAGACAGATTTAAGGTAAATGGCTAAAAAGAAAGGAAAATGAAGAAATATTTCTAATGGAGTGAGTTCAGATCAGGAACATGCTATCTGAGAGGCTGGTGGAAGTAACATCTGAAAGTTAACTGGATAATAATGCAAAGGAAGGAATCATTTCAGAGCTATGGAGAATACGGGAGTGGAGGATAACAAATTGGAGAGCTAGCACAACTGAGATGGGCTGAATGGCCTATTTAGAGAATCAAAGAAATGTACAGCATGGAAACGGACCCTTCGGTCCAACTCATCCATGCTGACCAGATATGCTAAATTAATCTAGTCCTATATGCCAGCATTTGGCCCATATCCCTCTCATCCTTCCTATTCATATACCCATCCAGATGCCTTTTAAATATTCTACCAGCATCCACCACTTCTGCTGGCAGCTCATTCCATACACGCACCAACCTCTGCATGAAAAAGTTGCCCCTTAGGTTCCTTTGAAATCTTTCCCGTCTCACTGTAAACCTATGTCCTCTAGTGTTGGACTCCCCGACCCTGGGAAAAAGACCTTGTCTATTCACCCTATTCATGCCCCTCACGATTTTATAAACTTCTATAAGGTTAGCCCTCAGCCTCCGACGCTCCAAGGAAAAAAGCCCCAGCCTATTCAGCCTCTCCCTATAGTTCAAACCCTCTCATCCCAGCAATATCCTTGTAAATCTTTTCTGAACCTTTTCAAATTTAATAACATCTTTCCTATAACAGGGAAACTAGAATTGGATGCAGTATTCCAAAAGTGGCCTCACCCCAAAGTCCTGTACAGCTGCAACATGACCTCCCAACTTCTATATTCAATACACTATTTACATCTACATGCTAAGTCGTAGCATGTAGCCCAATTTCAGGATAGGGAAGTGAGAAAGCTCGTCGGGAGAAAAAGAAAGTGAAAGGATCAGGAAGAGGGGCTGAACAGACAGAAGACCACTACCATCTTCAAGGGCAACCAGACACAGGCAATAAAATGCTGGCCCAGCCAGCAGTGGCACCCAAGAGTTAATGAATAAAAAAAAAGATGTTTTGTTGTGGGTGCCTAATGGTCAAGTCACCTTGGATTGCTTACTTCCTCTCTGTGTCCAATGTTAGGTGAATGAGTAAAAATCAGACCCATTCTAGACACTGCTGAGAACCACTGTCAATAAAAAGAAACACGGCACAACATTTTACACATTCAAATATGAAGCTTTTTACTCTGATAGTACAATACATTGTAGGTTACTTAGTGCTTCGTTGTATCACATCTTGGTATATCAGGGTGAAATTTTCAAAGTGATTGATTTGTCAGTATCGTTTGACTGGTGTTTGTGTCAGATTGTACGGTGAGAGTCCGGTTCAGTGCTGAAGACACTGGGTGTGTGGCATCGTGAACAGACGCAGCTCGATGATCGGCTGGTACATTCTGAGCCTGTCACTTGGCGTGTCATCTTCTTTGCAAATTTCATAATCATGTCTTCCATATCTCGGATTTTCATCTCCATCTGCTGAAGTTTCCTCATGATCTTCTCTTGGATGGCAAGCCCTCTACGGAAACGTTTGATTTCCTTCCTTTTTTTCTCACTTTTCATGTATTTTTTGGTGGAAGTGGATCCTATTTTCAAAACGCATGCGTACTTTTCCCACATTTTCTGCAACAAACACATTCAACAGTTAACAAGCTGTGGCTTACAAAGAAATCCACCCAAAGTTGATATGCCCGTGCCGACTGAAGGAAGTCAACTGTCAATGACAGAACGGTGCAGCACAGCCCAAGTTGATAATGGGCGGAACCCAAGCCTTTGTCTCATTTTGTCAGTTCTGTAGGATAGTGCTAAAAGCCAAATCCCAAATTCAACTTCTTTTCTCAGCTAATTTGATCCAGGGCAACAGTTGAGACACTACAATTAGTCTTAGGGACTTATGAAAAGAAGGCAGCCAGTGTCTACATACTTCTGTTGGATGCTCAGCATTCCAGCACCCTCTATGCTGAAAGTAGGTGTATGTACATCAGAGGAATGTAGGATCAGGCTTAGCCACAATTGATCTCTTCCCATCACAGAATCTCCCCACCCCAAACAACTCCAACTGTTAACAATACCCCCATGCCATTCCTCCACAAGCCTGAATAGCCTGTAGAGTGTGTAGCTTCACACAGAAAGGATGACCATCAGGGTGAGACACTCTCGCAACAGATAATGCATTTAGAAGGGGAAAACAGAACATTGACAGGAAAGAACAGATAGAAGAGAGGGACTTAAGTAGCATGTCAGTATCAGGCTGTTTCATGTTTTGCTAGATATTTGCAAGGCATGTTGCAAATATTATGTAGAATTACCTATAATTTAAAGATCCAAAACAAGCTATTACACCCAAATGTTTTGAAGCAGTGCCTCGTGTCCTTGCAAGCCACTTTCTTTATCTCACCCTATCAACATAACCTTCCATTCCTTTATTACTCTTGTTTTTCTCTAATTACCTTGAATGCATCCGTCATATCCATGGGAACATTCTTTTGAAACTGAATATAATTAGTCCTTTTTTAAGCATAAATCAGACTAGATCACAATAATTGTCTTGCTTGTTCTCTACATGTTTCACAGAAGCAACAAAAAAAATTGACTTTTTAATTCCCCTTTCTTGGAATGTCAGTGTTTCTGGCAAGGCCTACATTTTTTGCCAATTCTTAATTATTCTTAACATAAGCTAGACCATTTCAGAGTCAACCACATTGTATAGGTCTGGAATCACTTTTCAACCAGCCCAGCTAATTTCCTTCTCTAAAGGACATGAGTGAACCAGATGGGTTTTAAATTTGATATGTATTACTTTAATTTAAATTCCACTAGCCACCATGGTGGAATTTGAAGGCATGTCCCCAGCTCGATAGCCTGGGTCTTTAGTTTACAACTGCAGATATATTGCCAATAGTTCCCTCCAGCAATTATATACAACCTTCTGGTGAATTTCCCATGACATTGGCCATATGGAATTGTAGGGTCTGCTCCCCTGGAGAATACTAACGATGCTATGAAAATAAACTCTGTGATAGTGGATAAATTACAAGAATTTAGTTTTTGTTTTTAATTCCTTATAAATCAAAATGGATGTGGCTGTTCCAGTCATTTTGCATTAAAATGTATGAGATTCCAAATTTTCATCTGTTTACAATACATAAAATATCTATGTAAACATGTCACACTCTTAATTGCAGCCTTCCATCAGTGATGCTACAGCACCATCACTGGTAGGAGACAGTAATTACAACATTTTAAGTGTACACAGTTCCCTGGACAGATCTGGACATCGGAATTTTAAACATCATAATAAGAAAGACAATGTAGGCATTTAAAGTGTGTACTGACTAATGTCTGTACATCTTTTAATGTCACTTTACCTGAAGACTACATGTGACTGTGACTCCCTGAATGCAACACTAAGGTGTAACCATATAAATATAAAGACATATTATACTAGTCTGTATAAAGAAATTCTACATATAAATGCTATTAGCTGATACACCATTATTCCATACTTGTAACAGGTAACTGTTCACTTATCAAAGCTATTTGTTAAATATAATTCATTTTCTTTAATTATATAACTAACCATAATCATTGTCTGGATCCTACGTTTCTTGATAAAGTTAATGAAGAAACATATCAAAACAATTAGGCAAGCAACTAGGAAGGCACGGGCCAGGAAATTATCAAGGATAAAGCTTAAATCAGTTTCCTGTGTTATGTGGGGTGCACACCAGGACTTGGAGGATGTGCTAGTGAAGTCACTTGGGATGGTTTCTGTCCGAACCCTTTGCCAGGCTCGGCATCCTGTAGCTTCACAGTGGTCAGGATGAGCACCCCGTCTGGAAGAAAAAAACTCAGAAAGCAGTGCAGCCATTGAAACCTTGAGCAATAGTAAGCTGCAGCTGCATGAGTAAGATCCTGCCACTGGCCAAGAAAGTCCTGGTAAATACAACACAAACACACATGAATTATGAGGTAACAAGTGCCATTTGTGATGCCCCATCAGTATACTGTGTTCCCTACCCTTCAACATTACTAAAGTCTGATTGGATCTTCTTCCCACCCCACCCCCATTTTCAATCAACCTTTGTGACATAAGAATCATATAAATTGAGCTTATGTCATTACCAATACCGTGACTCTAATAAACCTTTAGCTTGAGTCCCCATCCACATGGTCTCAGGCAGCTAAGATAATGCACAGTATCAAACTCATGCACCCAAACCAGGCCGATCCCAGGTGCAGCCAGCCTGGTGAATTGCCTTGGCATCTTCTCAAGGACCCTCACATCCTTCCTAAAGTGTAACGAGCAAAACTAGTTGCAATACTCTAGTTGTCACTTAACCAGTGCTTTACAAGGATTCAACATAAAGTCCAAGATCTTACATGCTTTGTAACCCCTTTTCTCGATATGCCTTGCCAACTTCGAAGGTTAACACGCATGGATCCCAAGCTTCCTGCACATTCTTTGGAACTGTGCCATTAAGTCTATATTGCTTCTTCATATCCCTTCTGCCAAATTGCACCACCTTGCACTTGTCTGGAATAAGTTCCATCTTGCAAAATAATTTAGCCAATTCTGGAATTTTCTTATTTTCTCTCCCACTGTGGTCCTGCTCAGTTGCACCCATTATCAAAAGGTAAAATCACATTTATACTTTCAGGATCTGTGACTACACTTCAATTGGAGTATTCCATTTAAAACTGGGTATTGAAGTTAGTCATTGTTACAAGATCATTGACTTCCAATGTACAGGATACCTTTTTTTTGTCATCCTGGCAGGATTTTGGGGGGAAATGGTGGAACCGTTATAGACTCCAGTTGTTGATCCTGTCCCCCGATTTTCAGATGAACTTAAGTAAACTGTTTCATTTCCTTTCTTCTGAAGTTTGAGCTAATTGCTTCAAGGCTTTGGCCCTCCAGCAGAGTCTTATTCTACAAAAGCCTGGATCTAAGAGTTGGATATGAAAGTCACCATGGTTTACTCCGCAGGAGTCTTTAATGAACATTACCATCTCTGTGTCTAATGATTACAGAGTAGGGACATCATTATAGATTGTTTCATTGAGTGGAGATTGGAGTCCCATTTCTGAATTCTGAGCTGACATCCACTGGGTAGATACACCCTTCCCCCCACCCCATCCTTTACTTTATGGATTGTGGCAGCCCATATAATCCTCTTACTGGTATAATGAAGGTCACAGTCGTGGGGATGGGGGGAGGGGGGATTTCATGTCGCAGCCTGAGTTACTGTTAATCAGCCTGTAAACCCTTCCAATTCCTTCACATTATTCTACACGGGACAAGTGTGATGTGCCAACTACTGGACTGGCAATGAATGACTTCTCTCTTTATTGCAATGCTGGCTGAGAATGAATGATGTATTCAGTCAGTCCTTGGTAGTGAGACAGCGACACTCCAGTTCTTGGGTTTGAACAAGCTGTGCATCTTTGTTACACGCCACTAATTATGTGCATAGTATTATCTTGTAAAACATAAATATTTTGGAACCGCAAATCAAGCTCAAAATGATAATGTGCAACAGAAGTGACAGACGGCTGCAGCAAAGCTCCTGTTTACATTTTCAACTTCTTGTAAAGGCAAATCTATACAGGGAGCAGGGGATGGTAACAGTCACGTCCTAGAGCTGACCCTGTGACATTAGGAGGGGGAGTGACAGCTGGGGAAGAAGGCACCTTATCCCTCAAGCTGACAGCTTTGGAGAGATTCCATGCCCCCTGTGTGCAATGTTGAAGAAAGAGCTCGCACATAATGGATTGCACCGTCTGTGGATTGAACACTCCTCTCCCAGCCAGTTATATGCACAGAGACAGAATAGAGAGACTCACTCAAGTGTGTCAAGGGCCTGGGTTGTAGCAGTCACAACGAAAATAATCCATTATCCTGTAACCACAGACATCTTTGTGCGAAATTCCTTCAGAAAGGAGCAGCGAATCCATTTGAAATATGTTTCCATTCCCTATTCTGTGAGCACAGCTGTAGGATTCTTACCACAGGCATCATTTATGAGTTAAAAAGGGTGGGGAAGTCAATTAGCTCAGGCTGTAACTTCTGGTTATTAAGTAGTGACTTGAAATTAGTAACTACAAACTGTGTGTATCCGCATGTGTTTCTCTGTATGTTGTGTGTGTGTGTGTTTCTTTATTTGTGTCTGTGTCTGTATGTGTGTATTTCTCTGTATATGTCTGTGTCTGTACATGTGTCTATTTCTCTATATATGTCTGTGTCTGTACATGTGCGTCTATTTCTCTATGTATGTGTGTGTCTATATGTGTGTGATTGTTTGTGTGTTATGAATTTTCAACGCAGGGTCAGGAATCCAACAGCTGGACGAAATTTCTGCCATTGTGTGTGAGATACTATTTTTAAATTCAAATGTCCTAATTGACCAGGATGAAAGCTTGGTGCTGGCGGTTCAGTAGACAGGATCTATGTGCCTGACGCCACTAGCAAAGGCAGATGACAGCCATTTTGGGAGCTGCCGCTGCCTTGTAAAAGAGAGCTGATGGCCCCTAACAGGCCTGGCAGTGTCGTTTTGTTGAAACTGGCCACACCAACCACTGGAAAAGGTGCAAGGAGGTGCAGGAAAAATCAGCTCTAAATCAATGGTGAGGAGATTTCAGTGGGCCCCGTATCCAACCCGACAGTTTTGCACAATAGTAGACCCAGGTTCAATTCCACTCTTTAGTGACTGTCTATGTGCAGTTTGTACATTCTTCCTGATTCTATGTGGGTTTCTTCTGGGTGCTCCAGTTTCCTCTCACAGTCCAAGATGTGCATGTTAGGTGGATTGACCATGCTAAATTTTCCACAGATTTCAAGGATGTGCAGACTAGATGGATTAGCCATGGGAAATATAGGGCAAGGGACTCGGTTTGGGTTGGATGCTCTTTGGTGGGCTCAGTGCAGACTCGATGGGCCAAATAGCCTCTTTCCACAATGGAGAGATTCTGTGATCAATTGGCAGTGAGAAAATTTTTCATCTTCCACTTCCTTACATCACAGTCTTGCCCACCACCCACCCCACAAAACACACACACACACACACACCAGCACTTTAGACACTCCACTGTAAAACTGTCTTGGAAGCATCAGGGTCCTGAAAATGACGTCCGAGACCAGGATTTTGAAATGGCCCTTGATCCGGACCCTCTGCTGATCTCATTTGAAAATCCTGTCCTGTATCTGTCACTCTCAGCTGTACATTTCTTTTCTCTTAGAGTGTTCGATTCAGTGGTTTGGAGTCTTTTCTCCGAGTGCAGGGTCAGCAACAACACCTTGCATTTATGTAGCACCTTTGACTTGGCACAAATGTCTCAATGTGCTTCTCAAGAGCAATTATCAAACAAAAGTAAGCATCAAACCTCACAAGGACAGGTGACCATAAACTCCATCCAACAGGTAGGTTTTTAGTCTCACTTGATGATCTAATAATGAGGTGTGGAGGTCACCACGCTCCTGATTGTCCCTCTATATGACTGGAATGTTAGAGTACTCAGCTATTGAGTCTGAAGGTTTTTGTATACATTAATAGCTCTGATCTCCTTCAAGGTTAAAATACCTGGTGGCGCTACAAATAAAACATGGTAAGATGGGGAGGATTTGCAGGAGTGACTACCTACTCTGGGAGCCCAGAGGAAATCAACTCCCTTCCACTCTCACCTTCCACCCCAAGCCCAGCACCTTCACTAAAACAGAGGTAGGAGAGAAATCTGTTTTGTGAAGTACTACTGTGTGAATCTCCCACAGGAAGCCAGGCAGGAAACCAAATCCAATAGTGCTACAGTATGTGACATTTACAAAATCATTGGGCTCATTTAAATTCTATGAGCGCTGAAGAAAATGTAAATGCACAGTTGTACATGATAAAAGAAATGCAATGTGGATTGAGCAGTACAGGCAGGAAGGCTTCAAGCTATATCTCAAGTCTGTGCTGTGTCAGCTGTGGCTCACAGTGGGAAGTACGCCTGCTCATGAAGCACAAGATTCAAGCCCACTTGAGGATTTACAGTACAAAAGCTTGGCATCAGGGTGGGAGGGCTGCGCTGTTAGCAGTGTTGTCTTAAACTGGACCTGCCTGCCTTCTCAGGAAGAAATAAAAGATCCCATCGCGCTATGCTGAAGAAGTGGAGTTCTGCCACAGCTGATATTTATCACTCAACTAACATCACTAAATAAAATGCTCAGATTTCCTAGCCACTCATTGCTGTTTGTGGGAGCTTGCTGTGTGCAAATTGGCTGTTGTTTCCTACACTACAACAAACATGGAAAGATGGTTGTATTATCACTAGGTTAGTAATCCAGGGGCCTAGGGTTAGCACTGAGGATGAGAGTTTGAATCCGCTCCTCTTCCCCAAGGCTGCTGGTGGAATTTTAATTCAATTAATTAAAATTTCTGGAACACACAGCTAGCCTCTGGAATGATGACCATGATAGCTATCTTTGCTTGTTGTAAAAACCCATCAGGCTCACTAAGGCAATCTGTACCCAGTCTAGCCTACATGCCACCCAAAACCCACAGCAACGTTTTTGATTCTTAACTGCCCTCTGAAAGGCTGAGCAAGCCAAATCGTTCAAGGGCAACTAGAGATGGGCAACAAACGCTGGCCTTGCCAGCCATACCCAAATAACATAAAATGATAAAGGAGAATGGGGCTACATAAATGCAAGTTTTTAAAAAAATCTTCTGCAATTGTTGGTCCTAAACTATGGAAATTAGTGTGAAATTGGCCAGGATTCACATTTCTAATTGACAACCTGCAATCTTTACCACAAAGTATCCAGGATTAGACACAGCTTCAGCAAGTCTCCATGGCTATAGAGTCAATTGGATTGCTTATGAAGAATTGTCATTTGACAGTAGGTGGTTGATAAACTGAAACCCACCACTGAAACAGTTTGTTTGGGGAAAAGAAAGATGCAAAGAGCGCATATGAAACATAAAATGCAACCATTGCATTGTTGAAGATTTTTCATGCAACTTCCCATGCAAATATTGTTTGCTTGTTTTCTGCAGATTAATAGTAAGGATCTGCATTTCCATAGTGCCATTGATGACCAGCAATGTCCCAAAGTAGTTACTCAGCCAGTGAAGTTGTTCCGAAGCGTAATCACTTTTGTATCACAGGAAAGATAGCAGTTAACTTCTGCACAAGGAGATCTCAAAGTAGAAATGTGATTGTGGCTTTATCATTTGTTTTTCAGTATTGCATCCAGGTTAAATATCGATCAGGCACTGCAGTCTCAAATTGTATCCTCTTAAAAACCACCAAACCGGAGCTAGAAAATTCAGGGGTAAGGTCAGGAAGGATTTTGACAAAAGCTGTAACTCTCTGGGGATTGGGGAAAAAATGGCATTGCAGTACTAACAAACCAACTGGCATAATGGCTCAGTGGTTAGTGCTGCTGCCCCACAGCTCCAGGGACCTGGGTTCAATTCCACCCTCAGGTGACTGCCTATGTAGAGTTTGCACATTCTTCCCTGTGTCTGCATGGTTTGCCTCTGGGTGCTGTTGTTTCCTCCCATAGTCCAAAGATGTGCAGGTTTGGTAGGTTCGCTATGATAAATTCTAAATTGCCCACAGTGTGCAGGCTAGGTGGATTAGCCACAGTAAATGCAGGGTTATGGGGATAGGGTAGGTGAGTGGGTGTGGGTAGGATGCTCTTCGGAAGGTCAGTGTGGACTCAATGGGCCAAATGGCTTGATTCCACAC
This sequence comes from Ginglymostoma cirratum, assembly GCA_024137785.1. Lineage (NCBI taxonomy): Eukaryota > Metazoa > Chordata > Chondrichthyes > Orectolobiformes > Ginglymostomatidae > Ginglymostoma > Ginglymostoma cirratum. The sequence continues at coordinate 6,421,633 of JAHRHZ010000026.1, read as the reverse complement.
TTTAGGAATTCTACAAACCACTATCTTATCACATTGAAGTAAAGCAGGAAGGATGTTCCTGATGCCCAGGGAGTCCAGAATGCAGGGTCATAGTCTGAGGACGTCAGGTAGGCAATTTAGGATTGAGATGAGGAGAAATTTCTTCACCCAGATGGTGGTGAGCGTGTGCATGGAATGCATTGAAGCCAAAATATTGAATGATATTTGTAATGCATTCATGGTGGAGGTGCCATTTAAATGGTCACTCATCTCAACATTCAGCCAGCTGTCTATAATAATGACAGGAAGATTCAGATTCTGGACTGCATTTAGAAACTTAGGGCAACGGGGAAACCATGCTTGACATAATGAATTAATCAAGGCCACTTGAATTGAATGTGCCAATTGTTAGAACATGGTCAGCTGTTTTACATGGTGCCAGTTTAATTTCTTCATGGAAATTTAAGTCACTTAACCATCAGCCCATTTTGCACTGCTGGCCTTAAATAGTTTCACACCTTTACGGTCTCACTTGGTGTTGGTGAAGATTGATGTTGGAATTTTTGGGATGAATTTGATGTGCAAGTAAACATGGTTGGTTGGAGTTAAGATGTAACTCATCCAGGATCTAATGGAATAGCAGGGCCGAATAGCTGTTGCAAAATGGTGATGTCCACTGCTGGCACCACGTTGTATCCTCACCACCGTTCATCATGTTGTAGCAGCTCACTGGACTCTTGGCCAACCTCAAATTAATTTGGTGCACCATCGTCCTTCAGGTTGGGATCTTCAGAGCCTGCTGAGTCTGGTGGAGTAGAGAAAAAACACTGGGTAGTCCAGTGAGAAGAGGCTATTCCATTAAACAAGTTGTAACTAATTCCATAATAGGAACTAGAAACAAATTACACTGCTATGGTGATCATTGTTACTGAGTCCACGAGGGCACCTAGATAGTAAGGTCTTCTTCCTTCAAGATTCAGACCTGCTCCCCCACCCAAGCACGTACGACGTGGGTCTTACCAATAACTAAAGTAAAGACGTAAGTATTGTGTGCATTTTTTGACTTCCTACCCAGGGGAGAATATACTTGCCATAGAAGGAGGACAGTGAAAGTCTATGAGGCTGATAACAGTGATGAGAGGACTGCTGTATTAGTTTGACTAAATCTGTATATACCAGAATTTAGAAGAATGAGAAAGGATCTGGTTGAAGCACAAAATTGGAACAAGGCTGGACAGCCCAAATGCAAAGAGGATGTTTTCCCTGGCTGGGAGTCTAGAACAAAGGATCACAGTCTCAGTCCAAATATATTTGCAACTGTATCTGTATCTACCATTTTCTCAGGCAGGTCATTCCAAGCATGAACCACCCTCTGTGTGAGAAAGTTGCCCCTCAGATCTCCTTTAAATCTTTCTCCTCTCACCTTAAAAATATGCCCTTCAGCTCTGAAGTCCCCTACCCTAGGGAAAATACCTTTGCCATTCATCTTTGTGATGGTGCTGTCACTTTAAAAAGGTTATTTTGTCCTGGGCTTTTTTCAAAGAGAGGTTGTAAAGGCAGAGGTGCTGAAGTAGCTGCTGGACCTAAGTCAACAATTTCGGACACCTTTAGGTTTTTTTTTAAACATTTGTAACAATGGATGTGGAGTGGCCAGTTCTCACAGATCAGGCTTTCTAGTTTTTCTTAGCTGTAGCAGTCAGAAGCTGTTTGGGTCCCAGAAGGGTTGGAAGCTCCAGTAAAGGATTCCTAGCTGCTACTACTTTCTCTGAAATCTCTCTTGATGTTGTTTCCTCCTGGATTGGAGAACTGCATGCGAGAATCCGTGTCTGAATTGCCAAGGGGTATGTTTATGGGATGTTATGATATTGGAAAGTTAATTAGTGATAGGTACTGTATCTACTATTTGGTTAAGTTTTCCAATAGTTAAATTATTCTAAAACTTTCCTTCTTTTGTTTATATTTTAACTATAGTGTTTAAATAAATTGGGTTTTGCTTAATATCGAGTAGTTTGACCAGGCACATCACATCTGGAACATGCACTTCATAACTAGCCATAAAATAAGAAAATATTAGGGTCTAGGCTATGTTCTTAAAATATTTCAAGGAGGCCTGGTATAGTCCATAACACCTCACCTATGCCCCTCATGATTTTATGGGTCACCTCTCAACCTCCTACGCTCCAGTGAAAACCACCTCTCAGAGGGAGGTCTATGGAATTCACTATCACAGAAGGATCTGGAGGTCGGCTCACCGAGTATGCTCAAGAAAGAAATTAGTGAATGTTTAGATAATAAAGGCCATCATTGGGTATGGAAAGAAAATAATATGGCATCAAAATAAACTCTGGAAATAAGAGTCCAATGGTGATCATCAAAGCACTGTCCATTGTTGGGGAAAAGCCCATCTGGTTCACTAGTGTCCTTTCGGGAAGAAAACTTCCATCCTTCCCTGGTCTGGCCTCCACGTGACTCCAGTGCCACAGCAATGTGCTTGACTCTTAACTGCCCTCTGGGCAATTAGGGGTGGACAACAATGTACTGGTCTACCCCACATCCCTTGAGTAAATTAAGTTAATTGAGATAGAGAATCTCCCATTATCATATCAAATGGTGGAACAAGTTGGGAAAGCTGAATGGCCTACACCTAGCTTTTATGTTTCTATGATGTCATCATTTTGGGTGGAGTTTCACGCACTGCTCAGCATTAAACCTTCGGGAATAACAACCCGAGGTGGGTGGAGGGAGCTGAGTGCATTCCTACTCTTCCTAAAAGCATTGAAAGTGTCAGTATGAAGACAGTCATAGGAGGTGGAACAGGGCCTGGTTTTTCCCAGGACGTTTCTGGACCTAGTTTCCAGTCTCAAAATATGCGTGGGTCCACGAATGAATGGTCAAAAGGGTAATCAGAGGCTACACAGCTTGAAAACGCAGAGACAGAATGCCAGGGCAGATAACTTGAGAGTTAGGATACATCACCCACGTGCTTTCCTACACCTTTAAATCTGAAATAATGACTGAGACAGTGGGACAGCCCCTCCCCCCAACCCCCTCCAAAGGGCAGCTTGCTGCTTACAGGGTCTTGAAATCCCCTGTTTCTCTTGCAACAGATGCTGCATGTTTTCAGATGTTTTTCCATTCTGGGACATCTGCAGCATTTTTGAATAGAGCAGACGCTTGTCCTGGGGGCTCTGGGATCTGCCGAATGAGTCCTCTTGTTTCCCTTTGAACTGCAGCAGAAGAGACTAGAGCAAAAAGAGTGTGTGTGTGTTTGTCTGTTTGTGAGGGAGCGTCAGGCTGGGAATTTGATAGCGAGAGGAGCTGCCTTCTGGCTCTGACAGATCAAAGGGGAAATTGTTTCTCTGCAGGCTTTCTGGCGAGTCCGGTTAAGCTCGGTGTAGCCCTCCCCCACCCACCCCCAGCCCCAGCACATTGCTTCAGAGCTGAGTGTGGATGACTTCAATTTCACTGCAGCATGAAAGCTGCAGCATATTACCACGGCAACAGCAGGAGTCAACTCCCAAAGGCAGCAGGGCATGGAACCTGAAGCTGGAGGGGATACAGCACGTTCCATTCACACCACCTTGCTATGCCTAACCCGACTGACACCTCTGGGTGAGCTTTTACTGTTTCCCCCATGATGAAGCAAAAGCCAGGCTTTCCTCCATCTGGAGTTGCCAACTGTGATTAAATCTATTCCTGGAGGTTTCATCACATGACTTGCCGCCCCCACCTCCTGCTCCAAGCCATTAGTTTGCCAACGCACCCTTCCTGTTGATACAAAGCCTCTCGACATCAATCAAAAAGTGAGAACGCTCATTACCCAGTTGGATGAGGCTTGACTGTCAACCAAATAGCCACTTTTGTTTCTCTGTTCCCAGTATTTTCATATTTCCTAAAGAGAAATAATCAAGGAATATTCCATTTTTAAAAAAAAAATGTGCCAGTACTGTCCTGGGGATTATTCTCCAATTCCTGGAGACTCTGGGGCCAATCCTGACGGGTTGGTATAGTGTAATGATATTCACGTAAATTATAATGCTATAACTGATGGATACCAGCAAAAAGAGGGCACCAGTGTGGAAAGAGGATGTGAAGAGAAAGATCTTAGACACTGCGCTGAAGAGTTGTATTTCAGAACCCACCATAGACAGATGTAAATAAAGGAATGTTACACTATCTAAGGAGTTGAAGATCCTACTTAGATAGCAGCAAATAGCCCCAAGGGCAGTAAATGCACAGACACCCACAGCCCTGAGATATTCCTCTGATGCTGCCTGACCTGCTGTGTTCCTCCAGCTCCACACTATTATCTCTGCATCTGCAATTCTTGCTATCTCCTAACTTTGGAGTTTGACTTTCCTAACAGTTCCATCAAACCCAAGGCATTTCTTACGTATATTTAAGGCACCATGAGGGTCCGATAACTGAACAGACTATCATTATACTTTGGTTGAAAGACCTCAGACAGTGCTCTTTCCCCACTGTGCCAAGCTTTAGTGCGTGAATCAGCACGTAGTCCTGGACCTTGGAATTTGCCATGGACACTCAATTGATGCCAACTAATTAAACTGGAAGGCCAACAAGTTTCAGGCAAGACCAAAGAATATCTTTCACTGAGCTGATCATTCTCCAGGTGCAGTCGATGTTTGCCTTGGTGTGTGTCCCAGAGAACAGACAGCACAGCACAGAATCCTGCGTCATGGAGCTGTTCAGGACAAGTCTTGACAAAAACCATTGCGTCTGTCTCCAAACTTTCTTTGCAAAGGTACATTCCAGCAGGAGATGTGCAACAGTCTCTAGGCCCCCTGCAGCCACTCGAGGGCAGCATGCTGATAGGTTTGGATGGAGGATGGGTTCCAGGGTTATCACCCAGTGACATTGAAAAGCTACTTAAGTCAGGATGATGTGTAATTTGGAGATGGGTGATGTTCCTATGACTTTCGATTGCATGAGTCAAACGGCACTTCCACCTTAGAATCATAGAATCAAAGAAAGGTAACAACACAGGGGATCATCTGGACCATCAGCCCCATGTAAGAGCTACTCAACCTTACACTGTCACTTCCTTGTAGACTGACACATTTGCCTTCTCTTGTTAATTATTCAACTTCCTTTTGAAAGTCACCACTCTATTTGCCTCCACCACACACTCAGGCAGTACATGTCAGATACGAACCACCCACTGAGTAAAAAAATCTTTTCCTCATGTCACCCTCGATACTTATGTTGCCAATCACTTTTAATCTGGGTTCTCAACACTTTTGCCAATAAGTACATTTTGTTTCCCTTTCTAAACTATTTGGGCACCTCATGATTATATTATTTTTGAGGTGCTGACTGCAATTCCAGTATTTTTTATAATGATTTCTACATGTTGTATACAAGAATTGCAGCCTCCATTTTCAGTAAACTCCTGAGTTACTGAGATTATTGGTGTAGATTCTGGTCTTTTAATACTTTCAAAGGGGATATGGGTTATACTGCTCATCGCTAATTACCATTGAGAATGTGGTGATTCATTACCACCTTCTCAAGGGCAATTAGGGATGGGAAATAAATGCTGTAATACCCACATCCTGTGAAAGGATTTTTAAAAACTGTCTTATAACAAGTCTTGTAACTTTTAAAAATATTAGTTTTCATTTCGAGAAATTTCATTGGTTCATGGTAATCGCAGATTTATCACTGATATGAATTGCTGGTAATGAAAACCATAATCAGTTAGTTGACTGTGCCTATAAATTTTGGAATGCAATTTTGTATATTTTTCCCCTGGTAACCATGTAATGAAAAGAGATTGTCATTGTTTGTTGGTAACCATGTGACTGTAATGTCATAGAGTCATAAAAATATACAACACGAAACCAGGCCCTTTGGTCTAACACGTCCACGCCGACCAGATATCCTATATAAATCTAGTCCCATTTGGCAGCATTTGGCCCATATCCCTCTAAATCCTTCCTATTCAGGTACCCATCCAGGTGTCTTTTAAATGTTGTATCAGAGATATGATGCTGCTTGACCTGCTGTGTTCATCCAGCCCCATGCTTGTTATTTTAAATGTTGTAATTGTACCAGCCTCCCCCACCTTCTCTGGCAGCTCATTCTATAGACGCACCACCCTCTGTGTGAAAAAGTTGCCCCTTAGGTCCCTTTTAATTGTTTCCCCTCTCATCTTAAACCTACGCCCTCTAGTTTTGGAACTCACCCAGCTTGTCTATTTACCCTATCCATGCCGCTTATGATTTTATAAACCTCTATAAGGTCACCCCTCAGCCTCTGAAGCTCCAGAGAAAATACCCCCAGCCTAGTCAGCCTATCCCTATAGCTTAAAGCCTCCAACCCTGGCAAAATCCTTATAAATCTTTTCTGAATCCTTTCAAGTTTCACAACATCCTTCATATAGCAAGGAGACCGGAATTGCACGCAGTATTCCAAAAGCGGCCTAACCAAACTCCTGTACAGCCGCAACATGACTCCCAACTCCTATACTCAATGCACCTACCAATAAAGGCAAACATACCTAACAATGATATAACAGTGGTCAATTACATCATGAAACAATGAAGTACCTATGCAGTATACAGACTATTGTAATGTAGGAAACAAAGCACAACAAGATCTCAACATGTGATTAACGACCAGATAGTTTATTTGTAATTGTCGACTGGAGGATGAATATTGACCAGGATGATGCTGCTCTAAAAATGTGATGTTTCCTTACGTGGGGCACTCTGGAATGAAAGGAGATAGTTTTAGGATAACGGGTAGCAGATTTAAAATATATGTGAGGATAAATTACTGGTCTCAAAGAGTCATGAATCTATGAAATTCTCTACCCCAGTGTGTGATAGATGCTGGGACATTGAGTAAATTTAAGGAGGAGATAGACAGATGTTTAATTAATAATTAGTTTCATTTAAATTTAATTTAGTTGGTTCACTTATGTCTTTTAGGGAAAGAAATCTACCACCTTTATCCGGTATGGCTGACAATTAACTCCAGACCGACAGCAATGCAGTTGACCCTCAACTGGGCAATTAAAGACGGGTAATAAATCTGGCCTGGGCAGCAATATCCATGTCCCATGAATGAATTTTAAAAAAGTAATATGTTGAAAGTTTATGGAGAGTGGGCAGGAAGGTGGAGTTGAAACCTGGATGACATTAGCCATGATCATATAGCATTGCGCAGTAGGCTCGAGGGGCTGAATAGCCTACTCTTGTTCCTGGTTGTTATCTTCTTATGTCAGGATCATGAATCTGTCTGAACTGTCTGGGACACAAAACTGATCTCCCTTTATTTCATCAATTCTACACAGTTTCTTTCATTTTCTCAATAAAACTCCAGGTTGAGTCAGACAGAAAGTCTCTTTTTTTAAATTCCCAATACCAGGAAAGGGTCACCAGGAGTTCCTGCTTGTTAAATATCTGACCAATAAATTTTAAAAGGAAGTTACCAGTCCTATGCAAATTGTTTCTCAGCCAATAACTGATCCATCAGACCATATTTTATTCAAATTAGCCTTGTGAAGGGACCCAAAAATAATCTGATTTTAGGAATATAGGAACAGGAGTGGGCCATTCAACCCTTCAAGACTGTCTTGAAATTCTAGATCATGGTTGATCAGCTTCCTGAAAGCCATACTGCCATGCTATCCCCATATCCCTTGATGCCATTAATGTCTCGAAATCTATCGATCTCCATCTTGAACATACTTAATGACCGAACTTCCACAACTCTCTAGAATACAGAATTCCAAAGATTCACCATGCACTGAATAAAGAAATTCTTCTTCATTCCCTAAATAGCCTGTCCATTATTCTAAGACTGCATCTCCTGGTTCTGACCCATCAGACTGGACAAATAAACACAGTGGCAACAACAGCAGATCAGAGACTAGGATCCTGTAGTGAGCAACTCACCTCAGGACTCCCTGAAGCCTATCCACCATCTATGAGGCACAAATCCAATGATGTGCAGGTTAGGTGGATTGGGTATGCTAAAATAGTCCATCATGTCTTAGGATATGCAGACTAGATGGATTATCCATGGTATTGGATGGGATGAATGGCCTCTTTCTGCAATGTAGTGATTCTATAATTCTATGAACACTCAAGAAGCTTGTCACTCTCCAGGACATCATCATCTACAAACATTCACTCCTTAGGAAAGAGGATCAAAACTGTACAAAATGCGGTCTCATCAAGATTTGCTACAATTGAAGTGAGAATGTGTGACTAGAAACAAAACAGAAGTTGCTGGAAAAACCAGTTCTGAAGAAGGGTCATTGGACCTGAAACGTTAATTTTCTCTCCACAAATGCTGCCAGACCTTCTGAGCTTTTCGAGCAATTTCTGCTTTTGTTTCTGATTTCCAGCATTTGCAGTTCTCATGTTTTTTGTTTAATCAGTGACCAGATGTCACTCGACATTTTACATGGATTAAATAGATTAATTGGGCTATATGTACTCAGTGTTGCCCTAAGCATCACTGCAATGACAACAATGAATTGCCCCGTTCTGAGTAAATATCACTTCAGACTCTTCAGTTGTGGAAGCACAACCGGGGATGATTAAATTGCTTACAGCTGGAACACACTGGAACAATGAAGAATCTACCAGAAGGGAGAACACTCAGGCCGAAAGAAAGACTTGGACTTATATTGTATTTGTCATGACAATAATATACTTTAAAAGTGTAGTCACTGCTGCAATGTAAGAAGGACAACAGGAGGTTGGAAATGGTGTGCAGGGATACCAGGAAAAGGTAGGAGAGTGACATGGGCAAATAAGGGTTGTACAGGCACAATGGGCCAAATGGCCTCCTTCTGTACTTTAACAATTTAGTGCTCTGCACACAGCAAATTCCCATTAATTGCAGGATAATGACCAGGTAGTTTGACTTTACAAAAGCAAAAAAAAATGAAGGGCTAAATTATTCCATATTTTGGCTGAGTGTCAATTTCAGGGACTTTCATGGAGGAATTTCTTTGGGCAGCCATGGTGTCTCAGCGGTTAGCACTGCTGCCTCACAGCAACATGGACCCGGGTTCGATTTCACCCTCAGGTGACTGTCTGCATGGAGGTAGCACATTCTCCCAGTGTCTGTGTAGGTTTCCGCCAGGTGCTCCAGTTTCCTCCCACAGTCCAAAGATGTGCAGGTTGGGTGCATTGGCCATGCTAAATGGTCCCGTAATGTCCAGGGATGTGCAGGCTAGGTGGTTTAGCCATCGTAAATATGGGGTTACAGGGATGGAGTGGGTCAGGTTGGGATGGTCTATGGAGGGTCGCTGTGGACTTGATGGGCCAAATGGCTTGCTTCCACACAGTACGGATTCTATGATTTCCACGATTCTATGGTTTCCTCCTGGTGACCTCTCTCATGCTATTCTCCACTGCTCACCTTATTGACTATGGAAACACAATGTGTTGTTTGTTGATTCATGCTCTTGCAGCAGCTGTGGGGGGAGGTGCTTGCTGTCACCGGAACATTCCGATGTTAACATTGAGGGTGCCATGTTTAAAAGAAATTATGCAGCAGTTCAAATGCTGGACGCCAGGAACTGCCATTCTAAGACTTCTGCTTGACCACTGTTCTAGAGGAGATGGTCAAGAAAGGAAAGTTGGTATCCTAGTTCATGGACAGGGACCTGGAGGTCCAGGTGGAACAAGTGGTGGAGAGGAGGGCCTTCCTAACCAGTAAAGGAGGCCATCACACTAGATGCTGACAGCCTGGACTGAGAGTGAGCCACCCAAGTCAATGCAGGTGAGAAGAAATACCTTGCAATGTAGAAAGAAGGTCAATAACCTTCCGGACTTTGCAAGAGGAAGTGTTAACATCTTCTCTCCACTACGTCACATAATCTCCACAATGCACACTCCATCCACCAAGGCTCCCATACAACATCTTTACTCAATGGTTCTCTCACACTTCATCCTCCAAAACTACAAACCCTTCCTGCCTCAGCGCTTCCTGCTCACTGGGGATATTTCTCTAGCTTTTCTGCTCCTGCACTACCACCAACTGCCTTTCCAGATATTTTCATCTCACTCAATTTCCCTTTTTGCCAAGATAGTGGAGAAGTCCCTCTCCCCATTCTATCCTGTGCTGTATCAGATCCTGTGCATGTTTGAAGATTCCCCTGTTCTCAGTCATTATTCCCGCTGCATCTCAGTATAAAGGCCATAATCCCCACATCTCAGTTTCCCATTTTCCTCAACTCAGCATGGACTAACTCATGGAATCTCCTTTGATGGGTACTACTTAAATGCCCAGCACTGACCATGGCCCTCAATCCCACACTGCCAACCCTAGACTGACTTGTCATGACATCCCTGCTCCTAGACTGACATCACACTCCCTAGCTCTTGTAAATTCCTCATTGCCTGTAACTGCCGCTCCAACCCATGCAATCCAGTAGGATTTGGAACCAAATACTTCCTACAGACATAATCATCAGTAACCTGGAAACTCTCCCTAATCTCCCACATCCAACAGGAAGAACACATCACTCTATAAAGGCCATCTTTGCATCTTATTAATCTACAGACCCAGAAAATAGCACAGTAAAAAGCCACTTAGCTGCTCCCCTGCTGTGAGCTCTCACACACAGTATCTCCAAGGCCAGCCGTGAATTTCACTGCTTGTTAATTTTTCTTAGAATGAACTCTGATGTCCAGAGATACTTGAAATCAAACTACAGAACAGTCAGACAGCAGGGCAGGTTTATTTCTGTGTTTGATTCACTTCCCAAGGGTCACTGCCTTTGTCCATCTTCCTCCTTTTTAAAGAGCCATTGTTTTGATGTTTTTCGCCCAAGGTTCCAAAACAATGCAACAGCTTTATAAATCAGTAATTACTGCTCCTAGAATCTGAGGAAATCAGCTCCAACACCGAAAATACTTCAAAAAAGGGGCAGCTCTTACAGACACAAATTATTCCCGTCCTCCTTGGATTACAACTGGAGTACCGTGTGCAGTTCTGGTCAGCACACTATAGAAGGAAGTGATTGTATTGGAGTGGGCGCAGAGGAGATTCACCAGGAAGTTGCCCATAGTCAAAGGGTCAATAACAATGGGGTATAATTTTAAAGTGAAAGCAAGTAGGTTTAAAGAGAATTTGAGGAAAAGCTTTTGAGGGACTATACCTTGACTGTCCCTGAACCATCTCCTCTTTGAAGTTAGCTCGTTGTTCACCTACTGTTTTGCCTGCCAACCTTTGTTTCCAGTCTGAATAAAAACACAAGAACACGCAGGAGAAATTCAGCAGATCTGGCAGCATCCATAGACAGAGAAATGGAGTTAACATTTCGAGTCTAGTATGACATTTCTTTAGAATTCCAATGGTTCTGCAGAAGAGTCATAGTAGACTCAAAACATAAACTTTCTCTCTCCACAAATCCTGCCAGACCTGCTGAGTTTCTCCAGCATTTTCCGTGTTTGTTTCAGATTTCAAGCATTTGCAGTATTCTGCTTTTATTTAGTTTTGACCTATTTGGCCCAGCTCTGGTCATCGATGCCTGCTCTCCACTAGACGTTAGGTTATTCTTACTCTGGCTTGACCAATGTCATTTTCCATCATCATCCTAAACCGTGTAGCATTGCAATGTAAAGTCTCTGTAAGATAAGTCAGTCTGAGATGTGCCATCGTGATGTGGTGAGGCTGGTGTTCTGCCAATACTGACTTCCATGGACAGATGATGCAGGCAGTTTGGAATGCTGGCCTTGAGAACACACTGATGAGCTTCGTTTGCCTAGTACCTGCTCAGATTTTTAAGTCTGGAATTGGCACTGTCTATTTTCTCACTGGTACTGGGGAGAATCGCGAGCCGCTTAGAAATGAGGTGAGAGTAGCTAATGATGAGATGTTGATGCATGCAAATAGCGTCCTGTCACTTACAAGATTTTCGTCAAGCTGCTGAAACCACAATGGAGCTAAACTCTAGAATGCATACTGAATTGCATTGCAACAACTGTTTTTGAACAACAGAACAAAGAGAAAGAAAATAACAGATTTGGAAGAATAGAAGGAATCTTGCTCTCTCCCTAATTCTCTCATCTCGGAAAACAGCACTCAGCAAAGAAACAACTTGAGAAAAAAAAACATTGAATAGTTTAGAGATTCTGTTAGTGATGTGGAAACAAGTCAACAATTAACCTATTTGGTCTCAGTTTAAAATCTGACATTTCAATGATTTCAAGGGCTCTTAAACTCTGTGGCCTTAGTTCTCCTGCTTGTACCACTCTTTAATATAAATGTGCTATCTGTGTGTGTGTTTGATGTTGCATTTTTATAATTACTTCTCTGGTTAGTAGATAATAAAATCCCTCTTTCTTTCACTCAAGAAAATCTTGGTTACTGACTTTTTCATTTTAATTCAAGTATGATAGTTGCACGCTGAAAGGAAAATAAAAATATTTGTCATGACTGACTGAGAGAAGGTTAAAAAGAGAGGAGCCAATTCCCCCCTTCCTCAGCTGATGGTAACTCAACAAGATGCATTTCATTGACCGTAAAGCATTTTGGGAATGTCCTGAGGTCATGAAGAGTGTTACAGAAATACAAGTCTTTCTTTCTTTCACACACTCGCATACCTCGGCACATATCCACATTCTTTCTAGGCAGTTGTTGAATAGATTTTGTTTCCTTCCCTCACTGAGTGGTACCGTAGTTAACTAAAGGACCCTGAATGCTTGCTTTGGCTGAGACCAGCTGAACAATCACATCCTGGGTCTACCAGGTTTGTATGGTCAGAAAAAAAGACAAACTGAGGATTGATGATTAGGGTACACAAGCTAGCATTCCAACCATTTGAAGGTTATCATAAAACTGGGCTAAAATCTACAGTAAATGGAAATAAAGCAGGCCAAATTCAGCTAATTTGCTCACACTTTATTCATGTGAAAAGATACTGGAAGCATTTTAATGATACTGGGCTGAGACTTTCTTTCTCTGTGCAACTGGGTACTGCAGCGGACTTTGTCGTTCATACTGCAGTGAGTCGAATTCTCTCCTGGAGACATTTGATCTCTGGCACCAAGTGCAGCAACAGGTCTGTGGCAGAGCTATGTTTTCAGACTGGAGTCTCTTTTGCTGTTCTACTTGATCGACAACATAAATAACCATATCTTCCACAGCAGAGAGTTTACATTCCACCAGATGGAGTCTTCTTGCCAATCTGTCTTGTGCAAACATTCCTCGACGTAGGCAATGTATTTCTCTCACAGATAAAGGCTCAGGAGCTTTATTGGAAGCAAATCTTTTCTTACAGAAATCTGTACATTTACTATATAATATCTGTGGAAATAAAAAGGATTGAATGCATATCCATAATAATTATGATACCGGAACATCATCTCCTCAGAATTGATCTAGGAGAGGCAATCTTTAACCAGTTATGTATTTTTGATCCTGGTCCATCTCAGTATCCTAGATGCACTGGATCACTGTATTAATAATGTTTTTTTTTAAAATCACTCCAATAGGAATTTCACAGATGTCTTTCTCTAAACCTTTGCAATTTTTAAAAATGTTTTCCTTCACTTCTCCCAGGCATGATTTCAGGTTGAATTGGGAGAGTTAATAAGAAATGGGACCAGGAGCTGGCCATTCCTGCTTTCAATCGGATTGTGACTGATCTTCTATCGCAAATACACTCACCTAAGACTTCCTCCTTATCCCTGGACTCCTTTAATGTCCAACAATCATTGTCTTGAATAAACTCAATGACTGAACATGCATAGCTCTTTGGATTAGAGAATTTCAAATTTATACTGGCTACATGTTAAAATATAATTCATAATAATTGTCCATTTCGATACACAAGCTAGCATAATTGGCACAGGCCAATAGACTCAAGGGACTTTGCTTTCCATCCTATGTTTGTGATGCAAGTTCTCTTTACTTGGTCCACAACTACTGCCACAATTCAGGCTGGTACATCATTCCCAGTGGCTGTTTTCAAAGTGCAAGGAGAGATGATGAATGTTAACAAACCACTCAAACAGTAGGGAGACCCTTCACAACCAAACCTGCCCTCTTCCTAGATCTGTACACAAATACCTCCAGAAAGAGAGCATTGGGTAGTAATGAGGGACAAGAACCTTGACTGTTCGATCATCTTAAGCTCAGGAATGTTGCTCAAGACTATCGCACCCCCAGACTGGGAATGGACGGACCACCAAAATTTGCCCTGCTTCTGAAAGGGATGTTATTTAGGTTTCCGTCCCCCCTTCACCATCCACCAACCCTTGCAGGATGCAGAGGTACATGTTGAGCAGAAGGAGAGTTGGGTTCATCTGGAACTTACCTCAAGGTCAATACTACTCATCAAGACGAAGACATGAATAAAGGCTAAAACAAAATGCCGCAGGTGCTGGGATTCTGAAATAAAGAACAGAAAGTGCTGGGAATACTCCAGGCCTTGGCAGTATTTGTGGAGAGGAAAACTGAGTTAATATTTCAGGCCTGTGACCTTTCATCAGATTTAAGGCTTCTTGGAAAAGAAGCTGGTGGTTAACTTCCATGGAACTGAAGCTGGACACTGAGTTCAAACCATATTTTATTGTTTCAAATGAAAAGAAAAACATCACCACTGGATGTTCTTCTTTCAAGTAACATTTTCTGCCCATTCTATAGCTTCTTCCATGCTATAAATTTACCAGTGGTATTGTGTCATTTCTTGTTCACCACCTTGTGCCTCCAACAGACCCAGCACTGGGTCCCAATAGTGCCAATAGTACTTAGGAAAGTAACCTTTAGAAACACTTGCCATGTTAAAATAAAACTTGAAGCGTAAATGAAGTGTTTGGCCTTGAAGGTGTTCATTTGCACATATGTGCTGCATTAATTTATCATGTGCAGCCATTAAGATTAAAACTCTATATGCATACACATTATAGACTTATATCGTAAAAAAGAATAAATAAGTGGTGGAAAAAAGTGTTAATATGTAATGGTGTAGGTGGAAATTGGTGTGAGGATTGGGAAAATACCAGCTGTATAACGAGTTAACTAAAACCAGCTACAGCAAGATCACTTTTGGAGGCTGGATTGTTGAATGAGACTTCAGGATAAACCCACAGTTTATCATAGTCGGGTTGACTACAATGTGACATGTCTTTAATGCTGCAGGCTTGTTGTCTTGAAACTCTCCAGAAGCTGAGTCTGTGTCTGTCTCTATACCGCCCACCCCCAGACACACTCAATGTTCCCTTTTCCTCCAGTGATTTCTGACAGTTAATGTTTACCAGGAGATTTCCAGAGCTAAATTGAAGCTGCAGAAAATGAAGGAGCTGGCTCAGTGTTCCCTCCCCCACCTCTTCTGCCTCATGTCAGGAAGTCTGTCGCTGCAGGGTTTGTCAGTCTGTCAGCACATTAAGCCAGCCCTGTCCACAAAGCTCCTCTTTAAAATGCTTAAAGATAGCATCACAATCAATACCACCAGTTAAAACAGTATTTATTACCCCTGCTCTCTCATTCGATCTAAAAGTCTCTGAAATTATTAAGAGACAGAAATAATTCAGTAAGTAACCAAGCTTCAGGTTTTCAATTAATTGGTAATTTTGACTCCTCTTGTGTGGGACAGTCATTGAGCGATTGTGAAAGGATGTGAATAAACAATTATCATGAATTTATCAGTGTGTTAACCTTGATAATGTAACTAAATCTTCTGTAAAGCAATACTGAGTCCTCAGAGTGCTTCATTAGCCTGGTAATGCTACACTGCAGGCAAGTGCTCTTCTTTCTTTTGTCCCTGAGTTTCTAGCCTTTCCCCTCCCCCCTACCCTTTGCAAACCCACCAGCACCATTGCAAGTGTTAAATCCTGTGCAGTAGGGTTCCTCAGAGCCACCGGATTCCAGCAATACTCACTGCTGGGTGAGGTGCCAAGTTATTTAATAATGTGCCACCCCTCAGCTGCGTGATAAGCAGCAATTAGACAGGTTAGAAGACAGTCCAGTTATGAATGGTGGTGAACAACTAAGCAGCTAACCAGGGGAAGAGGCTCCACAAACATCTGAATACAGAATAACTGTGGGAGCCCAAGACCTGAACATGGAAGAGAAGTTTGAAAAGGTATTCACAAGTAGTTTTAGCCAGAAATGCTGGCATCAAAAAACATCTTGATTATTGTATATTGCAAAGGCTATGGACCTAGACAATATTTTGGCAACAGTACTGAAAGCTTGTGCTCTAGAACATGCTGCACCCCGGGCCAGGCTGTTCCAGTAGAGGTACAGCACTGGCACCTACCCAACAATGTGGAAAATTGCCCAAGTATGTCCTGTACGCATGAATAAGGAAAAGTCTAATCTGGCCAATTACTTCCTTTGTCCATTCTCAATCAAGAGCAAACTGAAAGAAGAGTCATTGAAAGTGCTGTCAAACAGTGGTTACTCAGCAATAAGTAAATCGCTGACGTATAGTTTAAGCTTCATTACAGCTTGTTCAAGCAGGAGCAGACGAGGCTAATTCCAGAGGTCAGGTGAGGAAGGGTGACAGCGACTTGACATAACGGCAGCATTTGACAGAGAATGGCATCAAGGAGTCCTCACAAAATTGGCGTTAATAGGAATCAGGGGAACTGCACCCCCACCTGTCAATTTCCTGGGAACTGCCATTGACCAGAACTTGAACCAGACCAGCCATATAAATGTGTGACTACAAGAGCAGGTCAGAGGCTAGGAATTCTGCAGTGAGCGATCACGTCCTAACTCCCTAAAGCCTGTGCATTGTCTAGAAGGCACAAGGTAGAAGTGTGGTGAAATATTCCCCACTTGCCTGGGTGGATGCAGCCCCAACAACATTCAAGAAGCTTGACACTATCCTGGTCAAAGCAGCCAACTTAACTAGCATCTAATCTGTGATTGTAAACAATCATGCTCTCCACCGCCACAGATTCAGTGTGTACTATTTGCAGGATACACGGCAACAACTCAGCAAGGTTCATTTGACTCCATTTTCCATCCTTTACAGGCTAGGAAAACAAGATGAGATGATAGTTAAGAACATCACCTGTGGTTCCCCTCTGAGTCACATACCATTCTGGCCCGGAACTTCATCACTGCGCCTTTGTTATCACTGTGTCAAAATCCTGTGGGCATATGACCAGCAAAGGAAGAAGGTGGCTCACCAATAACTTCTCAATGACAAGTTGGAATGAGTGACAAATGTCAGTGACTCCCACATCCCATGAATGAATAATCAAAACTAACCTTCAATAGAGAGTGAATACTGTTTCTCTTGAGAATAAAGAGGGTAATGGAAATTAGGATAACGAAGCAGGCAATCAGCAAGGCCGCTCCTAGGAAATTGTTAACAAACTCAGAATACAGTTTGTTGGACAAACGTGCATCAGAAGATGGAGGCGAAGCGTTGCAGATGGAGCTCGTGAAATCATTTGGGATATTTTCCATGCGAATTCGAGACCAAGTTGTCGAATCTGTGGCCTTGCATTGATTGGGATTAGTGGTACACTTGGAATCATAGAAATCAGAGACCAATCCAGCCATTGTGATAAAAAAAAGTGGTGATAATTTGACAAATTGTACCACACAAACATTAACCCACACTGACTGAAAAACCCAGCACCACACAATAAATGGATTATGAGGTAAACCACAGTCATCAGGTCTTTGTGATGTTCTCTTATTACATACTCAATTGCAGCTTATTTGAATACAGATTTCTGATTTGCTGAATGATGCAGTTTAATTGAAGATATTTTGATAATGTCACATCCCGTGATGTCACATTGGATCCAATCCCATATATAACTGTTCATTATGTAAAGTGACTAATGACTTGGATAAGTTAAAAACAAAGGACTGATTTATATAATAAGACAACGAACTGAAATGAACAAAAACAGAAATTGCTGGAGAAACACAGCAGGTTTGGCAAAACATGTGAACTGCTTCTCATGCAAGTATATATTTTTTCAAATAAGGAGATCAAAACTGAACACAGTACACTCCAGATGTGGTCTCACCAAGGGCCTGTACAGCTGCAGTAAAACTTTTCTACGGTTATGTTTCATTCCCCTTGCCATAAACGACAGTACTCCTTTTACATTCCCTATTGCCTGCTGAGTCTGACTTTTTGTTCCTGATTGAGTACCAGGACATCCAGATCCCTCTGTACCAGCACGTGCTGCAACCTCTCTCCTTTCAATTAATAAGCTGATTTCCTCTTCCTGTTACAGCTGGTCAAACCAAAAAAGAAACATTTATCCCTGCTGTGGGGTTTCCCATTAACAAATCAATTCATGGTGGTTAGTTTGCTCAGCTCGCTGGACGGCTGGTTTGTAATATTGAGTGATGCCACCTCACCTGAAGTGCGGGACTATGGCAACTTTATCTTTACCAACGCTTAATCTATGATAATATGTTACCCCTACACCACGTGTTTTTTTTTAATCTTGTGGAGCAACGTTTGGCTGGCACTTTATCAACTACCTTTTGAAAATCCAAGTGTTTCAAATATACCAGTTCCCCTCTATCAATCTGGCTTGATACTTCATCAAAGACCCAAATAAATTAGTTAGATAGGATTTCCCTTTTACAAATCCATGTTGCTTCTGCAAGCTCACATCATAATAAGACCATACGACATAGGAGCAGAAATTAGGCCATTTGGCCCATCGAGTCTGCTCTGCCATTCAATCATGGCTGATAAGTTTCTCAACCCCATTCTCCCACTTTCTCCCTGTAACCCTTGATCCCCTTGATAATCAAGGACCTATCTATCTCAGTCTTAAACGTACTCAATGATCTGGCCTCCAAAGCCTTCTGTGGCAGTGAATTCCATAGATTCACCACTCTCTGGCTGAAGAAGTTTCTCCTTATCTCTGTTCTAAAAGGTTTTCTAAGTTTTCTAACTTTCTAAGTTTCCCGCCATAACCTCATCAAGCATGTTTATAAGCAGTTGTTTTTAAAAGACAGATGTTATGCTAAGTGGCCTATAGTTCCCTTCCTTTTGTCTCCCTTTTTTCTTGAATGAAATGTGTTATGTTAGCCACTTCCAAGAATCTGAGGAAGCTTGGAACCAGATGGGTTACCACAGCAATCAATAGTGGCTGTACGGTTTCCATTAGACTGGCTAATAATTCCAAAGATTTATTGATTCAAATGACGCAATGATGGGATTCAAACCCATCTCCCCAAAGCATTAGACATAACAAGGGGTAGAGCTGGATGAACACAGCAGGCCAAACAGCGTCAGAGGAGCAGGAAGACTGACATTTCAGGCCTAGACCCTTCTTCAGAAATTTTCTGAAGAAGGGTCTAGGCCCGAAATGTCAGCCTTCCTGCTCCTGTGATGCTGCTTGGCCTGCTGTGTTCATCCAGCTCTACACCTGGTTATCTCAGATTCTCCAGCATCTGCAGTTCCTACTATCTCTCTCCCCAAAGCATTAGCCAGGGTCACTGGGTCACTGGTCTACTGAAAATAATTCTCTACCAACACATCACTTGAAGATTAAGGATAGCATCAATTTAGAAAAGTCATACAATGTGGAAAAGATTAGTGGTACGCCAGAGGTTTGGGAAAGTTTTAAGAACTAATAAAAAATGACTTAAAGTAAACGAAGACGGGAAAAAATAAACTTGCAAGTAAAATCAAGACAGATAGCAAGAGCTTCTTTAAACATATAAAAAGGATGAGCGAGGCCAAAGGAAACATAGGCACCTTAAAGAATGAAACTAGGGAAATAACAATGGTGAACCAGGAACTGGCAGAGGAATTCAGTAAATGCTTTGCATCAGTCTTCACAGTAGAATGCACAAATAGCATTCAAATAAATACTACATATTCAAGGGGCAAAAAGGAGAGAGGAAATAAATACAACTATTGCTAAAGAAAAAGAACTCAGGAAACTAATGGGGCTAAAGACCAATAAGTGCCCTGGATCTGATGAGATGGATTCCAGGTTTTAAAAGATCTAACCATAGAGATAATGGATGCACGGGTAATAATCTTGCTGGAATCTTTGGATTCTGGAAAAGTGCAGGAGGACTGGAAAACTGCCAATATAACATCTTTATTCAAAAAAGGAGACCAAAAAAAAGGCAAAAACAAAAAAAAGGGCCATTAAATTAATTCCAGTTATTGGGATAATGGTAGAATTTATTGTGAAGGATGTAATAGCATAATATGATCTAGCAGAGACAGCATGGCTTCATGAAGGGGAAATCATGCCTGACATTTAACTAGAATTCTTTAAAGACACAACAAGCAGGATAGATAAAGGGAAAGCAGTGGATGTAATATGTTTGTATTTAGAGATGTTTGATAAAGTATCACATGTTAACTATTTAATAAGATAACAGCCCATTGAGTTGGAGGTCATATGTTAGTATAGATAGAGGATGGGCTAACTATCACAAGACAAAGTTGGGAAAGGGGGGGCACTTTCAGGATGGTGGAGTGTCACAGGGATCAGTGCTGGGGCCTGAATTATTTGCAATATTTATTAATGATGAGGCAAAGAAGGTGCATGTATTATAGCCAAGTTTATGGATGACACAAGATTGGAGTGAAGGCAAGTTGTGAGTCTGCAGAGGGATATGGACATGTTCATTGAGTAGGCAAAAACCTGGCAGATTGAATATAATGTAGGAAACTGTGAGGTTACACGCTTTACCAGGAAGAATATGTGATCTTAAAATTATGTAATTGGAGAAAGACCACCAAAAGCTAGGTTCATAGAATCCCTACAGTGTGGAAACAGGTCATTTGGCCCAACAGGTCTACACCGCCCCTCCGAAGAGCATCCCAACCAGACCCATTCCCCTACCCCTGTGTTTCCCCATGTCTAACCCACTTACTCTAAACATCCCTGGGAACTATGGGCAATTTTAGCATAGCCAATCCACCTAGCCTGCACATCTTTGGACTGTGGGAGGAAACCGGAGCACCCGGAGGAAACTCACTCAGACACAGGGAGAATGCGCAAACTCAGACAGTCGCCCAAGGCTGGAATCGAATCTGGGTCCCTGGCACTGTGAGGCAGCAGTGCTAACCACTGGGCCACCATGCCACCCTGATCCTGAGGCTAATCCTGAGCATACAGGAATTGTTTTATGAGAAGTTGAGTAGGTAGGGCCTGTACTCATTGGAGTTTAGGAGAATGAGTGGTGATCTTATTGAAACATATTTGGTGACTTAACAGGATAAATGCAGAAAGGTTGTTTCCTTTTGCGGAAGAGTCAATGACCAGACAGCGAATCTCAGACTAAGGAGTTGTCTAGATAGAACAGAAATGAGGAGGAACTTCTTCTCTCAGAGAGTAATGAATCGGTGGAATTATTTACTTCAGAGGACTGCAGAGGCTGGTCTTTAACTATATTCAGGGCTGAGCTAGACAGATTTTTAATCAGTAAGGGAATCAAAGCTTTTGAGGAAAAGATGGGACAGAGGAGTTAGGATTATCAAAATAGCCATGATCTCACTGAACAGCAGAAGAGACTTAATGGGCTGGACAGCCCACTTCTGTGATATGGTCCAGATTTTCAAGTACCCTTACTGTAGAAATTTTAAGAAAATGTCCTATAGACAAACAGACACCTGTTCAAGCCCTCCTCCAATGGAGTGTTTTCATTATCAATTCCCCAGACACACTCTCTAGAGGACCAGCACTAGCTAAAGCTACCCTTTTCCTACGTAATTACTTGTAGATACTCTTTGCTATTGTACCTGCTGCCTTTCTTTTTTTCTCTCCATCCAAACCCAGGCCGTTCACTGCTTCAAATATTTATCAAAGATTCTGAACTCTTCCCTCGCTTTGTCCCTGTGGGAAAAAGTTTCATACTGCACTAATACTCGATATAAGGAAACACACAGAAGCAGAAATTGCTGGAGAAACTCAGCAGGGCTGATTGTATCTATGGAAAGAAAACAGAGTTAACATCCAGTGACCCTTCTTCAGAACGTTAACTCGGTTTTCTCTCCACAGATGCTGCCAGACTTGTTGAGTCTCTCTAGCAATTTCTGTTTGTGTTTTACAGATCTTCAGCATCCACAGTTCTTTGTTTTATCTCGACATAAAGACGTTCTTCATGCAGAACCTCCTTGTTCTTGACAACTGTGCCTTGGTATGGTCCAACATTCAAGTTCCAGCAAACCATAGGAAGCCAATCTTCCTTTGAATCATTGAATGGTTACAGCACAGCAGGAGTATATTCATAAAAACCAAAAGAACTATGGATGCTGTAAATCAGGAACAAAAACAAAGTCGCTGGAAAAGCTCAGCAGGTCTGGAAGCATCTGTGAAGGAGAAATCAGAGTTAGCATTTCGGGTCCAGTTACCCCTCCTCAGGTTCTGGAGCTCTCTGCAAGAGCAATTTAGCTGGTCCACTGTGCTGTCCTTTCCCTGGAGTCCTGCAGTAGTATTCACTTCAGGTGCTTATCTTATTCTCTTCTGAAAGTCACACGTAAATCCATTTAATGAGGTTTTCCCTCATATTAGCTTTGGTCCTTTGCCAATTACTTTAAATCAGTAACCTCCGATTCTTGATTCTTCCACCAAAAGGAAGAATTTCTCTTGACCTGCTGTATCTAGACCACTCATGATTTTGAACATTTCGGGTCAAATCTCCTGTTCGCCTTCGCATCAGTAAGGAGAACAATTCATTAATCCATATTACTCGGGTACGGACGCCCAAAGCCCTAGGGAGAGACTTACAGGAATACTTTATGGAATGGTTCAGTCACAATTTAGATTCTGTGTAGGATCTTAATAAAGAATTTCACATAAACACATATTGACAAATTGATCTTAACTTTATATTTCTGGCTTAAAGAGAACACAACTCTGTTCAGTATTTTCTGTCTGATAATTAATTAGTAAAAATATAAGTTATTATATTTGGAACTGAGGTGTCTTTTATATCACACTATACTCTAAACTACCGTCGATTGGACAGAGGTTACATGACGAGGTTCACTCACCTCATTAGTGAAATGTGTAAGAAATTGTGCATTAGCCTGTAATAATCTAATTAATTCATAATTTACATTATCTTGTCATACCACATCAGAAAGATAATACCATTACAATTCATTTCAGTTAAATACCCGGAATTTGAATACTACAGGCACCAGTCAGATCCTTTTCACAACAAAGAAGAACAATTATAAACAAAACCAAAATATCACAAATGTGTTGGTGGAGAGATGCTGCAATAATACTATGAGCCTAATGATTTTCATTCATGCAGTTATTGTTTGAAACAAGTTGATGAGCACTAATGGACAATTTCACCACAACTGACCTCAATCGTATGGGATCCTACCACCCACATAAAATAAAGTCCCAGCAGTAGTTCTTGATTGAGACTAAAGACCCTGGCTAATTATTTTTGGCAGTGTGTGGTGCTTCAGTCCCACACTGTGAGGATGTTATCTTAAACATTTCACAGTTCACAAGACTGCTAGATGATTATGGACAGCAGGAACCAATCAGCACGTTAGTTTGTCCACCTAGAACCCCACTAAAGACCCTCCATTGCTGTGTGCAATTGGTCCTTGCATGATTTCACAATTATCTTCCCTGTTGATTCTTTCCTTGTGTGAATCTCCTGGCACCAAACGTAATGAAAACATTCTCAAAGGCAGCAAACCAGCAAATAAAATGCATTGATCTTCCTTTATTCTTAGTTAAATTTGCAGAGAGTATAATAAATGACTGTGGAATTAATATGCAAACATATAAATTAGGAGCAACAGTAGGCCAATCGGCCCCTCCAGCCTGTTCCACCATTCAGTAAGGTCATATAATCATTGAATCCCTAGAGTGTGGAAGCAGGCAAATCGGCCCATTAAGTCCACAATGACCCTCTGAAGAGCATCCCGCTTAGACCTACCCCTCTACCCTATCCCTGTTACCCTGCATTTCCTATCACTAATCCACTAGCCTGTACATTCCTGGACACTATGGGCAATTTAGCATGGCAAATCCACCTAAGCTGCTCAGCTTTGGACTGTGGCTGATCTGGTCATGGCTGATCTGCCTATAACTTCAATTCCACATTCCTACCTTCCCCCAGTAGCCTTTAATTCAGTAACCAAGAATCTGTATATCTCCATTTAAAAATATTCAATCATCCAGTTTCCAATCTCTCTGGCACAGAGCTCCAAAAGCTCACAACCTTCAGAGAAAGTAGTGTTGCCTGATCTCCATCTTTAATGGGAGATACAAGACCCTAAACTGTGTTCCCTAGTTCTAGTCTCCCTCACAGGAGGAAATAACCTTTCAGTATCCACTCTGTCAATTCTCCTCAGAATTTTATATCTTTTAAGATCACCTTTCATTCTTCTAAACTCAAACTTTCTCTCCTAACACCCCACGTTCTACGTATCAGATGGGTGAAACTTCTCTGTATTGTTTCTAATGCATTTACATCTTTCCTTAAATAAGGAGACCAAAAATGTGCAAAGCACTTGTCATGTGGTCTCACCAATGTACAATGGTAGCAAAACATTCTTAATTTTATCTTCCATTTCCCTACAATAATTGACAACATTCCATTTGCCCTCTTAATTGAGAACAGAAATTGCTGGAGAATTGATGAACAGTCACTGGACTTGAAACATTAACTTTGCCTTCTTCCCCTGATGCTGCCAGACTTGTTGAGTTTCTGTAGCAGTTCATGCCTTTGTTTCAGATCTCCAGCAACTGCAGTTCTTTGTTTTATTTTAGTGCCCTGCCCTGCTGATCATTTGCTGTATCTGCACACTAACAATTTGTGATTCATGCACAAGGACACCCCAATCCCTCTGTATCTTGGTGTTTGACAATCTCTCTCTGTTTAAATCATAAATTGCTTTTGTATTTTTCCTGCTAAAGTGGCCAAATTCACATTTTCCCACAAAACAGCCCATCTGCCAATATTTTGTCTATTGATTTGATCTACCTCTATCCTGTTGCAGACTCTTTATGCCCCCTTTCACAACTTACCTTCCTACCTAACTTTGTGTCACCACAAAATTTAGGAACCATTCATTTCTAGGGACATGGGAACTTAGGAGTGGGAGTAGGCCATTCAGCCCTTCATGCCTGCTTCACTATTCAGTAAGGTCTTGGTTGGCCCGTTTGTAATGTTAACTCGACTTGCTTGTCTGCATGTCAATACCCTGACTTGTCTATCAAAACTCAATCTAACTTAATCTGGAATAAATGTAAAAACCTAGCCTCCATTACATTTTTGGGAAGAGAATTCTATTGACCCCCTGAGAAAATAAACTTCTCCTCACCTTTGTCTTAAAAGTGAGGCCGCTTATTCTTAGACTCTTTCTAGCCATGTTAATACATTACCCTTACACCATGAGCGCTTATTTTCTGTTGTAAGTAACCTTTGATGTGACAGCTTGTCAAATGCCTACAGAGTGCTTTCTGTGACCACAGCATTGATAATGGCTAATCTAGTTCAGTTTCTGTTAGAAGTTAATCCTCCGGATGTGTGCACTCCTGAAGTTGCTGTCATTTTCAGACGATTAATGAGTAAAGATGATCATTGTGACGTTATTACTGCCATGAAAATCTGTCTGACATCTTTTTTTGAAAAATCAGCAGAGCAATATCTTACGTCTGTTTACATTTTAAAGAAGTAAAACAGTCCAGACAAACCACTGATGTTGTTCAAACTTTGTTCTGAAAAGGACATAAATACTGTGATAAAAACAGTCAATAGCTGGGAATCCTGCTGCAAGTAACTCACCTCCCATACTGCCCAATGCTGATCACAATCTACAAGGCATGAGGATCGAGTGTAACGGAATCTCTCCACTTGCCTAGATGAGTGCAACCCTAACAAAACTCAAGAAATTCAGCAGCATCCTGGATAAAGCAGCCCTTTTGATTTGTGCTTTATTTACCATTTTTTTGCTCTGCCATTTGTGCACCTTGGCTGCAGTGCGTGTCATCTCAGTGTATCATTTAAAGTGTAGTGTTGCAATTCACCAAGGCTCCTTTGACAGCACCTTCCAACTCACATACTATACTGACTTAGAACTAAATTGCTGCTCCTTTACTGCCGGTGGGTGAAAATCAAGGAACTGCTTCCCCCAAAAGCACTCTGAGGTACCAACACCATTAGGAATGTGATGGTTCATATTTTCTTAATCAGCCTGCAGCAGGTGGGATCTGATCGTGGGTCTCCTGGTTCAGAGGTAGGGACATCACCACTGCAGCAGAACAGCCCTCCAGGAGTGGTTCAAGAAAGGTGACTCATTATTACTTTCACAGACAAGTAATTGGGATGGACAACAAATGATAGTTTTACCAGTGCCATCCATACCCACGAACACAAGAAAGATAGATAGTGATTGTGAAAGTAATGTGCTCTTCTTCTATTAACCACCAAAACCGCATATGATCTTAAAGGGGCTCCCTGAATTGTAAAGCAGGCCACGCTTCTAAAAGGGGTAGGCACAGAAATTGCTGGAGAAACTCAGCAGGTTTGTCAGCATCTGTGGAGAGTTTGGAATCTGGTCTGACACTTCTTCAGAACTGTTTTGCTCTTCGCAGATATTGCCAGATCTGCTGAGGTTTCTCCAAAACTCTCTTTTATAATTCCAGATTTCCAGCATCTGCAGTATTTTGCCCTGCTTCTCAAAATGGTGCTGGCTTTCAATTGGAAGAAAGGGTAGTTGAAAGAGAAATAAAAAAGGTGTACACTTACATCACATGCGAAATATACCAGGTCGTTCTGATGAATGGGTTTCCTCTGGGTGCTCCGGTTTCCTCCCACAGTCCAAAGATGTGCAGGCTAGGTGGATTGGCGGTGCTAAATTGCCCATTGTGTTCAGGGATGTGTAGATTACGTGGATTATAGCAGGGTGGGTCTGGGTGGGATGCTCTGAGTGTCCGTCTGGACTTGTTGGGCCAAAGGGCCTGTTTCCACATTGTAAGGATTCTGTGATTCTCAGGCTCACAGGACCAGAAGCATTCTCTGTTTCTCTCCCAACAGATGCTGCCAGACCTGCTGAGTTTCTCCAGCAATTTCTGTTTTCCAACATCTGCAGTTCTTGTTACATAGTCCCAGAAAATGATTTGGGATGAAGGTTCCCCAAGTGTCGTGGCACTTAGTTAAACTTTGAATTTTTTCTTTACATGTCTGGCTGCTAACCATACTGCCGTGAAATGACGTTTTGTCCCCCTGCGTGAAGGACGCTTCCCAGATGCAGTTGGAAATGCTTCATCAAAACGATTTCAAGGTTTTGGTATAAATACTCAGGCATAAAACCAGGGGGAAGGATTGGCTTTCCCTGCTCTGTCAGATTTGTTCGGTAGAGTGTGTCCGGATTAGCTGCCAGGAGATTGTGTGCTGTGTGTTAATGTTTTTGGATTTAATCCCCACCCACAATGCTTCTGCCAAGAGCCGCCTCAATCCCTAGCGATTCCGTTTTGTTGTAGTTACAGACGCTGGGCTGAGAGGGGACCATGGATGAGTTTCAGGCGGGAGAGGAGGTAATACAACGATTCGAAACTAAACATTTCACTTTCAGGGGAAAAAAAAAATCCTTGTCTATTCCTCTCGTGTCTGTTTCACGCGGACGGAAATACCAAATTCCTGATCCTGGGGAACTGCTGCTCATAGGGTGGGGTGCGATACTGAAGACAAAACGCCTCTCAAAAGGAGCCTCACCGCGCTGGGGGTTGGGGGGGGGGGGGGAGTGCAGGGGAGGATGTTGTGTACGTCTTATACCCCTCCCACCCCCATCCATCCTGGGGGGGGGGGGGTGAGGGTAGGCCGAGCTCTCCCCGGATCTGCCGATAGAGCCTTTTCCACCGACCAATGTAGAGACATTTACAAGAAACCTCCCTCAAAGTCAGCATTGTGACAAACGTCTGCGGGTAATGCTTTTTGGTGAAATAGTGGGGGGGGGATGGGCGGAGAAATGTTAACGTTTTCCATCTTACATCATTGATCAGTGTGTTTTTTTCCCCAAAATGACTCACCGTAGTGGGGATGCTGAATGTTTAGCTTTCATATTTGTGATCCTAAACAAAGTAATAGCCAACACTGTGATTGGGAAAAGTTACTGTTATCTTTTTGTGTTTGTCATGAGACGTACAAACGGATACTAAGACATTGGGTGAGAAAGTGAAATCTAGGATGCTTTGATGGGAATAGGGCATCATTTTCATTTTTAAAAACAAAACAGACCAGCATTTCTTACCTAGAAGAGAGTTCAGAGTCAGCCACATTAAAGTAAAGATAGAGTCACCAATAGGGCTGTTCTCTCATCAGAGAAAGATGACAGGTGGTGGCTTAACCTGAGGGTGTTTGTGCCTCAGGCTAGGGAAGAGTTTGAGAAGGAGAATGCTTCATGGTAGCCTCGGTGTGTGGGAATTTAAAGCTATTGGCATCACAGACCAACTGACTCCCCAACCACATTGGGTCAGGAGTCACACGTCGGCCAGACCATATGACAGCAACAGATTTAACAGATTTCTTCCCCTAAACGATTATTTTTTAAAAAATAACAGTGCTTACATGACCACCATTAGCATAAATTTTGATTCCTGATTTTTAAAAGTTGAATTCAAATTTCAGCATCTGTTGTGGTGAGATTCAGAGATAACAGGGTGTGGAGCTGGAGGAACGCAGCAAGCCAGGCAGCATCAGAGGAGCAGGAAAGTTAATGTTGTATCAGGTCAAAGAGGCGGGGATGAGAGGGAGGGTTGGTCATGTGATGAGGCCTCGGGAGCCACATCCTCCTATTTCAAGGACCACAACTTCCTGGTGATCGTAAATGTTGTTTCCCACACCTCTGCCCTCACATCCAACAAAAATAAAGACAGAATTCCCCTTATCCCCAACTATCACCCCACCAAGCTCTGCATCCAATGTATCATTCTCCGCCACCTAAAATCCAATCCCACAACCAAAGATATATATCCCTCCCCACCCCTCTGTCTTTCGTAGGGACCGCTCTCTCCAAGACTCCCTTGTCCGCTCTACGCTCCCCACTGACCCCAGCACCTTTTCCTGCAACCGCAGGAAGTGTTACACCTGCCCCTACACCTCCCCCCCTCACCTCCATTCAAGGTACCAAACAAACCTTTCATATCAGACGGAGGTTCACCTGCACATCCATCAACGTGGTCTACTGCATCCACTGCTCCCGATGTGGCCGCTTCTACATCGGTGAGACCAAACGCAGACTCGGAAACCGTCTTATGGAGCATCTGTGTTCCATTCACGACAAACCACACCACTTTCCGGTCGCAAACCATTTTAACTCCCCCTCCCACTCCCAGGGTGACATTGCCATCCTGGGCCTCCTCCAGTGTCACAATGATGCCACCCACAAACTGGAGGAGCAGCACCTCATATTCTGCCACGGGAGCCTACAGTTCAATGGCCTGAACATGAATTTCACCAGTTTCAAAATCTCCTCATCCCATGAACAACCCTCCCCCTCATCCCCGCCTCCTTGACCTGACACAACCTATCCACCCCTCCCTGCAATCCCCACCACTCCCTACCTACACTTACCTATTACCATCCCACCTACTTTCCCCTGCCCCACCCCTCCTCTCTATTTATTTCCCAGGTCCCTTCACCCTCCCCATTTCTGAAGAAGGGTCCCAGCCTGAAACATGAACTTTCCTCTGCCTCTAATGCTGCTTGGCCTGCTATGTTCCTCCAGCTCCACACTGTAATTGTCTCTGACTCCGGCATCTGCAGTTCTTACTATCTCATGATGAGATTCAAATCTCTGTTCTCCCAGATTCTAGATTAGTACACCAGTGATATCACCATTATAGCACTGCCTTCCCATAGGGGTAACTGAGGAATACCGTCAATATCACCCACTGTGATTTTGGGATATAATCTGGAATGAGTAAAACCTAACAGCTGGTCTTCCTCAATGCCTCTGTACCTATGTTCATTATACCAATGCAACCTATAACTAGTTGCTAATTGTATTTTGAAAATTACAAGTGACTGCTTGGTTATGAAAAAGAAGTGATTGTGAGAGCATAGGAAATAGGAATAGGAATAGGAATAGAAATAGAAATAGGTCATTAGGCCCCTTGAGCCTGCTGTCATTCAATAGGATCATGGCTGATCTAATAACCCTCACATCCACTTTCCTGCATTTTCCCATTACCCTTGATTTCCCTGCTGATCAAAAATCTATCTCAGCTTTAAATGTACACCAGGACTCTGCCCCCACAACTCTGTGGCAAGGAATTCCAAAGATTCTGAGCCATCACAGAATAAATTCCACTTTATCCAATAATGTTCTTCACCACTAAAATAAGCAGGCCCTGTAGTTTCCTAACTTAAAGAGGATGGAGGCAGTAACCTTTATAAACAGCAGCTCATACAGTTCTGAGAGCTGGAATCCCCATAAACGAATAAGCAAAATGAGCCACTGGGGGTGGGGAGAAAGATGATGAACAAACGTATGGCATGCTCTTTTTGTATCATTGGACTTGAGACTGGGGAACCACATTACGAAATCAAGGGTATTCCTGTTTTTATTTTAATCATCCAGTTTTTTTTTTAAACAACCTATTCAGAGATGTTATTACACACCTCTGGCACAGGTAGGACATGAACCCAGGACACTAGCGTTGCACCACAAGAGGGCCCTCAGGGTATCCCTGCTGTCCTTTTGTGGACAAAAAAACCTGCAAAAGACACCTCTTTTAGGAGCTGAATTGAATAGTTAAATATTGTTACAGCCCAGCTGATGCTGTGCTTCAGCCAGATGTTGGCCATTGTGGAGATAATTCCTGGGATG
The DNA here is from genome assembly GCA_024137785.1 of Ginglymostoma cirratum. Classification (NCBI taxonomy): domain Eukaryota; kingdom Metazoa; phylum Chordata; class Chondrichthyes; order Orectolobiformes; family Ginglymostomatidae; genus Ginglymostoma; species Ginglymostoma cirratum. The sequence continues at coordinate 6,390,891 of JAHRHZ010000026.1, read as the reverse complement.
AAAGGATTGAAAGATATTTAGAAGGAACCACAGGGACTGTGGAAGGGTCTCTTCTCTTTGCAAGTAAGAGAATGATACTAAAATCACAGAAGGTTCTAATGAGGTTCAGTGTACAAACAGAGGTCATTTCCCATGGCTGGAGATATTAGAACAGGTGATTCTCAACAATTTTTCTTCCTGTCACCTGGCCGTCCTGTATTTGAAAAATACAGACTCCTAATAACAAAATACATGCAGTTCTCACACATTGGATAAGAATGTTAGACAATTAAGCATATTTATTACTGACACTTTGACAATCCTTCTGTCATCTTCCATCTTCGACTGATCTTCCCTATCTTCCCCACAATCCAATTGATTCTCAATTATCTTTCCAGTTTGCAAACTTTGTATCTTTAATGATGCACTTTTTCAGATACTGTAAAACTATGGTACTAAGCTAATTCACATTGTGCAGCAGTGATTAACTCAATGGGGTTGATGCACAAGTGAAATGGCATGGAGCAGGAACAAAAGAGGAATCAAGAGTACAATGGAAATAAGAGACACTTCCAATTGATTTGACACACATATTCATTCCACTGGGGGAACAACAGACATGGCTTTAAAGCATGGCCTTTCTCTACAACACCCAATCCTTCACCAGGCAAAAACACTCTGATCGCCCCCTCCCTCAACTCATTGTGCAAACACCACTCTTTCACATGGATCAATTTGCAATTTCTCCATGTAAATGCAACTCTAATTCAGTTTTTTTAAAAAAAAGTGAAAGGCATCTCTGCTTTTTGTCAGAATTCAGACTGGGGGTTGGTTTGGTTGCGGGGGGGGGGGTTAAGATTCAGGAAGTTTATCTATGTCAGTTATACTAGAGTCATATTGAGTGGCAGTTCAGCCTCATGGGGCTTGATTTCTTATACTGTTATGTAAAAGACACTCTTTACAATAGATGTGAATTTCTAATAACAAAATGACTGGTGAAAAACAATGGATACAGTTTTAAAGGTGTCAATGGCCAGGAACTAGTCCTCTTTTTGATTTAGTCAATTGTACAAAGATACAGCGAAAAGTACGGTTTTGTGTGCTATCCAGGCAAATCAGCCCTTACGCAAGTACATCAGGGTAATACAGAAATATGACGTTACAGCTACAGAGAAGGTACAGACAAAGATCAACTCTAATGAGAAGTCCATTCATAAATCTGATAACGGAAGGGAAGAAGCTGTCCTTGAATCTGTTGGTGTACATTTCCCTCAAGAAACTTAAATATTTAAAACTAGACAGAGTGAAGATTGTGTGTGGATGAGATTGCAATAGTATATTGTTCTTAACAGAGCACCACTTATTGAAATAGGCTTCAAGAGTTACAATAAACTAAGCCTCAAATTGTTAATATTCCTGAAGCTTGCAAGAATGACCAACATCCATGCAGGACAATAATTTGATTCTACTGGAAAACACTGTTGCATTATATTTACTGAATATGGTCAGTTTGGCATGTCATGTTTCTCTCTTGTCTTGCAGGTAGCTTTTATTGTTGATGATGTAAGCACCATCATTAAAGAAGTGAGTGTTTTTGTTATACGTTTGTAACATTTCACATGCTGAGCTGATCGGTTTTGGTTTGTTGATCTTGTCCCTCTTAAAATTGCAGGCAGTGGAAAATACAATTGGAGGGAATGCCTACCAACACAACAAAGTGAATCAATGGACATCCGCAGTAGTGGAGCAATGTCTCAATCAACTCACCAAATTGGCCAAGCCTTTTAAATACATTGGTGAGCAATTAAGTATTTAAACATGGCTCAGTACTTTTCATGTGTCAAAAACAAATCAAGTCAGTAAGCAAAAAGATTACAAATCTATTACAGTACAAGTATTCTCGCTGAAAAGATAAGTTAGACCGAGTCTGATTCTCACATTGTTTCAATATACATAAAGATAGTTTAACACTGATTCTTCTAACAAATGTCACCTATAAAATTATGGTAAATTAGTTCTCCCTCCCTTTAGCAAACTCATTTCTGTCCAGAAAATTTGACCAACACAATTCAAAGCAATTTCATTATATAAAGTCCCAGTTTTGTGAATGCAGTAACTGAGATTACTATAACAGAATATTGCTGAAAGTGTCCAACGATCCTTTGAAACAGAACTTGAGTGATCGTGGCTCATTGAAGTTGTACATTCAGCCAGACTGGATTCTTATTCCGCTTGGTACAGAACTCAAAATGCTAGCAATAATTTAAATGTACGGTTGTGGCATTTGAGATGTGGAACATTTATTTAATTGAATGTAACAATAGCTTAAACACTCGGCAATCAAAAGGTGTTTATAAAGGAGAATACATCTGAGAAATCTTTTTTGCACAGGCAAGTCTAATACTATGTATGCTTAGTACGTTTAATCTTGGTAATCACCAGGGTTTATTTGATGAGATCAGTGAAAAGATAACACTTTCATAATAGCAAGAGACAATGGTTCAGTGTTATTGGCGGACTCAATTTTTGTTTTTCCTCTCCACTTTCAGTAACCTGTGTTATAATGCAAAAGAATGGAGCAGGCTTGCATACTGCTAGTTCATGCTTCTGGGACAATTCTGTCGATGGTAAGAAAGAAAAGCTAATTTATTCAGTTAAATCCATCACTACTTACTTTGCCAAAACTTTAAATCCATTACTAGTGGAAGAGGTAGTAGATGATTGCGATTAATTACACATAGGCTGAGTTGAAGGTGTAAAATGCATCTCTTGTTCAGTTTCAAATTAATGGAACTTTCTGATGGTTGGCTAAGTTTGTGAAAAGTCCCAACACTAATCTACAAAGAACTCTGCTGAAACAGTGGCCCTGGATTTTTTCAGTTATGACGACAGAAGAACTGCTGGCATTCACTATTTCTGTGCAAAATAGATAGCAGCTTAAAGTGTCAACGGGTCTGTCAATTAAATGACAGAACTCAGTCGCTGCAGTCAACAAATCCATCCAACCAACAACGTGTACTGTTGAGGTTTCTGTGGACATTGAGAATTTCCAATTTCAAGACATATCACAAAAATTAAAAACCTAGTTCTAATGCACATGGCAATATAAACTATAATTTCTGAACAACCTCTCTGACCTGGCAAACTTAACTTTGAATAATCAATTTTCATGATAAATTCTGTCCTTAAATTTATTTAAACTTCTTCATTTACTCCAGCATGAGCCAATTCTTTCCAACACACTTTACAAAGAGCAAAATGATAAAAAGGACACAGTCAGTGCATTATTTGCTATTCAGGAATTCTTAGAGATGGTTTGCTTTGCTACTTGATGTCATCACTGGTCCTGGACACTTGGAGATCCTCTTCACTGGCCATCAGATTATTAATAGTTGGGAAAAGGGAGCTCCACACTGCAAAAGATTGCTCAATCTTTATTAAGACAGCATTCTTTGTGGAAAGCAGTGAGCATAGTCACAAATTTGTAAAATCCAAGCTACCATTTCAACTAATATGTACCGATCCAAAGTTAAGATTGTGTTGGTAGAATCTAGTGCTAAGTTACTAGTTGACTTCACTGTAGCATGCTCTAGTGAACACACCAAATTAATAACATAACTAAGATGAACAATATTTTCACTCTTCCATTGATGGAATCCAAGGTCAAGTCTAGTATGAGACTATGCTCTCACTGAACATGACAATTCAGACACTTTTCTAGTTTTATCTAATTTGGCTGAAATTCAATGAAGTACAGATCCACAACAGTCAACACCCCAAAATGATTCCTTAATAGCTTTTCATTAAAGGGAATCTAGACCGAGTATCAAAAGGCTCAACTTTTAATGCTGACTAGTACCACATTATGTAGACACGGCATTGTCCAGCAGGGGGCACTTCATTATTAGGAGCTAGAAACCCATTCAACTTGAGTCTCATCTCCAATATAGTGATCTAATCTAAGGTGGGTATGAAATTTGAGTCCTTGTGGTTTATAGCCCATTTGCGTCGTTTTCTCACCAAAGCCAACAGGAACAGCTTCAGAGATCAATTTTACATCGTACGTCATAATAGTTTGCCCTGCATGTGCACTCAATACTCAGTCTACTCTTAAAGCATACCAAATTAGTTATTATACAAAGTACATTGCCAGTGTGAATGTGCCAACAGGACAAAAAAGGACCAGATTTTATGGTTAGCAGCACACGCCTGACTTCAAAGAAAGCTGTTTACAACGATAAGGTTTGAGCTGGAGGAACACAGCAGGCCAGGCAGCATCAGAGGAGCAGGAAAGTTGACGTTTTGGGTCAGGACCCTGAAGAAAACCTGAAACGTCAACTTTCCTGGTCCTCTGATGTTGTCTGGCCTGCTGTGTTCCTCCAGCTCCACATTGTTATCTGACTCCAGCATCTGCAGTTCTTACTATCTCTGAAGCCATTTACAAAGATCTGCAGATTCCTTTACTGTGATTTTTCTCATTTCCAACAGTAGTTAACATCTGGACACTGGGGTGAATGGTGTGCAGCAATGACATTAAGCAGCCAACTGCATTTTTCATACAGTAAAACATAAAGTTAAAAGCACTTAGTCTTTGACTTTTAATTTAAATTGTCAGAGTGAATTTAATGATTGGATTAAGTTAGGAACCAAATGGTAAATGTTTTTAAATGTGGAACTCAGGAGAAATGTTCTACAAGTATAAAATTCAACTTAAGGGGCAGTGAAGGTGCTTGGAAGTAATGTTTTCAAGGAGTTCTATAAAACTAGTAGCAGAAGTGAAAGTTAATCAATTCAGTTGATTTCTATTGTGGGAGGACCTCTATAGTTCACTCTCTGGTAAAACATGGAATCACTCAACAACTTTTGGATTTCTGCTTTGCTCAGTGCAGCTGCAGACTCCAGAGATTGCTGTCAGTTTCAGTGGATCAGTGCGAGCTATCGTCAGTTTTGGTGTCTTTGTCATCACAAACTCCAGACCAAAAGTAAAACATACACACGAGTCCAGATCCACCACAGCTTAACTACCCTCTAGAAATGGCCCACCTACTCAGTGGTATAAAACCCGCAACAGAAACAGAGCAGTGTGATATTGTATCAGAGATAATAGGTACTGCAGATGCTGGAGAATCCGAGATAACAAGGTGTGGAGCTGGATGAACACAGCAGGCCAAGCAGCATCATAGGAGCAGGAAAGCTTGACATTTCGGGCCTAGACCCTTCCTCAGAAATGGGGGAGGGGAAGAGGGTTCTGAAATAAATAAATAGGGAGAGAGGGGGAAGCGGATAGAGGAGAGGATAAGTGGAGAGGAGGCAGACAAGTCGAAGAGGCGGGGATGGAGCCAGTAAAGGTGAGTGTAGGTTGGGGGGTGGGGGGAGAAAGGGAGGAGGGACAGGTCAAGGGGGCGGGATTAGGTTAGGAGGTAGGAGATGGGGGCGGGGCTTGAGGTGGGAGGAGGGGATAGGTGAGAGGAAGGACAGGTTAGGCAGGCGGAGATGAGCTGGGCTGGTTTTGGGATGCGGTTGGGGGAGGGGAGATTTTGAAGCTTGTGAAATCCACATTGATACCATTGGGCTGCAGGGTTCCCAGGCTGAATATGATTTGCTGTTCCTGCAGCCTTCGGGTGGCATCACTGTGGCATTGCAGGAGGCCCAGGATGGACATGTCGTCTGAGGAATGGGAGGGGGAGTTGAAATGGTTCGCGACTGGGAGGTGCAGTTGTTTGTTGCGAACTGAGCGCAGGTGTTCTGCAATGCAGTCCCCAAGCCTCCGCATGGTTTCCCCGATGTAGAGGAAGCCACAACGGGTACAGCGGATGCAGTATACCACATTGGCAGATGTGCAGGTGAATATCTGCCTGATGTGGAAAGTCTTCTTGGGGCCTGGGATTGGGGTGAGGGAGGTGGTGATGGGGCAGGTGCAGCACTTCCTGCGGTTGCAGGGAAAAGTGCCGGGTGTGGTGGGGCTGGAGGGGAGTGTGGAGCGGACAAGGGAGTCGCGGAGGGAGTGGTCCCTCCTGAAAAAGCAGATAAGGGTGGGGAGGGAAAAATGTCTTTGGTGGTGGGGTCAGATTACAGGTGGCGTAAGTGTCAGAGGATGATGCGTTGGATCCGGAGGTTGGTGGGGTGGTACGTGAGGACGAAGGGGATTCTTTTTTGGTTATTATTGCGAGGACGGGGTGTGAGGGATGAGTTGCGGGAAATGCAGGAGACATGGTCGAGGGTGTTCTCGACCACTGTGGGGGGGGAAGTTGCGTTCCTTGAAGAATGAGGACATCAGATGTACGGGAGTGGAATGTCTCATCCTGGGAGCAGATGCGGCAGAGGCGAAGGAATTGGGAATAGGGGATGGCATTTTTTCAGGAAGGTGGGTGGAAGCTTGTGAAATCCACATTGATACCATTGGGCTGCAGGGCATCATCTCCCAAACCATCCACAACCTCATCACCTCAGGTGACCTCCCACCCACTGCCTCCAACCTCATCGTTTCCCCAACCCCGCACCACCCGCTTCTATCTCCTTCCCAAAATCCACAAACCTGAATGCCCTGGTCGACCCATTGCCTCCGCCTGCTCCTGCCCCACCGAACTCATCTCCACCTACCTAGACTCCACTTTCACCCCCTACCTACGTCCGCGACACCACCCACGCCCTCCACCTCCTCCAGAACTTCCAATTCCCCGGTCCCCAACACCTCATTTTTACTATGGACGTCCAGTCCCTGTACACCTGTATTCCCCACGCAGATGGCCTAAAGGCCCTCCGCTTCTTCCTGTCCCGCAGAACGGACCAATCCCCCTCCACCGACACCCTCATCCGCTTAGCCGAACTCGTCCTCACCCTCAACAACTTCTCTTTAAATTCCTCCCACTTCCTACAGACAAAAGGTGGTGGCCATGGGTACCCGCATGGGCCCAAGCTATGCCTGCCTCTTTGTAGGTTACGTGGAACAATCCCTCTTCCGTACCTACACTGGCCCTAAACCCCATCTCTTCGTTACATTGATGACTGTATCGGCGCCGCCTCGTGCTCCCACGAGGAGCTCGAACAGTTCATCCACTTCACCAACACCTTCCACCCCAACCTGAAGTTCACCTGGACCATCTCCAACACTTCTCTCTCCTTCCTGGACCTCTCTGTCTCCATCTCGGGTAACTACCTAGAAACCGATCTCCATTTCAAGCCCACTGACTCCCACAGCTACCTGGAATACACCTCCTTCCACCCACCTTCCTGCAAAAATGCCATCCCCTATTCCCAATTCCTTCACCTCCGCCGCATCTGCTCCCAGGATGAGACATTCCACTCCCGTACATCTCAGATGTCCTCATTCTTCAAGGACCGCAAGTTCCCCCCCCACAGTGGTCGAGAACACTGTCTCCCGCATTTCCCACAACTCATCCCTCACACCCCGTCCTCGCAATAATAACCAAAAAAGAATCCCCTTCGTCCTCATGTACCACCCCACCAACCTCCGGATCCAACGCATCATCCTCCGACACTTCTGCCATCTGCAATCCGACCCCAACACCAAAGACATTTTTCCCTCCCCACCCTTATCTGCTTTCCTGAGGGACCACTCCCTTGTCCGCTCCACACTCCCCTCCAGCCCCACCACACCCGGCAATTTTCCCTGCAACCGCAGGAAGTGCTCCACCTGCCCCCACACCTCCTCCCTCACTCCAATCCCAGGCCCCAAGAAGACTTTCCACATCAGGCAGATGTTCACCTGCACATCTGCCAATGTGGTATACTGTATCCGCTGTACCCGTTGTGGCTTCCTCTACATCGGGGAAACCAAGCGGAGGCTTGGGGACCGCTTTGCAGAACACCTGCGCTCAGTTCGCAACAAACAACTGCACCTCCCAGTCGCGAACCATTTCAACTCCCCCTCCCATTCCTCAGACGACATGTCCATCCTGGGCCTCCTGCAATGCCACAGTGATGCCACCCGAAGGCTGCAGGAACAGCAAATCATATTCAGCCTGGGAACCCTGCAGCCCAATGGTATCAATGTGGATTTCACAAGCTTCAAAATCTCCCCTCCCCCAACCGCATCCCAAAACCAGCCCAGCCCAGCTCATCTCCGCCTCCCTAACCTATCCTTCCTCCCACCTATCCCCTCCTCCCACCTCAAGCCCCAGCCCCATCTCCTTCCTACTCTCATCCCACCCCCTTGACCTGTCCGTCCTCCCTGGACTGACTTATCTCCTCCCTACCCCACCACCTACACTCACCTTTACTGGCTCCATCCCCGCCTCTTCGACTTGTCTGCCTCCTCTCCACCTATCCTCTCCTCTATCCGCCTCCCCCTCTCTCCCTATTTATTTCAGAACCCTCTTCCCCTCCCCCATTTCTGATGAAGGGTCTCGGCCCGAAACGTCAAGCTTTCCTGCTCCTATGCTGCTGCTTGGCCTGCTGTGTTCATCCAGCCCCACACCTTGTTATCTCAGTGTGATATGGTGTCTCACACTGCAGCAATTCAAGCTCACCATCACCGTCACAGAGAATTGACAATGAACACCTCATGTCTGAATGAGGAAGGAGTTCTAATGAAAACTGATCCTTAAGGAAGTGAACACTACACAGTAAATATAGTTAAATGTACTATCGCCAAAATGTTTTATTTTTTTGCACTTCTCTTACCTGATTTTGTAATTATCACTGACTGCTATTTTTGTTTTTAGGAAGCTGCACTGTCAGATGGGAGAACAAGACCATGTACTGCATTGTTAGCATCTTTGGCCTTGGTGTCTAGAACTTCAGTTATTGCTGCATTTTGTCTGCAAACCATCTTTTATGTCTATTATACCAAAATGCATTACCTAAGGGTTGACTTTTGTCAGTAACTAATACCGAATTTGTATTCGATAGTGAATCTTAGTCAAAAAATGACTAATGAAAATTAATGCAATACAACCTGATTTTGCTTTTATATTGTTGTAACTCATTTCTGATATATATCAGGGAAGGAGTGGCACATTATTCACAGAACTTACAGCATAATATCTGGGTGCCTCGTTGTCATTTCATCACTATCTCTACCCATTTGCATCATCCAAGAACTAACAGAAGCTTGAGGAAACAGCTGTAGTGCTCAGTTTAAGTTTTTATGAAAACGATATACCCAAATAGGAAGTTTTCAGTTCCTTTCCTACACATGAACATTTATTACAGTAATGAAATTATGAAAAGGCAGTGCAGAATGATCTGTACCTCAGGATACAGATGCTCCGCTACACAGACATGGTGCAGAACAGACAGCTAAGCTGAACTGACTGGCCGATTGCAGCTGGAGCACATTATATTTGCAGAAAGCTACAGTTTCCCCACCCAGATCAGAGAACCCAGGAGATTGGGGTGGGTGGGTGAAGATAGAATTAATCAATTTCTCTCCTCCTATGTGCAGTAACTGATTCTGTTTGGTGCAAGATTATAGGGACTTTAAGTGAGAGTGGGGGCAGGGCAGGAGGTAAGTAGTAAGGTTTTGCTGCGATGCCCAAAGATTAGTACCCTGACAAAGTTCAGCATATGATTGCACCAGAGGATGGATAATTGTTTGTGCAGGCCAGAGATTTCAGCTTGTGCTTGGAATCTGGGAGGTGGTGGTGGTAGTGGGTGTGGAGGGAGGGGGTTGCGGTGAAGCGAAGTGACAGAGAGAGAGAGAGAGAGAGAGAAGAAAATCTAAAATCAGTACACAGAAACAGCAATATTAATTCATCACAAGACCTCAGAACCTTCAAATTAGAGCTGGGCCAGGGCTGGTGTGAACACATCACACAAGACAATTGAAATCCAAAACTCTCGCCAAAAGATTAGATTGAAAAATCTGAAAACAGAAACAGTAGGTTTTTACAGAGAAGGATTACAGAACTAAAGCAGACAGATGGAATTAAGATAAAGGTCAAGTATGATCATAAAAGCAAAACAGGTTTTAGGGCTGAATGGCCTCATGTGACTAAGCAGCATTGGCAGTCTTCTTGGCTGAGTCAGAAGTTCAAGCTCCACTTCAGGACCAGAGCACAACACTCACGGTTTGCATGCAATTACAACTGCAAGTGCTATCTCTTCAGAGGAAATGTTAAACCACAGCCTGTCTGCTATTACAGGTGGATGTTAAAGATCCTCTATGACTGTTCAAAGAGCAGGGGAGTTATCTTTAGTGTCTGACCAAAATATTTAGCCTTCAAATCAATAGAAACAAATCAGATCACTATGACAGTACTGGGGTAGTAGGAACTGCAAATGCTGGAGAATCTGAGATAACAAGGTGTAGAGGTGGATGCACACGGCAGGCCAAGCAGCATCAGAGGAGCAGGAAAGCTGACGTTTCAGGCCTAAACCCTCCTCCATTTGCTGAAGGGTCGAGGCCTGAAACGTCAGCTTTCCTGCTCCTCTGACGCTGCTTGGCCTGCTGTGTGCATCCAGCTCTACACCTTGTTGTTATCTCACTATTACAGTACTGATGAGTTTGCTATTTGCAAATTGGTTGCTGTTTCCTACTAGAGTGCCTGCACCATAACATACTTAATTGCCTTTAAAGTACTTTTGAGACATCTGGGGTGGCACAGTGGCTCAATGATTAGCACTGCTGTCTCACAGTGCCAGGGACCCAGGTTCGATTCCACTCTTGGGTGACTGTGTGTAGAGTTTGTACATTCTCCCTGTGTCTGCGTGGGTTTCCCTCCCACAGTCCAAAGATGTGCAGGTTAGGTAGAATGGCCGTGCTAAATTGCCCGTAGTGTTCAAGGACATGTAGATTAGGGACATATTTCTGGGCGGGATGCTCTGAGGGTTGTTGTTGGGCCAAAAGGCCTGTTTCCATGCTATTGGTGATTCTATGAAAGTCAGTACATAAAAGTGCTCATCTATCACTCTCTCAAACTGCTCCTTAATTCCAGTGTTGGCTGCAAAGTTCTCCTAGCCAGGACAAATATAAAAATTCAGCTGTGATATTTTCGACTTTGGTCGTTTAATTTTTTTTAAACCTCAGATACAATCCCTGGAAACCTAACTCAGAAGCACACTTGAAGCTTTATAAAAACCTCTTCTGGAAAAGTCATGGACAGATTTACCAATTAGTCTCAAGATGCATTAGACAGCATTGACCAATTGATATCTACTGTTGTATTTGTTCCAAGAACATTCTGTTGTGACATGCTCAGTCATCTCTCAACTTAATGGCAGCAATGTGTGGGCAACCTTAGAGATTAGAGATAGGAAAACAAGACTGTAGAGGAATGAGAATTTAAAAATTAATACAAGACTTAATCAAAAGTCAGTATAGGATTAATAAGAGATAACAAGCATGGGGCTGGATGAACACAGCAGGTCAAGCAGCATCATAGGAGCAGGAAAACTTGACGTTTCGGGCCTAAACCCTTCATCAGAAAAATGACGTTTCAGGCCTAAACGCTCCTCCATTTTCTGAAGGGTCGAGGCCTGAAACATCAGCTTTCCTGCTCCTCTGACGCTGCTTGGCCTGCTGTGTGCATCCAGCTCTACACCTTGTTGTTATCTCACTATTACAGTACTGATGAGTTTGCTATTTGCAAATTGGTTGCTGATTTTCCCTTTGACATGCTTGACCATAGTATCTCTCGCTAATATCTCTGATAGGATTAATAAGCACAGGTTGATGGATAAATATGACTACAACACGAGTTACAAGATGGGCAGCAATATTTTGGATGACAAATTTAGAGGAAACTGGTCAGGAGTGAAATAGTCAAGTGTAGAGGTATCAAAGGTGTTGTCAAGGATTTTAGTCGATAAGCTGTAGCCAATGTGTTGATGAGAGATATTAGAGGTGGAGATAGGTGGTCAAACAAGACCCAAGATTGCTAATTGTCTGATTCAGCATTAGACTGTTGTCAGGTTGAGGGAAGTGGCGAGTAGTTAGTGAACAATTTTGCAGCAAGGACCAAAGACCTGATTTCCCAATATGTAATCAGCAGAAATCTATTACCCATTACCGAATTTTGAACATTCCAATTATTTAGGCAGTGAAAGGGTTGAGGGGCATGATGAGAAATGATAGAACTCTGTGTCATCAGCACATGAAAACTGATGCTGTGTTTTTAGATAATCTTATTGAGGATCGTCTGGATAGAAATAGGAAGGAGTCATGGATAAATCCTTAGGGACACCCAAGTTGGAAAGCAAGCAGAGAAGCCATTGCAAATGATTTCTGGTCACAATTAAGCAGATAAGAATGGAACGAGGTGACAACAACCACTCCTAGGTAGACAGCAGTGGACATATTAGCGAGAGATACTATGGTCAAGCATGTCAAAGGGAAAATCAGGGCAAGACTTACACATTTAATGGCAAAGTCCCGGGGAGTGTTGCTGAACAGAAACCTTGAAGCGCAGGCTCATAGTTCCTTAAAAGTGGAGTAGCAAATAAATTGCACTATGAAGGCATCATTTGGTGTGCTTGCCTTTATTGGTCATGCATTGAGTATACGAGATAGCAGGAGCTGCAAATGCTGCAGTTAGAGTCAATGCAGTATGGAGCTGGAGGAACACAGCAGGTCAGGCAGCAGAGGAGCAGGAGAGTCGATATTTCGGGTTTGGACCCTTTATCCTGACCATCAGTCCTGAAGGCGGCTCTGGACCCGAAACATCGAAACTCCTGCTCCTCTGATGCTGCCCGACCTGCTGTGTTCCTCTAGCTCCACACTGTTATGGACATTGAGTATAGGAGTTGAGAGGTTATGTTGCACCTGTATGGAATATTGGTTAGACCACTTTTGGAACACTACATTCAATTCTGGTCACGCTGCTACAGGAAAGATAATGAAACTTGAAAGCTTTCAGAAAAGATTTACAACAATGTTGCCAGGGCTGGAGGTGAGCTATAAGGAGAGGCTGATTAGGCTGGGACTATTTTCCTTAGAGCATTTCAGGCTGAGGAGGGATCTTATAGAGGTTTACAAAATCATGAAGGCACGGATATGGGAAATAAGCAAGGTCTTTTCGCCAGGATAGGGTGAGTCCAAAATATAGATTTAAGGTAAGAGGGGAAAGATATAAAAGGGAACCTAAGGGGCAACTTTTTCACACAGAAGGTGGTGCGTTTATGGAAATGAGTTGCCAGAGGAAGTGTTTGAGACTGGTACAATTACAATATTTAAAAGTCACCTGGATGGGTATATGAATGGGAAGGGTTTCAGGGGAATTTGGGCCAATTGCTAGCAAATGGGACAAGATTTATTTAGGATAACTGCTTGGCATGGACAAGTTGGACCGAAGGGCCTGTTTCAGTACTGTAAATCTCTGACTGCAGACAGGCTGAAGAGAGTAGAAGTTGCTTAATTTTGTGACAAATCACAAATCACAAAGATGTCATTTCTAACTGCATAACCTTCTGGAAGGGATTCAAACCATGGAGTTCCATCAAAGATGAACATAAAGTTCAGAAATGGCAACATATTCAAGGATCAGGAAAACAACTATGAAGCTGGATACGGGGCAAGCATTTGCAGGGATGGTGGGACCGAGGGCTGGTTTTATTTTGAAGTGAAAAATGATGGCAGATTTGAACAGGAAACAGAATTGTAGAATGTGAAGAAAGGGCAAGTTGGCTGGTTAGTTTAATGGGAAACATTTCTTTTAGACACCTTGGATGATCGAGTCTATAAATTGGTACAAAACCCAAACTGCTTTGAAGTTGGAGACTAAATATAAATCACTGTTGTGGAAATACTCGGCAGGTTAGGAATGTCTCAGAAGTGAGAAATAGAAATAGAAACAATGTTTCAGGTCAATATAGGTTCTGATGAAAGGTCAGTGGCCTGAAACTTGGAAGTGTTTCTCTGCTATTCTTGCTGATTAATTCCAGTGTTATACTCCGAGCTGCAGTTGAATATTTGATGATCTATTTGGAATAGATTGAAGGATAATGGAACAAGGTTAGTAAGGAACCTAGGTTTATCATATATTTGAAGCTGGCTTTGGTAGCCCTGGGAAGCAGCTATCAGTGAATTCTAAACCATTTCAAAAAATCTTTACAATATTTGGTATTCAAAACTGCTGCTGAGTTTGATATCAGCAACTGAGATTCACCCTGAACATCAGTTACTCCTTAAGCTCTTTTTCAGCGTTAACTTCTAGGATTCAGAATAAGCATCCAACGATGCTGGAAAATGCTCAACAAACTGAGGTGCTATAGCATCACACTAATGTTTGAAATTCTAACTTTTCTCCTAATTCATACAAGTTAAAAACTAAGTGTGGTAAAATGGCTATGATAATTTGTTCACCTATAGCTCAAGGCAAGAATGAATAAGTGACAAAACTGTCCTGGTTTCATCAACTGAAGCTTTTATCCTCCAATATATCCCTGAAAGTGACATCTCAGTTAAAATTAGAATGCAGACAGTGACTATTTAAATTTTGCTTGGTATTAAAAAGTAACAAAAACCACAAGTTTTCTTTTGGTACTTTTAAACTGAACAGAAAAGTGAGAGAGAGAGAGAAGCCTGGTATTACATATCATTTGCAGGGTTCTCACATAGGTAAAGTATCCAGCAGGAGAAGAAACATTTCCTCAAATTGGCACACGCGACCTTCTTGAGCAGTGAGAAAGATGATTACATTTCTCTGTCTGAAAAACCTGTGAAAGATCCAAGTGTCCCTGTGATTTAGTCAAATTACTTTTTTTCAATAAAATGAAGGTGTGGTGGATAAATTATATTCTATACCTGCTGTGACTTTGTTTGCGTGTCTTGGATAAGCCTTTCAAAATGAAAGATACAAATGTGCATGAGGATGCAGAACGAAGAAACAATTCAGAACGTCTCAGAAAATGGTGCAAGAAAGCAAAAGTGCTCCCTTCACTTAATAGATGTCAACAATAAAAGGGAATCAGAATGAAAGAACAAGCGAAGGAGGAAAGTGATGGAAAGGAGTGGCAATGTTACATCGGTCTCATTCTACAGCTATGGCTGTTTTTTTTCCACTAAGTGACACCGATACAAAAAGAAAAGACAGAGCAGCTGAAGATGACACTGAAAAAAAAAATAGGTGGAAGACAAAGGAGGAAGAGGAGAAACAGACACACACCAAGACAGATGAGTGATCACCTTAAGGCTTACTGTTGTGTACCAGTAGATGAAATCAAGTATTTAAATTCCATTTAAATCAACTTCCTGTTATTAATCAAATTATATGTCAATATTTCCTTAATAGTATGGTGAGTGTACCTGCACCACAGACTGCAGCAGTTCAAGGCAGCAGCTCACCACCACTTTTTCAAGGCAAGTTAGAATGAACAATCAATGCGGTCCAGCAAGCGTCATTCTCAACCCATGAACAAACAAATTTTAGAAAGCTCCAACTGTTAGAAAGTACCAGGAGGTGGATTTTTTTTTTGGGGGTGGGGGGTGGGTGGGAGAGCAGACCGAAAGAATGAATGAGACAGAACGAACAGGAAAGAGAGAGAAAATGTGGAAATCAACGTGAACACAATTTCTTATTTTATTAGTTTAAATGTCAGCTTCTTGTCTCACCAAGTTGGAGTTATCCTTTTCAAGCAGAGCATTTATGGTTTAAGGACAATGGTTTACGGTTAGGAAATCCAACTGCTGAAGTGTTACTATACACAGGCAGAATGTGGATTTAATGAATTTTTACAGTCTGCAAGTTTATTAGCAGTAAAATTAGAAAAGGAGACAAGATGACTGAAATCTTACAGCAAGGAAATAATTTGATGGCAAAGCTGGACAGAGCAAAGACCTGCCTGAAATTTGTTGCAATGACATTTAAAGATGCAGCGAAATAAAACACTTCAGTCTTCAGGTAAAAATTAAAATACTAATTAGTGTGTTACTGTCCATTTGGGAGGTTTAAAATTTTCATTTGCATTTTGGTTAAAACTTGGCAAAGCGTACATGAATGCATTTGTTTAAAGCTGGCATTGTAGTACTTAAAGAAATAAGCTATACAACTGGAAACAGAACAAGCATGTTAGATCAAATACTGCCCCATTTGTTGGGATGGCCCATCAAAATTTAATACTTTGAACTTACTAGGCTGCATCCCATTAGTTTAATGGATTTCAAAGTATAAGTCAATCCAACATTAATTGTAGTCTTATGAATTTAACAGAAAACTAACAGCTCAGTAGCTCCATCAGCTATCACAAAATTAGGTTAAAAACAGAACTCCACTCAAATTTGCATTAAGTAATTTTTTATAACTAATATACATGACATTTTGTAATCAGGCTAGCTTGTAAAAATCTTCAGTTTACTTTTTTATTTTGAAACTAGTTATCATAGATTTGATTTTCAGTCCCAACTTATTCCTGTACTGCTTAGAATTTCCAGCAATAGTCCAGGAAATTCACTTGAAAATATTCAAAGAAACTAAGACATTATTATAGAAACAAGAGTAGGCTATTCAGCTGAGTCTACCATGCTTTTCATTCAGATCATGACTGATTTTCTACCTGAACGCAACTCTCACTCTCACCGCTTCTAACTTGCTCGCTGGGAAGGTCCTCAAACATCAACTGGCATTCTGATAATGACTCTTACTTCCAAAAGCTGCTAACAGGTTTACACAGTGTCAAAAAAGTCATCATCCCCAAAACAAAAACTTTCTGGATGAAAGCTCCTACAAATGTGTGGAAAATACTGTGCTCACAGATATAATAGGCAAGTTTGAAAAACTACAATATATTATTGGCAGTTCTGAGGAAGGGTCACTGGACTCTAAATGTTAACTGTTTTTTCCTTCACAGATGCTGCCAGACCTGCTGAGCTTTTCCAGCAACTCTGTTTTTGCTCCTGAATATATTATTGGCAATATGTAGCATTCTTTATCAAGTTGCAATGTTTTGGAATCACAAAACCCCAAATCGTGCAATGCTTTCCAAGAGCAAAGAACTTGTATTCAATAAATTCTGCTGTGCTTTAGGGGTCCACAGGATTAGTCTAATTTATCCATTTAGCATATGAGAAATATTTCAATAGAAACTGATTAGAATCCCACTGTAAAATCTACAGAGTAAGAATTGCAGTATTCAAAAATCACTTATTAGGAAGGTAACGTCCTTCCATTTTCTTACTATCCCCAACACACTTTCAACATATTGCTCTATCAAGACCTATTGCAGCAGGAGCAGAGTTAATTGAAATACACAGAAAAATGCTGCAGTGGTCTACTGGTGCATTTTATAAGTGGAATCCACAAAAGAAGAGCTTCACATTAGTAAGCTAAGGGAAAATTCCATTTATAGCAATAAAACAACAGAGTCCATTTAAGATCAATTTTAAGTCAACTTGTGTAGAAAATCAAGTAAAAGTTGAACAGGTGGAAATTTACAAAAACAAAGTAAGCCACAGTATTTGTATAAATTGAGAAATTAGTTTCTATATCTTTGCAATAATATTTCAGAGTAAACAACAGATTTAACTTAAAATTGGGTTGATCGAAGCTCTATTGCAGCACAAGAAATATCTTCTTTATTGATAACTTAACCATCAAGACTATATTGATTCCCAGAAATCAATTAGGTGACCAATGTGCTTTTTCTCCCCCAAATGCATCAATACAACTCAATTTATGATAAAATCCATCAATACAATGTCTTGTGAAAAATTGCCATTTAATTGACAGTGTGTACTATCTCAAAACCCATACATAAAGGAGATGTAGTGTACAATATATTACAGAAGAGCACCAGTATGTGCACATTCAAGTCAAGTTCTTTTAGTAAGAACTACTAATCCCCAATAAGTACCCTAATACTTGTTCCATATACACACACAATCATGCACAAAAACCAGAACAAACCAAGGTTTTGTTTCCCAAATGGAAGTTCCAGGTGTATTCACTTTTTATTCACTGCAGCACTGCTTTCACTGCTCTATATAGGTTACAGTATAGTGATTTCAGTTTGCACAATAGATACACATAGTTCTATGAACTTCCCACACAGAGTTCATCACTCTTTTTTGTTGGAAACAGTTTTAGTAGGGGAGTGGAAAACTCCGATCTTTCAAGGACTACTACAGGGCGAAGAAAATGAAGTTGCTTTAAGGCTAGATCTCCACAGTCTGTGAGTGCCTTATCCAATATTGTTCGTAAGTTCTCCAAAGATGGAGACTGCCCAGGTGAAATTAGAGGCTCAATTGCTGGAAAACTGTTATGTACAGAGTCATTTTTGTTGCAGTCTGAGCTGTACTCTTTATAGTTTTCCATTGTCGATTCTTTCGATCCAGTGTTAACTGTTGACTCCCTCTTTTGTGAACTATACTTTTTGCAGCGCTTAGGTGGTTCCCAGTGCCATGTTTCGTCAACATCATTCTCAGTGTCTTCACTTTCTTGAATAAACTTCAGGAAAGATGCTTCAAATCCTATAGGCTTATATGTGGTCAAGTCAAACGGTTTCTGCTGACCATTCTGGCTCTGTTGGCCATCTTTGGTGCCAAAAATTGAGCCCTGTGTCAAAGTGGTATTTGTTCTCTGTGACTCCATTTCAGATTTTCTTTTCAAAGGCTGCTTCAATTTAGTGAAAACTGAATTATTCTGGCTTCCACTCTGTTTTGCTGAATTTGTAATTAACCCTCCATTTTTAGGCAGAAAAGCCCGATTTGCAACATTTTCTTTGAAGCTTGGACTTCGGTTTGTCATTCCTGTGGCAGAACTACTACTTAAAGTTTTCCCAGGTAACAGTACACTTCCACCACTGGAAAGACTATCATTTCCTACGCTACAGTTATGCAACTGGTGTCCTGCTCCAATTTGCTCATGCTCAATTTTAAACTCCGTTTTCACAGGTATTTCTCCATTTTGTTGCCTGAGAACACTACAACCTGGAGTTTCCTCTGTTTGCTCAGAGACCAATTTTTTGGCAAGTTTTGATGCGTCAGATTCCACTTTTTCACCGGGTGATGGATCAGAGTATTTCTTGCACACTAGGAGTGTGTTAATGTTCTGCTCAATGTATTTGGCAGTCATCTTGTGCTGTATCTTATAGTGTCTCAAAACACTACGTCGACTTAGGACAACTGCTTGACAGTCATCAACCATGCATGGAAACTGATCCCTCAAAACTTCCACTTTGCACATGGCAAATCCATGCTCTATACTCTTCAACAAAAAATCTCGACACTTGCCCAATTTTCTCGGATCCTTTTCGGAGTCATTCACAACAGAACCACCCATGGCCAGACAAGATTCATTTCTCTCACTATCCACCTCATGTGGCACTGAGTCACTTGTGTCATCAGAATGATGTTCAGTAATGCCTTTTCCTAAATCAGATTCCAAACCTGCTGCTTTTCTCAACCCTTTGTGTTCAAGATCTCCACTACTGTGACTTTCAAAGTTAGATTCATGATTTATCGCTGAATTGTACGAGTCAAGATGCTTCTGGTAAGTTTCAAAATCAGGCTCAACATCAGATTCAGTTTCACTGCTGCCTTCATCAGAAACATTGTCTGCACTGATTCGTTCCAGGTTAGGCTGACTTAGTAGTGCAGAGCCACAGCTGTCTTCATCAGTGAGATGCTCCTGCCCAAACAACTTATCAGGTTCAACCATAGATGAGCTATGGGCACCTCTATCAATTAGATGGCTGAGGTCGCATCTTTCCAAATTAGGCTTATGATCATACTGAAAGTTCTTGCGAGGCCTCACTAATATTGACTTATAGTGGGCTTTGTGCTGTCTTTGGACATGGCGCAGGTAACTGGAGCGGATAGTGTAAGTGCGGCTGCAACCATCTATGCTGCACTTAAACTGTAAATCACCCAGGGTTTCTCTCTTGACTTCAAGATTAATCTCATGAGCTTGTTGCAGATGGCGTCTCAGGTTGCTATATACATTGAAAGAGGCTAGACAGTCTGGTTGATTACAAGCATACTTTCCAGTTTCACCACCTGCAACCTTGTGAATTTCACTGTAGTGTCTCAGAAGTACTCTAGGATATTGAAAGCGTTTGGTGCAACCTTCAAATTTGCATTTGAAGATTTTCTTCACTTTGGTATTGTCTTTCTTGGCATTCCTTTGATCTTCTTCTAAACACATTTGTTCCCGGTTATACTGGTGCACAGTCTGGTAATGGCGTATCAAATTTGGTTGGCCAGTGAAAGCTGCAGAACAGCCCTTATGAATGCAGTGATAGGGTTTGTGATATTTATTCAAGATGTAGCACAAGTTACTTTTAGCACCAATTCTTCGGCTTCCTCTACCTTCTTCCTTGGATTCTGAATCATCTGCACTATCTGGCATCATACTAGATTCCATGCTACCATTCAAACGCATCTCCTCAGACTTTAAAGATTCTGTGGATTCAGAACATTCCCTTTCAGTAGTGAAGGATTCATTCATTGTATTCTCTGAATCACTTTCTGTGTGGCGCCAACTTCCACTCACTGTGCCAAGGTGTGTATGTCCATCATCTCCAAATGAATTCAAGCTTTTCGTCTGGTGGGAAACATTCATTGGGTAACGGCAACCCTCTTCATTTTTAATAGGCCCAGGATTCTCAGACAAACCAAGCCTTTCAGTGACATTCTGAGCACGGTTCAAAGTCTCTTCGGTCAAGTGCAAACTGTCATTCTCAGTTTTAATTATGATATTTGGCACATTCAGCTGTGGATTTGTATTGCTAGGAACAGAAACACAGTTTATATAGGAAAACTTTCCTTTCTGCATGTCCTCTTTACTGAACCTATGCATTTGTTTATAGTGAGTTCGAAGATTAGTTTTTCTTGTAAATGTTCTTAGGCAGATGTGGCATTTGAATGGTGCAAACCTGAGCTGAAACCTGCTTAGCTGAAGAACCTTCTCCTTAGAATATTTGTGAGTTTTCACATAATGGTTTATGAGGCCATCTTTGGTCATTGCCTTAAAGGCACATCCTTCGTTGTCACAGACAAATGGCTTAATGATTCCAGAATCCTCTTTAGATGAATCACTTTGGAAAAGTTCTTGAGAATGCGGCTGCAACTGAGAATCATTATCTGAAGGTGCCGAAATAGAAGCATCGCTGGTGAGGATCGGTGTAGAAGGCTGCTTTGCCAGAGGTGAAGGTAAAGTGGAAGCACATGTCATCACTTCATTTCTAAACACTTCAGATTTGTCTAACCGCAGCTTCTGCAGAGCTCTTACAAGTTCTTCCAGAGTTGGCACTTGAGGAGCACAGCTGGCACCACCTGCAGACTGGCCTTCATACCGCTTTATAGGAGTGGTCCCTGCATTATTCTCAGCAAGTAACGGGCATTTTATTTTGCGAGCCAGATGGCCACCAAGTGATTTGGGGTTCGAAAACTCTTTAAAACACCTGGAGCACACAAATTTATTATCCTTAAAAATAGCAGGCCATTTGGCATTCCTGTTGTTCTTGGGCTTCTTAGCTCTCTGCGTTTTGAGCAAAGCACTTTGACCTGCAGAAAGTTCATCAATTACAGGCGGTACTGACTCACCTTCCAGCCCCTGTGAGGTTGATAACTGTGATGCCTGCGGTCCTGTCTCAGTTTTAATTTTGACTTGATTTGATGCAGAACTTTTCAGAACATCTCTTCTGTGTTTATCAATTCGTTTCTTAGCCTTGTAGTAGTTTGGATGAGCCATTTTGATGTGTTTCCTCAGGTCTTTTGTCAAAGCATACATCATAATACAGCCATCAATCCCACAAGCAAGCTTATTCAAGGCCGAAGAGCTACCTCCAACTCCAGTTGGGACTTTGTCCCTAGCTAGGCTCCTATTAATTTCTGGATGAAGGGTAGCTGCTTTCATCATATCCTCAATGTCACTCAGTTCTTTAAACGATGCCAACTTTTCCAAGGGTACAAGCAGATTTTCGGAATAAGCACTCTGTTGATTACCATCTCCAGATCGATTCTTGCTGACAAAGCCTAAATCTGCACTGTCAGTGCCTTGTACTGCTGGATAATGCGAATCACTTGGGCTGTATTGTGCTTCACCTTCCCTTTTAACCATGTCTTGGGGCAGAGAATAGCTGCAACTTTCTGAAGATCTTTCTGATATTTCATTCAATGTCTCACTTGCATTTTCTGTGGAACTGTCAGACAGGGGAATGAGTTGCTCCTCTGAAGTCACGAGCTTAGGGCCATCATCAACCAGACCTTCTGTTGTGTCACTCTCTTTTTTCAGAAATTTGGCCTCAAAATCTTCCAGTCTTGTTATGCCATGTGTTTGCAGATGATTTTGAAATTCACTTTTTGAAAAGTAGAATTTCTTACAGCCAGATAAATTACAGGAATAGGCTGCTTCCCTGTAATGCTGAGCCTCATGGTGATACAACAAGCAAGATCCACTGAAAACCTTATTGCAACCTTTAAATGTACATCTCGATCGGAATTCTTTATGCTGTTTTCTGTGCTTCACTAGATCAGCAAAGGCCTGAAAGCTTGCATTGCAATCCATCTGAATGCAAATGTATGGCTGCAATCCAGAGTGTACCTTTAAGTGAGCTTTAAGATGATAGTCACTGACAAAATGACGCCGACAGTATTTACACAGTGCCTTCCTGTTATTCATTTCAAGGAAATGTTTCACATTTTCATCATTGTCCAAGTGATCGTTTTTCAAATGGGCAGTGAGATTTTTGTAGTATTTAAATGATCTCAAGCAATCTGTTCCTGGGCATGGATAACTTTCTGTCCACTGTGATACAACAGTTCCATCTACTTCAGCTTTGGGCACATTGCCTTGACCTTCTTCCACTGAGTCAGTTCCGCTGAAGATTATGTAGTCATTTTCCTCAACTTCTTTTTTGGCCAAACCTTTCACTTCATCCACAGAAGGCTGCTGCTTTGGAGATGTACCTGCACTTAATACCGGAAGCAAAGATTTTTCAGCTGCTTCTAGTTTCTTTTTCTGTTTCTTCTCTCTCTTCGGTTTTTTTATATGTTCCTTCACATGTGGAGTAAACTGTTCCTTTCTCTTAAACTTTTTTGCACAAACAGGACAAGAAAATATCCCATCCCTAATATGTGTCTTCGCATGGTGTACAATTCTTGCTACAACATAATCTTTCTTGCACAGCACACAGAAGAACATATTTTGAAGCCATCTATAATATCTCTCAGACATCACTCTTTCTTTCTTTTTGTTTAGATTTTCTCCATCTTTCTCTCTTCCATCAGTTGTCATCTCTGGAATTTTACTCATCTGATCAAAGAGTTCATTACCATCCAATTCTTCTTCACTGAGTTCATCTTCTGAAATGGCACCAGCCTGGTCTCCCAGATGCCCCCGACAATGACGTTTGAGTGTTTTCCAATCCCAGAACTCTGGATCAAAAGGCCAATGGGATTTCAAAACCAACAGAAGTTCACAATGTAATGAATTGGGAATAGGGCCATTTTCCTCATCATATTTTTGATCAGGCTGCTTATATAACTTTTCAACTTCACGGTAGGCGTCCACCGTAGGTTCCAGCAGGAACTGAGTAAGCTGACATGCACGTCGGACTTCAAGGTCATCTGGCATTAAGCATGCAATGGTTTTACAGATAGAAATCTTCATCTCTGCATTTTCATTAGACTGAATACGAAGGGCTCCTACACACAGTTCAATAGAAATGGGGAGACCAGCTCCTTCTGCCTGCAAAACAAACAGAAAAAAGTTTCTTGCTGGACTAAAGAGATGTGTACTGTTCTAAAGTCCCCTGGCAACATTAACTAAAATGCACTAATCAAAAATATACAAATTGTCACACTAGTTTCTTATTTTGGCAGTCATCAAGAGAAACAGCACTTCACATGAGCAACCAGTCACCTTGTGTTTTCCTAACAGGCACTATACAAATGAATGAGAGCAGATAATCTGTTGGCTACCTCCACAGCAGATAACTTGTAGGCTAGGGATGTTTTAGTACCATTTTAAAAATAAAAACTTAAAATCCCAATGTTAGGGACTATTCAATATTTTGGTACATTATTATTGCATACTCTGCATTGGAAAACTCAGCATTGGAAATCACCCAATCAACTTGGGAAACAGTGTCTGAGAGGAAAACATCCAAATCATATACATTTCGAGTTTTGTTTTGTAGGGAGTCACAGAGAGAGGTGAGATAGAGTAGGTAAACGTTTCTATAAATATATAAAACGAAAAAGAGTGGCTAAAGGAAACGTTGGCCCTTTAAAGGATGAGAAGGGGAATTTAGTTATGGGATATGATGAAATGGCCGAGGCATCGAACAGGTATTTCGTATCAGTCTTCACAGTGGAGGACACTAATAACATGCCAGTAATCGACAGAGAGACGAAGGTAGGTGAGGACCTGGAAACGATTATTACAGAAGAGATAGTGTTGGGCAAACTAATGGAGCTAAGGATTGATAAGTCTCCTGGCCCTGATGGAATGCATCCCAGGGTACCGAAAGAGATGGCGGGAGAAATAGCAGGGCAGTCCCAGCAGATTGGAAAACAGCAAATGTGATGCCACTGCTTAAAAGGGAGGTAGACAAAAGATGGGGAATTATAGACCGGTTAGCTTAACCTCTGTAGTGGGGAAGATGCTTGAGTCTATTATCAAGGAATAAATAGCAAGGCATCTCAATAGAAATTGTCCCGTTGGGCAGACGTAGCATGGGTTCATGAAGGGCAGGTCATGCTTGACAAATCTTTTGGAATTCTACGAAGACATTACGAGCAAGGTGGACAATGGGGACCCAGTGGATGTGGTGTACCTAGATTTCCAAAAGGCCTTCGACAAGGTGCCGCACAAGAGGCTGCTGCATAAGATAAGGATGCATGGCGTTAGGGGGTAAAGTATTAGCATGGATAGAGGACTGGTTGACTAATAGAAAGCGAAGAGTGGGGATAAATGAGTGCTATTCTGGCTGGCAATCAGTGACTAGTGGTGTGCCTCAAGGATCGGTGTTGGTACCGCAATTATTTACAATTTATATAGATGATTTGGAGTTGGGGACCACATGTAGGGTGTCAAAGTTTGCAGATGACACTAAGAGGAGTGGCAGAGCTAAGTGTGCAGAGGACTGTGAAACTTTGCAGAGGAACAGATACATTGAGTGAGTGGGCAAAGGTCTGGCAGATGGAATACAATGTAAATAAATGTGAAGTCATACATTTTGGTAGGAATAATAGTAAAAAGGATTATTACTTGAATGGTAAAAAGTTGCAGCATGCTGCTATGCAGAGGGACCTGGGTGTCCTTGTGCATGAATCACAGAAGGTTGGTCTGCAGGTACAACAAGTAATTAGGACGGCAAATGGAATTTTGTCCTTCATTGCTAAAGGGATCAAGTTTTAAAAGCAGAGAGGTTATGTTGCAGCTGTACAAGGTGCTGGTGAGGCCACACCTGGAGTGCTGTGTGCCGTTTTGGTCTCCTTATTTGAGAAAGGACGTACTGGCAATGGAGGGGGTGCAGAGGAGGTTCGCTAGGTTGATTCCAGAGTTGAGGGGGTTGGCTGATGGAGGAGAGACTGAGTAGATTGGGATTATATTCATTGGAATTCAGAAGATTGAGGGGGGATCTTATAGAAACATTTAAAATTATGAAGGGAATAGATAAGATAGAAGTAGAGAGGATGTTTCCACTGGAAGGTGAAGCTAGGACAAGAGGGCATAGCCTCAAGCTTAGAGGGAGCAGATTTAGGACTGAATTGAGAAGGAACTTCTTCACCCAGAGGGTTGTTAATCTATGGAATTCCTTGCCATGTGAAGTAGTTGACGCTACGTCAGTAAATGTTTTCAAAGCTAAGGTAGTTTTTTTTTTGAACAATAAAGGAATTAAGGGGTACGGTGAGAACGTGGTTAAGTGGATCTGAGTCCACGAAAAGATCAGCCATGATCTTGTTGAATGGCAGAGCAGGCTCGAAGGGACGGAAGGCCTACTCCTGCTCCTTATGTTCTAAAAGAGGAGGGGCATGGGTAGGAACAGAAGCACCATGGTGAAGTGGAAAGGGTCAGAACTTTCGAAAGGAGGAAACTTAACAGAAAATATTTTCCACAAAGAAAAACTATACTGACAGAAAAAGTTACGGGAATTTTTCTTTTTGCGTTCGATGCGTTCTGAAATGGGTTAAAAGTAACCATTTTAGCCAGTGTCACTCAACAGTTGACTTCAGAGTATCTCTGCAACTTCTTCAGCTAGTTTAAGACCCTCTAGCTTCAATTAAGTTCCACAATATGGTAGTATACAGTACACATCGATTTTTTTATCAGGGTGACTGATTACTGAACAAGCTGTGCTCTAACATCCAATTTAAGATGCACTGACAAACAATATTTGTAGCATCTTGGCTCAAGGTAGATCAACAAATCCATTCCCAATTTCAGATTTATAAAATCAAAAAAAGGTGGCAACACTGGCTAAAGAACTATCACAAAAGAACTGATATAAATATTTAAGAGCTTGCATTTTTTAAAATCAAGTAATTCAAGTAACAGGGACTATAAAGTGAGTGAATTTCAAGACAACAGTTAAGTAAGGCACGACAGAAAAAACCCAATTACTAAACAAACAGCTTTTCAATTTCAAGAAATCAACTGGTTACTTACTTCAGATTGGATAACTTTTATAAGGAAGAATATGTGGTACACTGTTCTTGCAATGATACCAAGCTGCCGGCAGCGTTCTAGAAAGGAATCCAAGGAGGGATCCATTCTTCGCTGCAACTTGCTCCAAAACAGTGTAAGTTCCCTTTACGGAAAAGGATTGAAAACAATTATTTCCTCTTCAAGTACGTTTTCAAATGTTATGCCATTTCTGGCTTTAAAAGGTGGCAGTATAACTAGATTCCATTCTCACATGATCATTACATGCAGTCAAAACAGTATGTCTCATGTGGTTTCCTCAACACTGTGTAAAGAATTAAGCTTACATACGAAGATAGACGGCAGTTATTTAACTGTTACAAATTTTGATCTATGTCGGATAGGCACCGAAATATAACTGAAAACATGAGATGCTGAACTGTAACAAAGCTGTGAAAACTTTCATGGTTTCAGTCAATACCAGTGAGAAGTTAAACAAGCAGATTACACCATACTTGCTTGAATGGAGATACCTATTCATAAATACTGCAGCAAGAACCATGACATTTGGCTTCAGATTCCCTGGGTTAAAGGAGGGTAAAAGGTCAACTCAAGTTTCTGCTTCGGTCTCTAGACAGCAGACATTAGTGAGGATCTGATCAGACTCAGTTGTGATGCTATGCATTGTGAATACTCCACCTAGCCTGTTTCAATTTTGCCTCAATGCACATTATGTCACGTTGATAAAGAATCAGATAGCAGCCACAGAACAAAATCCCAATGAGTTTATACTCGCAAAAGAGCAGACGGTCAGGGTGGCAATAAACTATGGTGACAGTTTCAAAGCAGAGATTAAACACAAGTACTTAATCAATTTACAAATACACTTGCAATCCACCAACCACTCCAAACTGCAGAAATACAAAAGGGAAAAACAATCACTCCACTCACTAGGCACTGTCACAGTGAGTTATTACACTGTGCTAAAATCCAAACAATAATTGTGCTCAATAAGTTTGAGCATAAAGACATGGTCAAATCTGATACTTCAAACAAGTATTAAAATACCTAAAACTTACCAAGAGCAATAGACACTTTCCTGCTGTAGCTGATGTGTAAGGAATGTTGTACACAGGACAAAAGCAGCACTATCCTGGCCATCGGACTCCAAATTACAAATAATATCCAGTACTTCCTTGCAATCAACACGGGCAATCTACCAGAAGCCGAATGTTTCAGATATTAGACAGGATAATCACTGCAATTTAATTTAGATATAGAACTCCAAGCTCATTTTGAAACATGGTACATAACTGAAATAGGCATTGAAATAGGAATTTGCTGAAAATGACGTTATTCCTGGAAGCTCTTAGTGCATATTCTCCATATGTAGTAAAGTATTTAATCTAAACATTAAGATCACAAGATAGACACAGATGAAGGTCATTTAAGCAATGGTCCAGAATGCTCCTTCGATCCAAGACAATAACAGAGGTCCTAAAAATTATTCCAGCTTTTTAACCTCAAGACATTCAACCTGATGTTTACTTTATGCGCTTATTGCTTTTGCAAATCTTTTGACGTCTACCTTAAAGTTTCATGAATTTGCATGCTTTTTTTTTTGCTTCCCCCTCCCCCCATTAGGATTCACAATCAAGTCAAGCTCCAGACTTGGCTTTTCTATACGCTGTTTTGTTTGATATATCTATATCAGGACATCTTTCAAATCCAAAAAACTCAAGTTGCTATTGCCTTTCTTAGAACTCTGTACTTGAACTAGAGGTCAGCCTCAGAGGTTCTCTCAAAATTGCCACCAGAGCTTGATAAGTTTCCCTCAAGCCTTGGCAACCATAACACTGGGCATCAATTTTAACCCATTGAGATACAATATTGGTAACAAGAAGGTTTATTTACCTCTTTTGCTGCCTCCTCATTGGGTCCCATAGCACAGAGACAAGTGAGGTAGATTTGTCGAAAAGCACCTTTGCTGTTAATTTCCGAATTTTCTGCACAACATTTCGCTAGCAGTGTTGCATCAAGCTTACGGTCTGTCTTCATCAGATGTTTAATGCGTATCTCAAGGAATGCAGGCCCCTCCTGGATCAAGTAATTGTTGACTATATAAACAGAGGTGGTCATTTGGTTATAATCTATACCTTGGATGACTGCATCGTAATATCAGATAAAATAAAGATACATCAGAAATTAGGCTACAAAATTAAAGGTAGCATCTACAATGCAAGGAAATTAATCCTGTCAGAGTGGTTTATGCTCTGTAACCCACTCAATGCTGATAGGTAATACAACAATGATTAGACACCTTTTCCTGGGTTCAATTAACTTTCAGTCTAATGTGGACAATAGTTGGATTTAGCAACAAAATTTGAGGGGCTGTAGTTTGAAATGCAGCCAGAAATCAGTACAAAGACTGTTCAAGCATATCGTTTATATTAATCCAACAAGCTTGTGCGCAATAATTCCACATTAAACTGCAAAATTACAAGAATCTCAAATCATAAAGTTTCTTCAAAATTTAGAAAACATTGAATTAAATGGACTATTTTGAAAACCAAAGTTTGAACATTATCATTCGTACATGTGACAGATAAGCTCTCATTTCAATTTGTGGTACTGGCCACAGGTAGGAGTTCCAGAATAATTATTCTGCTGGGTGCTTCAAATCCATATTACATGCTGGCTAATTATTTCTGAAAGCCATTTCTAGACCAGAGATTGTATTTGACTTGCATTCTGCATTGTCATTTTCTCATTGCATCCTATCCCCAAGACACCAGCTAAACTAGTCCTTAAATGGTTCTTCATAACAGCAACCTAGACTAGCATCATGTGGTAAACACCATTATCAATTTCACTTACAGGAACTATTCAGTCGAAACAGATTTTCCATTTACCTAAGCATTCCAATAAATTATACAGGGGCAACATGAAATGAAGGGCATAAACAAAATCCAATTAAGTGTTAGCATTACTTCACCATCCACCCAAAAAGACAATCATTCCCATAATCTGGAAATACCCACACCGAATGTCAAAGCTGCATCAGAAGGCAGTTCCGTTTAAACAGGCAAAACACGGCCCTTCCAGAGCTTTTATTCAACAATTGAAACTAACAGCCCTTTTATCTAAATTCTAACTTTGATTAGCATTGGGAGGGGAAAAAACCCAACATGTACAAATATCAACAAGACGTTGTGAGAACAGAATCACTCAATTGAGATAAATCACTCTACAGAACAGATTTAAGAATGATCTTAATGCAGTTCTATCACCGGATTATCAAAGCAGTCCTCCAGGAGAAAAATGCAAGTGCCTTGTTTGAATATCAGGAAAGAGACACATCAACCAAGCACTTACAATTCAATGACTCCTTCTAAAAACATTGGTTTACACTTCGGTGGTACCAGAGCGTACCTAGCATCTATGACCACTGCTACCTATGACTGCAGTGTTTTCAAGATAGCAAAAGGCATTTTGTTCCATTAAGATTCTTATCTGTAGCACACCCAAGTTTTAGAAAGGAAATTAAATGCAAGTTAGCAAAGTGGGAAAAAAGGCAACGAAGCAAAGCTACCTGTATATTGTAAAAGACAGTATATTAATTTGAATTTAAACAAGCTGTTTTATATCAATACAATTTTGCACTACAGAATCAGAATGATACAGCACGGAAGACCATTCAGCACGTTGTGCCTGGGTTAGCTCTAGGGGCCGGCTCTCCAATTAATCCCATTCTCTTACTCTTATCACAATCGTATCATTCCTTTTCCTTTTGAGTCTTAATCATATTCATTCTTGAATGTCAGTATCAAAGCTGATTTTAACTACCTTTCAAACAGGACACTTCAGGCCACAACTCACTGCATAAAAATAATTCATGTCATCTCTTGTTCTTTGGCCAGTCACTAGTCTGTCCGCCCTGGCTGCCAAACCTTCTGCACTGCTGTTCATTTATCCCTAAATTGAGATTCTCCATTACAACTTCTCTTAACTCCTTTAGTCAATGCAGAATGCTGCCAACTTTTGAAGGTAGTACAAATTCAGAGTTATCATTTATTCCTGGTACCACCTATGCACGGTCTTCAAAGCACAACACAGAGGTTCAATTACCTGTTGTTGCTGGATTTATCCCCAAACATCCTTTTGATTTTTAAAGCATATTTACTTCTCTCAATGTATGAGGAGGCATCCCGTGCACATGGGGATTATGTTCTACTTTGAACCCTTACAACATTTTTAGTATCTCCTTTTCATCTATTTCCGTGAATCCAAAGTTAAACTGCCTCCTCCCTTACTGCGGTTTGGGCAGCATCCTCTTCAGGTGAAGAACAATGTAGAGCACCTCAGTTTCTGCATTCATGGATTTTAGTTTTGACCTCTAATCAGTCCCACCATTTCACTGTGTAGTATTGAGACAACTTTAGATTCCTTTGCGGTAGCTATTCTATTCTAGTACATTCAAATCTTTGTAACTTTTACTCCTTTGAAAGATTTGTTCTGAATGTTCTATATTCAGGTTCCCTCTACTATACCTTTAAAATTGATGTACATTATTTTAGGCAATGAATCCCTAATGCTGTTTCAGACATTTAAACGTACAATTGAGTGTAATAGACAAGACAGTGAAAGCTGAATGGTCATTCTGCTTCATCTCTCTGGTAAGACACCAAAGGTACCAAAGACTAGCTCCCTCAGTCTAGATTTTGAATACCAGATTACTAAGCAAACTTCCCACAGGTGTAAAATCAGGTCCTCACATTTATGCTCAATTAGAGGTTGGCATCTTTCCAGCTGAGAGAGATGATGGGCATGTAGTCTGAGAGCTTTGGGAAGGTCAAATGAGATCAACCACTACACTTCTGAATGCTAAACCCAATTCTGGAAAGGCAAAATCTGTTGAAAGTGCCACACATGAAACTGTCCCGTTAATGGTGCAGGATGATCTCTGCCGACCCCTTACTTGTAGTTTTGGTGCCTGATTTCCAGCTTCAGAAACCGTGTAATTGGGATAGCAAAATCCTGCTCACAGTTGATGTTGCCAGTTTCAGCGACTGCCAGGTAGCTTCTCATTATTGAGAATATTGTTGATGTTGTCTTTTCATAACATTCTTGAATGAGAGAATGGGCTATCTCACATTTAGTAAAGCCTTAGAGAAGCAGTCATTTTCCATCATCTGCCCAAGAAAGCCAAACCAAGCCTTCTTTGCGTTATTACTGCTAGCATGATCATCTAGAAGGGACTATTTAAGTGGTGACACTTTCCTTTCTATATGATGCCAAGGATGTTGAAACACTATAGAGCCTTTGTTCTTCCTAAATGCAAGTTATCCTGTTCTGCTAAACAGCAATGTGAAGCTTCGTGGTTGTAAGTAACACCTTGTCCTAAGAGTAGCTTTTTTTTTACCCCTCTCCCATACTGGTTTTGTTAGTTGATCAAAGTTGGTGGCTATTCCACCATATGTGTTGAATTCATTAAGAGCCAACAGTCTGTCACTGTAGACCCAAGGTAGGAGAAAGCACTGACTGCTTGTCATGGCATGTTGTTGTTGAACCTCATCACAGGCAGAGACACAATCCCCTGTCCCATAACGACATTGCTCCTGACACCGATGGGCAGCAAGAACATAATGAACATGGGCCAATCCATAGGCCTCTGGAGCTCAATTATCCTTACAGGAACTATTACATTACTATAAAATACTTACTAAATATAGCCCAGTATATCAGAATTATATCAAAGTGTATTAAGGGCTCTCGTGGTAATCATCCTACCTTTAAACTAGGAAGCTCAAGTTCAAATCCACCTTTTCGAGATTATGTCATAACATCTTGAACAGGGTGACAGAAAATAGTTTTTATTTATACCTAGGGACTTAGATGAAGGAAGCTTAAATATACACACAGCATGAATTATTTTTGAAAAGGCAGTTAAGAAAATCATGAAACTACATCATGCATACCTTCTTCCATCTCTGCTGGTTGTTTGGAAAGAATGCATTGTAGGACTGGATTTTTCCATGCACCACGTTCTCTTGCGATAGCAACAAGGGCCTGCAGTTCATTATGCCCAAATTCCAGCAATGCTATGTGAGAATCCTATCAAAATGATAGTGAAAAGTTTACAAACAAGATGTTGTGAAGCTGTGCTGTTTGACTTTACCCCAAAAACAAGGTCACTGATAAATGTATTCACAAAAACAACGAACATTCATTCTGCTTTTATAATTCACAGCACATTTCAGTTACACGTTCATTTCAACAATTTCATAAAGCACAAAACCAACAGCAATATTACAGCAACATCACTGCCTCCTGCATGACTACATTGAAATTTCAAGCTAATTCTCAGTTCTGAAGTACGGAAGTGTTGCGATTCAGAATACATTGTTCTAATAATCTAAGTAAAACTAGCTTCAGAAAACAAATCCATTAGGATGTAAATCACAAACTATTCCACTTGGACTGCTTCAGATTTGGCCCTTCATAGTAACCACAGAACTGCCAAAGAAGGTTCATAATAAAATGTATGGTAACATGCAGCAGAGTGACTTGTTAATCCATTTAGACAATTTCTTATGGTTACAAATAGCATTTCACTTCAGTGTTTTCTTTCCCCCCCACTCCATGAGAACTATAGATGATAACTTTCACTTCCAAGAGGAAGAACTTTTTGAGGGATGACACAGGAAAGATCTCTGGGACAGTTTTTTTTTTTTTAGAAGCACTTAACGAAATAAAAGTTTCAGAATGATCACTCCTCCCAAAAGCAAACTATACATAATTTTAATAATCAATGGAACCATCACTGCAACACGGCACTGCAAAATATTTATGGGAAAAATTACCCCTTCATCTGCCAAACATTGCCCTCTTCCTCTCAAGTATAAGTAGTTCCAAAGGTATCTGCTACATCACCCATTATCTCTGTGACATTTCATAGCACAGTGCTATCAGAGTATTTGACATCAGGAATTATCACATCCAATCCAGGTTCTCTCCTCATATTTGCACTTTTTAACAGTTTGATTTCAAATCAGGAGTGGGATCCTCACAACAAATCCAACTGCAATGCTCCCACTGCTACCTTAGTTCAGTTTATTACTGGGGAATCAAATGCAGGTAACAGGTCAGAATCAGGTTTCAGTTCAAAAGAACAGTTTTGTATCAGAAGAACGGCAGACAGTTTGTGAAGTCTCCAGGCAGGAAAGCAGCCAAGTTTTTTTTTAGAAGATAGCACAAGTGCTGCAAAACACTAAATTTCTCTTCTGATTCAGTGGAAGGAAATCAGTCAGTAGTTTTGGGTCCCTGGGAGAGACAATAACAGAGAATCACACCTGGTGAATATGCATAATGGCCAAAAGGAAACCTTTGCAACTTGTCAGCTAAGAAATTAAAGTTATAAATAGGAGTGATATTTTACTGAGAATGAATACCAGCAAATGACTGTGTTGTAAGAAGTGTTGAATCTTTCTGCTGTGTATGTTTAGGTATTTCCACTTCGTAATAAACCTTTTGTGGTGATAACTTGTTGGGTTTTTTATACAAGATTTATGGGCAGCTTAAGTGTTCAGGGATGTGATGACCATAGCGATCAAACTATAAAGATACACCTTATGATTTATCAAGCCAGGTTTCACTGAGATGGGTCTTGCCAATATTACCACTAGCTGAGATCAGAGAAACATCTGTACATTAAAGAATATTTGAGCACTCCAATGAATGAGGTCAAGTTTTAGATCAACGCTGACCACAGTGTAATTTAGAATTAGAGCAAACAAAACTTGGATATTCCGACAAATATTCTGCTACTTCCAACTGATCACTCACCTGCAATGTCTGTTGTAACTGTTGCCATACCTCTTGTGGAATCTCATTTTCAGACAGAGACAACAGAAGTTCGAAACAACTCCTAAAATTTAAACAGGGTTAATAGATGAGTCAGCTAGCTCCTTTTGGAAGGTTCAGGATTATTCTACTGAAGATTTGTTGTCAGAAAACCAAAAAGGGTCTTCAGAAAAGCCTACATTTATTCCGTTGCCAATAAATTCTAGGAATCTTACAAAACGCAACTTATTCTATACAGCTGGAAGATACCACAGTATTTCATCAACGTTGGTCAAAAACTGATTGATAGATGCCTAAGTACCAAATAAACAGCCAAAATGTTACAAACCATAATATTTATCGTCAAGTGACATTTAGATGGCTTTAGACATTGCACCATGATTGGCATGGGTGGTTAAGTTCCCCAAACGTGACTGTGGTTTTCCTCCTGAAAGGCATTGAGGGCCTACCTACAGAACATGGACTGCAACTGTTCAAGGCGGCAGCTGACCATCGCTTTTTTTTCTTTATTCATTCACGGGATGCAGGCATTGCTGGCCAGGCAGCATTTATTGCCCATCCTAATTGCCCAGGGGGCAGTTAAGAGTCAACCACATTGTTCTGGGTCTGGAGCCACATGTAGGCGAGACCAGGTAAGGAAGGCAGTTTCCTTCCCTAAAGGACATTAGCAAACCAGATGGGCTTTCCCCCTGACAATTGACAATGGATTTATGATCATCATTAGACTCTTAATGCCAGCTATTTATTGAATTCAAATTCCATCATAGCAGGATCGAACCCAGGTCCTTGAACATTATCTGGATCTCTGGATTAACAGTCCAGTGATAATACCACTAGGCCATCGCCTCCCCTTCTCAACAGCAATTAGGGATAGGCAATAAATGCTGGCCTGCCAGTGAATCCTATGCCCCATGACAGAATAAAAAACTAACATCCATTTAGTAGTTATTAATGACATAAGTAGTACAGGACAAATTCTGCTGCAAGACACCAAAACTCAGTCCACAATACTAGCTACTCAAGTCAGAGTTATATGGCAGGAAAACAGACCCTTCAGTCCACCTGCCCATGCCGATCAGATACCCTAGACTGATCTGGTCCCATTTGCCAGCATTTGGCCCATATCCCTCTAAATCGTTCCTATTCACGTACCCATCCAGATGCCTTTTAAATATTGTAATTGTACCTTCCTCTGGCAGCTCATTCCATACGCACACCATCTGTGTGAAAACACTGGCCCTCGAGTCCGTTTAAATCTAACCCCTCTCACCTTAAACCTATGACCTCTAGTTTTGGGGTCTCCTATCCTGGGAAAAAGACCTTGGCTATTCATCCTATCCATGCCCCTCAATTTTATAAGTCTCTATAAGGTCACCCCTCAGTTTCCGTCAGTCCAGGAGGAAAAGCCCCACCCAGCCTATTCAGTTTCTTTATAGCTGAAACCCCAATCCCAGCAATATCCCTGTAATTTTTTTCTGAACCCTTTTGAGTTTAACAACATCCTTCCTATAGCAGGGAGACCAGAAATCAATGCAGTATTCTAAAAGTGGCCTTATCAATATCCTGTATAGCCACATGACTTCAACTCCTATACGCAATCCACTGATCAATGATGGCATGCATGCCAAACACGTCCTTCAGCAGAGATAAAAGGTACTGCAGATGCTGGAGAATCCGAGATAACAAGCATGGGGCTGGATGAACACAGCAGGTCAAGCAGCATCATAGGAGCAGGAAAACTTGACGTTTTGGGCCTAAACCCTTCATCAGAAAAATGATTTTCTTCAGCTGTCCTTCAGCAGCCTGTCCAGCTGCGACTCCATTTTCAAGGAACTATGCACCTGCACCCCTGGGTCTCTTTGCTCAGCAACATTCCCGAGGGCCCTAGCATTAAGTGTATAAATCCTGCTCTGGTCTGCTGTACCAAAATACAACACCTCACATTTACCAAAATTAAACTCCATCTGCCACACAGTCCAAGAAATCAAAAAGATCCCAAGCTTATACTAAAGATAATTGCAGTTCAATTTTCTTAGAAAGATTGCCATAAAGTTTAGAGACACTTACACTGCTAATCGATTCAGCACAAAGTGAATATGGGCACATTCTGCAGTCAGGTAAGGCCTTGCATTTGTGTAACTCTGGATAGAAATCCGATAGACCTCCAATAAAGGTAGGAGTTCTTCAGAAGCTTTGCACTTCTCACCATATTGTACCAAGATCTATAGTGAAAGAAGATAACTCATTATTGCAGAACCCAATCACCAAATTAACTGCTCAAGAGACAGAGCATTTCTGTAATCTGCAGCAACATGGAAACATTTTTAAACATGCCTTAAACTGACACAGTAAGCTCAAAGAGCAGTAATGTATTAACTCTTTCCATTGGCAAGATTTAAAGCAATACTGCCTACTCAAGGCGCAGATTTCGTTCAGTGCATTTGGGTCACTATGCAAAGTAACATATCACCAGTGATGCAAGTAATCAACTCAACATGTTTCATGTATGCTTCTAATTTTTTTGAACTAACTTCACCAATTACCAAAAGGAAATTCAAAGGAAAAAACGAGCCATGCACTTGAGGGCCCACTTTCAAAAACATGACAACTGAAATGCCTCTGGCATATTCAAGCCAAAAACAAAGAATGAAAGTAAAATTGTATCAGAGATAAAAGGTACTGCAGATGCTGGAGAATCCGAGATAACAAGCATGGGGCTGGATGAACACAGCAGGTCAAGCAGCATCATAGGATGCTGCTT